>OZ004721.1:1354144-1954144 GCA_963924515.1 Vespertilio murinus | reverse complement strand
GCGAGCGATCGAACTCCCTGTCAGTGGAACTCCAGAGGGGACACTTTGCATATTAGGCTTTTATATATACAGATGACATTTTTGAAATAATGTTAAAAGTTTGGATATTTTGCCCAGCCAGTATGGCTCAGTAGTTGAGTGTTGACCTATAACCCAGGAGGTCACAGTTCAATTCTCCATCAGGGCACATGCTCTAGTTGTGTGCTCAATTCCTAGTAGGGGGCGGGTAGGAGGCAGCCGATCAACATTTCTCTTTCACCATTGATGTTTCTATCTCTCTTTTCCTCTCCTTTCCTCTGTGATACCAATAAAAAATTGGTATCATATTTTAAAAAGAGTTTGGATATTTGGGTAGATTATTTTCTTCTTTAATATTTTAAAAAGAGTTTGGATATTTGGGTAGATTATTTGTTTCTTCCAAAATTTACTGAGTGTGTAGTATAATAAACATATTTTCTAACTTATATAATCAAACTAAATATGATATTTTTGTAGGGCACTTCTTAATTATCTTAAGATCTTGGCGCATTAATGGATGGGTGTGACAGAGGTACTAGGAGCATAGACCCCACTAATGCAAGGCCCATTAAAACAAACCATTTCACTGTGATTAAGTTCAAAGAGATGATTACCTAATTGCATCTAATTATGCAGAAAAGACTTTTTTTTTTTTTTTTTTGTAAAAACACAACACATTTTTGCAAGATGGATATGCTTCAAAATTTTGGCTCTCTTCCAGATCTTATGTACTGTGAATATTAGCTTCTGGCTTTCATAATTTAAAAACATTACACTATGAATTAGGACATAATGTAGTTGATGTCTGCTGCTAAAAGCATATAGTCATTTCCTTAGCACACTGGGAGAAAAATAAAACACTGGTGAAAGTAACCATCTTCACCACCCTATTGTCTGTTGTCTGTGTCCATGGGTATGCATCATGCATACCAGTTCTTTGGTTGATCTTTTCCAACACGCCCACCTTCCCCCGCTGTCCCTGAGATTCTGCAATCTGTTCCATGCTTCCATGGCTCTGGATCTGTTGTGTTCATCCAGTTTATTTTGTTCATTAGATTCCACAGTCAGAACTTACAACTTCCTTCTTCTTCTTCTTCTTCTTCTTCTTCTTCTTCTTCTTCTTCTTCTTCTTCTTCTTCTTCTTTTTCCTCCTCCTCCTCCTTCTTCTTCTTCTTTTTCCTCCTCCTCCTCCTTCTTCTTCTTCCTCCTCTTCTTCTTTCTCCTCTTCCTCCTCCTCCTCCCCCTCCTTCTCCTCCCCCTCCTTCTCCTCCCTCTCCTCCTCCCCCTCCTTCTCCTCCCCCTCCTCTTCCTCCCCCTCCTCTTCCTCCCCCTCCTCCTCCTCCCCCTCCTCCTCCTCCTTCTTCTTCTTCTTCTTCTTCTTCTTCTTCTTCTTCTTCTTCCTCCTCCTCCCCCTCCTCCTCTTTCTTCTTCTTCTTCTTCTTCTTCTTCTTCTTCTTCTTCTTCTTCCTCTTTCTCTCCTTCTTCTTTTTGAGAGAAAGTGAAAGGTGCAGGAAAGAAAGAGAGAAACATCAATTGGTGGCTTCCTGCAGTCCTGTTTTGGGTTCCAAGTCCAAACTTATTTCTCTTTGAAGTTTGAAGGTCTGTAGAAGCATATCTGGGATAATGACATAACTATTAAGATTGGACTTTGGTATACTTAATATTTCAAAGAATGATGACAGCATAGGGATTCTGAAAAGGAAGGAACATGAGGTCACTTCCTATTCTATAAAATCGGTTTCTAAATGGGAATATTTAAAATATTTATTTATGTATTTGTTTGTTTACTTATTTACTTTATTCCCATCCCCCTATCACTTGCCTTCCTCAACCCTCAACCATTAGCTTGTTCTCTGTATCGGTGGGGCTGTTTCTGATTTGTTTTTCTTTATTCATTGGTTTCGTGGGATTCCACATATAAGTAAGATCGTACAATATTTGTCTTATCAGGAATATTTTTAAAAGAAAAAAAAAAGAAAAATAGATGCATCATTTAACTGTATGAAATATCATCAGTTTACGTACCATCACATGGTAATATAATTTTACTAAAAGGACTTCTGTGATCACCTGAAATGGAAAATAATATTTGAGATCAGGAAGTAAGCTATGAAATTAAGCTGGATCAATGTTTCATAACAGCTGAGCGGCCTAAAATCCACGCTATTCTATGATGCCCTTTAGGAACACAAACTGGATAAAAGAGCAATTCCTGTTGGAGAGAAAAATCAAATTCCCCCCTCTCCAGCCTAAGTGAGCGGCGGATTTATTGAGAGCTTTTAATCCACTCCCGCAGTCAACCTTTTTACAGGGAGAGCTGTCCTCTTATTTAGACATTCTAAGTAAAACTCTACCCGAATTGGTAGAGGTTGTGTCGTGATAAGAAAATCGGAACCGGTGTGTGTGCCTGAATTTGGGTCTAATTGTGGAAGGTGCATTTGGTTAAGTCCATTACAAAACAAAATGGGTTTCTTCTGGTTTAAGTTCCTTCTGATCGTAGAACACAACTGGTTTCTTCTGGTTTAAGTTTTCGGTGTAACCCACTTCCGGCCAGTGCGTGGGGGATCTGAGAGTCTTTTGTTCAGTCGTGGGACACAACTGCGTCAAGAATGTTATGGAGCCCTGCTGGTGTGGCTCAGGGGTTGAGCACTGACCTTGGACCTGGAGGTCATGGTTCTATTTCCGGTCAGGGCACACGCCCTGGTTGTGGGCCTGATGCCCAGTAAGGGCGTGCAGGAGGCAGCCCATCAGTGGTTCCCTCTCATCATTGATGTTTCTAGTTCTCTTTCTCTTCTCTTCCTTTCTCCGATATCAATAAAATCAGATCCTTTTTTTAAAAAAAAAGAGAATGTTATGGGTATTTGGAGCCAGAGAATTGGGTGCATTCCTTCAGCTGCACTTGCCAAGGACCCCACCCTCATTCTTTCAACTGCTTATAGCAGCCGTGGGCAAACTACGGCCCGCGGGCCGGATCAGGCTGGTGTGGCTGTTCTATCCGGTCCGCGGAGCCCAAAGAGTGGAGGGTTCTCTTGCTCTCCCCTCCGCTCCTTCACCAGCAGCCCAAGATGACAGTGCCAGGATGGTCAGGTTGCTTTTGTTCCGGCCCTCCGGTCCAGTTTAAGAACCCATTGTGGCCCTTGAGTCAAAAAGTTTGCCCACCCCTGGCTTATAGCCTGTTGATCATGAACCTGACTCAGAGGAGGAAGTAGGAAGCAAAAAAGGCCAACTCATCTCAGTATGGTAGTTGAGTATCACCTACTGATTGATGAGACTGTTATAGGCCAGTGCTATGCTATGTCTTGTCACCTTTACATCCTTATCATCTCACGTGATATGGAAAGCATGAAGAATTTAACAACACATTTACTATTTACACATAATACCTATTTAACCCGTTCAAAATAAATTGGGTCTATGTTATCAAATGATAGCACCCACAGCACTTGTAGTCTAACATTGGTATTATCCAGTGAGAGGCAATATTAAATACTCATTAACATACTCTAGAGTCTGCAAAGGAGTGTGTCTTTTAGTTTGTGAAGGCTTCACATGGCTGGAATGAGGAGCTTCTTTTCAGAATAATAAAAAACGCGACACCACTTCAGTGGCTCAGCCAAACAGCATTTCAAGTGCTCAGAGAAGTTGTAATAATAAAATTGCTAAAATATGAATTTGACATTTTCTCTGAAGCACACTTGAATGTCACTATGCCATTTCAAGTTCCTTTTTAACAGGAACAATCTGATTGTGATGATGTCTGCTAAATAAACAAATCTATGCATTCCCTCATATAAGAAAAGGAATCAAGATGTGAAGGTATCTCCCATCCCCTCCCCCTCAGGAGGGAATCCAGCGTCTCTATGCAGTGTTGCCTGACAACATGGTTTTGGTCTCTGTAAGTGTTTAGCTGACATTCCCCCCCCCCCCAATTTATCTTTAATATCAAAACTATTACAGAACGCACATCCAACATAATGCAGAAAAAGAGAAAATGAATGGAAATCGTGCACTAGTGTACTTGTTTTCAGCTCCACAGATGAGACTTCTAATGGATCATTTGCAAACAGTCACGGGGAACGTATTACGCACTAGGGTGATTATGTTCCAGGTTTGGGTCCACACTGAGACCTGGCCTCTGGTGCAGGCTGGACTCCCTCATCTCTGAGATAAAATTCCCAACGGAGGAGTCCGTAAGGAACTCGGAAATGGTGTCCCAGATTGGGAGAGGGAGGCAAGGGATTGTTATGTCATGTAGCGGTCATTGGATGCTACAGGGCCACCTGAGAAGAAGGCATGTTCTAGAGCGGTGGTCGCCAACCTTCCAGACCTCACGGACCACCCGTGGTCTACGGGCCACCGGTTGGCGACCACTGCCCTAGAATGAGGGTGCTTTCTTCAACAGGGGCAGTTCCTGAATGGTGTTGACATGACAGTTAAGACCTTCCTGCCAGCAATACTCACATAAGCTAGGCAATATAGGGATAGGTGATAAGTAAGTAGATACATAAATAGATAGATGATAGATAGATAGATAGATATAGATAGATGATTGATAGATAGATATAGATAGACAGATAGAAGATAGATAGATAGATAGATAGATAGATAGATAGATAGATAGATGATTGATAGGTAGATATAGATAGATAGAGGATAGACAGATAGATGATTGATAGGTAGATATAGATAGATAGAGGATAGATAGATATATGATTGATAGGTAGATATAGACAGATAGAGGATAGATAGATAGATAGATAGATAGACGATTGATATATATATAGATAGACAGATGGATGATAGATAGATAGCCCTTTACACATGGGCCCTGCATCTATGAATTCAAACAATTGCAGATGGAAAACACTTGAAACGATGTTTTGTTGCTGCTGACATGTAATATGCAGTTAGACCTACAATAGTTGTGGCGGTACTGAACACATACAGACTTTTTCCTTGTCATCATTCCTTAACCAATACAGCACAGCCACCATTTATGGTGCATTTACGTTGTGTTAGGCATTAGAAGTAATTTAGGGACGATTTAAAGCCACAGGAGGACCGCATAGGCTACATGCAAACATGGCGCCATTTTATATACGGGACTTGAGCATGCCAAGATTTTCATGTCCACGGGGTTCCTGGAATCAATGTCCATGGACACCAAGGGATGACTAGCAGGCTGGCTGGAAGGAAGAATGGATAGACAGATAGCTAGAGAGAAGACAGACCCTCACCGAATTTTTATTGCCTGCAGCTATCAACTGTAAGAATTAAAACATACATTACAAAAAGTTACTCTCACTGATCAAACCGGAAGGCCTGGATTAGTCTTTAGTGAGCTCCATGATTCATTTTGTGCACGCAAAATTTTTGAAGATAGTGACAAATTCTGTCTTGGTGATTTTTATGTGAATGGTTCTGTGTGAGTTGGCCAAGTTAATGGGTTTGACCCTTCTTGCCGGAGGTAATGGACTGATATCAGAGCGTAAGTAGAAATGAAAATCTGGACGTCGGTGTGAAATACAGATTTGAATATCCAGCTGGTGATAATATCACTCCGGGTTAAAATTAGTTTTAGTGTCTCAAAATGTATGATTTTGACCTTCTCCAGAGTTCCCTCATGCAATTCATTTTATCTTCGGGGAGAGGAGAACGCGCCGCCATTTTTGACACTCCGGAATCAGGCATTTCTGACTTCATATTTCACTTTGTAGCTTAGCTCAGCTCAAGCAGGCAGGATGACGGAGGGGTTCCGTGTTTTCCTAGTTCTACGCTGTATAATTATTATCTATGATTTTTAATCAAATATTTTATGTAATTAATTTCATTGGGCATCATTTTATGTGCAGGCTTTTACACTTTCAGGATTTAGTCAGAAAAAAAGGAGCTCATTAGTAATTTCAGCAGAGTTGCATCATATGCCCTAGCTACAATGAGACCTGCTTTTAAATTATTCTTTTAAAAAATTTTTTCTATCACCCACAACCTGCTTTTTTAAAGTGCAATGGCTAAACAAAGGCATGAGATGAAGCATGTTATTTGAAGGCAAAACAATAATGTCCAGCACTGACCTTTGAACCAGGAGGTCAAGGTTTGACACCTGGTCAGGGCACGTGCCTGGATTGCAGGCTTGATCCTCAGTTGGGGGTGTGCAAGAGGCAACCGATCAATGACTCTCTCATCATCCATGTTTCCCTCTCTCTTTCCCTCCCTCTCTGAAATAAAGAACCTATTTTTAAAAACTCAATAATGAATGATACAAGTGAGTTAGTGAATGCTAAGTTTCCAATATGCTTGCAAAAAGAGGACATTTTAGGAAATCTACTGAAACTCAAAGAAATAGAAAAGACCAGTTGCTTTACAGTTCGTTTCTGCTTCCAACTGCCTTGCCGATACTTGAAATTTCTAACAGCTCAAAATACATCCCTTCCATCTCCCTGTGCTCATGCCAAGAGCGGGGACCACGGCGGGCTTCCTTCCCAACCTCCAGCCAACGGGCTGACAGGTCTGGCAGCGCGGGCCAGCTCTGCAGGGAGCACACGCTCAGTGCCAGTCAGAAAAGCAGAACTCCCTGTGGCTCCTTCCACTGCTCCCTGCCAACTCCCAAACAGCCCCTTTGTAGAGGGATCTGGAACCATCTATGCCTGCGAAATGTAAGCATTTTCGGGAATCGGTGTCGCTTCTAATGATACCTCTACGACAGGCTGTCATTATGGCCTCCGTCATATGGGCAAACGTGAAGGCAGACGCATGTGTGTGGCATCCGTTATCTTAACAATGAACCGGCGGGCACCACACGGAAGCGAGCTGAGGAATGTGTCAAAGATATTGTAGGCAGCTGGTTTGGAAGGATGAGATAGATGACAATAGACTCAGACTATGTTGGAAAATGAATGCTCTGCAGAGATATTGATGACTTGGGGTGTGACCGTTATGATGTCACTGAGCGGAACCAATGGAAGCGCCCTTAAGCGGTTGCTTTACGGATTTGGCTAATGTTACTCAGTGTACAGAGTACAGACAGGAGCCACTGTGCAACACACCCTTAGGAGGGAAGCCCTAGCCATTTCATATCCAAGGGAAGCTTAGTAAACGTCAGAAAAGGGAATCTGTGGTAGAACAAACATCAGAATAGGTTATTTCGTACTGGTTTTGTTTTTATTTTTTATTTTAATTTTTAAAATATATTTTATTGATTTTTTTTTTACAGAGAGGAAGATAGAGGGATAGAGACTTAGTAATATGGATGAGAGAGAATCATTGATCAGCTGCCTCTTGCACACCCCCTACTGGGGATGACCCCGCAACCAAGGTCCATGCCCTTGACCAGAATCGAACCTGGGACCTTTCAGTCCGCAGGCCGACGCTCTATCCACTGAGCCAAACCAGTTTTGGCTGGTTTTGTCTTTAATAGTCATTTTATGTTACATACACTCTTAAGGATAGGAACCAAGAAGCTGTCTGCATACAAATAAGCATTATTTGGCATTTTGCACTTAATTCACAAGTCATTTGCAGGATCTTTTCTTTAGAATCCATTGATGTTTACCCCAAGACTACAAATTAAAATATTCCTCATCACTGATTCATTTATTTTATTTTTTTTACAGAGTTTTCAATTAAGTTGCAGGGATGATTAAGCAAAATAAATTAGTGGCACAGAAAATCAATTTAAGAGGTCTTTTAATCCCGTTTTTTTAGTAAACAATAGCTTAGGTATTTGAAATGTAGATAGAAGATGAAAACAAATCCACACATAGGCAAGCTTTCCAAAAACAAATTACAAATCAGAAAAGACATGTTCGCAGAGACAGATGCTTTTTAACAATCAAACAACGGCCCCAAAGGAGAACTGGCCTTTCAGTTTTAAGGGAATTATTTTGAACATTCATTTCTGGAACATTAATTGACTTACACTCTTTTTTAAGAAAAATATATTTCATTGATTTTTTACAGAGAGGAAGGGAGAGGGATAGAGAGTTAGAAACATCAATGAGAGAGAAACATCGATCAGCTGCCTCCTGCACACCTCCTATTGGGGATGTGCCCGCAACCAAGGTCCATGCCCTTGACCGGAATCGAACCTGGGACCCTTCAGTCCGCAGGCTGACGCTCTATCCACTGAGCCAAATTGGTTTAGGCTGATTTCATATCTTAGCCCAGCTCGCTGTGGTCAGATGGCTCACTTATGGATTAAATATGTGTTGACATGTTAAGAAAATGTTATTCCTTGTTCAGGATGTGCACTTGAGCTGCGGTGATCACAGAAGCTATTTTTCATAAACTCCCCGACCCTATCTGTCCCTTTCATCGACGAGCGGTGTAATATTGCAGCAGGAGAGGGAGACACGGCTTGGTAGAAGCTGGAGATTGCGGTGTGGACAGCATCCTTTATCTCTGCTTAGGCTGCGGGGATGTGTTAAGATGATGAATGGCTTCCAATTCCCCGCCTTTCCTCTCTCAGGATTACCGATTTTCATGCAGCGCCTGACGCCCTGTCTTACACATTGTCCTTATCCGACTGAAAGGCCCATTACTGGGGGGAATCTGAAACTTCCTGTCAGGAGCCAGTCAGAACCGGTTTGGTCTGTTTAGAATCTCTGTCATTTTCTAGCTTGTGCAGCCCAAGACTGTCACTAATATTTTGACATGAATAAATGTCTCCATCATGGACTCATTGCTTCACAGGAAATGATGAATCTCTCCTTATAAACTTGAAAATTGCCTGGTAGGAGGTCTGAGCCCCCAAGGACTAGAATAGGGGTGGGCAAACTTTTTGACTCGAGGGCCATCGTGGGTTCTTACACTGGACCGGAGGGCCGGCACAAAAGCAGCCTGACCGTGCTGGCACTCTCCTCTTGGGCTGCTGGGGAAGGAGCAGAGGGGAGAGCAAGAGAACCCTCCTCTGCTCTTTGGGCTCCGCGGGCCGGATAGCACAGCCGCACGGGCCGGATCTGGCCCGCGGGCCGTAGTTTGCCCACGGCTGCGTCTGCCACACTCACCGTGGCCGGACTCTTCATGAACAAACAACCGAGGAGGTGCCAGGAATATGCGTGTTTGAAATGTTCCCGGGCTCTTTTTTACAAATGAAAACGCAGATTTTACATGTCACCCTGCAAATTACCTGGCTTAAGTTTCTGCATTGGTGTTGTAAATGCTAACGGGCAGTAGCTAATTCTCAGAACAAATTGCACGCCTCGTTAGTAATTTGTGCGGGGGGAGGGGGTCAGTTATTTCTCTGTGCATTCGGGTTTGTCTTTTTCTAATTGTCGGGGATTCCCCCAAACATCTTCTGTGTGTTTGTTGTATTTCTGCCTCTTTATAGATGGCTAGTTCACTTTAAACATGTTTTTTTTTTTAAAAAAATATATATATATATTTTATTGATATTTTACAGACAGGAAGGGAGAGAGATAGAGAGCTAGAAACATCGATGAGAGAGAATCATCGATTAGCTGCCTCTTGCACACCCCCTATCGGGGATGTGCCCGCAGCCAATGTACATGCCCTTGACCGGAATCGAACCCGGGACCCTTCAGTCCGCAGGCCGACGCTCTATCCACTGAGCCAAACCGGTCTCGGCTGAAGCCTATTTTTTTACATTGGAGCTATCACTCATTAAAAATTATAAAAACAGCCGAAACCGGTTTGGCTCATTGGATAGAGCATCAGCCTGCGGACTGAAGGATCCCAGGTTCGATTCCGGTCAAGGGCATGTACTTGGTTGCGGGCACATCCCCGGTAGGGGGTGTGCAAGAGGCAGCTAATCGATGATTCTCTCTCATCGATGTTTCTAACTCTCTATCCCTCTCTCTTCCTCTCTGTAAAAAATCAATAAAATATATTTTAAAAAATAAAATAAAATATATTTTTAAAAAGTGATAAAAACAAACAAACAAACAAACACTACTTGTGTCCAGTCCCCATTATCTCTTCTCCTTCTGGGAAACCAAACCCTTTACAGGCCTCCCCCGGTTTGAGTGTGCATGTCTTGTCACGTGAAACTCAATCAATGACACTAATCCCTTCCCCTTGAGATAAACATGTTAACATCCCAATTTCATGCTTCACCTTTCCCCACCCTTCTGGCTGCAACCTCCTGTCAGATTTAATGCTATATCATATCTAAGTTGTTAACATTTTCATCCTCTCTAGAGCACTGATAATTTTATGCTCCATAGATAAATAAATTATAAACATGAACCACAAATTATCAGGATTTACATCGTCAAGAGCATTTAGACATTGTTCCTTATGGGTCAATTAGCTCCTTCATTTTCTAATTTGTGCTTTCCCCCTAATTACGGAGTCACTGTAAATCAGCATAACATGCTCTGGAAAACCTAGAGACTGTCATAAGTGTTATGATAATATATTGCATATATAATACATATTGGGATGTCGATATGGCATATAAGGTGGAAGTAGCACAGTGTCAGAAGGTACTTGGGCGAGGTTCTTATATTTTAATTTATCAATAATTACACTCCAGCCAAAACCGGTTTGGCTCAGTGGTAGAGCGTCGGTCTGCGGACTGAAAGGTTCCGGGTTCGATTCCGGTCAAGGGCATGTACATTGGTTGTGGGCACATCCCCGGTGGGGGTGTGTGCAAGAGGCAGCTGGTCGATGTTTCTCTCTCATCGACGTTTCTAGCTCTCTATCTCTCTCCCTTCCTCTCTGTAAAATATCAATAAAATATATTTAAAAAAATAATTACACTCCATATGAACGGCCAGCTAAGGTTTTAAAATATTCTAACTATTCCAATATACAATACTAGTGTTACCCCTGCTCCTTCTGGAAGTCGCTCAGCTTTGGAAATCTGCAAAAATCACAGTGGCGGACACAAGCTTCTCCCAATTCCGATTCTTGCTTTCAAGCTTACATTTTATCACGGGGAACGCATGTCACTGGTTTCCTCGAAGTGACAGGTTCCATTCGTCCATCTGAAAGAGAATGTCTACGGAATACCCAAGCCGGAGCCACCCCAGCCTGGCTGTCAGGAAGTCTCCCAGGCAGAAATGGCAAAACAGCACCAAGTGCCCGCTCGCCCCACCAGCAGCAGACATTGCTGGGTGGGGCCCGCAAGACCCATGTACACTGCGGATAAGCCACACAGCCTTACAGCATCGCCAATGGAGGAAAAACACTTTTAAAGACGAATTCCGGGTAAATATTTATGGTTTCACTTAGAAAAATGGATTATAATTATCCCCACTCTTTCATGAGCATCTGCTCTTTTCCGCATTGGACCATGCTAACGGTTTTGTAACAGACTTCTGTATGCATGAGCGTTTACATCCAGACAACAATTAATTATCCGGTTAGAGTGTGTGCCCAGGCCGTGAGTCTCAAAGTTGACCAACAAGCAGGTCATCTGTGGGCTTTTTTATTTTTGTTTTTAAAATATATTTTATTGATTTTCCACAGAGAGGAAGGGAGAGGGACAGAGAGCTAGAAACATTGATGAGAGAGAAACATGGACCAGCTGCCTCCTGCACACCCCCTACTGGGGATGTGCCCGCAACCAAGGTACATGCCCTTGACCGGAACCGAACCCGGGACCTTTCAGTCCGCAGGCTGACGCTCTATTCACTGAGCCAAACCGGTTTCGGCTGGGCTGGATTATTATTGAAGTATCATTAATGATCATTGTTTGATAAAAATGTAATTGATAAGCATTCAATTTTGCACAGAATCAAATATCGTCTGCTCACTGTCCTCATAGGGTTCATGATGAATTTACAGGATGCAAATGCTTTTAGATAGACACTTCGTGACTGATTTCTCTCTAGACAATTTTTTTTTTTGTAAGAAAGATATCCAGTGCTAAAGTAATATTTTAATTTGGGTGCTTTTATCTTTGTTTACTTGTAATAATTAAGATAATGCCTTAGTGATAGAAATGCACTCGCTCCATGTGAATGATACGCTTTCCAAGTCAGAGATACTCATTGGCCCTTATCATCTTATAAGCCGCGTGGCTCTGGGATTTGGAGAAAAGTAATTAAATATAAAGCAGAGTGCATTTTTTTGTGTGGAAAAAGCGCCTAATAATAGAAGTTAATTAGTTGCTTGGATGGCAATATGGCGCTAATGAAAACCCACCAAGGAACACATAAGCAATTAAAAGCAAAGCCAATACATTAGGATCCTAATGTATTTTGTACACACCTAATTTTGAGTTTATCATTTTAATTTAAAAAACACCACACCAGCGCTTCCACAGATTTACACGTCCAGTTTTAAACTACCACAGCACACCACAATTTTAAAATAAAAATCGTATGTCTCATTTTACAGCTTGATTTTTTTTGTTATACTATGTTCTCTTTTTACTTGATAAAATATAAATATACATAATATAAACATAAATATAAAACTCTATATCTTCTAATAAATATGAGAGTTTTTAGACTTCCTCTAATTTTTAGTAGTTTTATATTAATTTACCATGTGAGAAGTCAATGTTACACTATGCTCTCTTTTTACTTAATAAAATATAAATATATATAATATAAACATAAATATAAAATTATATATCTTCTAATAAATATGAGAGTTTTTAGACTTCCTCTAATTTTCAGTAGTTTTATATTAATTTACCATGTGAGAAATCAATGTTCCTCTTTCCTAAATGCCCTTGACAAACAGGTGTTGTTGTTTTTTTTAACGTGTTAACAATCGTGTTTTTAAACAGCTCAGAAGGTTATCACGATAACAGCTTTAAAAATGTCACCAAATCTTAAAACAAGAAGGCAAGCAGGTAAAAAAGCTCAGGAGGTCAAAAGGTTAGGATTCTAAAAGCTGCCAAGAATACGAGACACGTGCCGGGATGTTGAGTGAAAATACTCTTTGCAGCTTTTCATTTTAAATGGATTTAAAAATACCTGTGTAGGATATTCATGTTCAAACTCATTTGAATTGCAAGTTGAATTTGACAGTGCAAATCGTGTACTGAACCACAGAGTTAAAACACACACACACACACACACACACACACACACACACACGCAGTCTTAATTTATGTGTAATCTCAACGCTTCTAAGGTCTTGTATCTGCTCAAAAATCCTAGGCAAACATCCAGCCTGTGAGGGTCAGTGGTTGAGTGCTGACCCTTAAACCAAGAGATCGCTGGTTTGATCCCCAGTCAGGACACATTGGGAGACAGCCAACCGAATATTCTCTCTCTCCCCTTCTCCCTTCCTCTCTTTCTAAAATCAATAAAAACATATTTAAAAAATATATTTTTAGGAAAAGGTTTAGCATGAGAGCAGTCTTTAAATCTTGGTAGAAATTCTCATATTGAGGCTTAACTTGCAGCTCCCTGCTGCATACCAGATTAATGTCTTCCTGTGGAAAATGAAAACACAACACATATAGGTATAAATATTCCCAGAGATGACTCTCCTCGCTACAGACTAACCACGTTTTTGTCGACACTGAGCTAACTGTGGCACTTCCCTAACGTGACTAACATTCTAAATTCCGGACAGCGGGGTGCAGAGACCTAAAACAACCCATTAGCTATTCATCACCACCAATAGCTGCCATGCTCGCTGATCAACTTTGCAAATAAAACTGTTCTCCAAACTCTTTGATAAATGTTTTGAACCATAAAAGTGAGGGTGTTTTCCACCTAGAGCCAGTTTCTTGTTAGAATACTCTCATAGCATGGCAGGAATATGGTGGGTTTACTGCAGAAGGAACCCAGAAAGTCTGAGTGGCCTTATCACATGAGCATTTAATCGTATATTGATAATGTCTCTGGGGGGGGGTTCCCTAATTCCCCACCAGTTAACTGCTCTGTGCCAGGTGTTTTCAGCAGAACAGCAGACACGTGGCTGAGCTGAGGAGCTCTTTCTGACCTGTAGGATTAAGTCGGAGAGGATGACATTAGCTCAGAATAGGGAATATTTTGTTCCAAGTCACACACCTGGGGTTGAGAAAACCATGGTCCCTGGGTCACGAATTTGTGTTCAATGAGCCATAGGTAACGGTTTGTTTATTGTCTTGAAATAAACCTATGTCTGTCTTTTTTTTAAAAAAAAATATGTTTTTATTGATGTCAGAGAGGAAGGAAGGGGGAGAGAGAGAGGAGAGAGAGAGAGAGAGAGAGAGAGAGAGAGAAACATTAATGATGAGGAGAATCACTGATCGGCTGCCTCCTGGACGCCCCTTACTGGGGATCCACCCTACAATCCCGGGCATGTGCCCTGACCAGGAATCCAACCATCAATGCTCAACTACTGAGTCACACTGGTCAGTCACGTTGATTTTTTTTTTAAATTACAACATAAATGAACTCTATTTCCAAGTCTGATGTCAGAGGCCCCATAATGCTGCATTAGCAATGGAAACCCAACTAACCTAGTACCTGCAAGATCTGCATGATTGCTCCTGATATTAAAATATTACATAATCACGGGGCCCATCAGAACACCCTACCACGTGTAAACAAAACACTGCACAGTGCTTTGTTTTTATTTATAGACCGCCGCATGCTAGTATCTTATGTTAACTGCATCCATCACAGTTTATAGAAGTAGTTTTTGGTGTCAACACGTGGCATCCCTAATGAGTTGCGATCGGAGAGAGGGATGCAGATGTGCCGAACGTCAGCGCCTCCCTCCTCATTAGCGGAGCAGCTGTTGGGCTGGCAGCATGACGGATGCGTTCGTGTTTACTCTGGCCCACGTTTATAATTGATGGGCGTTTTGGTTGGAGCTTCCCATGATCCTCTTTCTCAAAGAACCTTACATGAATCGCCTCTTATATCATTAAGACGTGGCTATATGCACCGACGACCAAGTAACCGGTGTGCGTGGTAGGATTAAAACTCTGATGCTTCCATTTTTATTTATTTTTAATTTTTAAATATTTTTATTGATGTCAGGGTGGAACGAAGAGGGAGAGAGAGAGAGAAACATCAATGATGAGAGAGAATCACGGATGGGCTGCCTCCTGCATGTCCCACCCTGGGGATGGAGCCCACAGCCCGGATAAGTGCCTTGACCAGAATTGAACTATGACCTCCTGGTTCATAGGTCGATGCTCAACCTCTGAGCCACATTGGCCGGGCAGTACCTTATTTCTTAGTGTCTTCACCAACCCTACCTTTTCCTACAGGTGGATCTGGAAAATAAGCGATTTAAACCATGAGAGATGGACTTTATGACTAGTCGATACTTACAATGTTGTGTTTTGCCTTCCACTCATCTGTTCTCTTTGACTCTTTGTGCACGTCTGTTCTTAAAATCCTGAAAAGTCTGAGCTATTAGTAGGTGTGACCTCTATTTGCCAGAGATATTTATCACGGATGCTTTTGGCCGCCATCTTGGGGAACTGTGTTCCCAAGGCGTGGCTCTGCCTACGCCCCGAGTTCAACTGGTGATGATGAAAGAAAATTGCCCATGTGTCTTCTTGGCTTTACAGCAGTGTTTCTCAAACTTCTCTCCTGATGAGAATCACCTGGAGGAGTTGTTAAAACACAGATTCCTGAATCCCAACTAAGAAATGCTAAACTAGAATTTTGGGGAACATATAGGTTGTATAGTATACAATTTTACCTATATGTTCCCAAAAATTCTAGTTTAGCACTTCTTAGTTGGGATTCAGGAATCTGTATTTTAACAACTCCACCAGGTGCTAAAAGAGAAGTTTGGGAAACACTGCTCTACAAGGAAAGAGCAAGGCGGGCTTATTGAGTACCTACTATATCCCAGGAAATGAGTTACCGGGGGGTTATTATAACCACTAAAATCTAAATGAACTTAAGCCGGTCAGAGAAAGACGAATATCACATGATTGCACTTATATGTGAAATCTAAGGAACAAAAAAATAAATTCACACATAAAACAGATCCAGAGACGTGGAAACATGCAACAGGCTGACAGATTTCAGAGGGAAATGGGGCGGGGGGAGGAGGAGGGGAGAGAGATGAACCAAAGACCTTATATGCATGTATGTCTGCAGAGCCCATGGACACACATAATAGCGCAGTGAACCCTGGGGAGGGGGGCGGGAGCAGGAAGGAGGGGCCAGTGGGTGACAGAAAGGGGACCTCAGTAGTGTTTTAAACAACAAAGATACGTTTATAAGTAAACAAACAAATGCATTTTCTAAGCCCACACACCTAACCCGTGGCTGGCTGAATTCGGAAATACGTTCTTACATTTATTTCTTGCAAATTATTTTATTATTTATAACAACAACAACAACAACAAAAACTCTAAAGAGGAAGCTTGGAGTTACACTTAGAATCCACAGTAATGATCTCCCCAAGGCCTAATGAGGCGATTTAAATGGGAACACATGATGAACATGATAGTGAGTGTGACAAAATCTTGTTTGATATTATTAACAGTAGGCCTACCAAAGAAAGAAAAAACATGGACCGGAAGTAGCTTGTCAGGAGGGAGGACGCTCCTGGATGGGAGTGTGGGCTGGCCAGATAAGCTCTCATCCGGGGAGGAAAGCAGTTTGGATTCCTCTGCACACGTGTCCCCTCAGCTTCTACATGACAGTCCGAGGCGCGTCTCGCCAAAATGATTCATGTGTGCGCGGCCGGGGAAGAAAAGCACAGAGCAATGCTTCCCCTGATGATGTCAAGATTAAAAATTGCAGCTTTAAGGAATGGCCCGTGTGTGCCAGTTTCCAAATGTCAGCTGCAATGTGGCGCGATGGATAAAAAGGAGAGACGCATGCTCAGAGCAGGCCTCCCCAAAAAGGAAGGATAACGTGAAACGAATAGGAATTTATTTTCCTGATTGGAAGCATGCCACTGTTCATGTCTAAAACACATGCAGCGTTCTCCACCCGGTAGTATTTTCCTTCCGGTCTTCAGTGCTTCTGTCACATTTCCCATGTTCGTATGTGAAATATGTATTCTTAAAAACAGGCATAATGATTGTATTTAATTCTGCAATAATTGTTTACAACCTAATTCAAGGCATTTGCATAAGGTGGAGTGAGCATTGAGCTTGCGTTAATTAAACGACGCAGAGACGGAAAAGACTGAGGCAGAGATTGATTTTAGCTTTGTGATTTTTGTATGTCCAAATTGGAGAAGACGAGTTAAATTGGTAGCCAAGATGACTTACCAGATCACGGTGTTTTTGCAGATATATTTTGTAAGAAGCGTATCCTACTATTAACTCTCTTTGTGTTTCTGTGAAATAGATTACATTTTTAATATTATATTTAATATATATGAAACCTTTGCAAAAAATCCACTACTGAATACATATTTGCCAAAGGGAAAGCTTTGGGTGGTACAACAGAGGAGTTTATTAATTACTTAGAGCAGCTTCTTAGAGAAATGGGTATTACTCATGTAATGACTCAATCCTTTCTGAAATTTCATGTAAAACTCGCATCAATAAATAAGATAAGTGAAAGGTAAGAAGTAGTATCAGAAGGAATAATATCAGATTGGTGTATACCTACAACAATAAAAGCATAATATGCTAATTAGACCGGACATCCTTCTGATGACCTTCCGGACAAAGCTGTGGCTGCGAGGGCTGAGCCCTTTGCACCAATTTTGTTCACAGGGCCTCTAGTTTTACAGATAACCTGATTTACATTCTAACCAATGCTATCCTAACTATGTTTAGAAATAAAAAAAAAAAAAAAAAACATCTACTCTCAAACAGTGTCTGACCGTTTACAGAAATGCTTGTAGGGAAGGAGAAGGTCTCTCTGTGTTAGCCAACTGTATACACATACAGATTTCTCTTCATCTTAGCTGTGTGGTGTCCTCTGTGAATTTACCTGCATAAACAGCTTCCCCTCACTCTTTTTAAAAAATATATATTTTTTATTGATATTTTACAGAGAGGAGGGGAGAGAGATAGAGAGCTAAAAACGTCGATGAGAGAGAAACATCAACCAGCTGCCTCCTGCACACCCCATACCGGGGATGTGCCCGCAACCAATGTACATGCCCTTGACTGGAATCGAACCTGGGACCCTTCAGTCCACAGGCCGGTGCTCTATCCACTGAGCCATACCGGTTTCGGCTCTCCTCACTCTTATGTGACTCACAATACATAGTCTGCCTCCTCATCAGATCCTTTCTTTATTTTCTCCTTCAACAAGCACATCTTTGGTGCCTCAAACAAGCTTGACCGGAAGTACAAAGTTGAGGAAGGCAGACCCAGATCTTGAATTCAATAATTCACATTTTCACCTGCTAGAAACAAAGTCCACTAAGAAGAAGACCACTAATAGTTGCTTTCTTGACCAAGAATCAAGAATGTGACATTAGTTCCACATTTATCTTGTTAAGTGAGATTTACATATAAATGATGGAGTCTCCAAAACGTCTTGCTGAGCTAACTTTCCTTAGTTCTATCTTCAGCCGAGGAAACCAAGGTGCAGAGACATAAAACAACTTGCTCGATGTCCCCACGTTGGCGAATAGTGGGTGGGTTCAGTACAAATTATACAGTTGTCAACACAACTTCATTAGATCAAGAACGATTATAAGTTGGTGCTGTGATGTTTTTTTTTTTAAATTTTAATTATTATTATGCAGGTCATTTCAGCAAATTACAATCTCTGAGAACATTTCCTTTTAAAAATTGATTCCTCCAGCTAGGTGCTGTGAAAACGATGTAAATCAGTTATAAATTTCACAGACCCAAGAAGTGAAACATGCCATTCACATACAAGAGTATCAGCTTGCCGAAACCAGTTTGGCTCAGTGGATAGAGCGTCGGTCTGCGGACTGACAGGTCCCAGGTTCGATTCCGGTCAAGGGCATGGACCTTGGTTGCGGGCACATCCCCAGTGGAGGGTGTGCAGGAGGCAGCTGGTTGATATTTCTCTCTCATCGATGTTTCTAGCTCTCTATCCCTCTCCCTTCCTCTCTGTGGAAAATCAATAAAATATATTTTTAAAAAATCAGTGATAGGATTTACATATGTGTCAGGTTTATTTTAATAAAATTTATGATTTTAGAGACTTTACCAAGTAAAATGTCAACTTATGTGTTACGTATTTCATAAGTAGACAATGATTAAAGCTTTGTATTTAGTGCCTTGGATCTACATCCAAACTTGGATAAGACCCAAGAAAGGGATTTATCTGACTTTAAATCACCTGCCCCTAATAAACATCTACATGATTTCTCCAACCATGGAATCACTTGGACTTTTGCCCTTTTCCAGGAAGCTTATGGAACAGCAATTGTCTGAATTTTACGAATATTTATTCTGATTCATAAGACTTTCCCCATCATTTTACAAAAAGATGATTTGTAATATATATTGTTTACCAGGAGAGCCTTCCCATTTTCATGCAGACTGGATAGCGTAAAGATTCTTTCATACATTCTCTTACTGTGCAGTTACTTTTTTATATGCACCAGGAGAGTAAGCAACACATTTATTTTATCCGCCACTATATATTTTCTAGAACCGAGCCTGACAATAAATATTGAATTGAGTTCAATTACATATAATTTAAGGAGAAAAACCAAGAGAGTAAATAGTACCTGCTCTTCATTTTAAAGTGAGTTAGATGCCCTAATTATGAGCCCTCTCTCAAGCTGTTAATAAAATATTAACACAGGCTGACTCTTACTGCTAAGCAGTCACGGAGCCCGACACATAAAAGACACAAACCAAACACTTGTTTACCGATGGATTTATTCTTTGGATAGAAAAATAGAACATGAAATTTAAAAATATTTGATGAATTAAATCTTCTATGTAATATATCTTGTGGAGAATGGCAAACAAACCCAGCCATAACGAATGAAATACCCATTTTAATTTATAATCTAACTATAAAAGGCTATTTTCATAAATAAACTAAAATGAAAGTTGGAGGAAGTTAAAGCAACATACCTGTGCATTTTTAATTTAGCTATAATGAAATAAGACTAGAAGAGTATTAGTCTGTGTTCCAACCATTCCCATTAGAGTTGCTAATTCTCCACTAGGTGTAAGATGGGGTTAAAGGAAAAACAGGTATGAGCAAATGTCGGTTTACAGCTGTGAGTAGGCAAAGCAGAGTTCATTCTTGTTATTATTATTACTTACTATTGTATTATTTATTTGTGTCACGATTATGAACCTACTTTTGCCCATCTCTGTGTTAGACCGCTTATTTTCGGGAAACAGGGTAGTAAACTCTCTTCTTCAAGGCATAACTTTTCAGACTTTAACATCTAGAGTATCATGCTGAATTTCTAGGAGACAGGGTATTCAGGGTTTTCCAGCTGTATTTGAAAAGTGTTTAAAGATAATATCTCATCCTCTCTCTCTCTCTCTCTCTCTCTCTCTCTCTCTCTCTCTCTGAAGCACAGTAGAAACAAGCAGAATGTCAGTCTGGGAAACATGAGGACACGCGTATTTACTATGATTCCAAATATGCAGAATTGTCCTCTTTTTCTTTCCTTTCTAGCTACGAATGGTTTTAAGGAACAGGGGAGCTTGTGGGATCACAGGATTGAAGACTATCACAGATACTTTTTAAACTTTACAATGATGTGGGTTATTTTATAGCGAGGTATGGTTTATTAGTACAGGAATCCACTTAACCTGCTCCATTTTGAAATCCCCACCCCCCGGGGGGAAATGGTTGCATTTAGTCACGCATCGCATCCTGATCCTCTATTTGAAGAGAGGGCTCTGGTTAGTCAATTAAGAAGAAGCAGTGATGATATCCCATTATAAGGAATTAATTTTCATGTCACGCCTCAAAGGAGAGATAACCCTGCCTTCAGAGAGGAACTGAAAACATCTCTTCTTTGACGGGATTGAGGTTCACGGTGCTTATTCCAATGAAAATATTCTCTGCCATCATGGCAAACGTGCATATGCTTAGGGTGTCTCAAGGCCTGGACGTTTGTATTTAAGTAAAGGCTGTAGCATTTCATTGAAATCATGCTTATTAAACACTGACTATATGGTCAGCGTTTGCCTACCTACATGTATCACAAACTATTAAAGGGAACCAAAATGTCATTGAACTGAAGACAGACACAAGAGGATATTTTAAGCAAGTGCCCATCTCCCCAAATTCCAACATTTTGGACTCATATCTTGAGTCCAAAAGAATATTTTAATAATCTTATGGCAGCCAAATCCGGCTTGGCTCAGCGGTAGAGCGTCGGTCTGCGGACTGAAAGGTCCCGGGTTCGATTCTGGTCAAGGGCATGTACATTGGTTGCGGGCACATCCCCGGTAGGGGGTGTGCAAGAGGCAGCCGGTCGATGTTTCTCTCTCATCGATGTTTCTAGCTCTCTATCTCTCTCCCTTCCTCTCTGTAAAATATCAATAAAATATATATTTTTAAAAAGAATCTTATGGCAGGGATGAGGTAGAGGAAGGGGTGGGGGAAGGGGGGTCGGTGAGGAAGGAAAACAAGACAGGCCAGAATTACCCCTACAGTTGCTAAAATGAAAGATTACCGGCTTCTTACTTCTGAGGACTTAAGATTAATCAGAGCTCTAATTACGTTTATAGTTGAGTCTGTATGCGAGATGTATTCAGATATTTCCAACAAACCTTTTGGTTGCTGTCCGAATGCCATAAGGTAAAAAGTCCCACATGACGTATTATATCAAAGGCCCCAGCCTAACTGTTTTTATAACGTTAATATTTCAAGAAGGGCAGAATAGTCGGTCGTGAGAAATAGACCGTACATTTCAGGAAGAAGGTCTATGAATTAGGCAGGGAGTTGGTCATGGGGATTTTCCATTGGCATTGTGGGTAGAGCACAGGGTAAAACCGAGTGGAATCCTATAATTTCTGGCAATTTGGCGAACGACAGAGCCTTACAAATCGAGTCGACAACGCCGAGTAATAGTGTGCGCGATGTAACAAGCATCGTTTTAAATGCGTCCATAGGTTTGCAGGAACACGAGAAGAAACCCCTGGTGGCTCCAGACAAAAAATAAATCTGCAAACAAGGCCGAGCGTTTCAACAGGAATGCCTGCTCCCCTCCTCTGCAACAAAGGACTTGCATCTTAAGCACCGCGTGGCAATGTTACAGAACATAATGCATCCGCGGCAGCCCAGGGAAATAGATACCACCCACAAACAAAATGCGTCAGGTGGAGTTAACCCAGAAATTAGACCGAGAGGTTTACAAATGCATATGTTTAAAACGGCAAGGCTGAACAATAATGAGCTGAACCAAGCTAAAGGAAGTCAGCAAAAAGAGCCACAGAACCAACCCACAGGGAGAAGGAACAGCAAGATAGGGAGTTCACGGACAAAGTTCATAGATGGACGATGAATGGAGAGATTAAACACAGCTCAAAAGGGGTTGTTTGCAAAAAGGAGTGCAGAATCTCCTCTCAAGTTTGGCCAAAACAAAACTCTACTCTTTTATTGTTGAATGTGCTGAGGGTGAATTGGTTAATGCCGTTATATAAACGTCTGGTGGACAATGTCACATGACAACGTCTGACTACTACCTTATTGTGTGCTCACCGCACGCAGTCTAGTCTCCTTCGGTCACCTTGCATTTGACCCCCTTTGACCCTCTTTCTCCTTTCCCCTATCCCTTCCCCATGGTAACCACCACTCTGTGTGTGTCTAGAGCTACTACATGACCCTCTTTGGGGTATCTGCCCCCCAAAATTTGAAAACACTTCTTTGCAAAGATACACAAAGTGTGGTAATAGTAGGTTTACAGTTGTCTGTGTGGAACATAATGTAATCTTTAAGAAATAATAATAATACAAGAATAAGCTCTGTGCTTCCCCTGCTCACAACTGTAAACCTACTCATTAGTGTGGCAGTGATAGGGGACCCATGGAATCATGGGAGACAGCCCAGCTGCTATGGCTCAGTGGGTGAGCATAGACCCATGAACCAGCAGGTCACGGTTCGATTCCAGGTCAGGACACAGGCCCCGGTTGCGGGCTCGATCCCCAGAGGGGCGTGCAGGAGGCAGCCAATGCATGGCTCTCTCTCATCGATGTTTCTATCTCTTTATCCCTCTCCTTTCCTTTCGCTCCAAAATCAATAAAAACATAAAAAAGAGGGAGACATGACCGGTAGCAGGATCGTTAGCTCCCATGCTGAACCAGTTCCCGTTATCTGACCTCAAGGAGTTCTATCCTCCAGAAGTCTGCCCAACCCGACTTTCTGGTCCTCACCCAATGTATGCCAAAGGCATCAGACACTTACATTGAAGCAAGCAAACAAGACAAACAAAGAAGGACCTGACAAGAAAACCTAAGTGACTATTCCCGTGCCCTTGGGCGGGAAAGATCTTTGGGGGCACACACACCGGGCAAATGGCTAGTTGTGCCCAAAAGCCAACCCACCACAACACATCAAGTGTTGCAACAAAACGAGTCATCATCTTCTTGCTGGAGGGTCTTGCCTTCCATTTGCAAAAAGAAGAAGAAGAAGAGCAACATCTGTGAAGCACAATAAGGCACCTGCAATAAAACGAGGCACACCTGCAGATACCTAGTGTATTGACACTTAATTGATGCGTAAGAAATTTGTGGGACAGGTGGGGAATTTGGGAGAGTTCTAAGCCTCGATTTCTTCAAGATCTACATTCAGAAGGTTCTAATTGGGTGGGATGTCTGTCGCTCTGTAAGGTGATAGGACTTTTGCATTTTCTTCGACATTAGAAACAAAAGCAGAGTTGGAGTCAGCAGAGACTTCCTCTTTAAGTGAACTACTGCGGGGCTAGACTGAAGTCTGTGAAAGCCTTGTATCTTCCTGCTCTTTTTCTCTATTCTCCTAACATTCCACGGCTGCAATGCATTTCCCTTGTTAGCAGGAAGAGTTAGATGGACATTGCTTGCTGTATGTTTTTAAACACCATGTCAGAATATTTTCTCAGAGGACTAAACCAAGGAGCAACAAACCAACAAACAAAAGCCTACGTTGCATACACTAAACATGTTACACATTAAAAATGGCCCTAACCGGTGTGGCTCAGTGGATATAGTGTCAGCCTGTGGACTGAAAGGTCCCAGGTTCGATTCCGGTCAAGGGCATGGACCTTGGTTGCGGGCACATCCCTAGTAGGGGGTGTGCAGGAGGCAGCTGATGGATGTTTCTTACTCGCTATCCCTTTCCCTTCCTCTCTGTAAAAATCAATACTATATATATATATATATATATATATATATATATATATATATATTAAAAATGATCAGAACATTCCAGAAAAGGCTATGCAAAGGAAGGGTTAACAGCATGCACACTGGCACGGGCAGCCTGTGAGTTTAGAATCTGCCCGGTCCGGGTTGGCCGGGTCCCCATTCCTCGGGGGGCGGTCCCTGCCTCTTCCCACTGCGGCCAGCTGGAGAAGCATATGGTAGCAGTCGCCCTCGAGTCTTCTCTTAAATGTCATCTGATCCGGGAACTCTTCCCCGAGCATCGCAAGCTAAACATAGCCTCTCTCCTCTTGGGCTCCATGCCCTTTGCAGCTTCAGTTTGTGCCACATCACCACCCGACCCGGTCATTTCGTTGCGGATTGCCAGCACGCAGACGCCCCAGAGGCAAGTGGAGGGGCACGTGCGCCCTAGCCTGAAGCTTGCTGGCGCCCCACAAGGGGACAGAGTTCCCGGGTTCAGTCCTGGGCCCCGAGAGGGGGCTGCAGATGCACCAGATCAGCCCAGGGAGACAGCCCAGAAACAGCCCTCCTGACCAGCGACGTGGAGCTAGGTGCCTGGTGTGAGCTCAGCCTCCGCATGTAGGCATGTAGGCATGTAGGCATGTAGGCACGTAGACACATAGGCATGTAGGCATGTAGGCGGCTGACCTGGCACAAGAGCTGGCTGTGTGGACACAATAGGAAAGTGGCACTGTGCCCCCGAGGCACCCCCCTAGACTGGCCATGCCCGGTGCCAGTCTGTGCCAATCCCTGGCCCTTTGGTCTGAGATTTAAGACTCATTCTTAGAAAAAAAAAATTACAATTTCAACTCCTTCTTTTTCACCTAATGACATGACTTTTAATTAAACTCTTGGCGGGGATATTAAAGGTCAGGTGTGTAGGGTGGAAATGGATATTTATGAAAGGATCTGAAAGGATTTCTTTATTGATTTAAAAAAAAAAAAGAGGAATAAACAAGTGATTTTGGCGCTGTCTAACGGAAATGGGCCTAAGATCTAACCAATGTAACTTCAATAAAACCTTAGGAGGATAGTGCCCATAATGTCTAATGATAATAATTAAAAAAACGATCACAGAAAGGAGGAGAGAACGCACAGCCAAAGGCAGGGCTAGGGGCTGCGGGAGAGAGATTCTATTCGACACCAACAAGGATCCTTGTTGAGTGAGCAACGCTGGAATCAGGGGATTCGCCTCATCTTGGAGACAGAGTTTAGGAAGAACTGGGAGTTTAGAAGAGAATGAGGCATACATTCAATCCAAAGTAGAGTGGGAAGCAGCTTGATAAGGAAACAGCTATAGGTCTGTGGTCATTCGCATACGGAAGGGAGTTTTTAAATAGTTTCCAGCGCTCTTGTTGTTCAATCAGTCAAGCTTTTAAACATCTCTCCTTTTCCTTTTAACTTTCTTCTGTACCTGACGCTAAGTTTTCAAAAGAGAAAAGCTATTTGGAAGCTAACGCGGTCATGTTGGTGACATACCGTATTTGCCGGCGTATAAGACGATTTTTTGGCCCTGAAAAATATGCCTCCAAGTGGGGGGTAGTCTTATATGGCGAGTATATAACAAACTCTGTATTTTGAGTGGAAATGTTAGGGGGTCATCTTATATGCCCAGTCTCTTATACGCTGGCAAATACGGTATTTTTCAGGGCCAAAAAATCGTCTTATACGCCAGCAAATACGGTATATTCAAAAGCACTTCTGGAATATTGCTCGTTCCATGCTCTGCAATAACGGCATTGTTCTGCACCAAGAGATACACTGTGCATTTCACAACACATCTCATTTTCTGAGGAGACTGGTGCATGCAAATAAGAGAAGCGGGACTTACCGCCAAGGAAAACATGTATTTCTCTGAGGATTGTCTTTACATAGAGAATAGGAGCATTTCCAAGTGAAAGATCAGGATACAGTAATTACTTGACTTTGCAAGTCAGGTTAGTATTAGCAAAGCGCCGTGTTACCCGCACGTGAATGGTTTCCATTCATTGTCATGGGAATGACTAGACGCTTTTGGTAAATGAGAGGATGCGTGCCGTAATTGCTGAATGGGCAGAGGTGAGGGACATGCGGAGATGTGCAGTAAGCATCTTCACCGCGCTGAGTAAATGTGTCATTTCTCCCCTTGTGGTATGGGAGAGCTTTGCCCCATTCCTGATTCATGACTGTGCCGAGCGTTCTGTTCCATTAACATCAACTGCTGGCATTTTTGTGCTTTGCTGTAAATTTTGTAGGTCAAATAAAATATAGGTGATTAAAACTTAGGGCCAAGTTAAAACCGGGGCCCAGCACATTGCCTCAGTAGGGAGACATCTGGTAAAATTGGAATGCTTAATGAATCACCCGGATTAGAAGTCTATTCTTGGTCACACTATAGGAACTATATATGTCAGTTTTTATGTCTGCATTCTAGGAAACGTTGCTTTAGTTCAGGGGTGGGCAAACTTTTTGACTCGAGGGCCACCATGGGTTCTTACACTGGACCGGAGGGCCGGAACAAAAGCAACCTGACCACGCTGGCACTCTCCTCTTGGGCTGCTGGTGAAGGAGCGGAGGGGAGAGCAAGAGAACCCTCCACCCTTTCTGTTCCGCGGGCCGGATAGACAGCCGAACGGGCCGGATTCGGCCCGCGGGCCGTAGTTTGTCCACGGCTGCTTTAGTTCAATGTGAGATTTTAGCTCATTTTATTTAATCCCCACACAATATACTGAATAAAAGCAAAGACAAATAAACAGAAGTAAATTAGTGTTTTTTTGCAAATATTATGTCTAACCCGGGATCACTCCCATTTTGTGATCTCACTCAAGGTTTTCTGATCTCTTAAATTAAAAAGTTTTATGCCAACATATTTCGAATGAAGTTACTAAGCCAGCGTTGATTTGTGCTATTTTGTTTTGTTTGTTTGTTTTACACATTAGCCAGCAATATAATGTCTGGAGAGTAACTGAATTGATTCGTTGTAAACATGCTTCATGGCAAATTAGAAGTTTGATTCCTGGATATTATCCGGTGGGGACTGACATACAAACTCCCTTTCTAGTCTTGTTCCAGGCTATTTTAGAGGCAAAGGATTTGGTTCCCAAATAGTGATTTGACCATTCGGCAACGGAACTACCCTTCTAGAAAATTTCAAACATATTGGGAAGGCCAGAGTTGACTGGATGTATTTTCTGGTAGATCAGCCACTCAGATAATTGAAATTAAACTCCCTAAAGAAGGCAATTGCAGTTCACATGCTTAGAAAATAAAATGCACAATCAATATGTACTAAATAATGTGATGCCGAAAACTAGCAAGTTGACAGTTGGTCGTAAATGAATGTCTCTTAACTGACATTTTAATTAACGTAATGTTTAATGTCTCGAGTGTATTACAAAATTAATATCTCTGACATACCAGTTTTTCTAACTGTTATAGAAGTCTGCAAACTATCACCAAGATAATAGTGATGCACACACAAGCGCAAACTTAGTTACAAATGGGAAGAAAATATAAGTTACCATAAATACCATTTTTGTGTGAAATGCATTTGTAGGCTTGTGAATAGTGAAAAGTTATATTTGTTCTTTATGAAGTGTTTAGAGTACCTTTTTTAGATTTATGTACTATCATACTGCCACTACTGCTAACAATGGTAAAAAGTAAAAAATAAAACTTAAACACTGACATTCAATAATTTTTATCATATATATATGATATACTAATATATATATATATATATATATATATATATATATATGAATGAATATATGGACCAGGCTAATATATATATTCCTACATGGGTGGGGTCCAGCCAGCCTGGCCAGGGGGAGGGGACATGGGCAGTTGGCCAGCCTGCCTGCTGGTCGAACTCCTGGTCGAGGAGATAATTTGCATATTAGCCTTTTATTATATAGAATATACATTGAGTGGCCAGATTATTATGCGTTCAGAAATAATAATCTGGCCACTCAGTGTATATGTCAATCTTGTGTTTGCATTGCAGAAAATGTTGCCCTTGTTAAATAATAATCGATATCAGTAATAGCTAGATACAATGTGGAGAAAAGTAAGAACTAGGTGTTTTTATTACCACTATCCAAGTTGCAATCAACAGTTGCATGTACAGAATTCAAAACCACTACTGACTTCATCTGCCATATGAGATAGGATATTGAATTTCCATTTTCATTTCCTCTAATTTTTTCTCCATTTGTAGAGCTATTATTTTTTTAAGTGCGAAACATACGGTTCTTATTAATTTGGTCCCTCGGAAATTTTCAAGAGCAAGACCCTTGTGTTAATGCTTTAAATTACTTTTTATTGCTGCTCAGAATAAAAAGATAAAATCGTGTTATCCAAGGAATAAAAATTATATAGACTACATTTTAAAACTTTTTTAGTTTAATATAAAACATTACAAGTTCTTATGTTCTGGCTACCTTATAGACAAAATCTGAAAAAATACAGGTGGATATTAAATTAATGAAGAACTAAATTCTACTCACACTCACAGAGCATTTTTACATCCTTATTTATATTGCTGCACTGAATATATTATTTTTTAAAGTCTGGTTTATTGAGTTAAAATTTACATACAGAAAAATTCATCATTTGTGTCTAGTTCTCTGACTTTTGACATTTTAAAAAAATATACGTTTACTGATTTCAGAGAGGAAGGGAGAGGGAGAGACAGAAACATCCATGATGAGAGAGAATCATGGATTGGCTGCCTCCTGCACGCCCCACTCTGAGGATGGAACCCACAACTCAGGCATGGGCCCTGACTGGGAATTGAACCGTGACCTCCTGGTTCTTGGGAGGATGCTCACCCACTGAGCCACGTGGGTCAGTCAGGTTTTGACAAAATTTGTCCACCTCACTCAAGGCCACTGATATCAAGATGTATTTGAACTTTAATAGGACACTATGACGTCATGCCTTTGTTGTTCATCTCCTTCCTTGACCCCAATGCATGGCAACAATCAATGTCTTTCTTTTCTCTCCCTCTTTTTAAAAAAATACATTTTATTGACTTTTTACAGAGAGGAAGAGAAAGGGATAGAGAGTTAGAAACATCAATGAGAGAGAATCATCGATCAGCTGCCTCCTACACACCCCCTACTGGGGATGTGCCCGCCACCAAGGTACATGCCCCTGACCGGAATCTAACCTGGGACCCTTCAGTCCGCAGGCCGTTGCTCTATCCACTGAGCCACACCGGTTTCGGCTCGATGCGTTTCTTGGTGCAATCATTTTGCCTACTGAAGCGTGTCCTAGAAATGGAATCTTACACTGCCCAATCTTTCAAGCCCAGCTTCTCTCACTTAACGCATTGGAGAATCATCTCTGTTGTTGAATGTATTCATAGTTCACCCATTCTTTGCGTGGGTGGGTAACATCCCATCTTTGGCATAACCCATTCAACCATTAATGTCAAAGACATTTGGATTATATACATTTTGTGTTTAAACCTCTGCAAACACTGTCATATTTTTATGCAGACGGGCATTCCTGTTTTTCTTTGGAAAATAACTTGTCAGAATGCAAGGTCGTGTGGCAAGAATACATTTTCGTTTACGAGGGACACTCCAGTTAATGTACTATTTTATATTCGCAGGCACAATTCCTCCGTAGCTCTTCAACACTCCAGGTTAAAACGGGGTTCATTGTATTTTCACACCTATTTATGGTTCTTTAAATATCTATATACGAAGTCATTTGCTGTGGATATTTTCTTCTTTCATTTTTTAAATGGTGTCTTGATACATAGACATTTTTATACTCCATGAGGTCTGACACGTCAATCCTTTGCAATGCTGGACACGAAGATATTTTCAAAATGGGAATAACATTGTCCTACTTTATATCTCGGGCTAATCATACGGTATAGTCTATGTAGATGTCTGTATTTGTATTTATCGGCTCACATGCAATGAACATCTTCAACACTTGCCTCAGACATCACAACTTTTTGGACAACGCACGGCCCCACAAACCAACCTCTTCAGTTTTCAGTCTCTCCAAACCCAGCCAAGGACACCTTAATACCCTGTTTCCCTGAAACCAAGACAGTGTCTTATATTAATTTTTGCTCCCAAAGATGCGCTAGGTCTTATTTTCAGGGGATGTCTTATGTTTCCATGAGGTAGGTCTGATTTTTGGGGAAACACGGTACATGCCATTGCTCAATTACAATCACGTGGGTCCCTGCTTTACGTGTAGTTATTTCCTGCACACAGTCCACCCCCCTTTTCACCAGGAACTGGGGAGTCCACCTCAACTCAAAACTCTGCCTTGACTCCTTCCATTTCCCTCCCTGTCCACCATCATCTCCGTCACCCAACTCTCCCGACTGGGCGCCGCCTTTGTTGATAGGTTTCCCATGGACCTTTGCGTGGAATCTTTCCTTGTACCCAATCAATGTTCCATGCAGATTCGTAAATGACATTCAGGTGTGCGTTGGGCATGCCTTCCACTTGGAATGAATGATTAGCTTTGTTTCTCTACCAACCAGTCCAACCTCAAGATGCTGTAGCCTCTTTACTTACTCAACTCTAGCCTCAATGGATTGTTAGTTCCTTCAGAAAATATCAATTTTCTCTCCCCCCCACCCCCCGTCCCCATCTGTGGCCAGCATAGATATTGTTAGATCTAATTAGAGTTTTTTCTTTTTCCTCTCCCATTTTTATATTGCAAACTCTCCCTTGAAATAGCAGGTTAGGCCAAAACCGGTTTGGCTCAGTGGATAGAGCGTCTGCCTGCGGACTGAAAGGTCCCAGGTTCGATTCCAGTCAAGGGCACGTACATAGGCTGCGGGCACATCCCCAGTAGGGGGCGTGCAAGAGGCAGCTGATTGATGATTCTCTCTCATTGATGTTTCTAACTCTCTATCCCTCTCTCTTCTTCTCTGTAAAAAATCAATAAAATATATTTAAAAAAAAAAGAAATAACAGGTCAGTTATCTCTTTCTCAGCTAACTAGTCCCCAGTTACAGTGTTTCTGCCCATTTGCCTCCCGGCATGCCCTTGTTCGGTGCCCTCACCACAACCTTATCTCACACTGTTTGTCTCCCAAACACTTGCGGAGTAATTTAAGAGATATGTTAAGAAACATGTTATTAGAATATAAGGCTCACCACATGAAATATTTTGAGTAAAAAGTTTGATCTCTTTCATATTTTTTATACCTTTGACAGCAAGCTTAGTTTCCCAAAATAAAAATGCCAACGATAATTTAAATGCCAAGAAGCCAAAACAATGGAATACAAAAATATGTGGAAATCAATAAAATATAGGAGCCAATAAAAAAGAATTTATATGTGTATATATATTATTTGGTTTAGTCTTTACTGGATTTTTTTTCTCTCTACTCCCTCACAAGTTCTTATAACTCACATGAATCAAAAACACACTTTATCCATCTCACAAATAAATTAAGACTACTTTATATACATCCTGTGAACAGGTGATTTCATAACAGCCAAGAGGATAAATATCTGAACTTGTGAGCACTCGGTTGAATTTATGATAGCGCAGTAGTAAATTTTTTATGTTTTCTCCACAAACAATGGTGACCTTTGCATCATTTCTTCTTGGGAGGAAACATAGGGCAGAGAAGAGAATCCAAAGACTCACCGCCACGTGTTAATCATTTTAGGGCAGATGACGGCGCTCTGAATGCAACCTGCTTTAGCCATGCGTTGGTTGTTCGTATTAATTAATGGGGGCAGAAACAATTTAAATACATTTCATTTATAACATTGATTTTATGACATGTGTCCAGTTTTGTCCTTTTCTCAAGCCCTATTCGTCTGCAGCTTATCTTTTATAAAATATATATATATATATATATATATATATATATATTATTGATTTTTTAGAGAGGAAGGGAGAGGGATAGAGAGTTAGAAACATTGATGAGAGAGAAATATCCATCAGCTGCCTCCTGCACATCCCCACCGGGGATGAGCCCGCAACCAAGGTCCATGCCCTTGACCGGAATGGAACCCGGAACCCTTCAGCCCGCAGACCGACGTTCTATCCACTGAGCCACACCAGTTTCAGCTATTTGCTTATTTTTTTAATCATATGGATTGCCTTCCTTTCTGTGGGGAATGGGGAGGGCCCATGTTGACAGATGATCACACTGGAGCTTGACCTGAATCCCCCAGCTTGGCTGACTAAGATAAAGTCCCCGGGACAGGCTGGAAGTACAATTAGATCAGATATTAAATCCAGGCTGTAGGGGGCGTGAGCTGTTAGGATGAATAGATGACATCATGAGAACATGGAAGTTTCCTTTAACAACAACAGTAACTATAAAACAACTCCCACTTAATCTTAATACTAAAAACTAATGAATATATATAGTATTAAGTCATCTGTGTCGCCCGTTTGCTTTAATCAAATACAAGAGGAGAAAGTGTGAGCTACTTTTTGGTGGGAACAGTGGGTGTGGCATATATGGGGTGGGAACAGTGGGTGTGACATGTATGGGGTGGGAACAGTGGGTGTGACATATATTCCCAGCACAGGGCAGCGGTAACAAACCTCAGATTTCCCGGGCTCACTGGTCTACCAGTGGTCCTATCCCCTCCGTAACCTCCTCCAGCAATGGATACCTTTTTTTAAAAAAATTCAAAGAGTTACAATCTAGGACTATTATTCATTTCCAAAGGGTGCTTGATTGATTGGCCAGTGAAAGCCAGTATTGGGCCTGGTGAACAATTCCCCCTTAAGTCCTTTCCGGCTCTTCTGTTTCACACGCCATGTTCCTGGTTCATCTTGTGATGTTCTTATCCCAGCTCTGAAAGTGGCCCGATGACCTGGGGGCCCTTGTTTCTTTAAGAATGTTATTTTTTTATTTATTTTTTTAAAATCAGGTTCCGGGGGCTGGTTTTGCTCGCTCACACCGGGGGGCTATACTCCACTCTGCATCTTCCTGCCAGCACGCTCCCAGTAAAGATGATGACTGTTCTAGGCCCCTGTGTTCCGCCAAATGAAAACATTCGTCAGGGTAATAAACGCTCCGTGTCCCCGCCAGCCCCTCCTCATCCGATTCATTGCAGCTGGAGTTCGTGGTCGCGTAGATCTTGCTAGGAGGCGGGCGGCCCTTCTCCAGCGTGGAATGGCCCCGCGTGGAATTCCAGGTCCCTGAGGTCCCGTGCAGACAAGGGGGGGGGGAGGCTGGAGGAGGTACATGAGCTGGTAACTGCCTTGGAAGCGACACAAGCAGGTCTTCCTCCCAGGAGCTGCATAGACAGGCCCCGGCCTGGCTGAGGAGGAGGCTGGGGATGGAGGGGATTGGGGAGGAGCCACCTGTCTGTCAGAGGAGGGATGAGCTGTGTGGGGAGCCAGGCCTGAGAGCTCTAGACGGTGCTCTGGTCTGGGGGTACGTCCAGCTGGCATAGGCGCTCGATCCCGGGGCATGCTGTCCATGTAGCGACACTGTCCACTTCTGAACCCTCCCAGGTGGTGGAAATCCAGGTTTCCTGACTTGGAATCATCCCCTTTTTTTATCTGTCTATTTTCTATGTTTTCTATGTATGAATCCATAGCAACAACAACAGCCGAAACCTATATGGCTCAGTGGTAGAGCGTCGGTCTGCGGACTGAAAGGTCCCGGGTTCGATTCCGGTCAAGGGCATGTACCTTGGTTGTGGGCACATCTCCAGTAGGGGGTGTGCAAGAGGCAGCTGGTCGATGTTTCTCTCTCATCGACGTTTCTAGCTCTCTACCTCTCTCCCTTCCTCTCTGTAAAATATCAATAAAATATATTTAAAAAAAACACACAAAAAAACATAGCAGCAACAACAACAACACACACACTGCCCACTCACTCCAATTTCACCTCCACATATATGTAGGAATGGGTTAAACAGAAAAGGAGTATCTATTCAGATCAACTCATTTTTGTGATTAAGAATTCTGTTTTAAAATATTTTGGTTTATGATGAATGATAATTTTACTGACTCAGAAAACACACACACACACACACACACACACCTCATGGGTTATGTATAAGGTTAGATTTGTTTTATGCTTAGTGGAATTTTTCACATATAACCTAAAATCATCCTAAACCAAAATGATTAGAAACATAAAACATTTTCTATCAATTCACTGTCTTTTACTACAACTTCTGATATATATGTTTATAATTCCTGCCATGAATAGATTATTTAAATTAAACTGAGAAAATAATTAAAAGGTTGTATAACATTCTATGTAGTTAAAAAATAAAATCAACCAACCAATCAAAAAAAAATACAAAAAACAACCCAAACCTTGAAGCTGAGACAACAGGAAGCTCAGGAAAGCTAATAGACTTATGAAACACTAGAAAACCAAATAATATAGGTAATTCATCTTATTTTGTGGTTAATCAGAAGATGCAGAAAATCTTTTATTTCTCATATGCATTAGATACAGAAAGCAATCTATACATCAATAGCATCGATGATTCTGTGATTCACAGAGAAAGCCCGTGTTTCCCTTACTTCCTTGACTTTAGAAGTGAGAGCTTAATTAACATGTGTTATATATATATATATATATATATATATATATATATGATTTTTTACAGAGAGGAAGGGAGAGGAATACATCAATAAGAGAGAGAAACATCCATCAGCTGCTTCCTGCACACCCCCCACTGAGGATGTGCCCTCAACCAAGGTCCATGCCCTTGACCGGAATCGAACCTGGGACCCTGCAGTCTGCAGGCCAATGCTCTATCCACTGAGTCACACCAGTCAGGGCAGATTGACGCGTATTTTAAATACTGTTTGGGAGATTTGTATTTTTCCATGTCTTTGTGATTCAGTGCTGTGGAATTCCTCGGTGTATTTTCAGTAATATGACCTTCTTACAAAAAGAAATCCCAGAAAGTTAGCCTAAATGCGACAATAGTTTCTATTTTCTATGATGTTATCTGTAATAATAGCACTGACAGGAAGATACAATAGCATTTACTCTGATATACAGGGTGGCGTAATCCAACGTCCATTGCATGATATCAAGAAGGTATGAAATATAACTTTGTTCCTCCTCTCTAAAAAGGTGCCCAAAGCCCTGGCTGGTGTGGCTCAGTGGATAGAGCGTCGGCCTGCGGACTGAAGGGTCCCAGGTTCGATTCCCGTCAAGGGCGGCATATACCTTGGTTGTGGGCACCTCCCCAGTGTGCAGGAGGCAGCCGATCAGATGTTTCTCTCTCACCGATGTTTCTAGCTCTCTATCCCTCACCCTTCCTTTCTGTGAAAAAATCGGTAAAATATATATTTTTAAAAAGGTGCCCAGAGGCAAAAGCGCCATTTCTTGTCAAGTACAACTCAGTGGATAGTTCGCCCCCCATTCTGCAGAGATGCCTGTTTCAAAAGGATTCCATTTCTCTGCTCTCTCGTCTTTGCTGGTCAGGCCGGACTCATGGAGGGAGATTGGCCTATTATGTCCTGCTCGGTCAGGGACAGCGGGATAATGGCCATCGCTCTGCCTTCTGCCTCCGGCTCAATGCTCCATAAAACATGTGAATTGTGCTGTGTAGACTTAATTGTGCCCAGAGAGGAAAATGAAACGAAATGAGCTGGGTCGTTAAGTAATATATTGCTACTCCGTTATCTCTCTATGTACATATCTTAATTCTTTAGAAGGCTCAATGAGCCTGCGAATGGGAGGTCTTAATCGGCATTCACATATTGAGAAGTGGAATTTACATTGGGGCTAATATTTGAGTGGCTTTGGATGGTTTTACAAGAAGCAACCGAAAGCAGCAGTTGGAAGAGACATTTAGTTCACTCTGCCGGCCCCTCTTGTAGATTGGGGGGAGGGAGAGAGAAGATTAAGTTCCCAGGTGGTATTCGTCATGTAGACCAATTAGTTTTGAACATATGGACAAAGACTTGGGAATAATTGATGCATCTCTCTCCCACGCTTTTATTCCCTTTCGCTTTGGAGCGGTGATTTTATGTACGCACGCATATGAGGACGTGTCTACATGAGTTCAGAAACCAGCCAAAGTAGAAATATACACTGTGCAACCGTCGACTGTTCATTGCATTTATGATCGTGCCAGCTAGAGAGTGAAAACCATAATGTGAAAGTTGACTCCTGTCCCATTTTCAGACTGTTTTTCATCTGAAAGTCTCAAAGAAATCAACGAAAGAGAATTTAAAAAGAAAAATCACATCCTAAAAGTAGGTATAGTTAGTCATCTGGAGACCCTCACTTTTGCAGCGAAATCCTAATCCCTTCGGCAGGATTTGCCAATAATATTTTTGCGCTCTTTCTCAAAACACCGGTCATCTAGGTAGAGATGTGTAGAAGAAAGTTGTTCACACAGAGACAACTGGGAGAAAGCGACAGAGGGGTTGAGAGCTGGGTCCCATCTCTCTGGGAAGGAGGAGAGCTCTGGACTGAGAGGAAAACGGGAATTTTCTGGAAGAACAGCACCGAGTTTGCACCAAGTGAGCAAACACGATCACCTGGGGTGAAGAATGCACAGTTAAGAGGCATCTATTTGCCAGTGAATTCATTCCCTAATCTCTTGTGTTTGGTGAATACAGCTGAGGGGAGAGAAGGCCATTAGAAAGGAACAGTAACCACATGGGGATTTGCCAATCAGAGGATGAGTCCGTGGAGGCAGAAGGAGCAAACTCAAGCATTGAACACTTAATGGTGATTGCGGAAGATTCTATCTCCCTGGAGCAACTAGCTTAAATCTTAACTCAACCACATGATCACAAGTTAGAACATCAACCCCAACTCTTCCTCCCGGGGTAGGTAACTACTGAAGGCTGCTGAACGGCTCGAGACAATTGGCTGTGAGACACAATGAAACGGTAAAGTTGCACCAAAAATCCTAATTTGCTTTTTACAAGAATGAGGTTACTCCAAAGAATGTACTTTGGCTGACTTATTTATTACTCTACCCATCGTGCCTAGAACAATGTCTGGCATATTCAAGGCACTTAGAAATTGTTGAGTAAATAAGTGGATGATGTCATTCATGCCGCATCTCAAAATATGGCAGCAGAAAGAGCCAAAATCCTATGAGACAGTGAAACAGCAATTGGTAGGAGAGATCAAAAATAAGACGTACATTTAAGAAATATTGCAGCAGTGAAAGGAGGAGGATTTTAGATCGACACGCTGTGAATAGCACAAAGCTTTTAAAATAGGCTATATCGACATCTTTGGGGGAATAATTCTTTGTTTATTGTTATCAAGTGTATTACAGGGCTTTAAGATATCTGCCTCCGGCCTACTAAACACCAGTAATATTTCTGTCTTTGCGACAATTAAATGTGCTCTCACATACTTTGAACGCTCCTTGGAGAGATGATAAAGGTCGAAAGCCATTGATTTAAAAGAAAAGAAGAACCTAATGACCTTCGGATTTATGGCATGAAGATGAGGTGGAAGCAAGCGAACCCCCAGGAGAAGGGACCAGAGGAGGGGGGGACAGACCCAGGGCCAGCATGTAAATAATTAACAACCTGATGGTTGCCAGAGGGGAGCGGGAAGAGGGCTGAGCAGAAAGGGGGACGGGGATGAAGCCACACGGGCTTCCGGTTATGAAATAAGTCACGGAATATAGGCGGTAATATCGCAGTAACCACGTACAGTGACAGAGGGTCACCAGACTGGAGGTGGTGTGCACTTCCTAGGTATATAAATGCTGAATCACTCCATTGCACACTTAAACTAAGACGATCATTTATATCACCTATAATTAAAAGTTAAAGAAGAAAAAATATTAGGGTTTTACACGTGCTTAATAGGTGCAAGCAAGTTTTGTCTTTCCCTACCTTACCTGAGCTAGAAATGTAGATGAGAATATTGGTGAAACTGTGATGAGAGCAGACTCCCTTCTGGAGTGAACTTAGAGTGGGGACAAGGGTACTGAGCTGAGGATAACCATCAAGGGTGAAACCCCTCTCCCCCAAAGAAGCAGGGCCCAGAAGACCTCAGAAAAGACAGAAGAAACAGTCAAAACTGGGGAGGCATCGATGAGGCCAATCCCGGGGACACCAAGTTGGTTTTTCAGTGCCAACATGAAGTCATTGTACTGTCCTTCTGGATCGTTTTGAATTAGAGGGAAACCAATGAGATTTCTGTTTGGAAAGAAGAGCATGCTGATCTTGGATCCCCTTCTCCAGGAATCTTCAGGTTGAATGATGACTTAATAACCTGGTGCCACGTGACTGTCTTTGTTAAAGAACGCAATCGGTAAATTCACGCGTGAGTAAATTCAAGTGAGATCATTTGCTTCCCTCAGTGGAAATTCAATGTGTCATCCTCACAGAATACTGAAATCGTAAGCTAATGAGGAGGACACGCACCGTTTCAAGTATCATTATCTGAAAGTGTTCCTACAGCATTAGGTAGTTCATGGAATATTACTTTAATCTAGTAAGAACTATACAGGTTTCTTCAACTAATTACCGTAGTTACTGTGGGGCAGTGGTCGGCAAACTCAGTCCACAGAGCCAAATATCAACAACAGTACAACGATTGAAATTTCTTTTGAGAGACACATGTTTTAAACTTGAGCTTCTCACAACGCCACTTCTTCAACACAGACTCACCCAGGCCGTGGTGTTTTGTGGAAGAGCCACACTCAAGGTGCCAAAGAGCCCCATGTGGCTTGCGAGCCACAGTTTGCCGACCACGGCTGTGAGATATCTGCATCTATACTAACTATGCTTCTGAAATAGGGCCCTGCCTCCTGGGTGTCAGCATCTCCTTCCTTACAGAGAAAAGGATCCTTGAACGTGGATGAGAGCGGTAACACCCATTTCAATGTCTAGTACTCAGCGAGGAGCCCAGACTACTTACCTCAATGCACGAGCTTACGACTGGCAGGGTATCTATCGATCTGCCTTTAATTCTAAATATTTTCAATGATTAGGAACTAAACTGCTGAAGTCAAACAAATCAGTTTGCTCTAGAATGTTCCCAACATCTCATTTCCTTTGAGATCCTTCCACGATGCGTTCATGAATTTATTCATTCAATAGATAGGTATTGTTATGCATGGAGGCCGACATTGACGTTGACGCTGTGGAAGTCCTTGGTGATACAATGATAAACAAGGCGAACACACCCGACCTCCATGTGTTCACCACCCGGGGAGTCTCTGAGAGGCCCCAGGAAAGGAAGAAGGCGGATTTCAATGAGCTATGAAAGGTCTAAGAGGGTATTTCACAGGAAAAGGGCAGCCACGCCCATGACCATCACATTGACCACAAAAGACAAGATCCTGGTGGCTTTTCTGACTCCTACCCAAACAATCTTTTGGGAAAAAAAGATGACAGAAATTTGGGACCACATTTCAGATACAAACATGGTACATGGTATATCCTATCTTATTGTTTTTGTTCAATATTTTTGCCTTTAAAAAAAATATATATATTTTACTGATTTTTTACAGAGAGGAAGAGGGAGGGATAGAGAGTTAGAAACATCGATGAGAGAGAAGCATCGATCAGCTGCCTCTTGCACACCCCCTACTGGGGTTGTGCCCGCAACCAATGTACATGCCCTTGACCGGAATCGAACCTGAGACCTTCCAGTCTGCAAGCTGACGCTCTATCCACTGAGCCAAACCGGCTTCGGCTAGTTTTGCCTTTTTAAGGGAGGGACAAGGAAAGGAGAGTGGCTGGACTTATATTTTGGGTTATTGAAAGCTGGCTGAGATTTTTCAATTCTGCTCCGTTTTATTGCCACATAAAACCCAGTCATAAATTAGCAATAAATCATAACTTCAGAAAATGCCAACTAGGAGATATAACATCTGTAGGATTTTTTTTTTTTTTTTTTTTTTTTTTTTTTACCAATGCTCTCCCACATAGAAACATTTTCAAGTACCTACTCTTTTGAGAATTGTTCCGGATGGTGTGGAAGGAGGCAGTTGCATAACATTCCTTATCTCAAAGGAGACAGAGTCTGCTTGGAGAAGACACAGATAAACACGCTAACCCAAAAGAGCACATGTGTATAAAATGGGGAGAGGGTCTACATGACCAACAGATTTATTTAAGACTTTAAATGGTTTTTGAATATTTCTCTCTTCTCCTTTGCTTTCCTTCTCCAAAAGGCGGTCTTAAATATCTGCAGCACGTTCATGAGGAGGGGATAAAAAAAGGAGTAAATATGAAATAAATATCTCAAATGCCAGGGCAGCTAGAGCGTGCGAACCATGGCTACGCTGCCAGCTGCAAAGTCAGGGGTGGCAGACAAGGGCACCCAGGGATAAGACGACCCCTTAGCCACAAGGTCATCGCTGCAGGTGTGGGACCCCTATAGAAAGGAAGGAAGTTCCCCCACTGAGAAAGGAACAGAGACCTCCTCTGATTCCAATCCTGCTAACACCCTCAGTGCACTAGGCTGGTGGCGAATTCCATGGCAACGCAATGAGGAAACTTCAAACAGAAGAGCAATTAAGCGAGTTACCCTAAGGCAATGTTTCCCAAACTTTTGACATAGATGTACCCCTTCTATAATTTTCATAACGCTGAGTACCCCTTGTCAAAAAAGGATATATTTTAAATAACAATCAAAATAAGTTTCTTTTTTCTTTTTTGGGTACATACACAAAATAATAATAAACAAAAAATAAAAGTATTCATAATAAAATATAAATAAAAGTTATATGATAAATAACATTTATGTGCACACCGGACCATCTCACGCCTCACAAGACTGTCTTGACTTGACTCATGAGAACGTAGAATCAGGCTCAGCTAAGCGCGGTGCAGTGCCTATCCCCACCAAACTCCGGGGCAACTCGTACCCTCACCAAACTCTTCCCGTACCCCTGGGGGTATGTGTACCACTCTTTGGGAAACACTGCTAAGGCTTGCTCTGAACTCACCTATATTGTATAGATCTTTATTTGCACTTAGGTAGTCCTGATGTCATGAAGAGGTAGCTGTGTGCTTCTACTGAATACATTTATTTAAATGTGGATGCACCTCCATCTGACCACTTTATTTTACCCTTTATGCCAGTACCTTTGACCCTTCATTACTAAGACACTAAAAAAAAAGAATACAAAATAAATGTCTAGGAACATAATAGTTACACATAAATGAATAACCATTTTAACAGTAAACGTATACACGTGTCATAAATGACTATATTCTTAGTTCAGGCAAATATTGCAAAAAAGTTGCCCTCAATATCTAAGCTTAAAAAATCAGCTTGCATTGTTGGATGCTAAAATGCTAATGTTTAGCATTTATATTTCAAAGGCTAATGCAAAAATGCCGTGGGAAATAACTGATAGGCTACATCCTGTGAAATCATGCTGGCTGGTTACCTGGAGTCATACGAACCACTAGTTAGAAAGGAGTCAAATTGAAATGGGGAAAAAATTATATTGTACTTTAACTTGGGTTCATTCTCTTTTAATGTTATGGATATTTTATACGGAAAATAACTTCACAGGTATAAACCAGTACAATCCCAATGCACTCCCTTTTGGGTTTGCTTTGCTATTTTCACCGACTCTGCATTCATGGCGAGATGTGCGAAATTGCCCTGGCAGAAAGGTGTGGGTCTCAGTGTTTGGTGAAAGCTTACCTTGAGGCAAACCCTACGCCAATGCCAATATATTTAAAATTTAGACCCCCCTGGAACCCAATTAATTAGGCAAATGACAATGCGATAAACCACGATTAGTATGTCTTCCTTGGATCTACTTGCATTTTCCTGTCTTCAGCAATTCAATTGTTAATAGTTTTTCACTTCTTTGTTTTTTCCACCAGGAGCGCTTAGACAAATATATTTTAAGTGATTTGTGAAATTCATCATTCTACTTGATTTCTGCCTGGAGATTCATGTTCTGCTTGATTTTAGTTGAATTCTCTTTTTGGAATACTTTCTTAAAATAAGATAAAGACATGTTTTCTTTATCTTTTTTTTTTTTGTATCTTGCAAATGTACCCTTTTTAGTGCTCTGTGAGTGAATGATGCCTTTGCTAAGAACAGGCATTTGGTTTGCGATTCTTCTCGAGGTTTTCAGATGCGACTGACTCCTCAGATGCCAAGTGCATTTCCAGCGTCTCTGCTGGCAGATAAGGCCCCGGAAGTATAACTTTTATCATCTGTGAGACAGACTGCCTCATTCTCTCTGGAAACTCTGCAGATTATTTCAGCTCAGGAATTTTATGAGTCTAAGCTCCGTATTAATAGCCTTTCTATGATCCCTGCCTATAATTAAATGGTGGCATTATTTCTATCTGAGGGATAAAGGTTTTAATTTTTCTTTTAAATTAATTTTTCTCAAAATATATGCAGAGGCTCAGAATACACACGGTAATGTTCAACCAACCATAAGCTGAAAGCGAAACTCTGTCAAATATTATTTTGACATTGTTCCAAGCATTGCTTTTATATATATGTTATTTTAAGCAAAAATAACTTACATATAAAAAAGATTTTCATGTATGATCCATGATTTATCCTCTTTTCTATTTATTCAGAAATATGGCCTATAATGAATTTGTAAATTCTTGAACAATAGAGTGAAAATATTTTTATTGTGATAAAATATTAAATAAATGATATCTATTTCTGCAACTTCCTTCTTATATTTAATACAGCTTTTTATTTTTATCAATATTGACATGTAGTATTTGTTCATAGATTTGAATTGCTGTATTATATTCTGACATATTATTATCTTCATATATTTATATTTACATACATTTTAGATGTTATATTCTCATATTATGTCTTATATATTCAGACACACATACGTAAACATTTTTAAATTATACATATATAGGCAATGTTTATTTTTATTTGTTATAATAAATAATCTTTTTGAAAAAAATATTTTATCATTTTGAGATATATGCGCATACTTTTCTCTAATATTTCCCTAAGGGTGGCATTGCTAAGTCTTGAGTCATATTATGCGGCACAGATATAAAATGCGCTCTTAACAGCTGTTATGATTTATGTCTTCTGTTAAACATCCTTTCCTACACTGAATTTAGAACTGCATTTCCCTGCGTGTTATGCAATACTTTAAAGTTTTATGTTTTACAACAAAATAACACCCATGTAAGTCAAAATTGTAACTTGAGAGACGGATACTTTTCCGGGTGGACATCTGAAAAAGATTCACGAGCAATCGGTTTTGGAAAACTTAATGTTATCTGGAACTTAGCTATGTGTGTGCTACTGGGATGCTCAATTCCAAAGCACCGTTTACGTAAAATATCATTGGGCTCCCAAGCCATGAGGAGCAATGACACCGAGGACACTAAGCGTGCCAGCTTGCTGACTGGATGACGCTGGCTCGGTCTCAGGAGCCCCCCTGGGTGCCACAGACGCACCCGCCTGGGATATGGCCAATGGCGCTGTCTCCATCTGGAAATGCCCTGTGAGACTTGCCAGCGACGCAGATATTCCTGTGCCAGAGACCAAGACCCAGAGATTTCACTTGCTCCTGGGAAGGTCCTTTGTGAGATTAAACTTCCTTTAAGCAGGTGAGAGAGGGCGCCCCGCTGAGCCCAGAGCTGACCCTGCAGCTCATGCACAACAACAACAACAACAACAACAACAACAACAACAACAAAACTAATACTTGCCTGGTCAAGTTTTGGATAAATGCCAAGTGTGCTTCAAACACACACACACACACACACACACACACACACACACACACATTTTATTTTCCTGTGTGTATTGATCTTCACTCTATTCATTAGTTAAAGCCTATTAATTGCGTCCTTTCTAAGGTCATAATCTGACAATTACCCAAACAGTGAATTACTGCATAGTTTCCTTGTCTTCTTTTTCCTCTACCTGTTTGAGAGCATGTAAGTATAGTCATCTACCAAAAATATATATAACAACATTTCTTAGAGTCTCCTGATTTTGTTTTCATTTTATGATTATACAATATCCCTTTCTATCATGTGTAATTATATTTTCCTTAAGGTCTCTTCTGTATTATATATATATATATATATATATATATATATATATATATATACACACACACACACATACATATATGTATATATGCATATATATTTATATATGATGTAAACACATATATGTATGTTTGTATATACACACACATGTATGTGTATACATATGTATATGTATATATGTGTGTGTGTGTGTGTGTGTATATATGGCCTGCTTTATGTGTATATCTTTCTAGTATATATTTTAGCCTTTTGTCCTCAAATGCTAGAATTTTCTTGTTACGAGCGGGCAAATGGAATTCTGCTGTGCAGCCAGGAGGTAGGAACAGGGGCCACATTTACCTCCCAGCTTACAGCAAATGAAAGAGTGAACAAAACTCAGCCGTGTCTCAATGGCTTGGAGACACCGGACCTAAGACAACAACGTGGGCTCATGACCAGAGTGTTGAGGCCACAGCGGGGGAATGGGGAGGCTCTGTGGCCCAGGGCACTTCCCTGGGCGGAGGAGAGGATTGTGGGAAATGAGCTGGGCCGCCAGAGTGTTCCCTGCAGCCAGAAGAGAGAAGAGAACTCAGGCCCAGAACACCTGTTCGTCCTGCAGCTCAGGCTGCCGTGGAGGCTCAGCAAGGCTTTGTGGCAGGACCACGTAAGAGCCACTCCGGGACTCACAGCCCTACGTGGGAAGCATCGATCCAGCGGTGGACGATGACTTACATTCACCCATTCGAGGGACAAGATTACCTGCACAGCCTAGACCAGGACTAACGGCCCAACATAGCTGACCAGGCCCGGATGTAAAACACTGCGCAAGGGAACGGCCCGTGAAGAACTACAGAGACACTGTAGGTAGAGCTCCATTAAAACAAACCAACGGAGCCAAAACCGGTGTGGCTCAGTGGATAGAGCGTCGGCCTGCGGACTGAAGGGTCCCAGGTTCGATTCCGGTCAAGGGCATGCACCTTGGTTGCGGGCATATCCCCGGTGGGGGGTGTGCAGGAGGCAGCTGGTGGATGTTTCTCTCTCATCGATGTTTCTAGCTCTCTGTCCCTCTCCCTTCCTCTCTGTAAAAAATCAATAAAATATATTTAAAAAATAAAATAAAAATAAAATAAACCAACGGGGTTGTTTTCGGAGCACAGCCCTACTCACAGGAAGTGGTCGTTAGCGGGTAAGCTGTCGCTCCGTTGCGGTATTTTATGACCCAATCAGTGAATTACATCTCCCACTCAAATCAGGTCAGCTGGTGCATATATGCCTTTCTGATGCACTTCCTTAGTTCAAAAAGCATACCGTCCCATAAATATCAAGGAATAGATAAAATATATCGTTGTTGTCACGGGAAGAACTGATAGAGAATCTAAAAATTAAGGCAAGCACTCTGCACTTGACAGGAGCATAGAGGTCTGGGATGCGGGAACTCCACGCTGGCTGGTCCCACCCCCGCCCCCTCCTCCTCTGGAGGTAAAGCTGGGAGAACAGTTTGGAAGAATATTTAACTAAGTGGAATCTCATCAGGAAGTACTTCAAAGAAGGGCTTTTTCATGTTCAAATATAAGTGGACTTTGATGATCCTCCTTTCATCGAGCCCGCGATGGAAACGCTGCTAATGCTTCCTTCCCCCAAAGCCTGGGCTGGCTCATCAGAGGATCTCTCCCAGGAACCTTTGATCCCATCAGCTGGTTCAAACCAAATCTGGTTAAGAATAGATTCCAGGCGGTGAGGCAAGTTTGACCTTGATAACATCGTAACCTAAATTGAAAGAACTGTCTTCAAACTCCCCTTTCATCGGAAGGCAATTTTCTGTCTTCGTGGATTGATTTTTCTGTGATCACTCATGCGTTCCCCTTACTTCTTTGGGTCTTTTGGACGCCATTGTGCGCACAGTGTGTCTACACCTGAAATCGTGAAAGATGCAAGACCATAGAACTTCTAGAGAACCGATAGATACCGTATTTGCCGGCATATAAGATGATTTTTTGGCCCTGAAAAATATGCCTCCAAGTGGCGGGTAGTCTTATACGACGAGTATATAACAAACTCTGTATTTTGAGTGGAAATGTTAGGGGGTCGTCTTATACGCCAGCAAATATGGTATTTTCAGGGCCAAAAAATCGTCTTATACGCCGGCAAATATGGTACTCGATTCCTACCTCACCACCCATTATATGGGCTATCTAATCCATATCTAGGTTGTGAATCATTTTTTAGAAAGGAAACGAGATAATAGTTTATTTTCTACATGTTAGACCAGGATATGAGAACACATGGACAGAGCTGCTTGGGGGGGATGCCATTTTCTCTCAGAGAGCACTTCAAAGGCCCCAGGCGAGGAGTTTAATTAACACCGATTCCATCTATCATCGGAGTCCCCTAAACTCAATTACCCACTTGAATAGTTCCAAACTTCCGGGATCAGCCTTTGAACAACACACGGAATTATCAGAAGTGAGAAAAGCAGGTTCATAGCTCACCCCTGTCGACATGTTTATTTGATCACAGCCTTTGTGCACATGGTACGTGCATTTTCCTTTACATAAAGCATATGGTGTTTTAGCTATAGTCCTAAGATGTGTTCCCCAAAGCTTGCATTTATGTGGATCTTTCCAATCTTTAAATGAACTTTATTTAGGATAATTCTTATTGAAAAACCAATTCTTATTTAATAATTCAAGTTAGATAGGAATAAAATTCATCACATCGCTGTAATAATTTTTACCAAGAGCAACCAGTTTTGTTGGAAATTTTGCCGTAATATAATATAAAGCGTATACATATTATTGATTATTAAATTATTTATGAAATTTTAATTGATGGTGGGTAAGAGAAAGGCTTAGGTGTTATAGCTTCGTTTTTATCTTATTTCTGACACATCTAAAAAAGACACCTTGCTTACAATCTAAGCTTGATTTCTCTACTTAAGATAGAAAGATTTGCTGAGAGGGTTAAGTGGACTTATGTCTTTAAAAGGCTTAACATTGCATACCGTATATTGTAAATATTTAAAGACCAGAGGCCCAATGCATGATTCCTGCAAGAATGGGCTTTCCTTCCCCTGGCTGCTGGCACCGCCTTCCCTCTGTCCTGGAGCCGCCTTTCTGCCTTCCCAAACTTTCCAGAAGCCCTGAGTGGCTGGGGCATTGCAGAATGCTTGCATCCTGCCCCCTGCAGCTTGGCATCTATGTATGCAAATCAACCTGTCATCTTTGTTGGGCTAATTTGCATACTCACTCCTGATTGGCTGGTGGGCATAACGAAGGTATGGTCAATTTGCATCTTTCTCTTTGATTAGTGTTGATTTGGGGGCATGTTGGTAGACTGTAACTAGTTACAAATTATTTCCAACCATCTAAACATGTAAATGTGATTGGAAGCATGGTTTCTTGTTTTATCAACATAGGCATTCTGGCGTCCTTGTTCATTGAATAAACATTTTTTTTCTTTTATATGAGAGTTGAGTTTCACATCAATGCAGAAGTCTTACTTCACTTCATATGTACTTAGATGTTTGAAAGATAAAATATAATGTCAATATTTTGTAAAGGTCAAAATCTGCAATCCCGACGTATCTTCATGGCGATCCCCACGTCCTCCACTGACTGTTTTGCCCTTGCTGGGCATTTTTAAGTGAGAAATAGGACAGTTACACCGGTTCACCTCCTTTAGCAATTGAGCTATTTCACTAGCAGAGACACTTTAAAATACCCCCTTTTACCTTCGTTTAAAAAGAAATTTTAAAATGTTACTCTACCTTTAAGGCGGAGAAACAATTTTATGAAAAGCAATCTTATATTTTATTCCACAATAAGATACTAGTGTCATACGGTCATGCGAAGATGGGAGGTTTTCAGAAAATTATTTCCATATGGCAAGACGGTTGGTCACTCATGGCTCATAATATCACTCATTTTGCCTGACGAAGCGGTTAGCCAAATGTGCACATAGCATTAGCCACAGGCCTCCTCTTGTGACGGGGTGTCCTTAAAATGAACCAGGTTCATGGAGAATAATAGGGTCATTAACTCTTTGGGGCCGTTATGGGGCCATCAAAAATGCATTTGTGTTCTCTGACATAATTTCCAAATCATACACGAGAGTCTTATCTCGGGGACTTGTTTGCTTGCAGATACCTCCAGGAGGTGACGCTGAGGAGGACTAAGAGGAAGGAGGGAAGGGAAGATCTTAACATATTACAGCATTGTCTATAATAAAACATTTTCAACTTGCTGATCCCACTATTCTCTAATAAATATATATCACATTTTTTTAGAAACTACAAATAATCTACAAATTATAAATTGACTAATAACTGTAATATGTTTTTGATAGGTTTTTCATATTTATAAAGGATTATCTATCTAGCCGAAACCTGTGTGGCTCAGTGGTAGAGCGTCGGTCTGTGGACTGAAAGGTCCTAGGTTTGATTCCGGTCAAGGGCATGTACATTGGTTGCGGGCACATCCCCAGTAGGGGGTGTGCAAGAGGCAGCTGGTTGATGTTTCTCTCTCATCGACGTTTCTAGCTCTCTATCTCTCTCCTTCCTCTCTGTAACATATCAATAAAATATATATATTTTAAAAAGTATTATCTATCTATCTATATCCATCCATCCATCCATCCATCCATCCATCCATCCATCCATCCACCTGTCTACCTATCATCTATTTACATGAGAAATAAAACCAAGCTCATGACTTCGTGACACTCGTTAGTATCTTGCTGTGAGTGCAGGGTAAGAATGGTCAGCTGGCATTAGAGTCTGCCAGCCTCAGTGTGGGCCGACAGTGTTGGTGAGGATGCGCGGGTGAGAGCACTCAGACCCCATGGAGGTCCTGCAAATCATATAAACCCACTGGAGAGCAGGTTGGCAAGTGCTAAGACTCAGCATATGCATATCCCACAATGTAGCAACTCGGCTTACAGCTGTAAGCCCGACAAACATGAGGACCTATCTAATCCCCCAAACCCACACAGGAATTTTCCATTAAATTAGGACTGCCAGAAATAGAACCCAGCCCAAATGGTTATCAACGCTAACTAAGTGAATCAGTGTAGATCACAGCAGAAGGCACAGGGCAATAAAAATGGATGAATCAGCGCCGAAACCAGTTTGGCTCAGTGGTAGAGCATCGGTCTGCGGACTGAAAGGTCCCAGGTTCGATTCTGTTCAAGGGCATGGACCTTGGTGGTAGGCACATTCCCGGTAGGGGGGTGTGTGCAAGAGGCAACTGATGGATGTTTCTCTCTCATGGACGTTTCTAGCTCTCTGTCTCTCTCCCTTCCTCTCTGTAAAATATCAATAAAAATATTTTTAAAAAAATGGATGAGCCACGACTGGGGGGAGAATGGAGCTCCCTTATAGAGAGGGGAAAGAAACCTAAAGAAAACAACAACAAAAAGACAGAAACCAGGTGGAAAAGAAGGCGAAGAGATGATAACCGATAAACGTCCATCTTGAGAATGACTAGGGAACTCTTTTCTTTGTCCCTTTTTGCCTGCCAGGGTGCTGAATATACGGTCATCAGGGCTGCAGCATTATAATCTGGGGAAGGCGGATCTTAAAGACACTGTTATTCAAGCCACAGTCTAATGAGTAGGTTTATTTCCGCTATATTTAACCTTTACAGCGATGATGACACCGAACGTTTTGTCAAGCCAAGTGTATAATAAAATTTTATTAAGCTTATAAGAACACGCAGGAGCAGATGAGGCTACCCTGTCAAGTCTGGAAGAGAGGATGCCGACTTTTATTTCTGCTAAGAAGGATGTGATCCAAAGCAAACGTTTTTATCCTGTTCACTCTCATATTCTTCTTCCCTCTCCTATCGGAAGAGGCTTATACGCATGGCCATTTTCAAGAGAAATAACAGAACGAGTAATCCTTCCTGGCGTTGTCACGAAGGCTAACCTAATGCCACCCGTCGGCGCATTTTTAGGGAAAATAAATTTGCATTTAGCTTTTGCTAAAGAGGCAGAAGTGGATGTGGATTTTAACTGGGAAACCCACTTAACGTCAAGGCGAATGGCTGAGGGACCAGTGTTTGACCCACAGATGAGCCTGGAATGTTCGGTGAAACTCACAGAAGAAAGATGGCGCTAGCAAGTCATCTTGGGGGGATATCAGCAGCCACTAGGATTTCGAGAATGGACCGTGAGGATGATTGGGGTGGGCTGAACTCATGACTGTCTCTTAGGGAGATTTTCATCTCTCTGACTTCGGAGGTTCTCGGCCTCAGCTGTTACCCATACTCCCTTTCTCCCCATCCGGTGGGCAACACATCTCAGCCTGCATTGTGCTTTGGCTCTGTGGCTTCACCTCACCAAGACCTGGTCTTCTTGCATTCCAAAGAAGATTCAAACTAGGTCACTGAAATGTCTAGAATGTTCAGGCATTTGACCTTCCTCGTTTTCTCCTTTTCCGCTATTTCCTTGTATTTTGTTGATTGTGAGTCCATGACTTCCTTTTCATGCCCCCAGAGAATGGTCTGGTGAGCGGGAGAGACATGGGTGGGCCACATCACTTTTCCCTTTAGGGGGCTGGCACTCAATTCAATCAGTAGGTAGGGGAACGAAAGTTTGAAAAATCATACAGAGATATCTTGAAAACCTCAGGGTTCTTGGGGGTAATACGACATACGAATTTGTGAGTGAACCAACGCAAGAGGTGGATGGGAATTTTGAGTAAGGTGAGACTAGAGCAGGGGTGGGCAAACTTTTTGACTCGAGGGCCACCATGGGTTCTTACACTGGACCGGAGGGCCGGAACAAAAGCAGCCTGACCATGCTGGCACTCTCCTCTTGGGCTGCTGGGGAAGGAGCGGAGGGGAGAGCAAGAGAACCCTCCGCTCTTTGGGCTCCGCGGGCCGGATAGAACAGCCGAACGGGCTGGATGCCGCCCCTGTGGGCCGTAGTTTGCCCACGGCTGAACTAGAGTATATAGAAGCGGCAGCAGTGTTCATTAAAGGTCTAGGCATAATCGTGGTGGGGGAGGGAGGAGTGTGGGATCATGGGATGGAATTTTCAACTTCTCTCCCGTTTCTTTAAGGCCTGTTTTGACATTACTCCACCCTCTCCCATGAAGTCCAAACATAGTGATATAATCATATAATCCCAGGTTTCTTGATACTTACAATAAATAAAATTTCCAGTCTTTCTTTTGGACTGGTGTTCTCTTTTTTCGTTCATTTCTTTTTTTTCTAACGTTCGCAATGCAGATGCCTGGCTTTTACTTAGAGGAAGGTGCTGGTGTTTTTACCTGCCACAAAACCAGGTGAAATAAAAGGAGATGCAGCCGAAACCGGTGTGGCTCAGTGGATAGAGCATTGGCCTGCAAACTGAAAGGTCCCAGGTTCGATTCCGGTCAAGGGCACTGACCTTGGTTGCGGGCACATCCCCAGTGGGGGGTGTGCAAGAGGCAGCTGATCAATGATTCTCTTTCATCGATGTTTCTAACTCTCTATCCCTCTCTCTTCCTCTCTGTAAAAAATCAATAAAATATATATTTTAAAAGGAGATGCAGCCCCTTCTTTTTTCGTGAGCTGCGTGGAGGAGTTCCCGCATAGATTGCTGTTCCACGCGCCACGCTGGGAGATGCCTCTTGGAACGCGCGTTGGCACACGGGATTTGCCTTTCCCGTGCACCTGTCTCTTATGCACAGCCATAAGCTGGGCTGCATTCCACTGCATACCTTCCATTTAGCTTAATTTTTCACCCCGTTACTTCTAGAGGTGCAGATCGATGGAGAAAGGAAAGCTCTTTCCATCCCCTGGAAAAGGTTAAGATATGCCGTATCCTCCTCATTTCTTTTTATATTTCCGAGCCGCTCGCTGCTCCGAGTGACTCAGATCAGCCCAGAAGGGCACACTGTGGCAGGACTCGCGGGCCGCTGACGCCGCCAGGCTGTGTTTGCCGCAGAAGGAGAGCTCTCAGGTCTGGAGAGGGAAGGCACACCGGCTCCCGCTGGCTCCCCAGTGCTGGCCTCACCAAGGTGGGGTGCCCCTCAGCCTCCCCATCAGGGTCAAGGCCTCTCTTTTCTCCCTGGGGTCCTGCATGCGCCCTTGTTTTCATGAGCGTTCTGTACGCACCTGCTCTTTCTTCTCCGGGAAATTCGTTGCCGGGATATCATTTTAATGCTTACACCCAATACTCTAACGGATATATTAGGAAGCAAAGAGGAATACAATGGCTGAAACCGGTTTGGCTCGGTGGAGAGAGCGTAGGCCTGGGGACTGAAGGGTCCCGGGTTCGATTCCGGTCAAGGGCATGTACCTTGGTTGTGGGCACATCCCCAGTAGAGGGCGTGCAAGAGGCAGCTGGTTGATGATTCTCTCTCATCGATGTTTCTAACTCTCTATCTCTCTCTCTTCCTCTCTGTAAAAAAATCAATTGTTTCTAACTCTATCCCTCTCTCTTCCTCTCTGTAATAAAAGCAATAAAATATATTAATAAAAAAATAAATGACTCCTTTGATTATGGATCACTTTTTAGAGTCCCAAATTAGCACTTTCAGCAGTGAGTTAGTACTAACGCATGCCAACCAACTTGAGTAACCCTAATAACCAACGAGCTTTTAATAACCTTTGCTTTTGTGTACAAATTAAAACCTGTGACTATTTGCATAATGTCCCTCCTGGAAAACACCACAGAGCCTTGCGTTTTTGAATTAGCTTCTAACTAAGCACACAGCTTTCACCGGTCCCGCTGTGCCACGGAGCATATGCTGCTGAATGTGGTTTTCCAAAGTTATGGCATTTACTTTTGCAACCTACAGTCAACTCATCATGCGTGTTTTGTTCTTTCAAATATTTTTCTTCTCAGAAGAGGTAGTGTGAGCCCAAACCGGTGTGGCTCAGTGGATAGAGCGTCGGCCTGCGGACTGAAAGGTGCCAGGTTCGATTCCGGTCAAGGGCATGTACCTTGGTTGCGGGCACATCCCCAGTGGGGGGAGTGCAAGAGGCGGCTGATGGATGATTCTCTCTCATCAATGTTTCTAGCTCTCTATCCCTCTCTATTCCTCTCTGTAAAATATCAATAAAATATATATTTTTTTTTCAAAAAAGAAGAGGTAGTGTGAGGTGCACAGTATTACAACTTTCAGGAAAGTACCTGCTAATTTGCCTTTTTTTTTTTTGTCTTTGGGGATATATATGTATTCCCAGAATTCTTTAGGTCTTATTTCAGATCCTGCTCTTTTCTAGCTATATTACTTTTGAACTTTTTCCTTTGTCTTTTTAGTCTAAGTAACTGGTCTGTGTTAAAGTTTCCATCAAAGCACCAGGTGAAAATGTCCCAGTACTTTTGGTTCTCTTGGGTTCCCGTAGACCTTGTGTACTGTGCTCCCATCTTTCTGTTTCCTGTGACCGCTGTGTGTAGCACTGTGTCCCCTCCTGTGTCCATTCTTAAAGTGGTGGGGGGGTGTGGCCCCAGGAGCAGGCTCATCCTTATCTGTCTGTCTGTCTGTCTGTCTGGCACGGGCTGAGGATGCTTTCTCTGCAGTCCGCATTTGTGTTTCCCGCTTTTAGAGAAGTGTCCTGTCTTGCTCTTACATCTTTTCTGGGATCAGCTTCCTCCACCCACGCCTCCCTTCAGACCCCGGGGGACAACGCTCCAGACCAGTGGTATCTGGCAGAACCCAAGCAGGAAACACATGAGAGCTACTGTCTGCCTGCAAGTGATTTTCTCAGAAGTGCGACCAGCAGATGGGCTGGTCTTGTAGGGCAGTCTGCAGAAGTGGGGGGCAGGAGACATCGAGACAGGGTTCCTCCTGCTGCTCTCGCGCCGTCTCCCCAATGTTCCCGGGGTCCACAGCATCCCTGGTGCAGGCCTCGGGCTTTCTGCTGCAGATGGCACTTCTGTGTCAACCGCCACTAATTCCTTCTCTCTGTATTTCTGGCTTGGCAAAACCTATTTCCATCTCACAGAGTTTGATAGTCGCAAATAGAAGCAAATTGTCACGCATTTTGGGGCATGCAGGTAAGAAACCCTTTTGAATGTATATATTTTTTTTTATTGATTTCAGAGAGGAAAGGAGAGGGAGAGAGAGATAGAAACCATGGGTGATGAAAGAGAATCATTGATCAGCTGCTTCCTGCACGCCCCCTACTGGGGATCAAGCCTGCGACCTGGACATGTACACCGACCGGGAATTGAACCTTGACCTCCTGGTTCATAGGTCAACACTCAACCACTGAGCAACACTGGCCTGGCAAGAAATCCTTTTGACATCTGAGCTTTTTCAGGGAGAGAGAGAGAGAGAGAGAGAGAGAGAGAGAACGAGAACATTGTTCTATTGTCCCCAGGTTAAAAGGCAAAATTATTCCTTCCCTTCTCTTCTACCTTTGCAGGAAAATACTCTCAGAAAGATGAGTAAAAGCAATAGGCAGAGAACCCAGGACAGGGGAAGGAGACTGGGCTGGAATATAAGGATAAGGTAACAGACAGGTGTTGAGAGTTCAAGATTCAGTCCCTCCCTCTCAATAAACAAGCGTCATTAAAACTCACCGCATGACCCCTTTACTGAGGGAAATAAGAAAGCGCGTGCCTGCCTTTCCCTGAGCACACCCCAGTTCCCACAGGCAGCATACGGGGTGTCCATTTTAATTCGTCCCTGCCCCTTCGGGGCTAGGCCAGCCTCTGCTGTGTTCACACAGTGGGATCAGCGTCAGGTAGGGCCGCACGGTATATGGTTCTCTGGGGAGAGCGATGGAAGGCGGGCAGGCAGGTGTGTGATAAAGGGTATCTGCCTTTTCCATTTGGGAAAAACAATACGATTAGTCATCCCGCACTATAGCGGGCATGAATCTAAAACAAGCAAAATGAGAAACTCTCTGCCAAGAGGAAATTAGATTAGCGAACCCTCTAGCACTGCCTGGTGTAGAGCAACGCGAAAAACACGGGGCTATTTACAATGCTAATTTTTTTTCTATAGATTTGCCCTCCGTAGATTTGCAATGTGTTCGGTTTCCTGGGACAGGAAGACGTGCAGGGATTTCCGGAGGTCATCGCATCCATGTCTCTGGCTCTGGGAAGCTCCCCAAGACCCAGACAAAACAATTAATCACAGCCTGATTCTCACCGCTCCAAGGGGAGGACTCCGCTTGGAAATCACTGGGACAGAGCCTCAGACAAAGCCACCCCAGAGGAGAGATGCCAGGACCATGAGGGGGACAGTCTAGGCACAGGGGTCCTCAGGGCTGAGCTGTTCTGATCACTGAGAGGTTCCAGAGTTTGAGTGTTTCTTGTGGACAGTGTCCTTAAGGCCACAGCGGCATTAGCTCCTGAATTAATAGTGACCACGTGAAAACTATTGGGTGTGCAGAACAGTTTGAGGAGCAGTGCTGTGTGTTCGTATGTTGTCAGACAGCCCAGCTAAGGGGGTCATGAGCAATGCCTCCTGTGTCCAGGAAGACATGTGACTGGGTGGTGGTGGTGGTGGTGATGGTGGCGGTGGTGGCGGTGGTGGTGGAGGTGGTGGAGGTGGTGGAGGAGGTGGAGGTGGAGGAGGTGGAGGAGGTGGAGGAGGTGGAGGAGATGGAGGAGAAGGAGGTGGTGGAGGAGGTGGAGGAGGAGGAGGAGATGGAGGAGAAGGAGGTGGTGGAGGAGGTGGAAGAGGAGGAGGTAGAGGAGGAGGAGGAGAAGGAGGGGGTAGAGGAGGAGGAGGTGGAGGTGGTGGTAAAGGTGGTGGATGTAGTGGTGGCGGAGATGGAGGAGGAGAAGGTGGTGGAGGAGGTAGAGGTGGAGATGGTGGAGGAGGTGGTGAAGGAGGAGGAGGAGGAGAAGGAGGAGGAGGTGAAGGTAGAGGAGGAGGAGGAGGAGGTAGTTGAGGAGGTAGAGGTGGAAGTGGTGGTGGTGGAGGAGAAGGAGGTGGTGGTGGTGGTGGTGGTGGTGGTGTGAGCAGAGACCTCCCTGCCTCTGCCTCTCCCATCACCTCAAACATGACACAACTCCTTGCAGTAAAGGGACAGGAAACCCCAACATTATCCTCGGCTGCGATTAAGTCAGATTAAGCATGGCTCTCATCCAATTACACCCAGAGAGGAAGGTCAGACAGTGGCGGGTTTTAATGCCATAAAAAGCATATGGCTTTTTCCCCTCTTGAAAATTCGCAGCACGGACATGCAGAGCCTGCGTTTTCCATAGAAGATCCACGTTTCCGGGGTTCAGTGTGGAAGAAACAGGAAGTAGGAAGAGAGGGGGGACAGGGACTTCCTGTCGCTGGTGGCACAGGCTGCCCTTCCTTGTCAGACGTGCCCAGGGCCCCGGAGGCCCAGGAGGGCTTCCTTGTCTTGTCCCAGGGACGTGGTGCCCACGCCTTGTCTCCTGGGCAGCTTTTACTCACCGTTCTTCAACGTCGTTGCAATAATTATTTTCCCTACTATGGCTGGAAGGCATTTCGTTATTTCTGAGCCAGTCCTATAAGTATTTTCACACAGTGACAGTTGGGGAAGGTCAAAGCATTAAAAAAACGTCCCATGCTTTTTGCTGACAACAGTTCTGAAGTCTGTGACTTGACCTTTACAAAACGCCGGGCACACACACTCAGCTGCAGGAGGCGTCAAGGTTCTGTCCAAAGAAAGAGGGGGAGACAGGTCCCCGGGATCCGTGACTCACAGAAACAGCCACTACGATCCGGGCCGAAGCTGACCTCCGCCTTGAAGAGCCTTGTCCTCATCCCTTCTGTGGGCAGCGCTGGCTCCCAGGTGAGTCCTCTGAGAGTTTTAGGTAGGGAGTAGGTTTTCCAGATAAAGGACATCAAAGGATCAGTAGGAGACGGTCTAAGATAACCATGTGTGTTTTCTTCCTGGAAAGACTGTCTTCCTGGAAGACAGTTATTTTCCCTGATCCAAGAGTCTGTTTCCTTTCTAGCATTGGCACTTCTGGGGGAGAGAGAGACCCCAAAAGTCACACACACGCATAATTGGTAAGACAACAATACTTAGCGCCTCTTCATGAAATATGGATATTTTCCTTAGCCCTTTAATTCGTGTTTATAAGGATGTATACATACATGTGAAGACATATATGCGTATGCATAAATATGCTTATATATCTGCACACACACACACACACACACACACACACACAGCAACCACCATGGGTGAAATAACGTGAATGTCACAGAACCGTTATGAAATATTTTCCATCCCTATTTCATAGTTTAGCGTTTCAGGAGGAAGTTCCCCAGGAGGACGTGAGCTTGCTTCCGTGCCAAACCCAAGGTGGCTCCGCTCTGATTAGAAGTGTGCCAGGATGCTGAGCGTTTACTGTTTGCGGCGCGGCTCCGAGCGAGCCTACGGCAGCAGAATCCGGGGCCTTTCTGTGGGCATAGCGTTCAGATCGCACCTCGAACTTAACGGTTTTCTAGCGCAATTTCCCGAAGAATCTGCTCGCATTGCACTTTTCTAAGCGTGTATTTCCAATTTGCTTTGTTTGAAAGAAAAAGAACCATATAGTAACACTAAAAACGAGAGATTGTCCTAAATCTCAAAGTTGAAGAAAACACAACAGGGAACGTGAAACTCAGGGCTCATGGGCTGGGGGCTCTGCCCAGTCTCCCGGTATTCTCTCTGAAACGGGCACCCTCAGCGCCTTGATCACCTCCCTTCCAATTCCCCAGGCACAGCTAAGTTTGTGTGTCCCGTTTCCCGAATCTCATTTCAGGAGGTGGAGGAGAGGAGAAGCAGAGGAAGTGTGATCCGTGGTGATGGACAGAGACCTGAATTGGGTGGTGAACGCACAACATATTACACGGGTGCTGTGTGGTGGAGTCGTGTGCCTGAAACCTGTGTCATTTTGTTAACCAGGGTCACTCCAATACATTCCATTTAAAAAGTCTAATTTCAGGGAATCCACTTGGTCTGCCTTGGTTCGGGGTCTTGTCCTGGTTACATCAGTTCTGACAGAATCCAAGTTCACCCGGAGATTTGTCCTGCACTGAAACTCCATTTGGATAGTTTGATAAATTTATTTTTCAATAGAAAATAAGATTTAAAAAAAACTGCCCTGACTGGTGTGGCTCAGTGGATGGAGCGTCGGCCTGTGGACTGAAGGGTCCTGGGTTCGATTCCGGTCAAGGGCATGTACCTCGGTGGTGGGCACATCCCCAGTAGGGGGTGTGCAGGAGGCAGCTGATGGATGTTTCTCTCTCATTGATGTTTCTGACTCTCTATTTCTCCCCCTTGCTCTCTGTAAAAAATCAATAACATATATTTTTTAAAAACTTTGTGTAATCTATATGTGTCGCTAATTAGAGATCCTCCATCACAAAACCATGGCCTGAGTCTGTTGTTTAATAGTGAGGTTGGGCTGCCTTGTTCTGCACATTTCCTCCCTCTCAGTCAATCATGCATTAGCGACTCTTTCGGCGAAAGGAAAAAAATTATATAAGTTGTTCTGAAAAGGGCAGGATTTCAAAGAAAAGTAATCCGTGACCTTAAAACGCAAAAATGGGGGGGAAATGGCCAGAATTTAATCAGTCACAGAGTTCAAAGGCTTTCTTTTTCTATAATTGAACTTCAATTATTCTCGCTAATAGATTTAGAGGGATTTGTGAGCACTCCCTGATAATGCTGCATTGAAAGACGTGCAAGAAGGGAAAAACTCGACACACAAAACGGTGTTGTAATTGAGGGTCACGGAGACCATCGTGTGCTGTGGCGGTTTCCATGGTGATTTTCAGAGCGAAATCCTGCGTGTGCCCCGGCATCACCTTCAGTACATGGAAAGAGACACACCTTTGATAAAGCCAGATCGTTTTTGATGGATCTCAGGCTGACACAGCTTTTTTTCATTGATTGATTTTGGGGAGAGAGAGAGAGAGAGAGAGAGAGAGAGAGAGAGAGAGAGAGAGAGAAAGAAAGAGAGAGAGAGAGAAGGGGGATGATCGCTTCTCACATAACTCATATGTACCTGGAGTTTGTGGTATGTTTAATAGGTTCTGAGTCATGTTTGTGTCATATAACAGCTCGAAGGTGTTGCAATTGGCTTAATGGGACAGGATAGAAATACATGGAAAAGGATAGCAGTCCTTTGCATTCCAAGTGTGGGAATCATGGCAGTAGTCCATGTAAAGCACACAGAAGGGGCATTTGGTCCATGTGTACATTCTGAACAAGAGAGTTTTAGCCAATGGTCTGCATGGAGGTGGAGGAAGCTGATCGGAGAGGCATTGCATGGGCCGCAAGTGTCTCCCAGGATGCAGTGGGCCAAGGGGTTGTCAGGAGGACCTGGGATGAGCCAGAGCGGACTGGTTGGTTAGAGAGGAAGAAACTGACCCCGCCGGGAGGAGTCAGTCGCTGCAGCTGGCCAGCGTCTGGGAAAGGGCCAGAGGGGGCTGGAGCAGGAGGAAGGAGAAAAGCCAGCCACCCTCTCTCCTACTGATCCACAGAGTTCAGCCAGAGAAACAGAGAAACGTGGTGTTTCTGAGTGAAGAGCGACCTTTTAATTAACGCAATGAAGAGGTCATTGAAATGGCTGAAATGCAGCTGGGTGTGATGAGTGTCCCAATCACGGGACTATCCATTAAATACAAGCAACCCAAGAAGCCTTGAGCTTGGCCACCGTTCACTTTAGTAACGAAGGCTCTTCCTTACAAAATATAAATATGAAGGAGGAAGTGTGGGAGGGAAGGAGAAATTATATTTTTATTGCACCCCTCATATTGTCTCTGTTCAAAGTACAAATGACACCCCTTTACCCACAAAGTTCCAGTACCCAGAGGCATTCGTTGAATACAGGGCCAGTCTCCTAACATTAATTGCAGTTACAGGTGTAATATGCAGTTAGAGACACTTCGTTTACAGGAAGATGCCTTTCCTGGATCCGTCCTGGTATCCTGGTAAACACAGGAAGCGTTCGGTTTCATAGTCAGTATAATTTGGGTGAATTCTCTAAACCACAGTTTACTCCGTTGCAGAGAGAATGACAATAATTACCTTTTAGGGCTGCTCTGAGGTTTAGAGATAATTACTTCAAAGGAATCAATACACCTTGATCATTTAATAATACACTGTGTCGTGGTAATGCTACAATGGGCTTCACAGTCAGCATCCTCTAATTCATTGACTAGAAGTGCTCGGATATAAATGAATAAAATAATGTGAACTGACCTTCGGTTTCACTCGATGTGTAAGCTTTGCTTGATTACCTTCAACTTGATTAATTAATCAAAATAGGGAAATTTTGGAGCGTGAGATTGTAGGCTATTCAGTATTAAATGATTTATCTGCATTATGCAACATATTTTTTAAAATCATGAATTCACTAAGTAAGGTGGATTTATCAATAATCCACTGGGGTATTGATAAAACATAAATATAAGGGTGAGCAATACATTTTGTTAATGATCTATTGAGCCAAATTCACATACCACAATAGTTACTGTTTTAATTATTTATTTTAAATTTTATATGTTTTCTAGTGGAATTATTATAATTTATTTCTTTACTTGAGTCAAAGTGTGGTTGATTTTAAAGGAAACAATTCCTCGCACTTACTTTGTCCACAGTGTTGTGTGCCCACAACCTCTCTCTACTTACAAAATGTTTCTTACCATATTTCAATTTATTTGTCGCAGACAGTAGCTTATTTTCAATACTATCCACTTAGAATTCAAGTGACAAAGAGAAAAATATGTCAAACCCATCATTGATTAAGATGTTTCATAAATATTTAATTCCACTGATGATCATCAACATCTCTCCGTAATATGTGGCAGCAAAAATAGTTTCTAAATTGGAAGGAAAACCAATTATATGCAATCACTCAATTTTAGGGAGTATGTCTTCTCATGAAAAGCATTTCAACACCATATAAAAATGAACTCAGAAGCAAGTCACTTGCATTATAAAAATGCATATTAACGTTTACTACCAACTTAAGATCCCATCCTAATTATATTTACTCTAAAATATGGCATATGTTTTATTTTGGATGCATTTTGAGCTTGTGATTTTTATTGCCAGCGCAATGTTGATTATATTTGCGATACGTTTTACTCCTTCAGCTTCTGAGCTCTGGCTCAGGGAGCTGAGCTCGGGGAAGTGTGCAAAGACAGCTGGTCTTAGAAGATAAAGTAGATGGTGACCTGAGGGCCACCGTTTTGACGATGGAAGTAAGGAGTTTAGAAATAGCAACCCAAGGGCACCGAAAGGCTAGTGTTGCTGGTCAGTTTCTTCGCCTTAATGTTTTCTGGCACCGGGTATACGATCATGCTCTCAGGCTATTATTACTGGGGCTTTGTTTATCTGTTGTTGTTGTTGTTGTTGTTATTGAGTGCAATGGAAAGATTATGGAGAAAGAGAGAAAATAAAAGAAATGAGGGGAAAATAAGGGCTCTGGATAGCAAATATGTTATGGACTTGGAAAGAAATGAAGGCATCTGAAGTCAGAGGAAAAACAGGTTTGATTCTGGGTGGTTTATAACTAAACATACATTTTATAACTTCTGTCTCCTATATATACACAGAGTGGCCAAATTATGATGACCTCTGAACGCATTATAATCTGGCCACTCAGTGTCTATCCTATAGAATAAAAGGCTAGTATGCAAATTGTCCCCTTGACTAGCAGTTCTACCGGCTGGCAGGCCGGCCAACTGCCCATGTCCCCTCCCCCTGGCCAGGCTGGGTGGACCCCACCCATGCACGAATTCATGCACCGGGCCACACACACACACACACACACACACACACACACACACTGAGTGGCCAGATTATTATGCCTTCGGAGATCATCATCATCTGGCCACTTCGTGTATATAAAAGCCTGAGCCACCGGTAGGAACGAAGGGCCGGAATGACCGGCCAACCGGTTGCTATGACGTGCACTGACCACCAGAGGCAGATGTTCAAGGAAGGAGCTTCCCCCTGGTGGTGAGTGGGCTCCCACAGCGGGTGGGAGCCTCTCCTGCTTCTATAGCAGTGCTCCCAAGCAGCAAGTGGTGGCAGGCGCAGCGGGGCTGGGATGAGAGGCAGCGTAGCTGCTCCCAGCCTTGGCTTCCACACTGCTACAGCCCTTGGGGGGTGTCAGACTGCCTGATTCCCGCTGGGGAATCCGGCCGAAACCTGGCAATCCGACATCCCACGAGGGGTCCTGGATTGCAAGAGGGCGCAGGCCAGACTGAGGGACCCCAATTGTGCACAAACCCATGCCCTGGGCCTCTAGTATCCTATAAGAAGTGGCATTACCATTCTTTGTCTTTTTTTTTTTAAATTGATATTTTACAGAGAGGAAGGGAGAGAGATAGAGAGCTAGAAACATTGATGCGAGAGAAACATCGACCAGCTGCCTCTTGCACACCCCCTAGCGGAGATGTGCCCGCCACCAAGGTCCATGCCCTTGACCGGAATCGAACCTGGGACCTTTCAGTCCGCAGACTGATGCTCTACCCACTGAGCAAAACCGGTTTCGGCACCATTCTGAGAATGGATACAATTAAAATAGGACCTGAGGGGGAGGCCCTCATTGGCTAAATTAGGGCGTCCCCAGCTGGGAAGAAACACACGCCCAGAACATTAAAAATCTATCAGGACTCCACGCCAGCGCATTACCTGTTAGATAACAGTTTATTAAATATGGGGGCACATTCTAAAATTAAGAGGACAGCTCCTCAGGAAACCTTGCTGTACGTAGCTGAAAAGGTATCCTCATAACCCGCAATATTAACTGCTGAATAAAGCGCATTTTAAAATGTAATCTGTGTTTGCACACTTAACACACCTCCTAGGAATAATAAAGACAATTGTTATATTACTTAAACCTCGGGATAATTTTAATTTATTATAATCAAGTCAAGCCTTACTGCTGCTCAAGCATTGCTGTGTAACTGGTTCTTCATTATGCATTTTTCATATTCTGTAGCATAAGGAGATTCGCTGTTCGGGCGAATTGGTTTTGCTTGAAGACACCAGGTTCACGCTGCAGCAGAATTAGACTAAGCCGGTGCAGCAAAATCTGCTCATGCCATTGCCGGGCGCAATGACCCAAAGTTAGAGGAGTGGTCTAACTTTGATTTCGCCCAAGATCCTGTGACTTGAAAATGCTTTACCTGTTAATTAAGCAAAATCTGGTTTAATGAGTAGAGTGCATTTGCTTTGCTGGTAGGAATAAAATCATGTCGGAAGTGACATTTTTTTTTTAGAAAATTACTTTTATTATTGACAACACGACCTTGGTACATTTCCAAGAGGAGACTCATAAATCTTCTTTGCTCATTTTAAACTATTAGTGGTATTTTACTTATTGTTTACATTACTTCACCTAATTATATTTAAATGATTCCACTTATTTTATTTATACAAATGCACACACATACAAACAAAGGCCCTTCTCAAATACTAACTCACTGAGCTCATCTGTGTGTCATTGCGTGTTGTCTTCCTGGTGATTAAATTAAATATATTCACATCTCCATGATCTATGGAAAATGACAGATCGCTCAAATATTAGCGCTGAGAATCTTGGCTCTTATAGTTTTTTTTAAAGTATTATAACCTTTTCGCGTCTTCTAAAGTTTTCTAAAATATAAACATTAGGTATTATTTGAGAGGCTACTGCATTAGCAAGAACAGCCATTAGAAAATTGTAGGACAATACTTTTAACAGCGATCCTAAATCTTTCCTTATTTTGTAAACGATGCGGCTCCCCATATTCTATTGATGTGTTTTATGCTGGGTGTTTGGGGCTGGTCTTAATGAGCGGAGACGTTTGAGGGCTGAGGCTCTCGGAAAGACCTTCTCCGCAGATGTAATCAATGATGAGTGGAGAGAAGCTGAGAAGGAAGCGGGTCTGGCGTTTTCCAGGGAAAGCCAGCAGGCAGATGAGGACGGCGGATAACGACCTCTAAGTCTGGATAGAAACAGTCTGTAAACTGCCAGGGTCTCCAAGATGCTGTAGTGGCAATCCTTTGCAAATCATTTCAGTTTATTTTCATTTACATGGGCTATTAGGGTTCTCTACCTCCTTATTCGAATTACATGTTGAATTAAACGTCCGCCATCCATTGAAGAGATTTGGGATGAATGTAGGCTTTTGTCTCCCGGTTCCATTGATCTACTTTTAAGTATTCACGGCCCTCTAGTTTTTCTGCCCTCTAGTTTTTCATCTGATGACCCCACCCTATTTTATTATTTTATTTTATTTTTTTGCAAAAGCTTTTAAATAAAATTTCTTTTCAAGATAATTCATGAAGCAGGTTATCAAGGTATTTGGTAAAAATGTTTAAAAATAAAATTATGATAGATAAAAAGAAAAACAAAACAAAACAAACCTAATGCTCCTGGAACCAAAAGATACAAAAGAAAAATGAGGTGAAAAGTAAAATATATAATATGCGAGAGAATTACTCTATATTACTTGAAAGGGTTAAAAAAAACCTGTTGAGGTGACATAGCAGTTTTAGCTGGTGTGGTCTGAGAAGAACTCATGAAAAGCGAATGATTTGGATATTTGCTGAACTTGGTTTTAGTGGCCATTCTAGCACAAACACTGGAATCTAGTGTTAAGCCAATCATGATACTCTACATTTGTCTTTAGTTGAATCATTGTTCTCATAGAAACAGTTCATTAGTTAATTTTTAAAAATATATATTTTATTGATTTTTTACAAAGAGGAAGAGAGAGGGATAGAGAGCTAGAAACATCAATGAGAAACATCGATCAGTCGCCAGTGGGGGATGTGCATGCCCTTGACCGGAATTGAACCTGGGACCCTTCAGTCCACAGGCTGATACTCTATCCACTGAGCCAAACCGGTTTTGACTAGTTAATTTTTTATAATAAAAAGTGGTACAGTTATTTCTCAAAATTTGGCCTCCCGTATCTTTGTTTTAATGATATTTTTAATACTATAAAAATGCTAAATAATTATAAAACCTCCTAATAGCAAGCATAATATTATTAATAAATTACAGGGAAAATAAGAAATGTGTAATGTGCCGAAACCGGTTTGGCTCAGTGGTAGAGCGTCGGTCTGCGGACTGAAAGGTCCCGGGTTCGATTCCGGTCAAGGGCATGTACATTGGTTGCGGGCACATCCCCTGTGGGGGGTGTGCAGGAGGCAGCTGGTCGATGTTTCTCTCCCATCGACGTTTCTAGCTCTCTATCTCTCTCCCTTCCTCTCAGTAAAATATCAATAAAATATATATATAAAAAAAAAAAAAAAAAAAAAAAAAAAAAAGAAATGTGTAATGAGTTCCCCATGCACATTTATCAAACAATTATAGGAAAAGACAAGTGACTGTGGGAGCGAGCAAGAGGAAAAACATTTCAGAGGAGAAACTAAATGTAAAATGCTGTGCAAACAGAAACCCATTCACACATTATTGCATTTTCTCCTCGTAGCTTCTCGTGGACTTATCACAATTCCAGAGAGTTATTGCATCTATTTTTTTAAAAAGTTCTTCTAGAAGCAAAGTCCTGAAACATTATTCTTAATGTTATGTTTATGCTGATGTTTGTACATTTGTTACATCGTGGGTTAGTTACACTGAACAAACATTTAATGATATAAAAATGATCTAGGGAAGTAGTTTATTTTGGTGAAAGCTACGCCGAGCATTCTGATGACTAAGACACTTCTTTTTAAAGAAGGAGGAATCCAGCATGTAGAACTGAATGAATCTGCCAAAAAATGTTATCACGGAAACCAAATGTTTGGTGTTTTCAAAAGAGCAATGCCGGAATGCGGGCCTGGGAAATCCATTGTGAGCTAGCAACTCACTTAGGAGCGTTTCACTGATCAAGAGCGTCCGATGCATATTTAGAAAAATCCATGCTAAGGTGTTTTCATCATTTCAGTGTATGCAAATATCAAATCATTATGTGTACCCTTGAGATTAATATAATGTTACCAGAGGCCCAGTGCATGGATTCGTGCATGGGTGGGGTACCTCCACCTGGCCTATTGGGGTTGTCTAGCTAAATCCCAATGGGACCAATAAGAACTGGCCAGGGGAGGGACCACAGGAGGTTGGCCGGCTGTGAGAGGTTGGTTGTGGGAGCGCACTGACCACTGGGGAAACTCCTGCATTGAGCATCTGTCCTCTGGTGGTCAGTGCACATCATAGCGACCGGCTGACCAGTCATTCATTTTTTTAGGCTTTTATATATATATATTAGAGACCTGGTACACAGAATCTGTGCCCTGTCACAGACGAGGAGCCCTCAGGGGGATGTCCAAATGATGGCTTAGGCCCGCCCCCCGAGCAGTCAGACATCCTTAACACTGTGGGAGCTCACTGACCGCTGGGGCAGCTCCTGCACTGAGAGTCTGCCCCCTGGTGGTCAGTGCACGTCATAATGACCAGTTGTTAGGCCATTTGGTCAATTTGCATACTAGCCTTTTATTATATGGGATAGATATGTCAATCACACTGCAATTTTAAAAAGCAAACATATAAAATTGGTACCTTAGTGCTTTTTCTCAAATTCCCCTTAAAGGTATAAAATACATCATCTCCCTGAACATTATGCAACGTGAGAGGTCAATTTCATGTCAATATTTCAAACTAATTATCTTGCAAAGAAGGGCAGATCATAGGTAAAATAAAAAAAATTTAGAAACACCTGTTTATTTCAGTAAAATAAATCTTTAAAACTAATTACACTAGTGGCTTTTAACACAATAATTAATAGCGTAAGCATTTGCCCAACATATCCGGGGACTGGTTCCCAGGAGATTCTTGAGAAATATGCTGATTCATTTCATTTTAGGTGATTCATAAAATTTTTATTTCCACAGATACTTGTACCTTAAACTTTCTATTTTAACATAAGTAGAGATTCACATTCGGGAGGAAACATAATTCAGCACCTAATTCTCTGTACCTTTTACCCCGTTTTCCCCGCAAGGGTATCTTTGCAAAACTGCAGCTCGGGTTGTTAACACGATACACTAAGGACAGAGAACATCTCGGTCAACACGAGGGTCTCTCACGGTACCCTTTTGTCTGAACACCTTGAGTCCCGCTCTCTGCTACTTTCTATAAAACGGACTGCAGATGTTGGAGAGGAGAACTCTTGTTCAGACTTTAGCTTTTGAGAGCTGCAGCAATGCCTCCAAAAAAGCACGGCCATTGCAAAGAACAAAAACCACTCCAACTGTTTTGTGTTATGTAAAGAAAAACTTTTTAAAAAAATAAAATCCAAGCAAGAAGGGGAGGAAAAAATAGAGTGAAAACATAAAGGAACTAAGCCAAATATCAGGATCCAAGAACATTTTCTTTCAACAAATGGCTCCTTCGCCTTCTGCCCCCAATCCCACTAACATGCTTGCCTTTCTCTCTCATATGACCATACAGGGGGCTCTGAACCTAAATGTGAAAAGACCTTTTCATTCAAGTGAATCTACTCATAGGTCCTATGGCTTTTAGTTCAAATTATCAAAAGGTTACAACTCTGGTCAATGATTTGAGTGTCTACTTTGAGCAAATGTAAGTAAGGAGTAATCTTTTCAAAAAAAGCAAAAACTAAAGGCGGCTTCTAATCTCAATTATATAACTTGGCACCGACCCATGGGAAGGAATAAAAATATCAAATTTGAACACAAGCATGGATTTAAAACACAACGTCAAATCCAGAGAGAATGCAGTAATTGAAACAAAATCAATTTCTAACTTATAAATTGGAATAGTGGAATAAAATTATGCTAATCTAATGTATTTGCCTTATTGTGTTTTCCAGTTCATTATGCTACATGCATAAATATGAGGTGGTTATTTTCCCTTTGATAATACTCCTTACATTATTCGCTTTAAATTGATTTGCTCCCTTTAAGTACTGCCGAAGCCTTTTGAAACATTCTGTTTTCCAACGAGCTTTCGCAGCCCGTTATATTTTACATTTATTTGGTTTTGTTCACATCATGTACAAGGCATTACTAATTACCTTATTTACTTGTAGTATGAGAATATAGTTCTTAAGTATCTCAAATTGCATCCTCGTTTGTTTGTTTTTCAGAGCTCTATGCTCAATAAGAACATAATAAAATTCTAGGATACAATTTTTGATGGTAAATACCTCTGAATTTCCCAGTTGCTCGGGTCCTTGAAGTGCTGATTCTCTGACCCAAATTAACTTTGCCTTTATCCTGCTTATTATGCCATCATTACACTTACCTTTTTTTCTTCACGCTTACCATTTTCTGCTCTTTCTACTATTGGATGATTATTTCTGTTTCCTTCGTGGGAATGTCTCCTTTTACTGAGTGGTTCATGGTTATGCCAATATAGTTAAATATTAGGCAAATAATACAAAATGATACATATGCTGTAAAGACTAATGGCATGAATCTTAGTCGAGTAATTCTTCCGATATCTTAATGTACAAATCAGAACCAGCCTTCAAGCATTGGAATAAATCTAAACAATTTAGAAAAGCTTTTTTGAAACATAAAAGTGTCAGATTATCATAATTCTCAAAATAAAAGTATTTGCTTGCAAAATTGGGTAGGGATTTTTTTTTAATCGTGTGTACTGTCATTATTAAATTAGACAATAAAAGTCAATTTTGTCCTTCAGCTAGCAAAAGCATTAAGCCCTGTTGATGAATCAATAAGCCCTTTTGTTAAATAACTTTAAATAATCCTATATAATAAAAGTCCAATATGCTAAGTGTCTGGTCATCCGATCATCCATTCAACTAATCAAAGCATAATATGCTAATGATATGCTAAGGCCGCTCGGCTGCTCGCTATGACGTGCACTGACCACCAGGAGCAGACAGTTGACTGGTCAACCATTTGCTATGATGTGCACTGACCACCAAGGGGCAGATGCTCCAACCGGTAGGTCAGCTTGCTGCTGTGGTCTAGCAGATCGGGACTCTGAGTGAGATGGGCTGGACATGCCCTGGAGCCCTCCTGCAGTCCCTCCCCAGCTGGCCAACTTCCTGTACCCCTCACTGATCACCGGTGGAGTTCCTTGGCCTGCGTCCTCTCGAAATCCGGGCTGAGGGGCCCACCCCAAGTGCATGGATTTCATGCACCAGGCCTCTTGTGTAATATAACTTCATGTAATTGAATAACTTAAAATAATTTAAAATTTGTTTCAAGGTCTAAAAGTAAAAGAAAGATATCATATGCTATTACTGCTTATGATATTTAATGTCATAAATGCAGTTTATAAAAATGTTTTATAAAGATTTTTCTTCTTTCTATTGGTCATGGGTGCCCACAAGGCCAGGAAGACCACGTGCATGTTAACGTCATAATGAAGAACTAAAGGCATGGTGGCCCTGGTTATGGTTTCTCTCTACTCTACGAAAACCCCCAATGCCGTGCCAAATGCACTGACACTACTTTGGGTGGGCCCCTAGCTTTCTTCTCCCAGGACGCTTACCAACACAAGTTTAGAATCTAACCTAATGAAAATACTATTTAGAAGCTCATTTTCAGAGTGAAGTTCAGGAATCACAGATCAAAGCCTTCCCTGGCCCCCATGCTCTCTCTGACGTGACAGAAACACACACACACACACACACACACACACACACACACACACACACACACACCTGCCCAACACCCTGGCCCGAGACCGAAGCAATCGACCCCCGGAGAGCGCCCCAGGCTCGGGACTCTGTGAAGTGCCCCATCTGTAAGGCGCTTTCGATTCTTAATGCCTTTCTCACTAGGGTGGTTTTAGGGCCGCCATATCCTCATCCACTTCCAGGCTCCACTTCCAGGAGCTGTCAATTAAAGACGTGCTTCCAGGTAGGGCATCCGTGAGCTCCTCTCTCCCTGTTGACCACTTTTTCTTCTTTAAGTAGCTGGTGAAGAGCCAAGTCTCGCCTCTGGGCTTTCTATCTGGCGGATTGTGCTTTCTTCAGATTTAAGGAATCGCAGGGAGCCAAGAATAAAAGTAGGATAAAGCAAAAAGCCCAGGAGGCATGCAGGCAGGGTCTCTCTCTGCACACGCGGGTCTTCCTTGAAATGAGACTACAAAAAATATAATGATCGATGTCTCTGCAAAACTTAGAACTAAAAGCCAATTACTCCCTGTAAAGCTCTATTTTTTTTTTCTTTCTTTCAACAAGCGCTAGACAGGGAGCAATACCAGAGAAGGAGAAACTTGGGAGAGGCTAGGCTAGGGTATGCATCCTTCTCCAACATTATTTTGAATAAATATTTTAAGGTTTCAGTGGTTGTTTTGAGACTCATTGCCAAGCATCTTTGGGAGTGAGTCTCTTGCTGTAATGCCACGGTCATGATGAATGCATTTATTATGGCACTTTTATGTATGTTGACTCTTTTCAAATTCTAAATTAAGATAAATGTATTAATTAGTGAGTTGATTCATAAACAGAACTCATGTTAACGCATTTTCTGTAATTTAGCCACGTTTCTGCTAGCCGGAGGACGCGGTGGACTTTCATTCTCTAGTTTGATAGTGATGGTACACATATCAGATTAAACTTCACAGACTACTACCTCTCCTATAGAGCGATGGTCAGTATAATTTATTTAAATAAAGGCCGGAGAAGATAAAGCTATCTTATTGGCTATAAACTCAGAGAGGGGAGAAGAATTGCCATATTACACGGCCCTGCTTATTGTGAGGTTGGAGTTAGGTACTAATTTATTTTATAGCTTTTCATATTCTGTTAATATGAAATAGTAGAGTAAGATTCCAAGGGTGATCATTGAATAGAGGATGTAATTTTCAAACAGATAAAGGGGCAAAGCTTGAGAAAAAAACAAACAAATGCCTGGCTACAAACGAACGCCAATATGAATAAGCATAAAGTGGGGATAATGGAACCCTCAAACTGAGGTGCTGGGGTACATAGTGACGTACCAGTGATCCCCAATAATATGAACGCCCTGTGAGGCCATATGCTGTATGATTTTATATAAAGGCAGAGATGTCAGACAGCCTAGGCTTTATTTCAAAAAGCTTTCTTAAGAATAAGGAAATGGCCAAAACCGGTGTGGCTCAGTGGATAGAGCATCAGCCTGCAGACTGAAAGGTCCCGGGTTCGATTCCGGTCAAGGGCATGCACCTTGGTTGCGCGCACATCCCCAGAAGGGGGTGTGCAAGAGGCAGCTGATCGATGATTCTCTCTCATCTATGTTTCTAACTCTCTATCCCTCTCTTTTCCTCTCTGTAAAAAATCAATAAAATATATATTTTTAAAAAGAATAAGGAAATGTATAAAAGATTTAATTCTTCCTGAGTCTTGATGAAATCAATTACTAAAAACTCAATTGTGTTTTGATAAACATGAGCAGCATCTACTTAGGCAAAGCACTTTAAGACACAATAAAACAGCAGCGGAATGTAATGTCAATAGATTTCTTGGTTTTCCTGCCGATATTCTATTTCCTAATTATTACAAGTAAATATTATCCACGGACTCTGCACTGTGAAACACAACGAAAATACAGACTGCCTTCCCATCTCTTGCCAACATTGACCAGATCATTTTTTTCTATATGACTCACTATTTCCCTAAAACTCTATGAAGGTGTTTTGTGTTTTGTTTTGTTGTTAACCTTGACTGTTGAAAGTATTACAGATGTCCCCTCTTTCCCCCAATTCTAGCCTGCACCTGCCTCCCTGCCCAGGCCTTCCCCATCGCCATGCTTATATGCAGACAGGTTCTTGGGTTAAATTCTTCCCACCCACCCTCATTATTGTACTTATCATTTGAATGAAGTGTGCTATTTTGTGACCTTCATGAGAATGAGATATACTGTACGTACTTTATAAATAAGCAGAATAATTGAGAAAAACCAGTGGATTTCCTTCCTGGCAAATAGCTTCAGTCTTTGAGTTCTCTTGGCGTTAGCCTTTTCCTTGGAGATGTCTTGCAGTCCAGCGACAGTCATGGATCCATTTTCGTGGTCATATTGTCTATACCCCTGCACAGAACAGGAATATTCCGATGCTCCGACATACAAGGCCTCGTGCGTCACCTCTCACATCTGCCTGCCTTTATCTGCCTCAACCATCTTCCTCCACTCACTGCGCCTGGTCGTAACAGGGGCCACTTTATTTATTTTTTATTTAAAAAATATATATTTCCGCCGAGACCAGTTTGGCCAGTGGATAAGCGTCGGCCTACAGACTGAAAGGTCCCGGGTTCGATTCCGGTCAAGGGCATGTCCCTTGGTTGCGGGCACATTCCCAGTAGGGGGTGTGCAAGAGGCTGCTGATCGATGATTCTCTCTCATCCATATTTCTGACTCTCTATCCCTCTCTCTTCCTCTCTGTAAAAAATCAATAAAAATATATTAAAAATTAAAAAATATATATTTTATTGTTTTTTTGCAGAGAGGAAAAGAGAGGGATAGAGAGCTAGAAACATCGATGAGAGAGAAACATCGACCAGCTGCCTCTTGCACGCCCCCTACTGGGGATGTGCCCACAACCAAGGTCCATGCCCTTGACCGGAATCGAACCTGGGATCCTTCAGTCCACAGGCCGACGCTCTATCCACTGAGCCAAACTGGTTAGGGCTGGGTATTTGTTTTTACATGGTCTCTTCACTAGCCTGTGAGCTCTTGGGCGGCAGAGGCCATACTTTTTAACCCAGCTTTCCACGTGACAGCCCCCAGCACCTCATGTGTCATGGATGCTACACAGACACGGCAGCAAAGAGAAAGGAGACAGCGCCTTCTCTATATGCCTGGCAGCGTGTGTCCTCTGCAAACTGCCCTCTGGTCCTCATTGCAAAGTTAGGAGGCAGCCCTTCTGTCTCCGGCACAGGAGGGAGCAAAGCGAAGTGGGAAGGAGTTAACTGATTTCTGAGGATCCGGCAGCTCGCTGGGCATTGGGAGGCAGGCTGTGGTTCCGGGCCTGTCTCCTAAAGGCCACGCTCTTTTCAGCAGCCCCTGCCGAGCGGAGGCTGTGGCTGAGGCAGAATGCTAAGTGGAGGCGTGGCGCCCACGTTCATTATGCAGGGCTTGGGAGGCAAAGGCCGTCCGAGGACGGGGAGGCCGTTAGGGAGAGAGGACCAGGAGGAGGGGCATTAGCAGCAAGGCCGACCAGAGTGGCATCTGGAAATGATCCTGAAGGGGGCAGGGGAAGCAAAGCTGAGCTGGCTTCCCCAGACCCCCGGGTGAAACGTCAGGCCTGCAGATGCTGCTCGCCTGAGGCTGAAGAAAGCTCTTCTCGTTATCTCACAGAGTCCTGGGAGAGTGCACACACTTGTGAACGCCAGCAAAGCAAAGGAGGAGGAATCACAAATGTATTTATCACGCATCGGGAGTAAAAGAAATTAAAAGTGCAAAGCCTTTCCACACGTTTCTGTGTTTATAATTACAAATTACAAATCCTCTGATATGCCGAAACCGGTGTGGCTCAGTGGATAGAGCGTTGGCCTGCGGACTGAAGGGTCCCGGGTTCGATTCCGGTCAAGGGCATGGACCTTGGTTGCGGGCACATCCCCAGTAGGGGGTGTGCAGGAGGCAGCTGGTCGATGATTCTCTCTCATCGATGTTTCTAACTCTCTATCCCTCTCTTCCTCTCTGTGGAAAATCAATAAAAATATATTTTTTAAAAAAATCATCTGATAGTATATGACTGTCACTTCACTTTGAGTGATGGTTAATGTTAGGTGTTGATGGGACCACAGGTGCCCAGAAAGTTGATCAAGCATGATCTTGGATGTGCCCAGAGGGTTGATTCTGGATCAGATTAACATTTGAATTAGTAGACAGACAGACAGACACACACACACACACACACACACACACACACACCTCATTCGTTCTGTTTCTTTGGAGAACCTTGATTAATACGCTTTCTGATTAAAACTGATGGTCTTAGGTGACCCTGATAGCAGCTCTCAACCTGTGGGAACCGCTGCTGTAGAGCGTAAGACCATTGGAAAACACAGATATTTACATTACGATTCATTAACAGAAGCAAAATTAGAGTTATATAGTAGCAGCGAGAATAATGTTATGGCTGGGGGTCACCACCACATGAGGAGCTGTATTAAAGGGTTGCAGTATTAGAAAGGTTGAGAACCACTGATTAAGCAAATGTGAAGACAGAGAGCATTGAGCTGTTAGGCTCTGGGGCAGCCGATTCAAGGTACAAGACAAAAATGAAAGAATTAGACTTTTATTCACTCACTGGGGTGGCTCAAGCAAATTCTAAACCAGAGACAATGCCATGCCCCCCCCCCATCTTCCCCTTCCGTTCCACTTTCCCTAATGGAAGGCCACTGGTGGTAAAAACTGGAGCTCTTGGTTCATTATCCAGTGGACTTTCTTCTGCATCACAATATCCTGAAGCCAAGAGCTGTAGCACACACTGTGATAAAAATAGTACGAAACTCAACAGTGGCAGCAGAGTATGGAGTACCTAGGCATTTTACATTTAAACTGCAGAAAACCAAAATCAATGAGAAGCCATCCTACCCGAAGAGGCACAGGGAAAAGAATTGCATTAGACCTCTCTTCAAAAATCATGCAGGCAAGGAGAGTGTGGATTGAAATACTTAAAGCGTTGAGAGGGGGAAAATACACCCCAAATTGCATATTGCATAGCTGGCCAAATTATCCTTCAAAGTGAAGGAGATATAAAGACTTCTCAGACAAAAACTGAATAGTCAACTTCGAAACCATTCTTCATTTCAACATTATAATTAATTAATAGCATCAGAGCATTGATTAAATCAGGCAAAATGGACGTCACATGCATTTGCAGCCAGTAGAGGAGGGAAGAGGGTGGACAGCGGGGGGGTGGGGGGAGGGCTGGCTGGTTGCTCCTTGGACTGGGGGACACCGGGTGCTAAGGGGTCACAGGGTGAGTACTGATGTCTGACAGAGCGCAGCTTTTGTTCCTGGGTTGTCCTACTGGGTAATCCTTGATTGGAGATTGGCATTTTCTTTTTCACTGTGAGCAAACTTAGTAAGAACGCAATCCTGGGCGGTGACTTTGCAACATCCTCTTTCTGATGACTGGTGTGTAGATTTTACAGTATCGACTCTAAGGAAGCAGTATAATGTCCACCCCTTTCCAATTGTTTAGGACCATGGTCGGCAAACTCATGAGTCCACAGAGCCAAATAGCAACAGGACAACGATTGACATTTCTTTGGAGAGCCACATTTTTAAAACTTAAACTTCTTCTAACACCACGTCTTCAAAATAGACTCGCCCAGGCCGTGGTGTTTTGTGGAAGAGACACACACACACAAGGGGCCAAAGAGCCGCAGTTTGCTGACCTCTGGTCTAGGACATTTCAGTGTAGTTCCCAGTAATCACAAAACATATATCCTTTGGGGCCAAATCAGTCCATTTAATTATTAGCTTCCTAACAGGTAAAATCAGTGTCACTTACTTTCAAATGTAGCACAGTATATGCAAAGTAGATTATGACTCATAAATGTTTTTATATTGAAGTTAAAATAAGAAAAAAAATAGCCCTGCTAGTGTGGCTCAGTGGTTGAGCGTTGACCCACGCACCAGGAGATCCTGGTTTGATTCCCAGTCAGGGCACATGCCTAGGTTTCAGACTCAATCCCCAGGAGAGGATGTGCAGGAGGCAGCTGAACAATGATTCTTTCTCATCGTTAATGTTTCTATCTCTCTGAAATGAATAAAAAATGTTTTAAAAATGTAACAAAATAAGAAAAAAATTAATTAACATTGAGGTGAGTAGTGTTAGGGATTAACTTTTTGCTAAGGTGTGCATGAGGAGTACTTACTTCCCACATATTAAACTGTGCTCTGTAAATTATGTAAGACTGGGATTAAAAAATATACTTGATATTAAACAAATAACGAATTCCTATATTGGATTTTTCTCATCTGTTGTAGAGACTTGTAGGCAAGACTCCCTCAGGGAAAGCGGATATGAGACAGTTATTTCAGACAGAGAACTGTCACTGAAAAAGGACTTCAGGAAATTTTTTTAGACGAGAGAGAGAGAGAGAGAGAGAGAGAGAGAGAGAGAGAGAGAGAGAGGGAGAGAGAGAGAGAGAGAATAGTAACACCAATGCCAAACCATTCCCATTGAGAGAAATCAGAGTAACTCGATAAGGATGGTACAAAGCCACCTGGCACAGAGACCATGATTTCCAATTGATTCTCTATACTCTGCACCGAATAGACCCAGAGAGATCCTCCTGGAATCATTGGAAAACAAAGGTTGTTACTGTTATCAATTCATGCTCAATTACCCAAAAAGAAAAGACCGAAATCAGTACCTTGAACCTCAGCGTCAGCACTTACTGGTGGGAAGAGCTGGGTGGAGGCAATCTGGGGGACTCTACACTATTGCGCAACTTCTTCAGGTGTAAGCTATTTCTTTATCTAACTAAAGGGATATGGCTGTCAAAGAAATGAATAAGTAAACACAGGAACACATATAGACGCATATATATAAAATCCTGTGTGAAGAGGTAGTGTTTTCTGAGGAGAAATTCCTTCTTCTGTTAGGCTGTCAACAGAATGTTTTCAATATAAGTAACTGTACTTCCTATCAGATCATTTCCTTGAGTTTTGTTAGAGTGTAGCTGTGTGTGTGTGTGTGTGTGTGTGTGTGTGTGTATGTGTGTGTGTTCAAGCTATTATGGATTACAATCACTCAACTAAACTCTGGTATTTTAATTTCTATATACTAAACGTCAAGTTCTTGTTTTGTCTTTAATTTCCTTATTATTGTTATTATTATTATTATTTTTTACAAATTTCTACTTCTGAGTAATCCACCAACATATATACACTGTAAAGTAGAAAATTATTCATCAGCAAATTGAGATTCATCCACGAATCTCACCAACGCTACTGAAAACGGATTTCTAGATCAACATTACAGATGAAAAACAATAAGACATGTCAAAAATCTCTCAATGCATTAAGGTTATTATTTCATAAAAAACCTCCAAATGCACACGTTATATGTAGAGCCAATTCTGGAATGCGTGGCTCTCTTGATTCCATATTCTGCACCAAAACAACACCGACTTGATCCAAGCGATGGTTTAATAGTGATTTGATTGGTCACCGCATGTTGCTCTCTGGTGAAAAGCTGTCCCCAATCCTTAGTTCATTCCTCGGAGCCACAAAGGAAATACGCAGCCACTGACAAGTAAATACCAGTCGCATTCAGTGGCTGAGACAGCCTGTGTGTGAAAGAAGCATCAGCAATCCCCTCAGAATAAATCTATCAACAGCGATACCATCGCTGCTTTTATGATAAAAGTGGAGATTTTCGTAAGCATTGATAGCTCTCCGGTATCGTCGTTAGTTGCTCTGAAGCTGTCAATAGGCCATTTATCTTGAGCAGCCTGTGTCTGCTGTGCTGTTTTGACAGCCAGCCATCTGGGCTTACTTGAAGCTCATCAACTATCAGAAAATCCCGTCACTCTTAGATATTTCTTTTATGATGCAATAGAGTTAATTCAATTCCTGCATTCCTAATATGTTTTTTTCTTTACAACTACAAATCAACTTAACTATACTTAACCTTTGACTTGTATGCTAATATTGCTTTTTCAGAGGCTTAATATTTTGAATTTGATATTTCTATATAAAGCAGTTGGGTTTGAAGGGTAGTTGCATGTTGTTTCTTGTGTTTTTACCTATTTAAGATAGATAAGGTGTACTTTAATGATTCCATAAAAGGAATGGTGTATTTAATTTTTCAGTGAGAAAAATTATGTACAATAAGATGTCTTGGTATAGAACCCATGATTGCTTAGGAAATTCAAGTTTACATTAAATATTTATTTCAAGAAAATGTATTGCTAGATAATGTGAATTTTTTTTTAATAGTTTAATGATCTCTTAGAAATAGAAATGGTTAGCCGAAACCGGTTTGGCTCAGTGGTGGAGCATCGGTCTGCGGACTGAAGGGTCCCGGGTTCAATTCCGGTCAAGGGCATGTACATTGGTTGGGGGCACATCCCCGGTGGGGGGTGTGCAGGAGGCGGCTGGTCGATCTTTCTCTCTCATCGGCGTTTCTAGCTCTCTGTCCTTCTCCCTTCCTCTCTGTGAAATATCAATAAAATATATTTAAAAAAATAGAAATGGTTCAACTATCATAAATAATGACAACACACATGACTGGCATCATGCATAGATTACTTCCCTACAGTAGGTTTGCTCTTTATATTTGTCAACTGAAATGCAATGCACATTTCCCCCCCCGGGATATGGGTAAACCACCACTGAAAACATACATTCCCATTGAGAGAAATCAGAGTAGCTCGATAAGAATTCTAAAAAGCCACCTGGCACAGAAACCATAATTTCCAATTGGGTCTCTAGACTCTTTATATCTTTATATAACAAGTTGCTTTAAAAAGAGTGGGACCACCAGTTATATAAAGATATACAGATGGAATGCCTGATAGACTCATTCATCCCGCTATTCGGTGGTCGACTAGATGGCCACAGGAACGTGCTGCCCGGTTAACTGGCAGCACCTGAGCTGCCCCAGTCAGAGCTAATCACCCGTGGACAGCTGAACGCTTTCAGTGCCTTTTCAAGTTTGTAAACTCAGCTTCCCCCAGAGAACTGCTTCCAGCAAGCATTGATGTCTGTGCCTCGGCCCCTGTTAACCTTTCCCCTGGCTCTTTTCACACCTTTGGAAAGGTTCCCCTTTACTTCTGAGGGCCACGCAGGCTCCGGAGGGGGTGCCTTCTTGGAGGTGCGTGTGCGGAGTCTTGAAATTGAAACGGCCACGGCTGGCAGCGGGCTGAATCAATATGTGTGTCAGCACACCCATGCGGCCGCGCGTGGGACGGAGTCAGGCTCTGATAATGCCAACGGCTGCTGAGCATGGAGCCAAGGAAATGGCCCTGTGCCCGTGGCAAGGGCAAGTCCGCCTCCTAAACCCTTTCCATGCCAACTTGGCAATATCTCACGCATTTGAGTGACATGGAGCCTTGGGCCCAGCCATTCATCCTCCCCTTGCTGACTCTCAAGAAACTCTGACGCCGTACCCAGTGAGAGACAGGACAATATTTAGTACAGCCTTGTTTTAAAATGACCTAGGACGCTGAAACTGGTGTGGTTCAGTGGATAGAGCGTCAGCCTGCAGACCGAAAGGTCCCAGGTTCGATTTCGGTCAAAGGCATGGGCCTTGGTTGCGGGCACATCCCCAGTAGGGGGTGTGCAGGAGGCAGCTGGTCGATGATTCTCTCTCATCGATGTTTCTAACTCTCTATCCCTCTCCCTTCCTCTCTGTAAAAAAATCAATAAAATATATTTAAAAATAAAATAAAATGATCTATGTCTCAGGTAAAATTACTGTATTTGCCGGCGTATAAGACGACTTTTTGGCCCTGAAAAATATGCCTCCAAGTGGGGGGTAGTCTTATACGGTGAGTATATAACAAACTCTGTATTTTTTAGTGGAAATGTTAGGGGGTTGTCTTATACGCCCAGTCTCTTATACGCCGGCAAATATGTATTTTTCAGGGCCAAAAAATCGTCTTATATGCCGGCAAATACGGTAATGAAATAGAACCCCCCCCCCCCCGGCATTTTGCTATTTCTGGAGAAGCCATAGAATGCAATCTCTTAGAGCAGGTTCAACTAGAGAGGGCCAAGTTTCCAAAAAAAATAAAATAAAATAAAATTCAGGAGATAAATCTGTTGGAGTGAAACAGTAATCAAGGGATTTATGCGAAGCAAAATATTTTGTAGAACCAGACAGAAGATGGCTTTGACCTTTCGCTCGCAATTCAGAGCATTTGCATGGAGACAATAAAATGCCCGGCCAGTTACTTGACAGAATGTCTCAAAAATCAGATCAAAGAACTTGGGTGCAAACTTTTTTTTAGATCTAACTCCTGAATGCTAATTCTAATGGGCCTCTTGCATTATAAGTTAACTAAGCTAAAAGAGTAAACTTATTTTTAACAGATATTCAGTAATAAGCAAAATATGACTCTTCCTACTCCTGTGATTGACATAATAAACATGAGAGTGTGTTTTGCTTTATTTTTAAGGAGTAAAAGGGTGTAGAGTAGAAATACTGAATAGAAAGGAAAGAGAGGCTCAGAAACACATTTTTATAGGTTTGTAGCTTTGCCTCAGGCTAGTCTTCGTCCCACAGGGTGGCCTCCATTTTCTCATAATACACACGAGTGCCCAAGTTGTAGGCATGAACCTTGACTTTCAGAGGAAAATAATGAAGAGAAAGTTAGTGAACTTGGACTAGTAACTCACCCTATGAGTGGATTACATTTCATATTCCACTTTAAAATTTCTCTAATCCCCCCAACACACACACACACACACACACACACACACACACACACACACATTTCAGCCTGGCATTTGCTGTTCTTATGTTCAGTTAGATTTATCTTGTTAAAAAAAAAAAAGAGCAGAAACCGGTTTGGCTCAGTGGTAGAGCGTTGGTCTGCGGACTGAAAGGTCCCGGGTTCGATTCTGGTTAAGGGCATGTACCTTGGTTGCGGGCACATCCCTAGTAGGGGGTGTGCAAGAGGCAGCTGGTGGATGTTTCGCTCTCATCAACGTTTCTGGCTCTCTATCTCTCTCCCTTCCTCTCTGTAAAATATCAATAAAATATATTTTAAAAAATAAAAAATAAAAAAGAGCTGTGTTTAATTGTTGATTGAGATGTAAGTGAAATAGTACATTAAGTTTAAGGTATATGAGATCTAGTAATATATACTATTTTGATCTCCTTATGTGGAGAACTATTACAAAATTATTATTTTTTTCCCTGAACTGGCTGAGAGGACTAGCTCGTTCGATACGAAAACACAAGGACTATATCTCGGTACTTGGCATGTTTGCTGAGTGCTTCGTTGTTCTGTAATTGCTGCTTGTACTCACAAATCAACTGTAAGATGAGATCAAGTGGCCTTCTCAGTAAAAACAGGAAATGCAATCACCCCATTTTCTCGGAGCTTTCTATAATTTGTGTGGTCTGTTTATACATTTAATCACAGGTCTCACTAATTGCTATGGGGGAATATTTCTGTGGAAATCGGTTCTGAGAATCCTGAGGAGTAGGGCTGGGAGGAATGAATGGGAGGAACCAACAATTTTCCCTCATAACCAACCTTTCAGGTCAGCCTTCCCTGTACATGCCCTTGACCAGAATCGAACCTGGGACCCCTCAGTCTGCAGAACAACACTCTATCCGCTGAGCCAAACCGGTTTCGGCTATTACACAATTTTAATGGCTGAAAATAATGTGTATTAATTTGATATTTATGTATGTGCTTATTTTCAGATTTAACATAAAGTTTGGAAAAAGTGGGTATTTAATTAAATCCCACTGAAGTTTTGATTCTCTTGGCTTATGTTCTTTACAAAATCTTAAGCAAAACATATCAGCTTCAAGTAGGAGGACTTTAATATCTCATTTCATCCTTTGAATCTTAATGCCTGGTCACATTCCAGCATTAATTGCCTTATCTTCAAACTAATGAGCTAATTTGCATTTTACACACAGAGCTCTTGCTGTCAAAACATCCATATGAAACCGAAATTTAGTCAATCATGCATATATGTGTCATCATACTTCCAAACATCTGGCTGTTTAGAAACTGCAGGGTGTTTGAAAGAGAGCATTAGCATTCATCTGGGGTATTATTTATCAACTTTTGGGGTCAAAGAACTGGTTGGCAATAGATGTTTACCGATCAGCCTGATCGCTGGGGGAAACTGCCTATTTCACACTCACAAAATGGCGCATGCAATTTCAGGCTTACAACATTTGAAGCCTGTCCATAACCTTAAGACTCATTATGCCTGCTCTTGAATGTATTCCATGCATTATGGTACATAATGCAGCAACTTCCTCGATGGTTGTGGAATAAATCTGGGGGATAAAAATCTTGTGGGATATGGCGTTTTCCATTGCCAAAAACAGTTGCAATGATACAATGCATAGCAATCTGAGAATTGCATTTGAATAAAGTGATAGCTCAAAGAATGTGCTAACAGAGGACCACATAAGAGATGACTGATCCAGTGTAGGCATTTTTTATTTAAAAAAAAAACTTTATTGTTGAAATATTACATATGTCCCCTCTCCCATATCCCCCATTGATCCGTGTAGGCATCTTGCCAACGGCCCCTTGGTCACTGTTTCTCCAGAAGTCATTCTGCATGGCACAGTTCTCTCCATGTGCTGTTTGGTTGACTGGTCTATGCAAATGAATAGACAGTATGGAGCTCTTTCTGCTGTGCTCAGAACTCACTGTCTTGTGGGAAAGTGGGCGGCCATATTGCTTCCTCGTTTGCACCCAAGTTCATCCTTTTAGTTTGGCTCTTGTCTTTGAACTTCTGTTTCAGTGTCCCATAGATATTTCATGTGCTTCGATTCCTACATAAGAATCACCACATAACTTTTTTTTTCTTCCTGATGTAAGAGTAGATGATCTTGCCTGGCTGGTGTGGCTCACTGGTTGAGCATCGACCCATGAACCAGGAGGTCACTGTTCGATTCCTGGTCAGGGCACATGCCTGGGTTGTGGGCTGAATCTCCAGTAGGGGCATACAGAAGGCAGCAAATAAGTTATTCTTTCTCATCATTGATATTTCTAACTCTCTCCCCTTCTCCCTTCCTTTCTCCAAAATCAATAAAAACATTTTTTTTTAAAGTAGATGATCTTTTCATATTCTAAATTCTATGTTGAGAAAGTAGTGTATTTTGATCTTCTATAAAGTCCAATCAGGTTATCAACTGATTGTTACCATTTTACACACAGATAATAGGCACTAGAACGTTCTCTCTGTCTGTACGCCATACGATTTTGACAATATAGACCATTTTCAGTTCTTATGAACAATTTTACTAAACAATCTACAAGTTTTCCATTTCCCAAAAGGCTTTTGCTAATGAAATTCCATCAACAATGTCTGGGGTGGGGGTAGGGGGATTTTGTATTTCAGGGAGAAGTACAAGTTAAGAGACTACTATTTAACAAACAAATGAAAATGTACAACCTATCCATGAAGTAGCTGATGGCAGGCATTAGATTAATTTTGTATTTCTAGTATTTTCTGGTTCTCTTCTAATTATTTGCTCTTTCTTTGATTATGGAGTAAAAATACATGCTCTCCTCTCCACTGATTAGAGGCCACAGAGAATATGAAATTTGAAGAAATGGAACAATGAAAAATTGCCCATTAAGAACAGCCATGCTTTTAAAGAACAGCTTTTAATGTGATTAATACGTGGGGTTTTTTTGTATTGTCTTAGGGATAATTATTTCCTTTCAATTATTTTCAAGTGAACAAAATGTCAGACTATAAACACAGTGAATGGACTGAATACTAATTCTGTTTTCTTAAATTTATGTTCTTAAAACCATAACTTCATCTCTGGCCTATTTTTATGAAGATAAAATTTGTTAAATTTTAAATCAAGTGATTTCAATAATTGTTAAATAGAGATCCTGGTTTTATCATTCCTAATTAAATAGCTAAATCTTTTCTAAAAATGTAATGTAGATAAAATGCTAGACTTGCTAGAGTTATTAAAGAGTAAGTCTTAAATATCAAAGTTAAATAACGGGGAAGTTTATTAGATATTGCAAGCATCATTCTGTGTAGTGAGAAAACAAATAAATCCTACTAATGGATAAGCATAATCCCAACACATTTTGCACTTCTGGGAGGGGATATATTAAATTAAAATTAGAAGTCCCTTATGTGACATTTATCTTCCACACCAGCAACTCCAATATGCTCTATTCTGATTTATTTGACATTTTTGTTGTTCTTTTGGATGTAACTAATTTGTGTAATCCAAAGCACCTAGTGTTAAATATTCAATATTTACATGAAAAACTTTCTGTTTCATAATATGTTGGGGGGGGGGAAAGAGTCACTTGCCTACCAGCACATTATAAGTATGCTTATTGTTTTCTTATAATTTTTTTGTTCAAACTCCACTGCTAAATTGGCATCTGCTGATCCTTCCCACACAGAGTCCTGAATAAATTTTGAGAGCATAAGAAAAATTATCTCCCCCGCATAGATTTAGAGATTGTTAAATTTCTTAAGTAAAACAACAAAGCTCTTGAGTCCCCCTTTTTAATAGTTTATAATCCATACCTTCCTAAACATATTGATTATAAAAATGTTAGCACTCATTTAAAGAGCCTTATATGCAGATGAAGAATGAATATGGTTTCTAAAAAAACTTTGCAACACCTGTATTCAATGATAATGGAGCCATGTCAGTGTGGCTCAGTGGTTTAACACCAATCTATCAACCAGGAGGTCACAGTTCAAATCCTGGTTAGGGCATATGCTCAGATTGCAGGCTCACTCCCCAAAGTGGTGTGCAGGGGACAGCTGATCAATGATTGATCGATGTTTCTCTCTCATCATTGATATATCTATACCTATATCTATATCTACATCTACATCTATATATTTCTCTCTCTCTCAAATCAATAAAAGCATATTTAAAAAATTATAACCCAAAATATGGTGAGTCACACTGCGCAAGTCATCATTTCTTGATCAACATATTTCTCAAAGAAGAGTGAGCTTTAAATTACAACTGACCTGTTATTAACTCACATCCAGTTATTGCTTCATAACCAACTCTGTATTTTGTCTCTTTGTCAATTTATCCTCAGCAAACTACATCTACAACTTTTGGTTTCTACCCAATACTGTATCCTGAAGATCTAAGTAGTTACAAGATTCATATTTACCCTTTGGAATGTTCTTTATCTAGCCCGTGGGTGAGTAGGTAGATTTCTGGGCACAGGGTGGAGGGATTAGAAGGTTGAAACGTCAAGTTTCTTCACAATACTTTCTCAAAATCTGAAAATTTACTTTAAAATAAATTTAAAAAAACACCTCTTCTGCATTAATTGTTATTGTCAGCTTAATGCAAGTTAACACGATGACATCGCGTGTCATGAGGCCAAGGTTAGAATGAATGGTAGCTGTAAGTGGCAAATCAGTGTAAGCAAAGTGTAAAGGAGGACATATTTCAGCAGGATTAAAAGAATCCCTTCAACAGAGTAAGGCTCAGTGAGCCATAATGAAGATGGACGGGGCAGAGGTGTCCCCTTAGAATAAGTCAGATACGGGAGGGTCATACATTATAGATGTCTGTAATGGAGCTTTAGTGGGGACGTTATTGTTTAACGACGAAACTTGATTGTTACAGAGATGTCTTCTAAAACCTGATGCCTATAAACCTCTAATTGCTTTAGTTCAAACCTTAGTCTCTCTGTCTTGAGCTTCCTCCTTCTATGGGAGAAAGAACTGTTTGATTTTGAGGATCATACATACTCATTTTCTAGAACAATTTAAATTAAAAAATATTTTCTCTATTTTCATAAACATACTTAAGGGAATTTAAAAAATATTTTATTAATTTTTTTTTACAGAGAGGAAGGAAGAGAGATAGAGAGTTAGAAACATCGATGAGAGAGAAACATCGATCAGCTGCCTCCTGCACACCCCATACCGGGGATGTGCCCGCAACCAAGGTACAAGTCCTTGACCGGAATTGAACCTGGGACCTTTCAGTCCGCAGGCCGACGCTCTACCCACTGAGCCAAACCGGTTTCGGCTGAATTCTTAAATGTGCCAGTGATCAGTGGCAGATGAAAACAGTGACAGGATATGGCCTTTGATTATGCAAGCTTTCCCTCCCATCACTTGGTGGTTTGTGTTGCTAGTCAACTGCTATACTTGTGAGACCTCTATTCATCTGTGAAATAGGGATATCAATGCCTCTTGGACAGAGTATTTTTTAAAATACATTTTTATTGATTTCACAGAGAGGAAGGGAGAGGGACAGAGAGAAGGAAACATTAATGATGACAGAGCATCATTGATCAGCCTCCCGTACACCCCCTCTTGGGGATGGAGCCCACAACCCGGGCATGTGCCCTGACTGGGAATCCAACTGTGACCTCCTGGTTCCCAGGTTGACACTCAACCACTGAGCCACACCAGCTGGTACTAACATGACTTACATAGAACACTGGAGGTTGGTCATGGAATTAGTGTAATTAAATATAACTGATGTGCCATCCGTATGGAAGGCAGTGAGCAGTCTGGAGAAAAAAAGTAGTTGATGGCATTTGAAACTTGTTTTCACTCCTATGTGAAGTTTGTCATCATTAAAATAACTACCCATAGCTTCATATTTTTTCTCAAGTTGTTTTCATGCTATTTGGCTGAGAAACAGAAGTTGCTTGAATTAGGTCAGGAAGCAAGGCGTGCGACTGTCTCTGATTTACCAGCTGTGCCTCCGTCTATGCGGACAGAGCTCACTCACCGGCAGGGCAAGCTCCACTGGGAGGCGTGGGCTGGGTTCTGTCCAGAGGACGTGTTACTGTCTTCCTCCTGTGTCCCCAAGGAAGCCCGCCCCCCCTTTGGTATGACCCACCCAGTGCACACGCGGTGTGCTAAAGGAGAGAGGTAGACTTCTTTCTGCCAAGGACTCCTTTCTGAGGGGCCAGTGGTGACCTTCATTTCTGCAGTATGTCCTCTTCTAGCCTAGGTCAATGTACTGTGGTTCCCTAACATTCTAAATCACTCTCCCGATTTCACCAACGTGCAGGTGGTTCTCATTGATCCCACCATTAGGTGACAGGTGACGGTGCAGATATGATTCTCCTTCGAGGTGGTGGTTGAAATGTCACATTCTAATGACAAGAACCTCTTCTGACAAAGGAGAATGGCATAACAGTGAGCTATCTGTGACAGCGATCTTGACAGGAATGTCAAAAAATTCTAATCGGTTTGACAAGGAAATTAAACAGGATTTGTATTTGAGATCGCAGGAAACAAATTCGTGAGAAATCGGCATTTCTAATTTATTCAGTTTTCTTAATCTAGGGTAATAATATTTAAACATTCTCCGTTAGATTCTTGCACATCTTTTTAAATAGTTACTGTGCATAACATATTTTTGATGCTATTATAAATGGCCTTTGTCCTTGTACGATGTTTACTAATTGTTTGGAAACGAAGATATAATTTTTTATATTGTGTATGCACCACAAACTTACTGAATTCACTTACATACGCTAATACTTTTCCTGTAGGTTTCTTTGCATTTCTGTATGCACAATCTTTTCAACAGAAAATAATGGCATTTGTTATTTTTTCCTTTTAGTCACTATTGATTTTATTCCTTTTGCGAGACTAATTTTGGGAGCTAGATGCTCCAGCGTGGTGATGAATGGAAATGGCGCTCATGACCTTTCTTGCTTCCAATTTCAATATTTCACAATTGTGTCGAGATTGGCAGAAAATCTTAAGTAATTAAGTTCCATTCTCTGCTAAATGAGAATTGAGCTTTGCCAAGACTTATTATATTGATAAGGTTGCAGATTTTCTTACCTCCTTCCTTTAATGTTCTGAATTGTATTTCGTGGTTATAAAAAATGCTAAAGCAAATATACCTCCTTAGCATAACAGTTGTTTGGCTGTGGGGTATCTCATTTCTTACTGATGCCTGATTCAACTTGTTAACTGTTTCTAGATATTTGTAGCTACGTTTCAGAGAGAGAGATCAGCTTGTATTTATCCATTCTTATGGTGTCTGGCCTGACCTATTTGAAGCATATCATTGGCGGTTATTATAATAGGAAAGAGTGTGAGACGAGATGGTGCCAAACTTCAGTTACTGGGAAGTTAGTCCCTTGTGAGTGACTATTCCTGTGTGTCATACTGAGGGAGACATTGAAGAAGGTGTTCTGGAAGGCCACAGATTTGCTCTCAACAGAGGATTGGGTCAGAGAAGGCCAATCTATGACCAGAGGAAGCACCTCTTGTAGGGAGAATGGCGCTCTGGTCTCTCCATGTAGAATTGCTCTCCCACAGTATCAGCCTGCCTCGAGGAAGCTGGCTACACGGGAATGGTAGAATATAGGTGCTCGGTGCTGTCCTCTGATATTGGCAGGTTGAGCAGAGCGCAGCGGTCATAGCGGAGTAGGCCTTGGCGATTAGAAGCCATTTTGCTGAGCCCATATAGAACGTCCATCCCTGCCATGATGGTCATTTCTTACATGAGCCTGCTAGGCAAGGAACAGGAACCAGAGAAAGTCTGACTGTCAGCCCCTGAATAATGCATTTTGTTTAATTAATTCTTCTTCGGCCTGTACATGGAATACAAATATTTTTATATTCTCTGCTCCTGTGAGTTGGCCTGCGCACATGCCTCTTCTCTAGACCTCCTCCTTACCAATCTCCTCCGAGTCCCTGCCAAAGCGTACCTCTGGCCAGCGCTCCGTCCAGGAGAAATGAACAACTCGATGCATTGCCCAAACTCATGTCCACCGGGAGGGAGAAGCCAGAGCCCTTCATTACGGAGTCTCACACGTGTCTGGCTCCAGATTCGGGGAGTTGGGGGGCGGGAGCTGGCGGTCCCGGGGAGGATGTGACTCTGGCTGCCCACAGCAGCAGGAGAGCTAGCAGATCTGCAGTGATGTGTGAGCCGAGAGTGCTTGGCACAGAGCTGATCTGTGGAGCATCAAAATGGATGCTTGCCATCTCTCCCTTTCTGCTTTCCAAATCTCACAGAAATCCTCTTGTGGGCAACACTGATTCGTGAAGAGAATTTGGGGGGAAACACAGTTCAGTTTAGCTAATTGACAAGCAGAAAGCCGTCGATTAAGGCAATGATATAAACGGGGAGGTGGAACTCATTTAGAAAATGTAAATAAATTGAGGGTGGTGGTTAGGAAAGGAGGTGTCAGTTGCGATTTTTCTTCATGGGATTGGGCAAACGGCTGCATCACCAGCTGAGAGAGATTTTTAGAAAAGGATGGAGATGCCTATCTTACCCCTGACAATGAAGTTTCCATTACAACTTAAAAATCCAATTCTTCCGATTGAAATTCCATTGCCGCTTCCCACCCTCACTGTGCAATAAAAACTTAGCCCCTGCAGAGGTTCTGAAGGTTACCAGTATTCCCAAGACTAATGATTATTATTTTTTTAAAATATATTTTATTGATTTCATAGAGGAAGGTAGAGGGATAAAGAGATAGAAACATCAATGATGAGAGAGAATCATTGATCAGCCACCTCTTGAACACCCCACCCTGGGAACTGAACACATGCCCTTGATCGGGAATTTGCACCATGACCCCCAGGTTCATAGGTTGACACTAAATCACCCAGCCATGCTGGCTGGGCAAGGATTAATTAATTCTTAACGTCTTGGTCCAAGGAATATCCTAGGGCCCCACCCATTGTGGTAAGAAGGTGGCTGAGCAATTTGCTGAAAATAGATTTATTCTAAAATGTTCATGTCCCTGAGAATACAGACTCCTTCCTCCACACAGGATGTCAAGGGTATGAGTGTCCTATTCCTGTGTAACAGTATGGCCACAGACCTACACAGTACATGCTCATCATTTCACAGTTTCTGTGGAATAGGACTCTGGCATGGAGCAGTTGGTTCCTCTGTGTAGGGTCTCACAAGAATAGGACATTGAAGAACAACCTATAAGTGATGGAGACAGGACAATGCATTTTCAAAATATTAAATAATAAGGCAATGAGAAGAGGAAATACAAACTCTTCCCACTTTGATGCAAGACACCACAAAACGTGTAGACCAAATGGGACCAATGTATTTCATTTTTCTTTTTCTTTTTATTAGACTAGCTGCAACAGATATTTTGTCTTGTTCTGATCTTTGGTTTCCTATAAACCAATAGCTCCCAAACTGTTTTCACTAGATAGTGAACGGCGTTGTGTAGAACACTCAACATCACCCTCCCTCCCAAAACAAATCAAAACAAAACCAATAAGATTCGCTTGATTTAAATGGTACGATTTCTCTAGGAAGAAGTATCTTAAGGCTAAACTTGAAAAAAACTTTGGCTAAGAGTTTTAAAACCAGAGAGAGACAGCATACACATGATATATAAGTAGAGTACTTGTGGGTTTTGACTTTAATCTCCCTGGAAGCTCAGAATATGCCATAAATATATGAAGAAAGAAAAGAGCTGTCTACAAAACAAATTTTCTTTCTATATGCACACCTTGAGAGTAATAAAGCAGCTATCAAAAGTAAAAATATAAGGGCCTTTAGATCATTTTTTTAAAAAAATTGTGACAACAACAAACACATACTTTCAATATCCCTGAAAAATTAAAGGCACTGCCTCACAGTCAATTTTATGAACATTTTTAGGAGTATTGATTTTGTGTTAGGGGCATACACTTTGCATTTGCTTATGACTGAGCAAATTTAGTGAGATTGTCTCATTTCTATGCATGTCCACCATTTGCTTGCAAATGTGAACTGAGGAATATCTTAAACATCTGAACTCTGGATTCAGAGGAAAATAACATCTGCTTAGAAGAAGAAAAAAGTTTCACAAATGTTTCAAGGGATTTAATATTATAGTGTCTGGGAAAAGGACAGGAACCATATGCTCCCACTCATATGTGGGACATAAAATGGAAAGTAACAAACAAAACAAACAAACTCATAGACACCAACAGCAGTATGGTGGTAACCAGAGGGGAGGGGCTGGGAGGGAGGATGAAGAGGTAAAGGGGTCAATTATATGGTGATGGGAGGAGACTAGCATTTGGGGGGTGGGCAACCCATGTGATACACAGCTGAAAATATTATAGAACTTGAAACTTCCATAATATTATTACTGCTACTCCCATATGCCTGCAACTTCCATAATATTATTACTACTACTCCCATAAATTTAATTGAAAAAGGTTATATTGCATAGTGGGTGGTATTGTACAGAGTCAACAGTTGAAATGCATGTGTGTTATGACATTTTCTTAGTATCATAGAAAGGGAGGAAGAGAGAGAATGAGAGACAGAGAGGGAGAGAAACAGAGACTATTTGTTGTAAAAAAGGAAAACCATTATGGTAGTTTAGGGACTCGGTTTGTTATTAATAAAGTAAGATTACTGGGAAACACTGAGACATAAAAAGAGTACTGAGATTTCTAGAATTGACTGGTCACTATACATTACTAGTACATTCCGATGTTCTCCTTCCGAGTCACTATAACACTGTCAACTTGGTGTGCTTCCTTAGGGCAGGAGGTAAGCTCAGGTATTTTGATCAACAAGTTACCCTTGTCATCGTTAGGGAGTCAAAAGTTTAAAAAGTCGCCAGGCTGGTGAGGTTCAGTGGTTGAACAACGTCAACCTGTGAACCAGGAGGTCACAGTTCGATACCCAGTCAGGGCACATGCCCAGGTTGCAGGCTCAATCCCCAAGAGAGGGCTGAAGGAGACAGCCAATCAATGATTCCTTCTCATCATTGATGTTTCTATCTCTCCCTTCCTATCTGAAGTCAATAAAAAATAGATATATATTTTAAAATATATTTTATTGATATTTCACAGAGAGGAAAGGAGAGGGATAGAGAGCTAGAAACATCGATGAGAGAAACATCGACCAGCTGCCTCCTGCACACCCCCCACCGAGGATGTGCCCACCACCAAGGTCCATGCCCTTGACCAGAATTGAACCCAGGACCTTTCAGTCCACAGACCAACACTCTACCACTGAGCCAAAGCGGCCTATATTTTTAAAAGTTGAAGAACTCAATTAATTTTATCATGCAGTAATATTTGTCTCTATGGTCATCTATTTTTTTGCTTATGAATTTATCAATACTCTAGAAATACACATTAAAACGATCAGTTATACATCAACAAATTATAAATTGAGGGGGATTCCCCTTAGACTTCAAGTGGGGGTTCATTTCTATGCTTTTTATTCTGTTCCATTGATCCATGCATCTTTTTCTTCTTTTAACTTTTTTAATTGAGTGCATCAGAGTTACATTGATTAATGCCACACTGTCTTAACGACTGTAGCTTTATAGTAAGTCTTGAGGTTGCCAACAAACTCCTATATGGTTTCAATCTTGCTATATTCCAGATTTCGCACTCTACCACTGCCTCCTGCTCACAATCACCGAACCATACTGATATTTTTTCTCTTTCTAGATCAGACCAAATTCATTCGTACTTCATGACCTTTAGCAATTCCCTGTGCTTTTTAATGAGCGGGCTGTTTCTTTGCTTTCAAGTCTTACCTAAAATGTCACTGCCCAAGAGAACACACTTCTGACCAGCCCATGAATTATTTCCCCTCATCTTAAGCTTTTCATTTCACGTATGGCATTTACCAACACTGAAGTTTATCTTTTTTAGTTCCTGTATTTGTTTTTATTGCCTGTGTGTCTCAGGACCACGTAGACACACCGATGTGAGGAAAACAGCGTTATTTTTTTTTTCACGTTCTACTGCTGTATAACCACACAATGGAACCTCAATAAATCGTTACTTAATACAAGGATGACTATTGTTGTCAACAGTGTAAAAGGGAAGTCTTTTTTCACAACCTCAAAAATAACCAAATTATATCATAATGGCTTCTGTGTATCAGATAATAGAGGCTGCTATCTCTATTATTTTCACGTTTGGTAGAAACCTAATCTCTCTTGTAATAAAGTCACACTTGTGAGAATCACTTGAATAGCCGACAGCAGGGAGGAACAAGCGAGTTTTTTAAAAAAATGGGATTCCTGAAATCTATACACAACTTTGATTTTTAAATGGTGTCTAAACTACATGCAATTCTCCGGCACGGGGTAATTATTCAGACCTGGCAAGTTGTTCACGGCATCAAAGTCTATTCATCTGTTTCAAATGCATCGACTTTGGAAATGATTTTGAAGTCACTGAGCATTATGGGGGTGAAAGAAAGCAAGATTGCCGTGACAATGTTCAAAGCACTTGTAACGCTCCCTCTGCTCACCTCCCCCCCAACCCCCTAAAGCTGAATTTAAAAGAAAAAGAAAAAGAAAAAGGATTCACCCAGTTAGAAATATACATTTTCATCACTCGACGGCAAGCAAGTGAAACGTTTAAAAATCAGTTGTGGTTGATTTTCTTCTGCACAAAAGAAGTTGATAAATTTTATAGATTGCGTTTTTTGTGTTGCCTTTGAATAATTCACGGTGACAGCGGGGAGCTGAGCTGCTGTGTATTTAGGGCTCACTCAGAGCCACTCACTTTTTTTCATTTAATCCTGACAATTATTTAATGGCATTGATTGGAATAATCGGTGTTACAAATGAGGTACAGAACAGTTAGGCAACTCACTCGAGGGTACACAGCTCTGAGTCATCGCAATGAAACTCACTTCCAGGTTTGTCTGACTATAAATCCTGCGTCTTATTCCTAAACAATGACCTCGTATTTTTTCACCCATAGACGCATGTCCTTTAGTTCAAAAACTCTGCTCCTAGACAGCTCCATATCCTTTCCTTTTTTAGTTTTAATACATTTTTAATTGATTTTACAGAGAGGAAAGAAAGGGAGAGAGAAAGAGAGAGAGAAACATCAATGATGACAGAGAATCATTGATTGGCTGACACCTGCACACCCCCTACTAGGGATCAAGCGCACAACCCCGGCAAGTGCCCTGTTTGACCAGGAATTGAACCATGACCTCCAGGTTCATAGGTTGATGCTCAACTGCTGAGCCACACGGGCTGGGCAGTTCCACATCCTTTTCATGTGGTTGTGTACAGTGGACTTAACTGACGTGTCCCACGTAACTCAACTGAGAAGAACCCATTCCTCTCTAGACTACACTCTTTTCAGACCACGTACATTCAAAGGCATTGCCATGGTGATTTAGACCTGGTATATAATAAATCCAATCCTGTAGGTAGAAGGCACCTTTATAACTTAATGGATGATTAAGTTGCGGTCTTTTTTTTTTTACAGATTTTATTGACTCTAATTATTATTATTACTTTGGAGACGAAATATTAATTAGCTTTTTTCATGTTTATGCTTTGATCCTTATTTTTCTGTTTGGTGCTAATTTTGTCCTGATGAAACAACAATTTAAGGCTATCATGTACTAATCTAAGGATCTTAAAATGTCATAAAATCCATAACTCATTTCTCATGGTATGGTAAAAAATCAAACCATATCTCAGAAAACAATACACTCTCGTTTAATAATGTAAATATTACCAGGTCTTTATCGTGTAGCACACGAAGAATCATCATCTATATAGTACTTTTAGTTGCTTTAAGAAATATTTTCCGAAATCACGAAGAGGAACATTTCAAAAATAAAACCTGTCTCTTTGGTCTGTCAAATAAACTAAATATTAATAGGCAAGAGAATTTATAGTCAGCATAAAAATTCAGCATCAACGGTACTCCACTCTTGTTAGACGTGAAAGCCTCCCTTCTGTCCATCATCACCAGAGACTTGGCCAACACTCAAACATGGAGGCCAACATCTACTGGCAAGAGCATGACATTGTCAGTGCAATGCATTTTTAGTGACTTTTCTATCATGACTCAAGTCAGACTTGTCTTTTTAAAATCTCACATTTTACATTTTCATGCATGTGAGTGATTTGTGCAAAGTCAAAAATAGAGTGCATACACAGAAAGAGCTTTCATTTTCTTTATTACTTACAGGGTTGAGCAAAAGTAGGTTTGCAGTTGTTTGTATGGAAAAATAATACGATTAATAAAGAACACAAAAATAAACTCATTTTTTCATGTATTCACAATTGTTTGTGTATTCACAACTGTAAACTTACTTTTGCCCCACCCTGTACTTGATTTCATGTTACATACACACACACACATGCACACACAATACCACTAATACCACCACCAGCAAAAACAGAAATCCAAATAAATTGTTTATGTTTGAGGTTTTATAATTAAAACTTTTCTATTATTTATTAAACATCCATAACTGCAAACACCCTCTGAGGCAGCCCAGAGAAGAGAGAAGAAAATCTGCGACCGCTCTCACAGGCCTGTCTGTGTTAAACGCTAAGAAAAAAGCGAGACCTCGTGGCCACGGGCATCGGTGTGGTGACTGCAGGGATGGAGGTGATAGAGAGCATAGAGGGGATACATCATGATGGAAAAAATTAAATTAAATATGTATGTATATTCTTAGAAACATATTGGATACTTACAAGTTGTTTTATCGGAGAGAATGTCAATTGAGCATACAACAACTAGTAGGATAACTTTCAAATTCAGATCCCTTCAGTTACTCACACACAGAGCCACTCAGGAACCAGCCCCACACTGACTTCTTTCATAAATTAACAGCGCAAGGACAATAGCAAACGTACCGGACGTTTCACGTTCTAAGGGAAGCGTTTTATTTTCTTAACTACGTCTGTAGTCTAGAACGTTCTAAGATGGCTCCTCAAAGAAGAAAGATAAGTAAGGATGACTACAGGAGGTAGACATTTCCTGCAATCATCACCTCCCTGAAAAACCATCCTAGCCTCTGCTTGAGTGTTTTTTATTTTATTATTTTTTAAAAATATATTTTATTGATTTTTTTACAGAGAGGAAGGGAGAAAGCTAGAAAGCTAGAAACATCGATGAGAGAGAAACATCGATCAGCTGCCTCCTGCACGCCCCCCACTGGGGATGTGCCCGCAGCCAAGGTCCATGCCCTTGACCGGAATCGAACTCTGGACCTTTCAGTCCGCAGGCCGACGCTCTATCCACTGGGCCACACCAGTGTCGGCTATTTGAGTATGTTTTAAATAGTAAAAGTGTTCCTGCCCCCTCGGTTTCCGATCCATCCATGTGTGAGTGCTATTTCGAGTGACAAATAGCATTTTGCCTTGAGAAGAAGTGAAGCTGCCCAGCAGTGTGTCAAACTCTACTCTCCTTGTGACTTTGCATTTGCAAGACTTCCTGGCTAATGATTTGAGAAGAAAAAAAAGTAAGTCCCGCCGGCCCTGGATGCCTGGTGAGACGAAGCAACACGGTCACACTCCACTGCATGCAGGCCGAAAACATGTCAGATTCTTTTGAGATGAACTGCACACCACTGACTGATTTCCCCCCACCCCTTCCCCAGCAAGCCTCATTTCAGAAACAATCTCCTCGTGTCTTCTTATAGAAGGAGGCAACGACTTTTTCACGACAAGATAATTCCGGGAGCATAAATATGAACCTGCCATTTTCCAACACATCACACATATATTTGTATAATGTTAATTTTTTTTGAAAAAAAAATATTTTATTGATTTTTTTTTTACAGAGAGGAAGGAGAGAGGGATAGAGAGTTAGAAACATGGATGAGAGAGAGACATTGATCGGCTGCCTCCTGCACACCCCCTTCTGGGGATGTGCCCGAAACCAAGGTCCATGCCCTTGACCGGAATTGAACCTGGGACCTTTCAGTCCACAGACCGACGCTCTATCCACTGAGCCAAACCAGTTTGGGCTACAATGTTAATTTTTAAAGTATCCTATAAAATAAAAGGCTAATATGCAAATTGCCCCCTCGGGAGTTTGACTGACCAGGAGTTTGACTGCTTGCTATGACGTGTGCTGACCACCAGGGGGCAGCGCTGAGTGAAGGAATGCTCTGGCCAGCAGCCGGAAGGCCCCAATAGACCCTGATCTCTGACCTCTGTCCAGAGCTAGGGGCCCTACCCAGGCATGAATTTCATCTAATAATATAAGAGGTGCCATTTATTTAGCACTACTATGTATCTGGGCTTATGGTGCATGTTTGAGTCTCAAAATTATAAGAATAGTAGTACCTCCCTTTTTTGCAGATAAAGAAATTGAAGGTGAGAACATTATTTTTAAAATGCCCTACTGTTATAAAGAGGAGACTGCTAGTAAAAACAAAATATTAAAAACTCAATAAAATACTGTTGAATGAATAAAAAAATGAGCAAGTGGTCAAATAAAAGGATGAATAAGAAATTTTAAAAATCAACAACCATTCCATTATAATACATAGTCCTTTCCGACAATAGATAAACACAGAAAGAGAATCTATTCACATTTTCTCTGCCGTTTTCTCTCACCCATGAGAAGTACAGAATGGGGTTAAAGGTCAACTTCTTATTATGCTGACTATATTTCTGTAAAATGTGAACAGTTAACTGGTCAAATTTTATAGAAATATAGTCAGCATAATAACAAGTTTAACAAAAGCTATACACAGATACTTGTGTGTGTGTTACTATATGCAATAGTAATATTTATTTCACAGAACTATCTAAGATTTCAATCACATTATATTTGAAAACCCCCATGTCTACAATGAGGCATCAAAATAGATACTGCTATTATATCTATGGTTATGTTAACAACTATGTCCATATTATGGAAGCTAAAATCACATGTGGGCATTCTCAAGGCAAGAAACAGTGGGCATTGTATGGATAAAGATAGCGTCTTCAGAATGCACCTAACCTTTTGGGTCACTTTTTGTGTTGTTGCTTACAGAAATCAATAGCAGCATCAGTACGCTTTCCAATAAATAGCCATGTCTCCCAGATTGAGAGTCCACTCTTGAAGTTCTTGTTGACCTTCCATTTTACGAATCTACTGGCAGCAAATCAAATTGGAGACTTGCCAAGTGGGTTGCTATCAACTGTTCTCAGGAAATATTTCCTATTGCCCAACAACTCACCCAATCAGCCATTGCCAAACACACACTTGCACCATCTCCAATCAAGGGAGGTGATCTGTCTTATGACTATGTTGTACTTAAGTTTCCTATTATTGAAACGGTTGAATGTATAAAGAGAAAACTATAAAAAGTGAACCACTTCTGAAAGTAACACAAGTTCTTGGGTGGAAATTTAGAAGATGGCATATATAAAATTATTTTAAAATACCTGTTATTATGATAGCCATTTTTAAAAACATTTTTGTGCATTTCTTCATGGGTATATTTTAATGAGAATTTAAATAAAAAATTCTCTAATCAAACTCCAACTATAAGCTAATTTAAAATGGTGTATTAAATTTAAATATAATTTTGTAAAAAAAAAAAGGGTATATTTTAAAGGACTATTATTCTCCTTTATATCCGTGGTCTCATAGACTATAAAAATATAAAATGTGACAAATTTGGTAGCATTCTTAACATTGACTCTGAGTATTGAAGCCATAGACTTGACCCAATTTATCTAATCCAACATAAGTAATGAAAGAATAAGAACATTAAAGCACTCAATACAGCATAGTAGGTAAAAGCATGAGGAGCTACAATTTTGGGTCCACCTCTCACTTGCTGGATATAGTTACATTATTCAGTATCTCTAGCCTCAGTTTTCCCATTATAAAATGGAGGTAATAATAGGACCAATCAATGAACTTTTATAAGGTTTATAAACTAATATCTCTGCCTCTACTCAATAAGTGTTAGCTATTAATATCAATATTCTATTCTGACGCTATAAGGTGAGTTACTTATTCAAAATAAATAAATGAAGTGGTTTTTCTCTAGCCTATAACTTCAAACTGCCTGGAAAATTTGAAATTAGAAAAAATGGAGACCAAGTAAAACATTTTCCATTGCCCCTGATAAAGTTATATCCTTAGGTGTTTTCATATTTGGGGGGGAATTATTATATTTCTCTATGGCATTCTACATATCTCACATCAAATTAGCAAATTAAATTTGTTGAGCATTATATGCCCAGAAACTATTTGTATGTTTTAAAGTGTGCTTCTGTTTCAAACAATAAGAAACTAGGAGCATTTGAACATATTAAGATTTCAAGAACTATATAACTCTCAGAACATAGTACCTTTTATTTATGTTTATTTGATACACACCGAAAATAGTTTGGCAGCATGCTCACGGTTTCTTAGTTTTATGTTCAGAATTAGAAATTTCACCTTGTCCATTTCCTTTCTGTAACTAAATCATAATTGTCCTTATTTTTTTCCGCTCTCACAATTTTCATGCCATCTACCTGAAAACTATTTTGAAATAAAAATGAGCAACCGATTCCTGTTAGTCCTTTATAGCATTGCTTCGTCTACATTGGTGGAAATGTAACATTTACTTTGGCACTGCTGAACAATTCAATTGGATGGATTCATGAATATAAACCCGTAATTTAGTACTTGCTTAGCAGGTAGCAAATTCGTATCATTCTGTTTATATAATGGTTTTGCAAACTCCGGGGCCATTTCTTATAACATGCTTCGGATAACTCCCTCTCTGTTTACACAGCACAGCTCTAGTTCCAACATGTAGCCATTTATGCTGGTTGTGCGTGAGCTGATCCCATGCTTAGGAAGGGTGGCTATGCCACTGCTTGGAATCTGTTTTCTTTTTCCTTTGCATAATACAGAATGCAATATCAGATTGATTATTATAGTCGGCATTATAGCTCTATTCGGTGCCCTAGGTTTATCCAATCAACATTTGCTTTCATAACTCAGCAGAATATGGTGATATTATTATTATTAAAGGATGTGCAGACCCTTTTGCTAGGTCATATATTTGTTTAATGTTAATTTTTTAAAAATTTTTTATAGTCGGCATTATAGCTCTATTCAGTGCCCTAGGTTTATCCAATGCCCTAGGGTAGGGTGTATTTTTAGCAGATTCTGTTGTAGGTCCATTTATTTCTCTAAGTCTGAAGCTTGCCTTTCCCTTTTATCTGTTTCCTATTTTTGCTTGCGTCCTAATTTATCCTATTATCTCTGACATTACATAGCTCGCAGGAACCTGGATTAATGGGCTTCCATTTGTATTTCCAAAGAAACAACGTACAAGATACAAACCCGCTTAATTAGAAATATTTCATTTTTATCGTTTATTAAGAGGAAACTTTCTCCTGATATCCCCAATTGTGAGGTACTTGTGTTATTTTTTTTTATAACATTCACTAAGTGAGGTTTCAAAATCGACTACTATAGTCTAAGACAGAAGGAAATCAATCACCGGCAGCTTCACAGGACTTACCTTCACCCCCCGGACAAGATACGGTGTCCTAAGTATGGTACACATTCAGTAAATATCTATACTATACATTTAAACGTTATAACCCCGCTTTAACTCTAAACTACCAAATTAGCAGGTGTATACCTTGAAGACTGTGGTTGAAAAGAATCCATTTACACTAACATTTCAGGAGATTAATTATGCTGTAGTTCTTATTTTTCATCCTCACATGGGAATCACAGTACAGAAGTTATTCAATGCCTCTTATGTTCTTTTTTTACATATAAATATATTTCACTGATTTTTTTACAGAGAGGAAGAGAGAGGGACAGAGAGTTAGAAGCATCGATGAGAGAGAATCATCGATCAGCTGCCTCTTGCACACCCCCTACTGGGGATGTGCCCATAACCAAGGTCCATGCTCTTGACGGGAATCGAACCCGGGACCCTTCAGTCCACAGGCTGACGCTCCATCCATTGAGCCACACCGGTTTCGGCGCCTCCTATGTTCGTAGTCTTTTACAAATCTTTACTGACTTTAAGCATTATGTAATTGTCATATTAGTCTCTGATTTCAGTATTACTCTGACAAGTGTGGGAAAAAAACACACCTAAACAATAGATGAGCTTGTGGTCTCTTCAGAGTGGAGAGTCAGTTTAGACAGGATTCATAAACCGTGAATTCTCGAGTAAAGGAGGAGAGGCAAATCTTAGGACTCATGCCAATCTTATGGTCTTAGGTTTGAGGTACCTCTTGTCTCTTATTTATTAGCTGTTTGCAATGAATCTTTCAATAAGGCTGTTATCAAATTTTGAGGCCTGCTTAAGACGTCTACATGCCTATTAAAATAATGAAGAAGCACCACTTCTTCAAAATAGACTCGCCCAGGCCGTGGCATCTTGTGGAAGAGCCGCCCTCCAGGGGCCAAGGAGCCGCATGTGGCTCGCGAGCCTCGGTTCGCCGACCACTGATCTAACCCATTCTGGGACCAACTTATTCTAGGAGACTTTACGAGGTAGGCGGTGAGGGTTGCGATATCTTGCCACCAAGCATAGCCTGTGCCCACCCATCTTGTGGCTTTGGCTTGTGAGATTCCCATGGACAACACACCTATTATGCCTTTACCACACGTGCACGTTTAGGGAAACCGACAGTAACCAAGGAGACGAAACTGTGGGCATCATCGTAGCAACCAAAGAGATGCTTGAGCGGCTTCACCACAAGGTCTTGGGGGGCACAGCATATACCCAGTCCCCAAAGTAGTTCGATCGCGGACTCTTTGGACCCCCATATTCTGTGCAGCAAAAACAATTCACCAAGATCAGACGATTCCCACTCGTTCCCACCCTGTCTTTTGTCGAGGAAAATGAGACATAAACAAGAATTCCGGAGGGAACGCCAGCAGCCCGTTTCGATGAGCCAGACTTCCCGGTGACAGAAGGTACCAGACGTCAACAAACTGGCAGTGAAACCCGGGGGGAATCAACCCAAGGATTCGGAGCCTGGAACCCGAGGGGGCTTACCTTTGGCGGCTCCCAGGCCACGGTGGAGACGGTGGGGGTAACGTGCCCGGCAGGTGCCCGCGCCCAGGTCCAAGTCATCACGGGTGCTGCTTCCGGTGCCAGTTCTGAAACCGAGAAATGGTAAGAACCAACGGCTGCATACTGAGGACAACATCGCAGAGAGAGGAGATTTCCTCTTGCTTCTGTCCATTCCCCCATTGGTGACACTCAGGGGAAAAACATTCCGACCACCCACCGGAGCTGTTCATGATTAGAAGTGAATTCTCAATAGGAAGATCATATGCATTCAGATTCATTTTTATATGTTTTTTTGTTGTTGTTGGCTTGAACGTACCAGGTACTAAAAGCGTGCTTAAAGTAATTCAATAATTAAGATCGCACATCTTGACTGGTTTAATAAATGGTGTTGCTTGTGTCTCTGGAGGTCTACTTTATTTATATGGACAGTTTCATAGATGCTAATATTGAAAAAATAAAATGTTGAAATAAAGTCTGCGGGGTGTGCTGTGTATTAAGTTGAAGGTGATAGCAATATTTTAATTCAGCTATAGGTTGTCCTGATGCGGCCACGCTGGTGTCTATTGGACCTCATGTCATAGAACAACCATAGTAATGAGTGCCTATGAAGCAACTCAACCAATATTTCCACCTATTTCATGAAATCGATGTAAGTGGCGTGTTTGGGGACAAAAAGAGGGTCCAGGGTCCTATTCAACCATCTTGCTGATGTCACTCCTCTTAAATTTTCTTTTAAAAAATATATATTTTATTGATATTTTACAGAGAGGAAGGGAGAGAGATAGAGAGCTAGAAACGTCGATGAGAGAGAAACATCGACCAGCTGCCTCTTGCACGCCCCCTACCGGGGATGTGCCCGCAACCAAGGTACGTGCCCTTGACCAGAATCGAACCTGGGACCTTTCAGTCCGCAGACCAACGCTCTGCCACTGAGCCAAACCAGTTTTGGCTCCTCTTAAATTTTCAAAAATATATTGAAACTAATGATTGATACACTAGGACACATACTGAATTGAAGTATATCTCACATAGCCTAACATTTCTTAATTTAAATGCACTTACCAATCAAAGCATAGGTGTATTTTTTATAACAAATCTTTATAATTATGATAAAACTATAATAATGCTGTTGCTGTAGTTGGGTATGAACAGAACATATCTGGCAGACACCTGAACAATTACAATTATGTGTACTTTTGTTAAAAACAAAACAAAAAAACAACCAGAACTTATTTTACTTTCATTTCACACGATAGAAAAAATAGAACCGGGAATAAAATTGAAAACTGGGGGGCAAAAATAATGTCTTTCATTTTAAAGCCAACTACTGTAGCGTGTCTCCAGAGAGCCCACGTTTTCACATTTTTCTTTGCATCTAAAGACCTTATTAGGATTCTGCCTCCTGTATTTCTAGTTCCCTCCGTGTTGGTGGGCATGGATTTAATGGCCATTCCAATTCCGCGCCAGCAGGGCAAGAGGAATGGGTCAACGCGTTGGCAGCCCTCTCTCCCACTTGAAAATAATCCTATTCGCCGAAACCGGGGTGGCTCAGTGGATAGAGCGTCGGCCTGTGGACTGAAGGGTCCCAGGTTCGATTCCAGTCAAGGGCATGTACCTTGGTTGAGGGCACATCCCCGGTAGGAGGTGTGCAAGAGGCAGCTGATCTATGATTCTCTCTCATCGATGTTTCTAACTCTCTATCCCTCTCTCTTCCTCTCTGTAAAAAATCAATAAAATATATATTTTTAAAAAATAATCGCATTGACTCCGGACCCACGGAATATAGGCCGGCTCATTGAGACACAGCTGCCACTGGAATTGGAAAATGAAGCTTCCAAGTGTAAAACCGCCACAATGCCTTTGATTTGGAAAGAGTGTGATCAGACCCTGGGTGTGAGCTCACGTGCCACACCTGGAAGGCATTAGGAACCGTGGGAGCCAGTCTACGCACGATGGGGAGGAAGCGGCGAATGCGTTCAGCAAAGGTGACATGAAATCCTGACTAGCACCTCAGCCTCGCCTATCTCGGAGGTATAACTAAATAAACTTTATTATTTATTATTATTATTTTTTAAAAATATATTTTATTGACTTTTTTTTTTTTTTTTTACCAAGAGCAGGTGTGAGCCCTCACAGAGGCGTCTTCTCGCGAGTGTTCCGCGGGAAGTAGGAACACTCGCGCAGGTGCTCATGGGAAGCCAGCCTCACACAGACAGCAGGTGCGAGGCCTCACAGAGGACATGCCCTCTCTCGCGAGTGTTCGCGGGAGGTGGGACCGCAGGTGCTCATGGGAAGCGAGCCTCGACCAGAGAGCAGGTGCGAGCCCTCACAGAGGCGCACTCTCGCGAGTGTTCCGCGGGAAGGAGGAACACTCGCGCAGGTGCTCATGGGAAGCGAGCCTCGCACAGACTGCAGGTGCGAGGCCTCACAGAGGACATGCCCTCTCTCGCGAGGGTTCGTTCGCGGGAGGTGGGGCCGCGGGTGCTCATGGGAAGCGAGCCTCTCCTAGAGAGCAGGTGCGAGCCCTCACCGAGGCGCCCTCTCTCGCGAGTGTTCGTTGGCGGGAGTTGGGACCGCAGGTGCTGCTGGGAAGCGGAGCTGCGCATGCGCACGGCTTCCCACCGGCCTCCTGGCAGCGGAGTCCCGGCGGCAGGCCCGAGGTGAGCTCCCCGGCGGCGCGCGGATGGCGGTGTCCGGAGGCCCGGGACCCCTGGGTCTGATGAGGGGGTGCGGGAGGGGAGGGGGTCCCGTCATTAAGGGGTGCCCCCCCCACTTAAAAGGCTCGGGTGGAAGCAGCAAACTCCAGCCCGGCTCTTGGGCCTGTTCCCCCGGAGGAGGTGATGCTGGCTTCAGCGGGGTTTGCCGAGGAGCCAGGGCTGGAGCCACCTCTCCCGGTTCTCCCAGTTCTCCCAGTTCGGGGGGCAATGGCATCCCTTTGGGAGGATTCTGTTCTTTTTTTTAAAAAAATAAAAAATATACATATATTTTTTTTATTGATTTTTTTTTTTTTTTTTTTTTACAGAGAGGAAGGGAGAGGGATAGAGAGTCAGAAACGTCGATGAGAGAGGAACATCCATCAGCTGCCTCCTGCACACCCCCCACCGGGGGTGTGCCCTTGACCCGGCATCGAACCCGGGACCCTCCAGCCCGCAGGCCGACGCTCCATCCACTGAGCCACACGGGCCTCGGCAGGATTCTGACTAGGGGGGTGTTTGGGGGACTCCGCCTTCCTCCGTCTGCAGGGCCTCGGGGGTTCCCTGGGCCGCGGGAAGGTTGCCCCGTGGGGCCTGAGGGGCGGCCTGGGGTGGAGGCCGTTCTGGGGGGCGGGGGAGGCTGGCTGGTGTTTGCCCCGAGAGGCCGGGCGGGGTGTTGGCTGCTGAGGTTCATGCACGGTCACCTCCCCTCTTCTGCAGCGGAAGAGCGTTGTAGGTAGGCAGGCGCTCAGCGTGGGGAACTAACGGTAACACGAAAGAGGGTGCAGAAGGCTCCGAGTGTGCCCTGGCCGTGCCCGCCCCCCCCCACAGGCTCTGAGTCCAAGCTGGGTGCCGTGCACCATGGCACCCGGGAGAAATCGTGCCGGGGCGATCAGGGAAGGCCTTTTTAGGTTGGAAACGTGCCTTATCAGCCAGCTGCAAAGAGCTAGTTGCTGCTGATAAGAGACAGGAGCCTGTGCTTGAGGCTGCCATTAAGGTTTGGTCCCAGCTGTGATCTGGGGCAGCAGCTGAACTGGGTGGAAGGGCAGGGTGAATCGCTTCAAGTTCATGACTGAAATGTCTTTCTTCCTTTTTTAATATTATATTTCCCTCTTTTTAAAAATATATTTTATTGTTTTTTTTACAGAGAGGAAGAGAGAGGGATAAAGGGTTAGACACATTGACGAGAGAGAATCATGGATCAGCTGCCTCTTGCACGCCCCCCACTGGGGATGTGCCCGCCACCAAGGTCCATGCCCTTGACGGGAATCGAACCTGGGACCCTTCAGTCCACAGGCTGACGCTTTATCCACGGAGCCAATCAGTTTCGGCATGACTGAAATTTCTTAAACATGAGTTGTGCATTGATGTGGTTGAGTTATGGAGCGGAGGCAAGCTTGGACTTTAGTTGAAATACTCCTTGAATTTATCCCTCCCCTCCATCCCGACTCCCCCTCTTCCTAAGGCAGGAGGAAGCGGGAACATTGAATATCCAGAAATGGCTTGGAACCTCGCCCATTTCGTCGGCACGGGGAGAGGCTCACGGAAGGTTACAATAAGGCGATTTGACTTGAACGTTCTTGTCAGCCCTTAAAAGAGGTGTCATTGCTAGAGTTCTTGGGGACCAAGAGCTTTGTCTTTTGGCTTTTAAAAAGCTGAGGGCGGGAGGGGAAGGCACACACACACTCACACGGAGTCGTTTCTTTTGACCTCAGGAAAATCTTGGGAGGGCATCCGTTATAACACGCACCACAGTGAGAGGGCACTCACTTGGGGTCCCAGGAGACTCTCGTGAAGGGGAGCCATTGTCTGCTCTATATTAATTACCCCTGGATGTTCTTGCTACACAGAAGACGCACTTTTAATTCTGTACAATTCCTGTGCTTAAAGGGGAACGCTTCAAACAATCTTGGATTCAAACATAGTTGAGCTAAGACTCTTTAAAACGGAGAAATTGATCATGTAAAAAAAATAAAGTGGGAAAGAAAAAGGACTGTATCTGTCTCGCATTTAGCCATCTATTTGGTTAGCGCGTTTAAATGTCAGGCTGTTTCCTAGACTGCCATCTGTCGGATTTACACCACACAGGATTTCATTTTCTCTCCTTCCTCGTGGAGCTGGCTGCCTGCAACGTGTGAATTTCGCTTTGTTCTTCGGGGAGTGACTTTGTCTGCGTTCCCTTGCGAACAGAGCTTATGAACAAAAACAGACCCAGAGAAAGAGAAGCAGCGATCAGACTCTCAAACCTCAGAGGGAAGGTAGGGGAAGGTGGGGGTGAGGGGGAGAGATCAACCACAGGACTTGTGTGCATGCACATGGGCCGGGCCAGTCTCTCTTCCTCCCTTTACTGTCGACGAGCCCCACACAAAAGCTTTTTAATGCGAAACCAGTTTTCCCAATGGGTTTGTCTCCTGGCCTTTTTCCATTCCCGCAGAAGGGCAGGTGTTCAGAGCTCTCAGAATGTTCTCCTAAGCGTGCCCCCGAAACTGCCCTGTTCTGTCTTCCCAAGACTTGGTCTGCATCGATGACAGCCGTGGTTCTGAGGGTGGATTTTAAATTCCAGCAGCTGTTTCTCTTGGCCCGTCCTGCGAGGGAATTTGGTGTTTCCTGCTCACGGTTGCTCTTTCAGAACTGACTCACGTGACCTCCATTTCCTACCCACACCCTCACCCACCCGTTATATCGCAGGCGGGAGTCTTGAGTGTAAAAGTGCCACTCGTCTCAGTGTCTTCGTTTTAATCGGAGTCAAAGCCTTAATTAGAAGTGATAAAGCAGTGATAACAGTGTTGACATTTCTCTCTCCCAGTAAGTACATTTAAAGCAAACACCAGTTGGTTTAGATTTCTTTTAATTACCTGCAAGTAAATACCAATCTTTAGGTTCCTGTGATTAAAAGCTATTTACAAATTCAACTTGAATTAAAGAAGCCCATGTTTCCTACCATGAACAATTGATCATAGATTCTAAAACTATGAGCGGGTAAGGAAATAGCGTGTCCCCTAAGTTGCATTTTCTTACATGTTGTGCGGAGTAGCTATGAGCTTAAGTATGTAAGTAGCAGGTGCATGTTGGTTACTATAGGGGATATTATACATGTCTTCTAAGAACTTGTGTTTTGAGTAAGTCAATATCAGAAATCATTTTTCATTTAATTACTTTAAATATTTCTCCTAAGATGTATAAAGAATATTATCAGTATTTGATCAAAACAAAGACTTGGGACACTTTGGGGAAGAATATTTTCATAAGAACTAAGTTGAGCTAGCCCGTGTGGCTCAGTAGTTGAGCACTGACCTGTGAACCAGGGGGTCACAGTTGAATGTCTAGTCAGGGGACATGCCCCGGTTTGGGGTTGAAACCCCAGGAGCATGCATGAGGCAGCCAATCAATGATTCTCTCTGATCATTTATTTCTACGTCTCTCTCCCTTCCCTTGTGAAATCAATTAAAAAAATTTTTTTTTTAAAAAAGTGAAGTTGGGAACCTATTGCTAATATAGGACTTCATGAATAATTTTATTAATTTACAAGAAACAGCCTAAAAACAGGCTGGGTTATTTCTAGAAACGCATTAAAGAATTTTATGCATTTTGGGTGAAATAATAAATTTCCCTTATTATTTGAGTGGGCGCATACATTTCAGTGAACCTGGAATAAATGCAGAAGTATTTCCTAGGTACCTGTCATTTTTATTTTCAACAGAAATTCCCCCATATTTCATACCCAGAAATAACTAGGCCTGCCCATAATGAAATAAGGAAATATGTTTTGAAGATTCTAATGAAAAAACATGAAATAATTATGTAAATATATATACTCCCAATACTTGTAAATTACAGGAAAAGGAGACTGAGATGAATTTGAAAATTGCTCCTTCTGTACCTGCAGGTACGGAAGCGTTGCTTTAATTGTGAAATGCCTTAAGTCAGCTTCCCCCTGTGCTGTGGCGATGCAGTTTGGACTAGAGGGTTTGATCCCAGCTTCCTGCTATTTCCACAATTTATACAGACTTAGATAAAACCGTGTTGATGGGAGCATCCAATGTGCCGCAAATCAATGGCATCGATTTCAGTTGCGTCTGATTTCTGCCTTGGGGTTCGCAGCTTAGAGATCGGGCTCAAGTTAAAACTATTAAACATGATTTCACGGCGCCCTGCTCGATCTTTCCCACGTGGTCCCCTGGTGTAACGGTGACTCCCTCAGTTCCTCCGAGAGCTGTGTCACCTCAGTCTTTCCAAGGAGATCTCAAGGCCATAGGGTCCTTGTCCGATGCAGGTCTACAGGAAACAGTCATGGTCCCAGGAGAAGGTTTCAGAGCATCTGCCTGTCTTTGCAGCATTCTAAAGCCATGATTCGGGACGTATCTCAGGAGGCTTGGGGCAGGGTGTTCTCTTTGGGTGATTTCAGGGCTCTTCTAAGGTGAGCTGCCTTGAGTCCATATCTATAATAATAAGCGTGATATGCTAATTAGACCAGACGTCCTTCCGGACGATCTTCCGGACGAAACCAGGGCTGGGAGGGAAGCCCGGGTCACAGGTTCCTCCTTAACTTTGTCATTAAATGCTCGATCACTTATGGTTCACTCAGAAGAGATCCCAGTGGAAACCGGTTTGTTTGTTTTTAAGGTGACCTACATGAGGAAAGCAGTCATGGGTTCTAGGGTGCAGTGTTAGGGCGCGGCTTTCACACACAGAACTGAGTGCATTAGGAAAAGCTGTATATTTTAGGCATGCCGAGTTTGAAAAACAGCTGCCTCTACTTCTTATTTCAGAATGAGGCCATTATAAAACAGGCGGCTAACACCAAGATTATGGGGCTGCAGCGGCTCTAGAGCTAAAGGAGGCATTTGGGGACTCTGAGGCCGAGAGGAAAGTCTTGCAAGAGAACAAGTCCTCCCGTGATGGGAAGTGTGTTCTTCTCGGTGTTTCCACGGGAGGACCCACAGGGGAGGGAGAAGCGTGAAATCCTGGTGTCTTTCTCAGTGGCCAGAACCCAGCCTGTCAATTTAATGAAACAGGAGTGCAGTTCCCAACGGTTTTAAGCAATATGTCAATTTATATGATTAGGATGGCCAGTGCTTTGTGCCATTACAGAAATTAAGCATGCCCCTTGCTGTCTCCATGAGTCACAGCAGAAGCAAGAAAAAGAAGTCCTCAAAAAGCAATATTGATCAACTTCTATATGTAAATAAGTAAATATATATGATGTTCATATAGTATTTGTGTGTGAGTGTGTGTGTGTGTGTGTGTGTGTATCAATCTTTTTGAAAACTAAAGACGCATTTAAGAAATTTTGCAAGGGTCTGTAGAACCCGGTGACCTCCCTGACCTTGCCGATGCCTATGTTTTACCTTCAAGAAAGACAGTGAGGCTGTGGGGTCCCCACTTCCAGCGAGATTCCGGGAGAGGAAGGCTTGAGTCTTGGGGTCGCCGGGGGGAGGGGGGTTGTGCTCTGATTCTCCCAATCCTCCACTGGAAACGTTTTGAAACCGGTGTGCTCTCTGCAGATTAGCCTTCCTGGCCGAAACGCCGAGAAAACCAGCTCCGGGGAGGCGGCTGACCTTGCTGGCTTCGCCGGAGCTTCTCGGGGTCCAGTTCCCAGGAACGGGGGTGCCCTAGGCCCTGCCTCCCAGCGAGCTGACCCGTGGCCACGCACAGGAGGCGGAAGACGACAGACGCGGTACGTGGTGGTCCTTCCTCAGCCACAAATGCCACTGCCACGTGGTGCTGCATGTGAGTCACTGGCCTTGTTTCTATGACTCGGCGTGTGTGTCTTGTTTGTCCGCGTGTGGACCTGGGATTTGTGAGATTCTGTTTAAGAATGACTAGTTTTGGGTTAGCAAGCCGTGAACAAAGGGACAATTCGCTGGTAAAAACGTCCCTAGTGTGGCTAGAATGACATGGGTCCCTGACATGTATGTACTGTATGTTGCTCTCCGCATTCGGGTGGGTTCCTGGCAGCTGTCTGTGGAGAGGCCTGTCTGTGGAGTGGAGGGGGCAGTGGGCCAGGCGGTGGGCAGTCTGCCGTGGCTCTCCCCGGCCCTTCCTTCCTACTGACCCAGCCTTCCCTCCACCCTGCACTGGTGCCGTGTGTGAGGGATGGAGCAGGACCAGGGATTGGCAATACAGCGCTCTAGCCCAGTGGTCGGCAAACTCATTCATCCACAGAGCCAAACAGCAACAGCACAACGATTGACATTTCTTTGGAGAGCCACGTTTTTTAAACGTAAACTTCTTCTAACGCCACTTCTTCAACATAGACTCACCCAGGCCGTGGTGTTTTGTGGAAGAGCCACTCTCAAGGGGCTAAAGAGCCGCAGGTGGCTCGAGAGCCGCGGTTTGCCGACCACGGGTCTAGGCCACCATGCCATATGTAAGGAGGCGGTGCTTGGTGTGCTGAAGACCACGTAGCCACAAGGTCTGCTCCCGCGTAAAGATATGAGCTAGGCAGGATGTAAGGTCATGAGAAGTGGAGCAGGAGGGGGCAGTTAAGTGTGAAGCAGCCGAGATTCTGAACACAGAACGTTGGTTCTGTTTGGGATGATAAGGGATGAGCCATTGGATCACTGTGATTTATCAACACGTACTTAAATAAAGTACCAGCAAGCCACGTGAGCTCATGTTCAAGGTTTTGCTGTTGGCCTTTACGGTTTTAATCTGTGTTTGGTTTGAGGTGATCTTCTCCCCATCCCTCTCCGCTTAATGTTGTGTCAGATTGTCCCCCAATGGGCTGACGGCCTGCTCCCACACTTCCGGGTTCCCCGCGTGGCTTTGGGGGTGGGGGTGGGGGGTGGTGTTTCGGTGTTAATTCTCCCCTGCAGATCATCAGCATTCTCCACGTGGTGGTGCGTAATCAGCCTTTTCCTATTTATCCGTAATCTTAGCTGTTCCGGATGGAAAAGACCTGTGTGAGCTCTCTTCTGTTCCTCTTACCCCTTTTTCTGCTCCTTTACGGCTGGCTTTATCGCCACAGCCTCATAAAACACTTTGATCCCTAACAGACATCCGCAATCACTCTTTGATTCTTCAGAGTGTTGTGTGCCCTTGGGTGTTTACCAATTATATTTCAGAAATGCATTTTCATGTGCTGCGACTCTGATTGGAGTCACATTGAATCTGTGGGCAAATAGCAGCTGACTTGACATCTTAGTACCATTGCCTGCTCCTTTATAATACTGTTTTTAAACAATACTGCAGCAGCTTACTATCCAGACAAGTGGTAACAGCATTAGTAATGATGATGATGATGATAATAGCAATGTGGCTATTTTATTGAGAACTTAGTACATGTGAGATAGTATCTAAAGTGTTGTAGATCATTGACATCTGTCTACAGGGTAAACATAACTGGCTAGAATGTCTCATTCTTTCCTCAAAACCATTGTTTGACTTAAACCCTTTACACAAGAAGGTAAGTGAGAGCCAGAGGGGGGAGGGGGGGACTTGGGCCCCGTCTTGCTCTCTAATGTGGTTGCTCAGGTTATGGCTTTCCAGCCTGAGCATCGCTCTTTTGGTCCTAATATTTGCAATTATAAAATGCAGCTAAAAATAATTCAGATTTTTCATTCACTTTTAGAATTTTTTAAGAACCATAATGATGGCAAAGTTCATAATGTATTAAAATGTAAGAAACAACAAATATTTATTTCATAGTCTACTTACATGTAATCAAAATAATATATCATCCATATATTACTGAATTATGTATAAAGTAGTATGTTGTACATACATATACTATAATGTACTGGTATGTCATGAACACAATAATGTAATTATGAATATGTAAGGATATAAATATGGGGCTATATGGTATTTGCATGTTGTAGGTAATAGTATATTCTCTAACATAACTTACTACCATCAATATTATTAACCAGAGATGAAATGTAATCTTTGTAACTCCAGTAGCGTAGTAGGTTCATAATTACATTATAATTCTCAAGAAGTATAACACATAGTTTAAATATTCTATTTACTTTTTTTTATTCTTAACATGAGATGAATTTTATTACATTTAAAGTGATAGTTGACTATAAAATTTGATGGTAATCTTTTAATGCAGAATATATCACATTTTTATTTGTCTTTATATCCAGGATTTACCATTTCTGTTTAATTTAAATTTGAAATACAAATTAATATTTAAGTGTTACAAAAACTTTAATTTTATTTTTGGTGTGAACTGTGGCTAATCATGTCACATTAACACTACTTTCAGGAAAAAAAATAGTGAAATATCCACTTGGCTATTTGTAAATCATTGTACTTTCAGTATTTCATTTTTATTTAACTTTAAGGGATATATTACACTTCTAGCACTCTATATTGAGACTTTTAGTCATACCGTATAATTTTAAGTCAGTGAAACCATAAATTTCCAGTTCAGTTGTGCATCATTAAGGCTAACTTTTTAACCTCTAAAATGTGCTAAGGGACTAAGTTTCGTGATGAGAAATATATTTTCTGTCTCAGAGGTTTAATCTTCTGTTCAGAACTTATTTTTATTCAAGGCAACTAGGCAAAGTCTAAATGTTCTTTCCATGAACTGTCCATCATTTGCATTACATGAGTAGATAAATAAACATAAATCTGGAAGAATGTACAAAATCAATTAACCAAACAAATCATGCATAGAGCTCTAAAGATGTAAATTCTAAATGCTAAAAATGCATTCAACCAAGAAAGTCTAGCAGATTGCTAACATGATAATGACTTACTTTTCTTTAACATGATTCATTTTTAATATGACCTTTCAACTTAAGAGTCCATTTGAGTGTGGAAGGAAATAAATGTGAGAATTCTAGTTATTCTTCAGTTTTTAAAAGTAAAAATAGAAGACTTTCTTAGTTCAGCATTTATACGAATCCACAGTTAAGACTTCTCCAATACAAGAAGAACATTCACTTTAAAATGAGGGAAGTATAAATGGAATATTGTATACTTATTTTATCTTTACAATTCTCAAGTACAACAGTTGGAAACTAAAAGTTGATCCAACAGCTATACACTTGAAACTAGTTAGTAAACATAGAAGGGTTGGCAATAACAGGGTAGAGTTTTGAGACTGTCTGGCTCTTTATGACTGAAATGAATTCTTTCCCATGATTCTCTGCTCAGAATGGTGTAATTAAAAGTACCACTTCTGGTGGTTAGGATTTCCATACCAATGGATGCATCGAGGACAGTCCACTCTGGGGTCAAGATTCTCAGCTGTTCACTTTCCTAATTTCTTGACTTGATGGCCACCATCATGACTAGCCTGTTCACTGTCGTACACTGTGTGATACTGCATGCATCAGACACTGTAATGCAGGGCCTGTTTTTATTGATCTCAGAGAGGAAGGGAGAGGGAGAGAGAGAGAAACACCAATGATGAGAGAATCATGGACCGGCTGCCTCCTGCACGCCCCACCCTGGGGATCGAGCCCACAACCTGGGCATGTCTCTTGATCGGGAATCGAACTGGGACCTTTGTTCATAGGTTGATGCTCAGCTGCTGAGCCACGAGAGCCAGGGTCTCCCCTACACTCTTGAGAATTTTCTTCACTGAACTAAGATTTTAGTTTCAGAAGAATACAGTAAGCTCTCAGTTCAATAAATTATTAATAAGGATAACTTACTAGTAAGAGTATCGTATAGTTGAGATCTCTTTCAGCCAGCGTAGAAATAAGTTCCCAATTTAAAATAAAACCTCTCGTAGGCATGCCTCCTGTATTATTTCATTTGAAACATCTTACTAAATGCTGGGTAGGAATGACTAATTTTCCTTTAACGGGATGGTTAAACCAACCAGTTTCCATGACTGGCACTAATCTTATCACATTCTTCCTCCACCCCCTTTTTTGGCATTAGAATCAACAGCTTTGTGGCATTTCCCACCATTTAGCATTGTTCATTTTTTTCCCTGTCACCACTCACGGTCAAGGTCCACTGTCCTGGACCAGTGGAACATCGCCCGGAGGTTAATCCCTCTGCAAATTCTACGCTGAGTCCTCAGGTGGAGCTAGAGCACCAGAGCCAGGAAAGACAAACGGCTTCTGAGCCTCTGGTTCACTGGTTTGAATATTCTCAACTCTGCTATTCGCGTGCTGCTGACATTGTGATGTGTAGATGCCAACAAAATGGTTATTTCACCAAGTCAAACAAACACTCAGTTTTCTGTTCATTTTATTGTTGACACTCTTCCAGATGTCCCCATTTCCCGCCCCCTTCCCCCACCTCCACCCAGCCCTGCCCCCTCCCCTCTGGCCACCGCCACACTGCTGTCTGTGTACTACAGGTTATGCATGTATGTTTGTATTATGGGTTATGCATGTGTGTTCTTTGCTCCCTTTGCATCCTTTGATCTCCTTTCTCTGACACCATTTAGTCAGTGTCACATGAGAAAAGCTATGCATTACAATTTTTAAATTATGCTTCCTTCCGCCTTTCTACTTAGCTTTAGCTTTATACGATTTGTTTAACTTTTTATATTCAATACAGAGTAAGACCCTCTTATTAACCCAACATACCAATTTAAGGTCCATAATCCCCATAGTTTAGAGTGGTCATCCTGTGTCTTCTTAATCAAAAACTTATTATTTGAAAGTTAAAGGATAAATCCCACTTGTGCCAGTCGCGCTAAGAGGGGAAAACATTGGAATGCACGCAGCTCTTTATATGTAGGATGCATTCTCGGGCTGGGTTCCCGGCATTGTATTTGCGGGAGCCGAGCGGGAACGCTGGCACACGGCAACAGGCTGATTTTCAGATTATGTAAATTGCTTCCTGAGGGCACTTCGCCTATAATATTAATACCACAGATACGGTTTATAATTATGGTATTTTGCCATAGGAAACATGAAAATGCTTTATTAGAGAAATCACATTTTTCTAAATTATATTTTATTGCTATGATTTTTTGTTTTGTCAGTGTGGTGTGTGATAAGAATTTTTGACTGATTCTAGTATTTGCAGAAACAGTGCATTCAAAAGAGAAGCATTCGGGCCTTTTATTATATCCATTCATGCACCCGTGAGGGTCCCCATCAGCGGTCTCTATAGTTTCTCTCACGTCACACAGGAATCCCTGGGCGTTGGGGTGACGAGGGTGCAGCTCCGAATAACGGTCCGCCCGGCATTGTTGTCCAAGGACGTTGTAGGAGGAATACGAAGCACAGTGCATTCTGAAAACTTGAAATAAAGCACACGTCACTGTAAAGTGAAAGGCTATAGCTTTTGATCGTTAAAGCAGCAGCTGTAATTACAGACTGTGCCAGACAAGGCTCCGCTTTGGCGGAGGACGTGGTCACAGGAGGCCTCGCTTGCACATAACAACACGAACAAAACCTCCGAGAGTTTACTCGGCAAAGAATCTAATTAACTAAGATCCAAAAAGTGGCAGGTCTGTCTGAGGGGGCCCCCACAGCGGCGCTCACTCCTGGCAGAGCAGCAGGGGCCAAGGGGTCTGCCGCAGATTCAAGCAGAGGGCACTCATCAGGACGGTACAGCGCCCAGGCTGGCAGCGTGCGGGCTGAGAATGCCCGGAGGCCCGGACACAGCAGGAATCTCCACGCCCTGTCCACATTTTCCCCACACATCCAGCCCAAAGCAGAGCCCTCGCTTCCCTTGTTACAGTCGCTCCGCTCTCACATTTTGCTTCGTTTATTAGTCTCTCTTAAAAAATTATTGTTTTCTGAAAGGAAGGGAGAGGGGGAGAGAGAGAGAAACATCAAGGATGAGAGAGCATCACTGATAGGTTACCTCCTGCACGCCTCCTACTGGGGATCCAAGCCCACATCCCGGGCACGTGCCCTGATTGGGAATGGAACCCTGACCTCCTGGGTCATAGGTTAATGCTCAACCACTGAGCCACACTGGCTGGGCCATTCATTACACTCGGCATACAGCTCATCTCGCTGCATTTCCTTTGTCTGTGCCACGCTGGCCCTTCGGTCTCAGCTGTCCTGGGGGATCTCAGAAGCTTTCGGATGGCCTAGGCGGGGATTCCCTCTGCTGTTTACTCTGTTCTCACTGTGCGTCTCTCATCCTCCTCCGTCATGGCCAGCCGCCCTCCTCTTTCTGAACATCCTGAGGTCAAAAAGCACCTTCAAGCATGTGTAGGAAGAAATGTATGAAATAGGTCATGGCCACTTTCATAATGTCCCTACCATCCTGGGGACAGACTTTTTCCCCTGAATATGACATCTTATAATTAAGATGTCTGATCTTTTGCGGGGAGCTGTCTCAGTGGCCCCCGTTGTTTCTGGCCATTACTGTAGACATGTGGCTACCGGTGGGACGATGATCTCGGGTTTGGAGAACCTCAGGGTTTGGGAAGGAAGTCACAGGAGGCCGATGTTTTGTACATTTTAGTTTAGTCATGTTTTATATTTGAAAATCAAGTGACTCGCACGTGAATTTGGTCATAGCTTTTCCTATTGTCCTCACCCCGATTGAATTACATGCGCTGTTGTCAGTCAGCATGCCATTTAGGTTCAATGAGATTGGATTAGTTCAGCATTATCCTAGACAGTGATCGTACAAAAAGTCAGGCAAATGGAGCAGAGACCCATAATTTGATAGAATCAAGGCAAACATTCATTTTCAGGAGGATGGCTAGAATCTCATTTTTTTAAACAATCAACAAGAGGTTTGTAGTGACTGAGAAAAACTCTCAGAGGTAGATCGAGTGAAGAAAGGAAGATTTCACCCAAAAAGTGGGGCAGAATTCACCGCACACAAAGCCTGCTATCAGCTGCAGAATCCGGTCTGTAAGTAGGGTGGGAACGCCTTTTTCAGCCAGGCTAACGGGGCAGTTAGGTTATAAAGGAAACTTTATCATAGGCTTTTGGTTTGCATGCTTGAGGAATGTGGTTTCTTGTTCAAATTAAAATCTCAATTTGTATGTGGGCTCTAACATCTGGAATAAGGAATGAAAGGGCCTCTGGTGCGGAGAAATGCAAAGCTGGCAGGAGAGGGCAGTGCCATCGCTCTCCCGCAATGAGATTACTTAAAGTTTGGTTTAAAAATCACCAAAGAGCATCTTATGACAAGCAAATTTTGGCAAAGATGAGCTTGCGTGCTAGTTATTACTTGGGAAAACAGAACAGGAAAAGTTTAATAAGATGGGTCTTTTATCTATTAAGCATGGAAAGAAACGCAGCCAGGTCTGTTACTGAGAACTCTCCCCCCCCAAAGCAAGCAGATGTGGGGGAGACACGTGGCATGGCGCTATGGACCCCCACTCTCCCGGGATGCTGGTTCAGGTCTCCTTTCTCGCCATAAGATTGAGAAATGCATCCGGGACTTCTGAGCCCGTGTAAAGAGAGAAGCTAGTTTAGGACAAAATGCGCGCACGATCGAGTTTGGATTTTAGTAAGCCTTAAGCTGAACTTGCTCTTTGCAAGGGCTGCAGAAATGAAGAGCCCATGATAAAGGCGAGTTTTTCAAACACCCATGAAGCGTGTTAAAAAGTTAACTTCTAAGGCCTTCAAGAAAATCAGCAACTTGTCTCTGTTACAGAATTTATCCAAAGTAAATGCCCGAAAATAATTGGAATTGGATTTAAATCTTAAAAATGGTTGAAAAATATATTATAAAGATCTAAAGTAGCACAGCTAGGCTGGCTACACACTTGGTTAATGGAGAAAGAGGGTGGACACCCTCCCCCCAGCAGATGGGTAAACCCGTTTCCTGCCAAGTTTGCTACTCAACTTCCGCTGGCAGAACAACATGGTCAGCTTACAATCAACTGGTTAAGCCCTTGCCAAACCTGGTTTGCCATCAAGAAATGTGGGTTGTGGCAGCTAAACTTTTTAGAAGTTTGCTTCCTAATTAAAAAAAAAAAACCTAGAGGACATAATTAAATAATCTAAGAACATATAAAGTACCAGTAATGCTAAATATTTGACTTGCCACATCTAAAATAAATTAACGTTCAAATCAAAATGGGAGAAAATGTAGTTGTGGTAATTAAATGCCTAAAGTATAGAAATTTATTTTGAAGAAAATAAAATGTGTTTTCTCTGATAATTAGGAATTCAACAAAGGTTGTTTACTGGTCTAATTTAATAAGAAAGACAAAGATTTTTAAGTGAAACTCTCTGTGCCTGAAAACTATTTTGGAAGGAAATAAAGAGAGGTTTCCTTCAAACATCTGAAGAACTGTAATTAAAAGTCTGGCCTCATAAACTGAAGTACATAATTTGTGTTTTTGCCTCCCTGCCAAAGTTTATTTTAAGATAACTCAAAGACTAATTGCAGTTAATGTCATTTATTGTCCATAACCTAGGACAAATAAAGTTTAAAAATCAGGTTTATTTTAGACTAATTTAATTAGACTAATTTAATTGAAATAAGTGAATATTCATGAAAACTCAATTGTACTGGACAAAAAACTGTTCCTGAAGTATTAAGTAAAATTTTTATTGATGGTTTATCTCATAGTAAACTTGTTTAACATGCAATAAATCCAAAGCAGCCATATTTCTGTGCAAAAATTAAAATTAAAAGTTATCAAGACTTCATTGTAGAATTTCCAAAAACCTCCTAATATTTAAAAAAGGGGTGGATAATAGAATAATACCCTGTCAGGAGAAATATCCTGTGAGTAAATTACATCAAATAAACTTTACTTTGGAAAATTAATTTTCACTTGAAATACTAATAACAAGCCACCCATGAAAATCGTTTGGGTAAAAAATAAAAAGGACCCCAAGTCTAATTTATAGAAAAGATTCCTTTATTAACCTTTGGTCGAGAATATGTTTGTATATTTCCAGAAAACTCAAAGCCCATGTGGATTCCTGCAACAACGCATCCCAGAGGGGAACTGACAGGACTGCTCCAGCCACGGGATAGGCGGTGGCCCCCAAGACAAGAGGAGAAACAGTCCAGAAATGAAGACTGCGAAGACGCCTTGCCATCCTAGCAGTCAGCAGCTATGTGTCGCTGCAAATTGCCTAGGACCGTGCCAGAGAGGTCGCACCTGCATCGCCACTATTTGTCTACCACCCAGAACTGACACGTGCACATAAGGAACTGTTGGACATTGAAATTGGTACTCAAAACACTGCTGGCCCAGAAAGAAACTTACTCCAGACTGATTCATTTACCCCTATTGCTTGTCTCATTTTTGTTCTCATGTGTTTATTTCTAGTCTGCAGATGCAGGATTTTTTAAGGAAAAGAAACGGGGGAGATGTGGGAAGCCGCCCATTGCCCTCACCAGCAGAAAGAGGTGGACAAGGAGCCCGGGAGGCTGGTCAACCTTGAGCTCTGGAAGGTCAGAGCTGTGCACCCAGCGTGTAGTCCAGACAAAGGGAGCTGATGCAGCTTCCACCTTTTAGTCTGTAATCCTTGCTGATGGGCTGTCCTCCAGCTGTTACTGGAATTGCCTGCCCAAGGCCTGTGGGTGTACCCCAGAACCCAAATAAAAGGGATGGCAAGGCCAGAGCAAAGCAAAGTCCTCTCTTGGGCTTCCGCCTGGCCCCCAATTCCCAAATTAATATTTTCTTGTCTCTTTCATTTGTGTGCGGTCTCTCTCAGAACCCGAACCCTGAGCCTGAACCCTGAACCACACGGGACGTGGTGGGGTGGTGGTGGGGAGAGACACTCGCAGCTGGAGCCCACCATGGGGTACTCACAGCTGGCAGCCCAACAAGGGATAGCTCGCACCATGGTATTTCTCATATCGTGTTTAGAGATCACCCGAAAATGGAACAGATTTATCACCGGTTACAGTTTGCAGGACATGACTCTGTGAGACGGAGATGTGGATCTCTCCAGGAATGCAGAGGGTGGGCTTCTAGCTTAGGTCCTCCTCTCATTCACAGGCAGTTTTGGATCAAAGCAGCCTCTTAAAGGACTTTTTAATATATTTTATTGATTTTCTACAGAGAAGAGAGAGGGATAGAGAGTTAGAAACATCGATGAGAGAGAATCATCGATCAGCTGCCTCCTGCACACCCACTACTGGGGATGAGCCCGCAACCAAGGTACTTGCCCTTGACAGGAATCGAACCCGGGACCCTTCAGTCTGCACGGCAACGCTCTATCCACTGAGCCACACTGGTTTCGGCCCTCTTCAGGACTTTTTGTGCTCATCTCAGAGCAGAGTTAGCTGGTAACTGAATTCTCAGTAAATTAGTTGTTTTTGCTGATCTTTTATTATGATCAGAATACAGTTATTAAAATTCTTCTAATTTTACACACCAAGAAATACATTGACCTTTTTTAAATATTAAATGTAACCTTGAGGGGGAAGGTGTTCCCAAATGACTAGCAAATGTTTTTATTCATCAGCTTGGGAATTAGCCCTGACTATGGCATGTGGTAACCGCAGTTAACTCTTAGAACAAAGCGGTACATTGTGAAATTGCATGATATTCCTATTTCAGAAAATATAAAAATTCTTACAAATTCAAAGGTTATTTCACCCACAATACACTACGCAGGGGTCTGTACTTCTCAGCATAAATTTATATCTAGTATTTGATCAAAACTCACAACAAAATCCATTTTAACATTTTTTTTCTCCTATCTTAACTTCAACTTTTGTCATATAGCAACTGATAAAAATGGTCTTAGGTCTACCCTAAAATGTATAGTCATTTCATTACTGGTCTTGATGTAGAATTTAAAAATAACACACAAATCATTCTTGAAATGCTGAACATCAGTCTTTAGAAACATTGACTTAGGTGGGCTGCCGTGGACTGCTCTTGCAATCCCTCCTACAAAGTTTGCACACAATAAATGAACCCAATCTGAAGAATCATTTGACTACAAATAGCAGAACACCTTGCAAATGGTGCTCTTTTATTTCAATTTATCATTACAGATGTACGTTCAGCCTACATGCTCTCACCCTCCCTCCACCTTCATCTGGGTCTCACAACCTTTGAATCCAGAGAACCTGATTTCTGCCATTCCCCCCCTTTCAGACCACCCCTTGATAAAACAAGAGCATCACTCCTTAATCAGTATTGCACACAGTTGGACATGCCACAATTATTCTGAAATGTCTGATTACATTGCACTGTCATGATGCCGGTTGATTGAAGTCAAATACATGCGTCTGCGAAAGTTTCGGAAATTAGAAGTTTGCTACTCGATTTTTCTGTTTCTCCTTTTTTAATAATGTAGTGGGTTTACGGTAATGAAATTTACTTGGGTAAATGGCAAATTGAATTCCTTCATTGCTGCTATCAAGTGCACGATTCATTTTAATCAAAACATGTTTCTCAATGGCCTTGATTTCATAGTCCTTGTGATGTGAAAACTTTAATAAAGAACAAATAATTAAATGAACATTTAAAAAAAAACACTAAAATAATATGTGAAAAAAAAATCTCTGAACAGCACAGTTTCACTGTATTTACTTAAAATAAACCTCTGATTAAGACCTCAACTTGAGAATAATAAAAAATGATGGGGAAAAAAAGCTACAAAAATTGCCAGCTTTTTAATTTTATTGTAGGGAAACCTTTCAAACGCAGCATTGAGCTCTTCATGGCTCCTAATGTATCTTTGAATATAAATCCTGGCTTTTATCAGTGTGTTAAATTCCAGTAAAACACTGCTAGCTACAGTGAGTTGCACAGACGTGTCTTCACCATTTTTATTGTAAGCAGTATTAAAGATGGTGATAAAGGCCACCCCCATTTATACATACTGCTGACTGCAAAGACAATGACATTGGAGCTTGGACGTTCTCAGTATCTGGCTTTCATGCGTATGCCCAGCGTGGCCTTTCACCTCCGTCATCCCCCGGTCACGGGTAAGACGGGAGCTACCAGGGAGCAAAAAGCCAATTATTTTCAAGTCAAAGCTCATAGTAAGCACCAACTGCTGCTGTAGTACGCACTCGGTCTCATCACTCATTGGCAAGAAGTTAGTGCCATCATCCTATCTAGTCACGAGCAAAGATGAAAAGAGGCACAAGTAATGGTTAGGCAAAAGAAATGTGCCATGCTAAGTATCTTTCATTTAAAAAAAAATTGATTTCATAGAGGAAGGGGGAGAGAGAGAAACACCAATGATGAGAATCATCAATGGGTTGCTTCCTGCACGCCCTCTACTGGGGATTGAGCCTACAACCTAGGCATGTGCCCTGACTGGGAATCTCTCTCTTTCTCTCCCTTCCTCTCTAAAATCAATAAAAAATTTAAAAAAAAGATGTCATACCCCAAAAGAAGCTTCAATAGTAATGATATTTGTGACTTCATTCAGGAGCTGATGACAAAAATAGCATGATTGATCAGTTGGTTCACGCCCTTCATTACCGTGGACAAATTAAGAAATCATTCCAATAAAAACTCCCGGTCCAGGAAAGGACCTAAGTAACTTGATTTTTATTTCTGCCTCTAAGTAAGTATACACGCTGGCTTTAAATAACCTCGCGAGTTTCAAAGCCAAAGTTTTTCAAGAGTGCATCACTTGCCAGAATTGATTTGGGAGATTGGAGAAGGCACGAGAAGAAAAAATAGTTGCAAGAAATCTCAATGCCTGCTTTTAAGTGAAGGCAAGACTATGGGGCAGCAATGGAATGCTTAAATCTTGTTAACAGCTCTATAATACCCAGGGCCCCAAATTACACTCGCTCCAGCATCCCACAGCTTTACCAAAGAATTGTTCCTCTCCAAGGAGAGAGAGTGTGATGAGAATTTAAAATATCTCGAGTTGAGTAGAATCTCCATAATTGGATGGGGCAGAATAAGATATCAGCGATCCACAGCGTTATCATGATATGTTTAGGTTACAGGTGATTTAATTTCTTATATTTTTTGAGAAGAAAGCCAATAATGCTTTTTTTTTTTAAAGTGTATTTTTATTGATTTCAGAGAGAGGAAGGGAGAGGGGGAGAGAAACATCAATGATGAGAGAGAACCTTTGGCTGCCTTCTGCACGCCCCCTTACTCAGGATGGAGGCTGCACCCCAGGCCTGTGCCTGCCCCCCAACCAGTGACAGGGATGGAGCTTGCAACCCAGGGACGTGCCCTTGACTAGAATCAAACCCCCAGTCCTTCCGTCCTTGTGCGGACACGCAAACCACTGAGCCAAACCGGATAGGGCAGTACTTGGACTATTGTTATCAACTTACTAAGTTGTCTGGTTTTTAGTTCAATTTATCTAAATACTGTACTACCTTATTTATATACTGTTTATGTTATTGATTTCTATTTTTCCCTCCTCTTCTTCTTCAGCACATTGCCTTCATCCAGTGCATGCATATTTCCCAACATGATGACATTAAGATTATAATTTCTCGAATACTGTGCTGTGATTCTGACTACTATTTTTTTTTTACATTTTCCCCCCTTAAGTTCTACAGCCTCTCATGTGTGCCTCTTTCGTCCTCCCTCACACGCGCTCTCTCCCTCTCTTCCCTTTTCCCTCTCTCCTTCTCTCCTCTTCTTCTCTCTCTCATTTAGAGATGCCAGATGGAAGCATTGCATTTTATTTCTGGATAATTCAGCTGTGTAAATCGTAAGGTGTGTGGAATGTCAATTAACAGTTGTTAATTGTGCAAGAAAAAAGTCACGGCAATTCCGAATAATCAAAGGCCTAGAATTTGACTTCTGTTACTATGGAAACTACACACCCACACCCTGGAGTAAGGGATTCTTTATTAATATATGCAATAATTAGCATAGGAAAAGCTAGCTCACTTCTGTTATTAGTAATACTTCCATAACCATGTTAAAAGCAGGCAATCCTAGAAATACAGAAAAGCAGTGTTTTAGCAGGTCTGGCTCAGTGGGTAGAGTGTCAGCCCTTGGACCGAAGGGTCCCAAGGTTCAATTCCAGTCAAGGGCATGTACCTCGGTTGCAAGCTTAATCCCCGGCCCTGATGGGTCCATGTGTGGGAGGAAACCAATGGATGTATCTTCCTTGCATCTATGTTTCTCTGTCTCTTCCCCTCCCTCTCAGAATCAGTGGGAAAATACCCTTGGGTGAGGATTAACAACAACACAAAGCAGAAACACAGATGATGTAAATGCCATACCGATATAATACTCTGACCTTCACAGGAGACCTTACCATTTATTTTATGTATAAGGTAGTTGGTACATCACCCATTTACAGACCTGAACAATGACACAGGAATATTTTCAAATGAATTTTTTTTAATCTGAGCTATTAAAAATACATTGGCTCCATTTCACTTCATTCATTATTGATGCAGTGCCTGTGAGTACTGCATTTTATCTACTCTCTAAAACTGAACGCGCGTTCACTTCAAAGACAAAGAGTTGGAGCCACGGACACGTGACCAATATCCGTGATTGTTTAACATAATAAAATTCACCAGATTGAGTGAATAAAATTCACTCAAGACAGTCCTGGAGTTTCTTCAGACAGGAAGTCGTGCTAAGGAAGGAGGCCGTAGTAACATACAGCCTTTTCTCGTGTTCAACATGTACCCCTGTCTTCTCAATGCCGTGGCAGGCTTACAGGGAAACACTGCAGAAGCACAGACGCAAACACACAGATCCACAAATAAGAGGGTTTCAGATATTCATAAGTTGTCTGAAGAACACACAATTGAGTTACGGAAGAGAGACTGTTGAAGGAGCTGTCTGCTCGGCAGGTAGCTGAAGTTGTCGATCACCGAGTTACAAAATGCGTGCAGCTGTTGCAGACCTCAAAGAGTCCTAAAAGGCCTGGAGAACGGGGCTTAAAAAATGGAGCAGGAACGAAGGAGGACACTGTGGCCACAGGGAGGCCACTGAGCTGGTGCCCCGAGCATGTGGCTCCTTGGGGCTGAGGACAGACCCTCCCATGGGCAGCCACTGGTACTGCCCATCCAGACACTCACGTTGCTACTGCAGCGTCACCTCCCTGGATGCATTTTCCAGTGCCCGGAGAGTCACCAGACCAATTGATTCCAAGGGAAAGAGTCTTACCAGCTGAAGTTAGGTGGACACAGACTGCAGAGGACATGGGACATACATACCTGGACTTTTCTGCTACTACATTAGGAGGCTGGCTTTGCCTCCGGCCAGGACACGGGAACCTCAGAAATCAGGAAGCAATTTCCGATTTTGGTCTTAAGATGTCTTAAGGTGCAGTTCCTAACCTAGGCTACTTGGAAAGGACTCCAGTGAACTTGCACTCGAAAGTCATGGGCTGTGAGCATTTGCTGGGCCCACGTGATACACGCAGAACATTTATGCCTGGTGCCTAGTGGATAGTGGCAGGAAATGGCACAGAAAGAAGGCGTGGGAATTGGCCAACCTATACATACAGAGCAGGAAAAACAAACAAACAAACAAACAAACAAACAAGCAAACAAAAAAGCTTCTCTGCTGTCTTCCCATCAACAAGTGTGCGGAAGCCCAGAGCAATCTGGCCGCCATCCCAGCTGAGACTGAATCAAATGAAGGGAATTACAAGATTATATATACCGTATTTGCCGGCGTATAAGACGATTTTTTGGCCCTGAAAAAACCGTATTTGCCGGCGTATAAGAGACTGGGCGTATAAGACGACCCCCTAACATTTCCACTCAAAATACAGAGTTTGTTATATACTCGCCGTATAAGACTACCCCCCACTTGGAGGCATATTTTTCAGGGCCAAAAAATCGTCTTATACGCCGGCAAATACAGTGTATATATATATAACTGAATTGTACACATTTTTTAAGAAGTTATCTATAATCTTATTTATCTTTAAATATTTTTTATTAAATTATTATCTATGTACATATATTACCATTGCCCCCCCCCATACATGCCCTCCCTCCCCAGAGTTTTGTGTCCATTGGTTGTACTTATATGCATGCATACACGTCCTTCGGTTGATAGCAACTGATATTTTATAGGAAACTTTCCCACGAGAATTAAGTGATGTCAGGGACTCATTATCATCTTAACACCATGTAACATATTTTAATGAACTTCCTTTAACTTTGTCCAAGTCAATGTGCCTGCTAATTTGGAACAAGCAGCCATTTATATGTGATGTGGACATTCCTGGTGTCTGGGCTGGCTCTCCAGCCAATAGAGGAAGTCTGGCATGCCTAGTGATGGTTCCTAGCCCCTCCTGCTGTCACCATTACAAGAATAGCTATTATAGCCTGACTGGTGTGGCTCAGTGGATAGAGCATCGGCCTGTGGACTGAAGGGTCCCGGGTTCGATTCCGGTCAAGGGCATGGACCTTGTTTGCAGGCACATCCCCAGTGGGGAGTGTGCAGGAGGCAGCTGATCGATGTTTCTCTCTCATCAATGTTTCTAACTATCCCTCTCCCTTTCTCTCTGTAAAAAAAAAATCAATGAAGTATATTTAAAAAAAGAATAGCTATTATAATATATAATGTAATTAGCATATAAGAAAACCTCCAGAAGCTCTGATTTGTGCCCGTTCTTTTACCAATTCCTCATAAAATTGGGTAATTAACACTGCTGTAAGGTATATACGAAAGTTGTATAGAGACTAAAATTATAAGAGTTGCCATCACAAAGAGAAAAAAGCATTTTTCTTTTTGTATGTATATGAGACAGTGGATGCTAACCAGACTTATTGCTGTAATAATTTCAGATCGTAGGCTGTAAACCTGAATCTTACTGCACATGCAGGAAAGAAGGGAGGGAGGGAAGAAGGAAGAAAGGAAAGAAGGAAGGAAATTGCCTCCTCGTCTCACAACGCAAACCAGGGAAAACACTGCAATGTGATCAGAAATCTAAACGCAACATCATATAAACATTAGAAGAAAATATGGGGAAATTTATGCATTACCTTAGATTGGAGCACAGTCAATTCAAGAAGCATCTAAATGTGATTCACCATGTAAAGGAAAATGATACAACCAGCTCTATAAAATATAAACACTTCTACATAAACAAAACACCAACAGAAACTCTAAAAGTAATGACAACCTGGAGAAAAATGCAAAACACATCCCACAGTAACATCACTCTTCTATTTAAACGCTCCCAGAAACCAAAGTGGGGAGATGAGGTAAATGGCAAAAATATATAGAGTTCACCAAAACGTCAACGGCTTTTAAATGTGAGAAAAGATAAATTAAACTCAGTTATAATAAGAAAAATATAAATTACTAGTATTCCGATATGCCATTTTTCCCCAGGTCATATTGGCAGAAGCTCAGGAATCTAAATGTCATTTTTTGGGCATATAGTTGGGATGACTGACCTTCGTTTCATTGGGTAATCATAAAACAACATTTTAAGTGACAAGTTATATGCACAAATAATGCATCTTGCTACAGTTCATCTCATGCTGTAGATATTATTGAAAGCTCCTATTTTTCCCCCTTTTACTAGATATTGGGTTCTTTGACAACTGAAAAATCATCAAGATACCTTTCCCCCCTCCTGATCCTCATATAATTTGTAGTAAAAAATTAGTTCATGGCCCTAACCGGTGTGGCTAAGTGGATAGAGCACTGGCCTGCGAACTGAAGGGTCCCAGTTTTGATTCTGGTCAAGGGCATGTACCTTGGTTGCAGGCACATCCCCAGTCGGGGGTGTGCAGGAGGCAGCTGATTAATGTTTCTAACTCTCTATCCCTCTCCCTTCCTCTCTCTCTATAAAAGAAAATCAATAAAAAAATTAGTTCATGAAGTTTCTTTATTCTCAAGGTTAGATAATTTCTTCCCCATCCTATAATGAGTTGCTATTTCATGTAACTGAATTAGACTAAAATTGAGGTCCATCTCCATGTAATCTAAACCTCAGGCAATGCCTAGTGCTAAAACTGGGCTTACTAATCTTTAAAATAAAGAGAATCGACTTAATTCGATGGCTGCATTGAAGACTGAGATATTGCATTTCATGTTCTTAGCAAAACATAAAGTGCTATTAAAATTAAGTTAATATGAATAAATAAGTATTTATTTATTTACCTTTTTTTCTCTTTCAATATCCGAATAGAAAAAAAAGGGGGATTTTTGTTCACTTTTTTATGAAAACTAAAGGAGTAATTCTGTCCAATTTCAGTCAAATCCTGAAAAACTTTAGAATGAGCTCTCTGGAGGAAAAAGATGCAAAACAAACCATCTGTGTGATGATCTGTGAGGCCAGCCATGGTGGTTATGGACATAAACTCCATATGAAAGCAGACGAGTTACTTATCCTCAGAAATGAAGATGGTTAACGGCTCCCATTAGCAGATTCTAAGACGCTGAGGAAGTGTCCGTAAACTCTAACCTCACCAGATGCCGCCACTCCCCTGTGATGCTATAAGAAAACATTCTAATAATATAATAAGTTCTCAGGAATGTTTGTCACCGTAAAAGGCACATGCCTGTTTAGGTGACCCAATAATGTACAGACTTAAAATTTTCCAACAGATTTGAGGTATTTATGTATTATTGCTTATGGAGCATTAACCAGACTTTATGTACCAATGCATTTATATAAATAGACATTTTAAGGAGTGCATTTGATGAACACATTTGAAGGCATTCACTGCTGCCTCGCGTACATAAAATAGATTGTTGTGTCAAATTATTTAATGTACTGTGAAGCTACTGTTAGAGAAGCAGGAATTATCAGCAGGTGGTATTTTTATAATTTCTGATATAATTGTCTGTTTTCTTCCCTTTGGCTACTATTTCTTATCAGATGCGTTTTTATCTTTCCTTTTAATTAAAAAAACACTTTAATTTAACTTATAACTTTACCAGGCATTATACCCAAGAAAAAATAAATTTATATATTACTTAATCATCATGATAAAATAAAATAGAGTTAAAAGAAAAAAAGACTAGGTTAATGTAATATGTGGAAAGTAATTCTGCACTAAATATTAGATATGTTTTCTATTATTAAAAAGAGAATCTTTGGAACCAACTAAAACATGTAAAATTTCAGATTATAACACATGTAGTAGTTATCTATTTCTAATCATTAATAAAATACAATTATGTCACTGTATATTGACCTTCCAGTGTTAGAATACATAAATTTCAAATGAAAGAACATTTTAGATTACCTTATATTGTTGATACATGTATGATAGTATTTTAGGCCTTGATTTTAGATATGACACCATGTTTTGAACTGCATAGGTCTATGTATGTATGTACACATGGATTTGTTTCACACACACTATAAAAATGTCTTATAATTTTCTTAACATTTTATTTTATCTAGCTTAATTTAGTGTAACAATACATTATATAATACATATAATATACAAGGTATTTGTTAAATTAAAATTTTCAATTCTTAGACATTAAACATTGTTAAAAAATGTAAAATTCCTCAGAGTTAAAACTTACATTCAAATTCAATGAACTTGGCAATAAAATTTTAATCTGATTATTTCTTATATAACTCTGTACTCTGATTAGTAGCCTGATGATACCTCAGGTTTTTTCCTTTTAATATATTTTATTGATTTTTTTTTACAGAGAGGAAGGGAGAGGGATAGAGAGCTAGAAACATCTATGAGAGACAAATATCCATCAGCTGCCTCCTGCACACCCCCCACTGGGGATGTGCCCGCAACCAAGGTCCATGCCCTTGACCAGAATCGAACCTGGGACCCTTCATTCCCCAGGCTGATACTCTATCCACTGAGCCACACCGGTTGGGGCTGATGCCTCAGTTTTAAGGAAACGCAATTTGACGAAAGCTAGAGCATACAGCGCCTGCTTCTATGTACTGTTTCACCAAGACATTTAGATGCCTCCGGGAGGCAGATGCACTTTATCAAATGTTAGCCTGCTAGAACATAAATCCCTCTCCTCTTTGACTGCACTGTCAGCTATGCTGACTTTGCTATTAACATGATTTTCATTACCTGCAGCAGTGCTCGCTCTATGAAAAACAAATTACATTTTCTGCTACTCACTATCATAAACTAATGTCAGCCGCGGAGTCTCCCGAATAACAACTTAGTTTGGCAGTTGTTGGCCGGAGAGTGATGGAGCGTTGACTTGCCGAGTGGTAAATAATAACTTGTTTATTTTGGCTGGCCTGTGTGACTTCAAAAAAAGGGGAAAGGTTTAAAAACTCCCATAAACTGGTTTTCTCTACATTATAAAATGCTCTCAATTAAAGACTTGGCCGACAAATGTTATACATATCAGAATGAGAATGAGGAATATAAGACTTCCACTTAAAGATGGCACAGTAGGCGCTTGGATATTGCTCCACTTCCCCTCAAACACGCCTGTAATGAACATAACGTGATTTATAATGCATAAGCTTGTCAGGACAAAAGGGCGGGAGGGTAAACACAGAACAAACACAGCAGCATGACTAACAGCCGGAGAGCAGGACAAGTGATAATGATGGTGTGTGTTTTCTAAGTGCGAATGATTGATCTCCTTTCCTTATGTCTTTCGCTGAAAATTGAATATCTTGTCGTTAAATCTTCTCCTTTTCCTATTCCTTACTCTTTTTCAGAGGCTTAGAATGGCTTACATCCAATCTCATAAAGAGGGAATAGGCTAATTAGTCATCACTCCATCACAAAGATGGCTGCGCCCACAGCTGAGGCCAAGTTTCCTTAAGGAGCAATCAGCAGGGACCTGAGGCCACGCCCTCCCCCGCCCTGGGGGGCTTGACAGGGGACCTCAGGCCGTGCCCCCCACCTGGCATCCGGTTGGGGGACCTCAGGCCATGCCTCCTGCCCCCTAACTTACATAAGAGAGAATACGTACATGCTCATGAAATAGATTCCAAGATGCGTTACTAGGTTTAATTTGGGATAAGTGAATAATAGTAACTGGATTTGGATACTTAAGTGAGAGGGGGAAAATTAGCACCTACCGGTAAAATGGGATTAAAATAAAAAAAAACTCAGTATATAATTATCAGGATAAGAGTTTAAAAAAAAAAACAAGGAGAGAATTGATGTGAAGCTGATACACTGTGTGATAAAATTCACTCAAATATGATACTGTTGACCAAGAGGCAAAACATTGCTCTGCTTAAATAAGGGAAGTTGCAGAAAAATGGGAGCAAGAGAAGTTGAGAAGCTGTGAAAAAAATTGTATTTCAAGAATGCTGACAGACGTTATTGATAAGACTATTTGAAAGTAGAAATGAACTCTAAATCTCTGCTTAATGAAGAGTGTGAGATGTTTTTGATATCTAGTTTTAACCCTTCTATCTGCCTATCTATCTATCCATATGGAAATGTGGAAATGCACACACACACACACACACACACACACACACACATGCATATATATATATATATATATATATATGCATATATATATATATGTATAGCAAATGCATGATGTATGACGTATGTAGTTAAGGCTGTGGGTGATACTGTCTGTAAGAAAGTTACCTAGTTACTATTGGGAATTATGTTAAACATACTGTGGGATGACCAACAATTCTATGTTGAAAAAACAGTATTACAGCATCAGAGGAACAATTTTTTGTCTGATAACACCGTACATGAATAATACTTCCAGAACCTGTGCAATTAAATGCCTAATGCACAGAGCTCATATAAATTGTGAGGCCCTAGCCATTCTGGCTCAGTGGACAGAGTGCCCACCCTTGGACTGAAGGGTCCCTTCCAGGCTCATTTCTGGTCAAGGGCACGTGCCTTGGCTGAGGTTCCCAACCCTGGTCGAGGTGCCTGTGGGAGGCCACCAATCGACGTGTCGCTCTCACACCCATGTTTCTCTCTGCCTCTTCCTCTCTCTGTAAAAGTCAGTGGGAAAATATCCTCGGGCGAGGATTCAGAATAAAATAAAAATAAGTAAACACCTGGTTATGAGGGCGTGTCTTACTAATAGGTACAGATTCAGTGAGGTTTGAAGCAATATGGGAATGAACAAGAATGTGTATTGCAACACTGGCGGAGACGCTGGTCATGCACCAGCTCGGACACTGTGTGGCTCCAGTGGTCACCAGTCAGTGCCCTGCAGCCCGGGCATCGGAGTAAATCGCCTTCACTTAGTACACGGTGGTTTGCATGTATATCCTGGCAGGAAACGCTCAGCGTTTAATGACCACCAGTGTGAACACAGCACAAGGAGCTAGGGTCTGTGGAGTAGAAATCATACCAGAAGTTTCACACATACGGCATTATCACCATTCTTATCATTATCATTTGGATTTCTTTACAGAGATGTGCAAATGACTTGGAAACTGACTTTTCCTTATTATGCTACCCATAAACAGCATTAGGTCCAAGTGGAGATTTGTGCGAACTTGACATTGCTTGTCAAAAGCAAAGGAAGTTTGTTAGGAAATTCTGCAAGGAATTATCAGGTGACACGAAAAATTAATGCATTGTTTAATGTCATGTGTTTTTGTACAGTTATTTCTAGATTGCCCAGAATTACTCGTTGATAACAGATAATCTCACAGAAGACTAATGGTACTAATCTGTGTGCAGATAAATGAAGGAGTCTGTCATAGCATCACAAAATGTATATTAAAACAAAAAAGAATCAAATATTCAGGGAGGGAAATACTCAAGATGGCAATGTGATTATTGAAAATTGATAGGCTGGGTTTTAGGCCTTTGCCAAGTTACTTTGCCAAAAGCTTAGGTATTAATCAGACTAAGGATAAAAGGTACATGGAGATCAGCCAGATAATTTATTAGCTCTTCAATTGAGTCATCAGTCTGTTCAAAGGCTAATTAGACCAATCTGTGAATGTATCAATCCCATAATTACTCAGACTAATTATATTAATCATCTGAAAGATGTTCATGCGAAACCGCTAATGCATAACCTTGTGGTTTTGTGATGACCTTTGTTCAATGAGAAAATGGTAGCCGTATAGGACTTACTATGCCTGGTTCATGATATGCAGATAGAAAATGATTTTAAAAATTAGATGCATCAGGGACTTGGTTAAAAAAAAAAAAAAGAGCCACTTGATGCTGTTTCATTTAGAGAAACTGAATGCATAGACTATTACTTGGTGAGTTCTTTCTTTAAGAGTCTGTGTGTATGAATGAGTGTGTTTGGGGGCTGTGGGGGGGTCTGCACCCACATATTTTGGGCAATCTGTATATATATGTAGGTACCTATAGATGAATCCCTTCTTAGCTGCTTATAGTTTCAGAGCAAAACCCAGATTTTATGTGTGGCTAACTAGTTCCTTTTTAAAAAAAGAAATAGCCGAAACCGGTTTGGCTCAGTGGATAGAGTGTCGGCCTGCGGACTGAAGGGTCCCAGGTTCAATTCTGGTTGGGGGCATGTACATCGGTTGCGGGTGCATCCCCAATAGGGGGTGCATAGGAGGCAGCTGATCGATGATTCTCATCAATGTTTCTGACTCTCTGTCCTTCTCTTTTCCTCTCTGTAAAAAAAATCAATAAAATATATATTTTTAAAAAGAAATATATATGTTGTTATTAACTTCAGAGAGGAAATGAGAGAGAGAGAGAGAGAGAGAGAGAGAGAGAGAGAGAGAGAGAGAGACATCAATGATGAGAGAGGATCATTTGATCGGCTGCCTCCTGCACGCCCACACGGGGGATGGAGCCCACAGCCTGGGCATGTGCCCCGACCGGGAATCGAACCGTGATCTTGGGAGAATCGCTGTCCTTCTGATCCAGATCGGAGGTCAGGGAACCAAGGTGAACCCTGCGCAGTGAGGGCTGTCGTTTGAAATGGCACATTGATCAGAAAGCCTTGTACTAGATTGTAGGTACCGAGTTCTTAGTTCATTTCTTCGAATGCTGCTTCATTTTCCGTAAACCAAAAAAAATATGTCAAGGAAACTGTGTCTATAAATAAGCACAGAATGAAAAAATGGACTCTTCTTCCTTCCCAGGCCTCTTTCCTCTCGTGTAGAACATCACTTCATCATGCCCACAAGATTCACTTGAGTTGCGAGCGGGTTCTGGGTCAGAACACAAGCATTTATTGGGAGAGTCCTTCAAACCACTTTTGATCAAAGAAATCCGCTCCATTCTCCACATCGATTTTCTTTTCTTAAGTTATCACCACAAATAGGGTCACAGTGACTCCACAGAGAAGCAGGTAGGAAGGCCTAACGATGCCGGAGTAGACATTCATCCTCCAGAGGCTGACTTTAGCCAAGAAAGGGGCAAGCGCAGCAATCATGCGCAGAGATGTATGATGCATTCCTTCTTTAAAAAATATTTTATTTTGCCGAAACTGGTTTGGCTCAGTGGCAGAGCATCGGTCTGCAGACTGAAAGGTCCCGGGTTCGATTCCGGTCAAGGGCATGTACATTGGTTGCGGGCACATCCCCGGTGGGGGGTGTGCAGGAGGCAGCTGGTCGATGATTCTCTCTCATTGACGTTTCTGGCTCTCTATCTCTCTCCCTTCCTCTCTGTAAAATATCAATAAAATATATATTTTTCCTACCACCATTTAGCACCTCTGTGCTCTCTTCCAGCTGTACCCCTCCCTGCTGCCCCCCACCCACTCAATCACCCCACTCTTGTCCATGTCCATGAGTTCTCTCTGTTTTCCTTTTTCATTCAACCCCCCCACCCCAACCACAATTTCAAACACACTTCCCCATTCATGCCTTGAGAAATGAACCAGTCCTCACTGCGGGTGGATATTCCACGGGGAACATTTCATAGCGGATGAGCTCTGAAATATGAATCGTGTGAGACCAGACAGCGGTATAAAACCCCCAAGACTCAGGACACAGACACACAGTCCTCGGCCTCTCTGCAACATCCTCCTCAAATGTGCCTGCGTTGTCTCCAATAAGAAACCCGTTTTGTTATTGAACTCCCACCGCGATCTCTGCTGTCTGTGTTCACTTAGAAACCCTCCCTCCCTTGGAGTGAGCGAGTTTGGAGTCACACCACGGACAGGCCACACCTCACCGAGCTCCTGGAAGCCACGGGAAGCCTCCAGAATGAATAAACATCTCTATCGCAATGTCCTGACAAAGCCATTATGAAAAGGTCATGTCATTTTTCACGCGGCATCTGTCTTGCTTAGGAAGAGCTGTGTACCAAAATTAGTTCCCGTTGCTGATCATTGGAAACATTACATTTAAAGGGGGAACCAGAGCCACCTTCATCCCGGATTAAACACCGGCAGAGCAGGTTTATTCTCGAAGCTTCTTTTCCCTCAGAGAGAGGGCACAGGGTTTTTGCAGTGTCCATTGTATTGTCATGGAGGCCGGTGTCTCACTATTATTATTTCAAGAACCATGGCTCCTGGGTGAGGGCTGGCATAAGACGGGGCATAAGCTTACCTCCACGGGAGTTTCAGGGGGCACATGAGAGTGTGAGTTAGAGCTCACCCTAACCATAGAGTGTTTATGAAAATACTTCACCCCGTTTCTTTGAAGAATAAAACACTTAAATCCTACGTTTTATGAAAGAGCAACAGAGAGGGAGTGAAAGCCATCAGGTGCTTTTCTTTTCTTTTTTTAAAAATATATTTTATTGATTTCATACAGGGAGGAAGGGAGAGGGATAGAGAGTTAGAAACATCCATGAGAGAGAAACATCGATCAGCCGCCTCCTGCACACTCCCAACCGGGGATGTGCCCGCGACCAAGGTCCATGCCCTTGACCGGAATCGAACCTGGGACCTTTCAGTCTGAAGGATCCACCGAGCCAAATCGGTTTCGGCCAGATCCAACTTTAAATTCGGCTCAACCCCATCACCATTCTTCTCACTGCACCTCTACGTTCACTTGTCTTATATTCAGACCCGGAAGATACATTTACAGTATTGGGCTGAGGTAACTGTAAGCACATGAGGAGAATTCTAGGAAAAAAATATACAAAGAAGAATATGTTAAGATGCACACGTTTAGAAACCTCCATGTGGGATATTTAAATTGGGAACAGATGGCACGGATATGTTAATAAGTTTTAAGTATATGTAGTGTTACTGAAGCTAGCAGGGGAGCGAGATATTCCGAGTTAGTTTTGGGTAAGTTATAAGGAGGCAAGTTAGGCCTAAAGAAGTAAATGTGTGAAAAAATAAACCGTTGAAACAACGCAATACTTTTAAAGACAGTTTTTAGGAATGTACCACTAAGAGGAATTTATGAAGTATTTCTAACGGAAGCCTACATTCAGATTTTCAAGAGAACATTTGGGCATAATGTTTGACAGTCTCCGCATACCTGAAGTCAACATGCATTCTTACGTTTTAAAACTAATTGCTTTTTAAATAAGTAAGTTTCAAAACCCCAGAAATACACAAATAAGTTAAGTAAGTCTATATGAAAGTATTCCTCTGGGAAAATAGTCCTTTTCTTTACATAATAGAGCTAAGGAATCCCAAATTCAACCTTTTAATGAGAGATAAGAAAATTAGCATGAAAACATCTTAGAACCAGAAATAGCTGCCAATATTTTAAACAAAAGATATAGGCAAATACAGTTCCTTGGTAACAACAAGAGCAATTTTAATGCCTAATTTAATAGTACATAATAATATATAAATACCATGCACTGTTCCTAAGAGCATCATCTTAATAAAATCATTTGAAATAAAATCATTTCAAATCTGTTGAGAAAAACTAAAGGAATTAAGGGAAATTTTTGAGCTGCATTTCCTCCTATCATGGGCTTTGAAAAGGAAAGCATTTTTTTTTTTTTATGCCCTGATAGCTACTGTTTTTTCACAAGTTATAAATATTTCAGCTATGATTAAAAAACACACAGTATGTTGATGATATTTAAATTCCTTACGTAGTACAATTTATTATTATGGTAAATACCATTTCTACTCAATTATTTATACTCATCATTCTTTTTTTAAAAATTTATTGATTTTTTAACAGGAAGGGATAGGGATAGAGAGTTAGAAACATCGATGAGAGAGAAACATTGATCAGCTGCCTCCTGCACACCTCCTGCTGGGGATGTGCCTGTAACAAAATTACATGCTCTTGACCGGAATCGAACCTGGGACCCTGCAGACCACAGGCGGAGGCTCTATCCACTGAACCACACCGGTCAGGGCTCACCATTCTTATTTGTAATAATAACGTGGAAGAAGCCACACTGAGCCCGGGCTCTTGTAGGCACATCTCTTCTCTTCGGCTGCGATTCGGGGAAGTGTGAGTAACACATTAGTTTAAATGCAGACAGCTATCTAAATGCCAAAACCTTTTTAAATTCGCCTCATTCCATCTGACTTTCAAATCAAGAGACATATGGCCTAAGTGTATATTAAACACCATAAAAACGAGAACTCCATAAGATGAGAAGCATTGAAAGGATCGCAGGAACTTGTTAACTCTTTGGAAACACACCCAACCCTTTATTTATTATGACCAGAAAACAAGGGTAAAAATATTAATTTTATTTTTGCACAACCACAATGTTATTTTTAAGCAGCACACGCCATTCATAAATACATGCAAGCACAAGTGGGCATGAACATTTTTAAAATTAAGAGTCAGACTTGAAAATATCTACTGATGAATGGCAGAGAACTAAGCCCCGCCCCTCCCTCTGAGGCCCCGCCCCTCCATCCGAGGCCCCGCCCCTCCTGCAGTAAGCCCCGCCCCTCCAGGCTCAGGGCCAGTTCAGGGTAATAAGGCTGGCTTACATTGGGCCTGGGATTATCTGGTCCACAGTTGATGCAGGAGTTCTGGGGTTCTGGGAGGGAAGGCCCATGACCCACCCTAGGTTCTTGGCCTCTCGCAGGAAAGAATTCAAAGGCAAGCCAGCACAGAGTTTACAGAGAGAGCTTCTCAGTGAGACAGAGGGACAGAGAGCAGCCCCTCCCAGCGGGATTGCACCCCTTATATTTCGGCTCCTTTAAAGGAGGGCGGGCATGGAATAAGGGGGGTGGGGACCGGATATTGAGGGTAGGCTTCCTGCCTAAACCCCGTGGTCAGAAACCTGCAGCTCGAGAGCCACCTGCGGCTCTTTGGCCCCCTGAGTGTGGCTCTTCCACAAAAGACCACGGCCTGGGCCAGTCTATGTGGAAGATGTGGCATTAGAAAAAGTTTGAGTTGAAAACCTTGGGCTTTCCAAAGAAATGTCAATCGTTGTCCTGTTGATATTTGGCTCTGTGGACTCACGAGTTTGCCGACCACTGGCCTAAACTTTGCAGAATTCTTGCCAAGATGAGTTTGGTCAAGGAAGGAATCCTGTATTTGACTTCCATAGACAAATTGCTAATTCTCAGCCATTTTTGAAGTCGGCGAACTTAATCTAGTTGACATACAACACTATAGACTCTATAGTATAGGTAGAGCATTAGTTTCAGGTGCACAAAGTAGTGACTTCGAATGTAAACAGCTTACAATAGGATCACCACGCCGAGACTAGTAATCGCCTGATAAGGGAACGTTTGATGCTGGTGGAGAAACAAAGAGGATATTTGAGAGAGAGAAAAAAAATCAATTTCATTCTGAGATACTATCTCCTTAGAAATTCAATTTCTAATTACCAGTACATTATTTTTAAGAGGTCAATAATATGGACTACGATGAAAGATGTAATAGAAATAAATCACTGTACCTCTTGCATGGGGCAGAGAAATAGCTGTTGTCCATTCACTTTCTCTTGTGGCTCACTGTTCTTCCCCCGGCGTACACACTTTATGTCGTCGGCTTCCCAAATAGAACTGCATTTCCAATTTGGGAGTTTTTAAATTTTTTCCCCTCCCCATAGGTACCTTTTACTTCCCTGAAAACTGAGGCGGGATAATGTTGAAGCAGAGCCGTGTTTTATCTTTAAGTATGATGGATTCAACAGGTACTAACGGAATCCGCTTTTATCATTTTCCTCTCTCTCCCAACCTCAACCTAAAATACAAAACCCATACTCTGCTCAGAAATCGCAAACTCTTCCTGCCACCCACCGCTCTTGCACCGTTCAAGTGTTTTCTCGCTGACAGCTATTACTTGCTCTTCAATGAAATCCTTTAGGCGGGGAACGCATACTCATGCCAAACCATGTCCTAGAACGTGGCGTGGAATCCCTTTTGCTTCCAAGTTGGCAAAGAAGCCCCAAAGCAACGAGGCTTCGCCAATGGCACATCCTAATGAGAGCGGAGCGGCTTCCGGCCGCCCTCATGTTAGGGCTTATGAACAGGTACCCCGGAGTTTATAGGGTCACTCCCCAGCTCATGGCTCCACCCGAATCTTCTCTGCTCCCTCAAGCCCGGCACCTGCGGTGGGAGACAGGTCACACCAGAGCGAGCTCACGGAGTCTCACCTCGAACCCCTTTTCCTCCCTTCTGCACGGGGAGTGCCTTTTCTTGGGGACCCGGGGGCCCCACAAACCTGAACTGGGAGGAGGTACCCTCCCGAGGGGCTTAAACTCAGCCCACAGAGGATGGACTGGCATCTTCTGGAGCAACCCCATTCCCGCCGCATCCGCTGGGATTGGGCCCAGCTGTCCACGCGGTAACCCCCTCAGTGACACCCCCTTTCCTGTCCTCTCCCCTCATTTGTGAGCTTGGGTTTCCCTTCAATTAGCTGCACCCAAGTCCTTGCCTCAGGGTGTGCTTTGGAAGGAGAAGCAAGTTACGGTAGGCCATCTCCAAAGCCACATGTAAGAGGAATATTAGGGCAGAGGGAGAGATTGTGGAAACTGAGTCAGAAAGTGGGGGAGGGGCGTGGCCTCTCCTTGCTCACTACATTGGGGTCTGTCTTTCTTTCCGAAGCCACACGGGGCTCCAGGAAAACCCAGCACGTGTCTGGGGGGGGGGGGGGCTGAGAGATGGACAGACCATGACTCTATGTGTTGCTCTGTGAGACGTGGCTCAGAAAGGGGATCTCTGTTCCCCACCGTGCCCACACGTGGAGAGGAACACAAAACACCACGCCCTGGGCGATCTATGTTGAAGAAGTGGCGTTAGCAGAAGTTTAAGTGTAAAGAATGTGGCTCTCCAAAGACATGTCAATCATTGCACTGTTGTATTTGGCTCGATGAGTTTGCCGACCATTGGCCTACACCAGGTTGGAGAAGCTGGTACCAACACTAACTAGTCCAAGCAGGTTGGTTAAGCAGCACCCAGCCGTGTGAACGTTTTAATGTTCAGGTTTTATCCGTTCTCCACGGATAAAGCTTTACTCTGATAGTGCTCAAGAAGGCAGTAAAAGCTAGACGTGTACGTTCTCGTTCCAATAAAAACGACAAGCATTTATTAGCATCATTATGCGCTAGACAGTAAGGTACATTCTCATGAATTATGTAGATATGTTATCTCATTACTGTTCAACAGGACCCGACGAGGCAGAAATTCCTCTTTAATAAATAAAGAATGAAGGCAGAAATGTTAATGACTTTGGTTATGGTCCCAGGTGGTCAGCGGTGGGGTGGGGTGGACATTAAATTCCTCTAAACAGCATCTCACCTGTGGACCAGTGTGGGGCCCCCTTTAGATGAGAAGGTGCAGCTTGTATCTGAGATGGTATGCAGATAAGATGTAATGAATATTAACAGAAAGATGTATCCCTTTAGAGCAAAACAAAAAAAATGCAAGTTGCCTTCGCTCTAGGCCAGTGGCCAGCAAACTGCGGCTCTGGAGCCACACGTGGCTCTTTGGCCCCTTGAGTGTGGCTCTTCCACAAAACACCACGGCCTGGGCGAGTCTGTGTTGAAGAAGTGGCGTTCGAAGAAGTTGAAGTTTAAACAATGTGGCTCTCCAAAGACATGTCAATCGTTGTGTTGATATTTGGCTCCGTGGACTGATGGGTTTGCCGACCACGGCTCTAGGCTAACGTAAGATCCTTGAGTGACGCCTGGCCAGAGGCCCTTGGTCACAGGCAAGGAAAGATAAAAGGAACAAAGACTCCGTTCTCAACAGTGCTGCGGGCTGTCATCCGGAATAGGAAAAGTAGAGAGATCTCGGCCCGTTACTTTCTTTTTTGTTCTGCCAGTCTCCCCATAGAACGGCGCAATCCTATTCACGGCTTGGAAGCATTCCAAACCCTGGGCGTGCAGCTTCCAAGCATAAGACGGGAGAATAGAAGCCAAAGCCGACTCCCAGCCCGGGACCCAGCTCTGCCAGCACGCGGCCGTGGCTGTGGATCCTGCCCAGTGCCACTGCCTGTGACTTCGGGAAAGTTCCGTTCACCTGGGCCACCCGCCGCCGTGCCTTCGGGAGCAAGTGGCACAGCGCTGACCTCACAAGGATGCGGCCAAGCATCAAGTTTACATGGAAGCCACTGTCACAGCTGGAACCCCAGCTGTGGCTCCGAGCCGGCGTCCCAGTGCCACCAGCATGGACTGAGCCAGGGACCTGGAGCCGTGGGCTGTCAGACGTCCTGTGTCCCACCCGGGCCTTTCTTCGGCCTCTGCGTCGCTTTCCCGCGGAGAGAGGGACTCTGCCAGGAGTCATCATCACGCCTCCTCTTCTTGGCACAAGGACGATATTCCCTCCGCACCCGAGAAACGCTTTGTTTCTGGCAGACTGCAAATGAAACACCTGCTGCCAGATCCATCTGGGGATCGGCCCGGCCCACACACCTCCAGGTGTGAGGCGTTGGGGAAATGCGTCTTTTTCTAAAACGAATGGCCCTCCGCAGCAAAGCAGGTAGAGGAAAACACGGCGGCACCTGTGTTTGCTCAATCCCAGCCAAAGCACCAGCCCTGATGGGTGTTTGCAAGCAGAAGCAGAAGCACGGGCTGGGAGAAAAATAAATGGAAATCTGCTCGATTTCAAACTCCCCAAACAAATGTGCAGCAGGTTGTGAATACATAAAAATATCCCCAGGAGCACTAAACAAATCCCAGACAGCAGCCCTGGCTTAAACGTTGTTTTGGTAAAGATTTCTTTCGTTTTTATAATTCCTAGAACTTCCAACGAATGCGATTCCGTTCTGTGGTACCCAATGAAACGCTTTGCTGTGTATGTGTCATGATTAAGAATTGTGAACGGATGGGGCAGAAATGAGGAATTAGGTTTCTTTAATGTATTGAAGCAGAGGCAATATGATATTAACTTTACTAAAAACCCACAGGGAGCCCGGGCAGTGTGGCTCAGTGGTTGAGCCTCGACCTAGGAACCAGGAGGTCAGGGTTCGATTCCCGGTCAGGGCACAGGCCCGGGTTGCGGGCTCCATTCCTAGTGGGAGGCAGCCGATCCACGATTCTCTCTCATCATCGATGTTTCTCGCTCTCTCCCTGTCCTTTCCTCTCTGGAACCAATAAAAATATTTTTTAAACAATTTGTAGTGAATCATGGTACTTCCTACACCAAGTGCATGCATTAGAATCAGACATCCCTGGTCACACTGCCTATTAAGAATTTTCAATTTAAGAAGTTTTTCCAGGCCTCAGTACCTTACCATTGACCATAGCACATTCAGCCTCCACTTGATACGTAATTTTTAGTTCACAAAAGCCTATAATTTTTCATCAGCTTGGAAGATCTTAAACACAGGATATCTCAATGTAATAAAGATGAGCTCTATTTTCTTAGAAGAAAACTACTGACAAATGTTTTAAGATAGATTCATTTTTTGACTGCATGTCCAAATACTTCTTGACGATAGAAAAGGGGGATAATCAGCCAAAACCGGTGTGGCTCAGTGGATAGAGCGTCGGCCTGCGGACTGAAGGGTCCCGGGTTCGATTCCGGTCAAGGGCATGTACCTTGGTTGCGGGCACATCCCCAGTCGGGGGCGTGCAGGAGGCAGCTGGTCGATGATTCTCTCTCATTGATCTTTCTAACTGTCTTCCTCTCTGTAAAAAAATCAATAAAATAAATTTAAAAAGGAAAAAAGGGAGTAATCAAATAGATAATAAATATGCGAAGACCTGTGAAGGAATAGAGCCAGGACTAAAATAATTTATCAAAAACAATTCCCAGTTTCCATTAGATGACTCAAGTCCTATGGTCCAGTAGAGGTTTGTTTATATAAAATCCTGCAGGAAATATTTCCCGAGCCTTTATTTTGAAGGTGAATTGTGGAAAGATACATGACACTATTGGGCAAGGAGAGGGTGGACATGATCAGAGGCTGGGCCAGGAGGAGAAGTAACAGCTGCGCTGATTTACTTCTACCGGGGACTGCACAGGCAGTTACTGCGTTAGACCAGCCCCCCTTAAAACAAGCCGGTAATTGGAAGATACTCGGGAGTTCTTTTAAATAATTGCATCTTGGCAACAGGACTTGCCTGTCTGGCTCTCTCACTGTATAAACAAACCCAGAATCCGAGGAGCTGTGGAGCGTGGCCAGCCGGAGAAGGACAGTTTAGCGGCAGATGGAGGAAAAACGCTAAAGCACACCTTTATCACGTGATTTGATGGGCACGTGATTCAGCGCCCCTGTCTTTATCAGCCGGTGTGGGAGGCTGGGCACTTAGGACCTGATGCTGGTGGTTTTGGGTCTCTCCCAGGAGAACTCGGAGCTGCTGTCTGTCTGTCTGAGTGCTTTGCATCCTCCCTAGAGTTTGGTGTTGGAGATGGTCTGTGTTGTATAGGAGTTGTTTTTGACAATTCAGCCATGTTATGGTAATGTAGCAAGCAACCTTGGTTTAGCACCTAAAAAAAAATCAATGTAAGTTACCAATATAATGGATGCTGAAACCCGTTTGGCTCAGTGGATAGAGCGTCGGCCTGCGGACTGAAGGATCCCAGGTTCGATTCTGGTCAAGGGCATGTACCTTGGTTGCGTGCACATCCCCAGTAGGGGGTGTGCAGGAGACAGCTGATCGATGATTCTCTCTGATCGATGTTTCTAACTCTCTGTCCCTCTCTCTTCCTCTCTGTAAAAAAACTCAATAAAATATATTTTAAACTATATATAATGGAGGAGATATATCTAATTATTCATCTCAATAGATGCAGGAAAGGTATTGACAGACTTCAATACATATCCATGACAACAATACGCAGATTAGAAATATTGAACTAGAAAGGCACTTTCTAAGATCAATAAATATGATTTTTTAAAATCTATAAATAGGGTCATAAGTAATGATGAAATATTGGCTATTTCTGCCTAAGATCAGAATGTCTGATCTCGCCACCTCTTTTCAACATAGTACCAGGTATCATAGCCACTGATATGTAATCAGATAAACCACAAATCATAGATATAGAAAGGATAACTGTTAAGTAGACAGTCTAAAACTGACTACAACAAAATTACTATAACTAGTAAGAAAATTTGCCAGTGTCGCGCAACCAAGGAAAATATATAAGAATAACTCTATTTTCACAGACTAGTACTTACTCATTGGAAAACAGCATTTTAAAAATACCATTTAAAATGACACTTGATATCAAGCTAAGTGCGGATGTTGAATAATATTCTCATCCCAGAGGGTAAAGGAGAAAGGAGACACTAATTTGCAAACTCATTATACATTGACAAAATGACATAGGGTAATGTGGACTGCACAGTGTTGAGACTTGAAATCAATGGGAAAGATAACATTTAAGACCATAATTTTTCCAGCCATGATATTCCCTAACGTCTAACTTCCTAGACTGAATAAAACAAAAATAATTTGTCAGTCAGTTTAGAGCGCAATTTCTTAGTACTTGTTACTACGTAGACATACTAGAGATATCTCAGATTTATGTAGGACAGATAAGAAATGTGAGTAATTTAGGGCTAAGATAAAATTTGACTTCCTGAGCTTTTTCTTAGTGTAATGTCCATGATTGTCTAGAGATTTGCATCAAAAGATCAAAATAATGAGGTGATTATGCACAGATTCCAAATTTCAATCCTACCATCTGTAGGTGGTCCCCTAATGAGGGCTTTGCTGCCTAACGGGAATGAGAAATCACCCGGCTTGTTTCTGGCAAAATTAGAGGAAATAATACATCTCGGATAGCTTCTCCAGTCGTGAGATTAACTTCCGTTATCATTTCTCTCAAATAATTAGCTCTTTTTACACATGAAAACACATACCTCAGAGGTAGATCTCAGAGGTTACTCGTAATGTTGCCTATACATCGTGTAATTAAATATATAGTCGTGTTTCTGAACATTTGCAAATTATATAGAACTCTCACTTACCCAATTTAATCTTGATTTACAAAAAAAATTTTTACTTGTAGACATGTTTTAAAATAGGTACAGAGGAAATGGTAGAGAGCGTGTACAGTCTTTTTGTTTATTTGTTTTACTCCTCATCCAAGGATATTTTTTCCATTGATTTTTAGGAAGAGTGGGAGAGAGAGGGAAAAACAGAGAGAAACACATCGATTGGTTGCCTCCTGCAGAGGCCCCAACCACAGCCCGGACCAAAGAGGAGCCTGCAGCCAAAGTACATGCCCTTGACTAGAACCGAACCCGGGACCCTTTGGCCCACAGGCCGACTCTCTATCCACTGAGCCACACTGGCCAGGGTGAGGGCTCGTGCATTCCTTTTCACTTCCCCCGTTTGCTCAGCCAGCAGAATGGCCGTGATTGACTGATCATTAGATGTTGCAGGGAAATAGCCCTCAGGCCTTAACTCCTAGAGTAGGTTTCGCTAAGGGTTATGATTTGTTCCGTTACCGCGAGGGCTGAGAAGTCAGCACATTGTTAAATAAATCGTCAGGTCCTCCTGTCTCAGGGCAATGATTATCGATCATCGCTTTTAGTAGTTAAAGCGAGCATAGTCCCCGGAGAAGCGAAGGGAGAGCTTACTTCCATAAGCCACTCAAAGGATTCAGAACCTGTAAGACAAACATCCCCTTGAAGGAATAGTCTTTTGATCAGAGGTCACTAGCACCCCCAGAGCGTCTATCAAAATAACCTACCGAAAACTTGGGGAGAATCACGTCTAAGATCTGGGTGACACAACACGCCTGTTGAATGTCAGTGTGTTCAGATAATGTAATGAATGTAAGTGAATACAATGAGGTGTTGTTGTTGTTTTTAATTATAAAGAGCAACAGTTGAGGACTTTCACCCTGCAAAGTGAGGTCAGTGGTGCCCATGACACAGGGATGGGGGGGGGGCGCCCTATTAGTCATGGAGGGGAACCGAGGGGCACAAACTTAGTCTCCCGGCGGGCACACCCGCAGCTGCGGATGAGCTGGATGATGATGATGTGCTTCCTGCTTCCATCTCTGTATTGAGAACGAGTGTCTTTTTAAAGCCTGTTGAGCCCAGCCAGTGTGGCTCAGTGGTTGAGCGACGACCTAGGAACCAGGAGGTCAGGGTTGGACTCCCGGTCAGGGCACAGGCCCGGGTGGCGGCCCGAATCCCAGTAGGGGGCGTGCAGGAGGCGGCCGATGGATGTTTCTCTCTCATCATACACGGTTCTGTCTCTTGCCTTTCCCTTCCTCTCCGAAATCAATCAGAATATGTTTAAAAAGAAATAAATCTATTTATTGCCACATTGTTTTGTGCCTTTTGTTGGTGATTTTGCTGTTTGAAATGTGGCCCCAGAGGGGAAGTACAAGAAGGCTGTTGGGCGATGCGGATATCCGGGTGTCAGATCCCCATTGTTATATAAGTTATCAGTCCAAAGCCACACGGGAGGTAGAACTGAAGCACAGGGCTTAGCTAGCGGACTCTCGCCAGGGGACTGGGACAGATACTGTCTTGCACGTCTGCCACTGAGTTGTACCAGAATTTGTCCTCTCCGGTGGAAGCAGAAATTAGAAGAGGAACATCTTATCTTTTTTTATAACTCAAAATATATGTATTGTCACATCGGTAATTCTTTTCTATTTTTTCTTTTTTTTGACAACACATTATGTTTAGAAAAAAAACAGCATATTCCGAATTTTTTACATGTTGGGAATTACTGGATTTTTACTTAGGTCAACTTGATTTTTAATATTTTTTACTGTAAAAACCTTCAGTTAGCCCAAAACGGTGTGGCTCAGTGGATAGAGCGTCGGCCTGCGGACTGAAGGGTCCCAGGTTCGATTCTGGTCAAGGGCATATACCTTGGTTGTGGACACATCCCCAGTGGGGGATGTGCAAGAGGCAGCTGGTCGATGTTTCTCTCTCATTGATGTTTCTAACTCTCTATCCCTCTCCCTTCCTCTCTGTAAAAAGTCAATAAAATATATATATTTTAAAAAAAACACGCTTCAGTTAGAGGAATAGTTTTAGCCTTTCGTTTTATTATTTCTACTAGATGTCTCGTACACAAATCAATTAAGAAAATTGGAACCCGGAACTTAATAAGGCACAGTGTTGTGTTTAATTGAACTTTACTGATTCTACTCTTGACACCTTGAATTAAACATATTAAACAAAAATCCACATTGCTATCTTCATTATTTAAGGTAATCAGGTAATTGTTGAGATGTAGCATGTTTTATTAAAGAATTATTAGCCTGAGCATACATCAGATTTCGGTCCCCATCTCTGCTCGGTGCTGATAAGCTTACTGAACGGCTCTGAGAGCAGGCGAAATAATTCATCGGCAGAGTACAACAGTAGGAGAATTATCTCATTTATTTAGATGATGACTTGGCTTTCTTGCATGAAAGTAATTTTGTGGGTATATGGCTGTGAAACAATGTATTAGGTTCCTTTCCCAGTAGAAGCACCAAAGGGAAACAGGGCACGTGGAATCAATTTTAGCTTTCAGTTGTGCCAAAAAAAAAAAAAAATCCCCCCCCCTCCCGAGCCCCAAACTTCACCTTTAATGAACGCATGACATTTCATTTCCATCAGTAATGAGTTACATTTCTGGAATGAGGCAGTCCTCTTCAGAAATTACACTTGCTCTCTAAACATCTTAATCTGGAGGTTAAACCAAATATTAATAGCATGTGACCTATTTTGCTCTTTATAATCTAATTCATGAAAGTAAATTTAATTTCAAACATGCTAATTTACTACTAAGGACACTTTCCCGGGGGCTGGGAATCTCCAGCTGTATGAAAACTCACTGTTTGTGAAACTATAAGACAGTGGTCGGCAAACTCATGAGTCCGCAGAGCCAAATATCAACAGCACAACGATTGACATTTCTTTGGAGAGCCAACTTTAAAATATATATATTTTATTGATTTTTTACAGAGAGGAAGAGAGAGGGATAGAGAGTCAGAAACATCGATGAGAGAGAATCATCGATCAGCTGCCTCCTGCACACCCTCCACCAACGTACATGTCCTTGACTGGAATCGAACCCAGGACTCTTCAGTCTGCAGGCAGATGCTCTATCCATTGAACCAAACTGGTTTCGGCTGGAGAGCCAACTTTTTAAAACTTAAACTTCTTCTAACACTTCTTCTTCAAAATAGACTCGCCCAGGCTGTGTTATTGTGTGGAAGAGCCACACTCAAGGGGCCAAAGAGCCTCATGTGGCTCACGAGCCACAATCTGCCGACCCCTGCTATAGGAGGATTCGGAATTTCTGGCACAGAACCATGCCAGAAGGTTTGGATGGCCCTTTGAAAAGGAGAAGATATTCTACAGAAGCCTTAATGCATACCAAGTAGTTAGAGAGATTCTCCCATCATTCTAAATTACACACACACACACACCAGGGTGTCTTCTCATTCTCAGCAAATCTGAGGGGCCTTTCACTTCTGGGCGACGGATTTTAGAGTGTGGGTGGAGGGGTGTGAGGGGAGAGACAGTAAGGGAAACACAGGCATAGTTTAGAAAACTAAGCTTTGCCCGTAGTGACCTATCTTTTCTTTTCAATCAAGAACTTGGAAATTGCCCAAACCGGTTTGGCTCAGTGGATAGAGTGTCGGCCTGCAGACTGAAAGGTCCCAGGTTCGATTCTGGTCAAGGAATAGAGAGCCACATGCAGCTCTTTGGCCCACTATTCTAGACTAAGGGCATCTACCCAGACAAATGCTATTCCTCACCGTTATCTTCTCTATAATTTTCTCTCTGTTTTCTGAAGTTCCAATACCATTGCCACTGCCATTAATAGTAAAAGTAATGTGTACTTCCAGAGTTATTTTGAGGTTTAAATACATTCATCCTTAAAAACGCTTAGAACAGCACTTTGCACAGACTAAGCAACTGTACAAATGCCAGCTGCTATTCCTGTTGACACACGTCAATATTACCATTACGTCAAGGAATCGTTTGGGCCCTTCTGTCATTTCTCATCAAAAGTATAATAATCAGACGAGGCATCAATGTGATGCGATCCAGATCATAAAGCATCTGTGGACACTATCTGCTGAGAGTAGACACACATGAGTTTTAATTTTAAGAAAAGGACCGCCGGTAGCCTGCCGGTGGAGTGATGTGTCGGAGTGTCTCTGAGCAGAGATGCTAGCCAGGAGGAGTCTAGGTAAATTGTGGATGGAAACACCATAAAAACTGCTGTGACTAGGACAGGTTTCTCAGATATTGGGGAGAAAGGTTCGGGACATGGTGGATGAAGCTACCGGAGCAATTGATGGATGGGGCCAGAATGAGACGGAGTTTTCCTTCATGCCAACCACTCCTCCATCTCTGTTTTGAACTGAGTAGCACAACACTGTGATGGATTCTTTCCTCCCAATTCCACCTTCTTCATACTTAGAGGTGTCACACCAGCTAGAGCAATTTCACGTGAGAGATTACAATTTAGGGAGGATACATAACCGCAGGTCATACACACAGCAAGTGTCTGAGTCAGGGTTGAGATCCACAATTGTCTGATTAAAAAAATATAGGTCTAATCACACACCACTATGCTCATATGACCAGATTAGGCAATGTAATTATAAAGATAGATATCCCACTTAGAAAAGAGTTATGCAAAGCAGTACGTAATTAAATTAAAAAAAGTTTTGCACAGTAATCAAATGATTATGGGAGTAGCGTTGATAATAATTAGAAGTGATAATTGATAATAATTAACTGCTAGGAAGAGTCGATGGGGTGTTAAAGAGCAAAGATACATTTATCTGAACCTTTAGTGGGTAGATTGGGTAACAATCTTCCAAAACAGAATAGACCGCATCATCGATCAGTTGTCTTGGACACACTGCTGGCCTCTGCTGAGCACGATTTTACCTCTGTGATTATGTTTTATTGTCATGTTTTTATCCTTACTTTTGGACTAAAATTATTTGTTCTTGGTAAACAAGAACGCATTAATAATCTTGCAAAGTTGAGATGTTTTCTAACTAAATACAAAGAATCTATTCTGTCCATTCATAGCTGTGCTTTATTTTGTCGAGGTCGATGGCATTTAGTAAATTGAAAGGGGTTACTATTCGGAGTCATTTGTTTTGCTTTTTTTAACTGTATTTTTAAAAAATTATTGATAGTATTAATGGACAGATATCAATACTATAATACTATCAGCTCCTCTCGGCTCCCCAGGCCTTCACTACCATATTGCCCATGTCCAGGGGCTGTGCCTATATCTATATATAAAAAGCCCTGGGTGTGAGGCCGTAACGCCTTAATGACCAGAGGACCAGTTACCAGAAGGTACATGGAGCACCTGTCGGGTCCTCCCCCCAACTCCCCACCCTCCTCCTGGGGTGCCGGCAGCATTGGCAGAGCATTGAGGGGCATCGGCAGCATCCGCGGAGTATGCCAGGCATCGCAGGGCAGCGGGCAGGACCCTGATGGCAGGCTAGGCCTAGAGGACCCTACATGCACGCGATTTAATCGTGCGCTGGGTCTCTAGGGAGTATATGAGTTCTTTGGTTTATCTCTTCCCGTCCTCCCAGCCCCACATGGGGGTATGTCAGCCTGTTCCATGCCTCTCTTCCTTTCTGTCTTCTTTTGTTGGTCAATTCATTCTGCTCATTCGATGCCACGATAAGTGAGATCAGGTGAGAGTTGTCTTTCTCAGATTGGCTTGTCTCACTTAGCGTAATATTTCTCAGGTCGGAGTTCGTATCTGAGCCAGAGTAACCAGAAAGCTTCCCGAAACAGTAGACAACAACCATCACCATTTACCACCTTCTAGGTGAAGGTGTTCACACGAGATAAGACGCAAATAGCCTTTAGTAGTCAGCTCTTTGAGTCTGCTCCTCTTAGAAGCCAGCGCGTTCCTTCCCCAGCTCCGTGTCCGCACGCCCACCTGGCAGCCGGCGTGTGAGTTCTGGTCACAGCTGGATGGCGGGCACCCACGTAGGAAACAGCAAACTTGGGGACGTGGGGCACAGGGGAGGCTCTCACGGATGGTGGTCCCCACTGAGGGGCGTGGCTGGTTCTGATGCTGAGCTGGTTGCATGCAGCATCTTGGCTGAAGCCACCCGTGAGAGCTGCCCTCTCTGCGCCCCCAATGGTTCGCGATGCCCCAACTCTGCCTACTCCTCAGTTCACACTGGAAAATGGGTCTTGGTCGCAACATTGGGCCTTTTCTCACTCTCATTCCGTGTGTCTTTGCTTTATTCTTTTTCCTTTCATCGATTGCTTTTATACTGGAGAGGAAACACCCTGGGTTATGGGGGGGGGGGGAGGGGAGTGGGAGGCCTCTAATAGTAATCATGCAAAGAAGCTGCAATTTATAAAACAAGTACCCCGTTTCAAGGGTGGCAATTTCGCAGGTTTTTCCGGGAAAACCTCTCATCATATCTGATTAATTCTCTTTCATTAGGAAAAGTCAAGTTGGACTGAAATTAGGAACACCTGCCTGACTCAGATTCCTCATTTTAAGAAGCTCCAGGGTAGATAACCTCCCGCTTCCCAAATGTCAAGGATTCTTTCTAGAACGGGGCCAGTTATGAGCCGGCATCCACCCATGTTTGATTTTTAATACAATTTTCTAACCCTGGAATCAATGTTTGTTGCTGCTTTTTGGAATCTGAATTCAGGTCAGATTTTTTTTTTTCCTTAGGAAGAGTAATCCTTTGTAAGTTGGGCATGTAATTTTAAGAGCAGTGCTTTCGTTTTCTTGACTTATTGTTCAGTTGGAGCCAGATGCATGCTTTATATGCCCTCAGACCACATATAGAAACTGGTTTTCTACAAACGTCCATATGTTAGCTCTCTGCAGTCACCTTTTGAAGCTCTGAATGAGCAGATGATGCCCAAGCAGTTGTCAAAATCATCTCCCGGCCTTGGCCTCGTGACTCGATTGGTGATTGGCGATTGGTGCGTCATCCCGTCTACCTAAGCGTTCCTGGTGCCATCCCAGGTTGAAGCTCATAGGTGAGGTTTCTCTCTCTCCCCTCTCCCCCTCTACAACCAATCAAAACCTGGCCTTGGGGTGAGGATTAAAAAAAATAGCGATGTTGCCTTAGCTTTATCCCTATGTAGCACCCAAATTAATATTATGCATAGCCAAAATCACACACTATTTAAATTCATGGCCAACACTAAATTGGGCGTAGTGGTCAGCCGAAAAAAGATCAGGAACACAAAAGTGTTATCCTGATGTGGAAATGCGAGAAGGAAAAAGCAGCTTACAGCGTGTGCAGATCCAGGAAAGGTGGTTTCTCAGGGGAGCGAGTTCCTGGTTTTGTTGCTGCCTGTCTTTGGCCTCACCAGACCAGGGTGTGCTTGTATAAATGCCGATTACGGCCCCGCAAAGTGCAGAACGGGGAGCGGTGATTCCACTCGGAGCTGGGAGAATGGGAGCCGTGGTCGCCGCTACAGAGGCCTTACACCTGCGTGCGCCCGTGCGGAGTAATTACCCCATTCCTCACTGCGCCGAGGGCTTGTTTTCTGCAGGTTGCACTGAAGGTGTAATTTATGTCTAAGCTTAATTCTCTCTCTTTACTTGGGACAAGCGTGAGGCCTTTAAGACGGCATCTGCAGCCCGCAGCTTTTGAAATTAACTCCATTTGTATTAACCAATAGCATTTACCTCTGCCCGAACTTCACTGTGAAAGCTGATTCCGGAATTACTAGGGAAACTCATATTGTACTTCTTGATTTGCCCCCTATGGTTATATCAGTCAAAAGCATGAATAAAAATCTAAACAAATAGCGTAATGTTTTATGGTTATTGGGATAACAATAGGAGTAATAATATCAACATAGTAAGTATTGATATGGTAAGCCATTATAATGAGAAAAATGCACATAGCACACACGTAAACAAATATATGTATGTATGTATATACACTGAGTGGCCAGATTATCATGACCTCTGAATGCATAATAATCTGGCCTCTCAATGTATATCCTATATAATAAAAGGCTAATATGCAAATTGTCCTCTTGACCAGGAGTTGGACCAGCAGCAAGGTTAGCCAACCACCCATGTCCCCTCCCCCTGGCCAGGCTGACCAGACCCCACACATGTACAACTTCATGCACCAGGCCTGTAATATATATATACTGAGTGGCCAGAATATTATGCGTTCAGGGATCATAATAATATGGCCACTCAATGTGTGTGTGTGTGTGTGTGTGTGTGTGAGAGAGAGAGAGAGAGAGAGAGAGAGAGAGAGAGACAGAAAGAGAGGGGGGGATTAGGAATAATTCTTCATTTAAATATAAATTTAAAAAATAAGTTCATGTGATGAAATAATGAGAAAATCAGGGCATTTCACAAATTAAATAGGCAACTTTTAAAAACAAAATATTAAGAGCTGAGCTATAGGATAATATAAGGACAGAGTGATACAATCTTAAAACAGTAAATAACCTTAGAGTTTTTGCTAGGAGTTTTGTGGCCAGGAAGTAACTGAATTATCATAGTTATGGCGGCATTAAGATTAGAACTTAAGTATTTCGATTTGCATTCTGATGCCATAGTCACCGTACCCCGTGGCCAATGCCCTACATTTCTTAGGGCCAGCGTTGTCCTTACACCTGGATCTTAATAACCTTTCAGGAAAACGTGCATTGCTCTTTAACACACCGGGGCAGGGGCCAATCTGTCAGCTATGGAAATAGCAACCTTTCCCTCAGCAACTCCCTCCGGATCGCAGCAAACATTATCCACGAGACGGAGACCAGGCTGCATCCTAATCTAATTTTTCTTAGTGGCTCATACAGTAAAACGAACTCATCCTTAAGTTATTGGGCCTGCATTCTAAAGGATTAGCTGCATTTCCTGGGTTAACTCAAATGCCTGACCTAGAAGCTAAATATGAAATTCGGTGTTTTCTCCATAATCTGTTGTGCGTGTGCCTTTTTTTTCCCCTTCCTCCATGCTCTGAAAATTTATTAATTTCATTTTCCTATAATGTGCCCTAAGCAGGACATGCTATTAATTTATTTCCTTTTCGAGATGAGTAATTCGATATTGAGGATATATTTGCCACTGGCCCAGGGACTGTTACATGGTTAGACATCGTTAATATTATCACAGGAGCCTCACAGAGCAGAGCAGAATGAGGTTTCTCGTCATCCGTATAATTACATCAAAGACGCTTTATTTCGAGCCTCTTCCCACCGTGGGGTCTCGGTTTTTATCACCCAGGCGGTGTGGGCAAGGCTTTCTCTAATTTAGCCCGCATTTTACTCTTGGCATGCGGTGCTAAACCCACTGAACCGTAGAACTTCGGTGCGCGGTGTCTCCGCTGGCAGTATTTACCGCTCGGGCAGACGAGTGAGCACAATAACCAGCTGTCGGCCTCCAGATGCAGGGGATTCGGCTGCATAAATCGCCCGCCTCTCAGACACACGCGTGCCCACGCCTGCACCTGAGAATCCGCTGTGAATCTTGCCATCCCGTGGAAACTAATTTCATGCCACCTTTGTTTGATTTACTTAAAAACAGAAGGGTATTTGCGATGAAAGTTCAAGCAGAGTGGCAACACTACCCAAGTTTTTTTAAAAGGGCATTTTGTCCAATAGAAATTTATATTTTGAATCAGTTCCAGTAAGTCTGGCTGGTGTGGCTCAGTGGTTGAGCATCGACCTATGAGCCAGGAGGTCAGGGTTCGATTCCCAGTCAGGGGACTGCCCAGGTTTTGGGCTCCATTCCCAGCGTGGGGCGTGTGGGAGGCAGCTGATCCATGATTCTCTCTCATCGTGGACATTTCTATCTTTCTCTCTCCCTCTTCCTTCCTCTCTGAAATCAATACAAAAAATATTTTTCCAAAAATTACTTCCAAAAAAAATTGTATGTCAAGTGAGAGCCACCATAGCTTAATATAATCATCTGTATGTAGCTTAGAGCAGCCGTGGCCAACCGGTTGTCCGTGAGGTCCGAAAGGTTGGAGGCCACTGGCTTAGAGTGTTGTCCATTCATTGAGTCACGGGATTGTTTATACTGTAGTTTTCACGTTGCCAATGAATGAGTAGCCGGGATATTTTTTTTTAAGTTGGGAAGGTTGGTTCCTGAATAGTATTGACTGGGAAAATGTGAAACACAAATAACTATGGCGAGTCAACTCCATGACCAGAGAGAGGAAATTGTCTAAAATGTAATTTCTTTAAGTTCCTACATGTGTCCAGAGGGAAAACAATGCTTCACACACACACACACACACACACACACACACACACACACGCGCGCGCGCACACACACACACATGAAACAATTTGGTACAAGGAATAAAATGAGAGTAAGTGCAGGTTGGATGAATCCAACTATCAGAAGATAGACTCACCTCAAAGGAGGCGCTACATGGAGTCAGAGCTCAGTGGGGGGAGCACCTCTCAGTGGGGGGAGCACTGCTCAGTGGGGGGAGCACTGCTCAGTGGAGGGGAGCACTGCTCAGTGGGGGGAGCCCTGCTCAGTGGGGGGAGCACTATTCATTGGAGGAGCACTGCTCAGTGGAGGGAGCACTGCTCAGTGGAGGGAGCTGTTCCGGCCACAGGTGAGCAACGTGAAGGGCAAAGGCGAGCAGAAAGGACTGGGGTAATTATTGACATGCGCACACTTGCCATTTTGGAACTGTGCCTTCCTTTGAAAAATTGATGATGTTACAGCTATAAATAGGTTGATCCACCAGTAGAAAAGCTGACGGAGACGGTCAAGGCCAATTGGACGTTCCCAGGGAGTATGAAAATGGAGCACAGACTCATGGCCAGTGGCGCCAGGAGGCTGTGCGATTGGCGGAGGGCGGGACGGGAGGCTCAGTGACGTGCAGGTGTGCTCGGTGATCACAGAGCCACTGAGGAAGCTATTACGGCGCTTTCGTTTCCTTGGAGAACGAAAGGAAATGTGGCTTCTGCCCCGGATGTGCACGGAGCCAGCCCTACGTGCCTTCAGAGCATCGGGTTAGGGAGCCGTTCCCGCGCACAGAACACTTACAAAACCAAAACAAGGACAAACAAATGCTAAGGCATCCTCATCGTTTCGTGAATGTGCAGAGCTAAGTTTTCTGGTTAAACGGAATTCTCCCCCAAGGCACTGACCATTGGGAAGTTACAGTAAAAGGCAGGGATGGGTTGCCACAATAAGAAACTGAGATTTCCTCCTCTGATAGCCTGCATGATTGTATAAGAGCCATCTCTTTCAGCCCACGTCTCTTAATCGATGAGATCCTGCATTAAGAATTCAGGCTTTCCATAAAACATTAGATAGACATAAATTTAAAAAAAAATCAACTTCTTTAAAAAATATATATTTTCTTGATTTCATAGAGAAAGGGAGAGGGAGGGAGGGAGAGAAACATCAATGATGAGAGAAAATCATCCACTGGCTGCCTCCTGCACGCCCCACCCTGGGGATCCAGCTCCAGCCTGACCGGAAATCAACCCTCTACCTCCTGGTTCATAGGTCAGCACCCAACCACTGAGGCACGCGGACCAGTTAGACAACCCATCAGCTGCTTGTGTGCCCAGATTCTAGTGAATCGCTGAGAGACCCTGGTGAAATCCTGTGAAGAGAGGGAATATTTACTCCTAACAACAACGATACTTCACCTTACCTGAACATATAATGTCTAATAGAGTTTGAATTTTTAAAATCATATCAATCCATCTTTTCCTACTCTAAGCAAATGAATTAATTTTGTCAGCTTCTATTGTTTGTTTGTTTGTTTTTGCCAGTATGCTCTTTCTCTCCCATTTGTTTTTTTAAATATTTGTATTGAGTTCATAGAGGAAGGGAGAGGGGGAGAGAGATAGAAACATCCATGATGAGGGAGAATCATGCATCGGCTGCCTCCTGAACACCCCTCACTGGGGACTGAGCCTGCAACCCAGGCCTGTGCCCTGACCGGGAATCGGACCTTCTGGTTCATAGGCCGACACTCAACCACTGAGCCACACCAGCGGGGTTCTTTCTCTCCTTTTCAGATGTCAGATAATCTCCTTCATGACGCCACTATTTTACGCATTAATAAAATATTGTAGCTGCTGTGGGTTCCCCCTCATTGGAAACCAGCTGCTCTCTGATGGAATCTGCCCTAATTGGGGGTGGGGGGCGGGCACGGACCCCCTTGCAGTGAGACCCCAGGTGCCAGTGCTCCAGGCCTCCCTGCGGGCTGCCAGTCTCTGCTGCAAGCCAACAGGATTGGCCGTCTCCTGTTCGGAGGGAGGGCTCTTGGTATTTTGCTATGAAAAGTGGTTTGCAAGGATGACACCCTCCTCAGACTGAGTCTCTCCACGAGACACACTTCTTCTCCTCAAGGGCGTGTGTGCCGGGGACAGCTGTCAGCATCCTCTGCACGGATCTGCCCGGCGGGGAGGCAGGCCCGGCAGGAGGGAGAGGAGCTTCTGGAAGGAGAAAATGACTTGTTCCTCTCATTAGCAGCTGAGGGAAACCATGCTGCGGGCCTGAGGGGCTCTGTGGGTGCGTCTCCCCCAAAGGACCCACGTGGTGGCGAAGCAGAAACAAGTAAATCTGTCCGGATCAGACTGGCTCACGTACATAGAGACCGCAGCCAGATGGGACCTAAATCACTCCCTCGGACCTCACGAAGCCCTTGCCGATTGTGAAAAGCATCGCAATGTGTCATAGAAGTCAACCAGGAAACGTGCAAAAATTCTACTGGAGAAGTAAGAAGCAGTGTGCTCAATCGACAACCGTTGCCGGGGGAAATAAATCTGAGATATTTGCCAGTGTCGCATATTTTGAGACATCATTTTATTTCATGTGCTTGCCAAACAGCAGTGGACTACAGAATGGCTAGAAGCCATCCGTAGTTAAATAGGATTTAATAGGTGTGTACGTGGTGTTATTAATTAAACTACTATAAATCAGCATACATGCACATAGCTGTAATCGTCCTTAATTGGAGTTTTAAAGGTGGAATTTATATATGGCAGTGTCTCTCACTTTAGTTTTTTTCTTCTAAAAATATATTTTATTGATTTTTTGCAGAGAGGAAGAGAGAGGGATAGAGAGTTAAAACATGGATGAGAGAGAATCATTGATCAGCTGCCTCTTGCATACCCCCCACTGGGGATGTGCCCACAACCAAGGTACATGCCCTTGACCGGAATCGAACCTGGGACCTTTCAGTTCACAGGCCAAAGCTCTATCCACTGAGCCAAACCGGTTTCAGCAGTGTCTGTCACTTTAAAGACAATGCTATACTATCTGTTCTCAAAATCAAGCCTGTGGTTTCCCCATTGTCTTTTCTCTCCAGTAAAATCTGATTCTTCAGGTCTGTGAGATTCTCCTGTCTTTTTTTTTTTTTTTTTTTTTTTTTTTGTAAATACTCTGTCCATCTCAAGGCGATGGACAAATATACATTATTTTCCCCATCTGTGACATTTCTTAATGAGTGCAAATCCTCACGTGCCCATCTCACGGGGAATTTCTCCATCTTCCTTTTGGGTGTGAGAAGGCAACAGTTGAAAGCTTCGCTGTGACCTACATCCTATACACCTGAAGAAGGCTTCATAAAAGATGGCTCCCCCGAGACCAGGAGTTCCCCGGCGCATTAGGATCACTAAGAATGAATGAGAATCGCCCTGTACGTGAGCGTCATCTCCCCAAGGAGGGGCAGGCCTGTTGAGTCGCTTCTCATGATGGAAGAGCTCCAGGGAGTGGCAGAGGAGGGAGTACGCCTTTGAAGAATGGAAAGGAATATTCCTTGCCCGGTGGAATTACAATAAGAAGAAAAATTGCCGCCCACGGTGCCCATCTTCTCCCACCGGCTCCGGAGCAAACAACCACAGGAACAAGAAAATTGGACAGTTTTACAATTTCACACGCCCAATCCATCAATAAACACCTTGACAATAGCCAAGTGGTGGACTTTTCAACTCGGAGTCCCCGGCAGTGATTTTCTGGCGCGCAGAAAATTTGAGATATCAAAGGATGGCAGTGTCTGTCGACTTGGAGGAAATATGGCTGCAAGCTTCTCTCTGAATGAACTCACAAAGCAAAAAAAAAATATTCCATCCCCAGTTTGTAAGACCGATACAGACACCCTGTGCAAAGCTTTCTGAAGTGAGTGCAGGTAACTAAATAGAGGAGGTGCTTATGATGTAAATTAATATTCTTGTTCTTTCTGTTTAATTTCTTCTTGATACCTTCCACCAAGCAATTGAATAACTCCATTGGATACTTGCTTTTTCACCTGTCTCTTCTCCCCACTTCTCTTTGAGGAACTTTTATTCTATAACGCATCGTGTTCAATGGCTGATGATTTCATTGTGACCTCTAAGTCTATACTTCCTCATTTCTAATCCATGTAACATATTTCGTCAAAATTATCAGTTAATATAATTTAGATATAAATACCATTGATAGGGTTATAACTCTGGCCCAGGCATGCTTACTAGTTTGATAAATAGCATCATGTTTCATTCCAGAAGTTCCCCAGTTCTGCTGGTATTGTAGGATGACTCGAATTTATAAACAAGCATGTCAGACCCAAACCATACTTATGATATTCCACTACATGTTTTGCAAGTACATAATCAAATAATTATGTTCACTGTAGCTGGAGTTTTTTCATTCTTTGTTTTTGGTCCTTCCATTGCATCTAAGAAAGTGTCTTGGATCACTCTGACTTTACAATATTTTTCCATTTCCGGCATAGAATATACAAAGAACTGAAGTACATGTGTAACTTCTACAAATCTTACATACGGGTACAAATGATGCTCATTCTACCTTCCCTTATAGCTCTGGTTCTGACATTGGTGAGTTACATGAGCATGGGAAAGTCATGTGAACATTTTGAAATTAAACTCATTCATCTATATAAATGTGATTAGATTAGGTTATCTCTACATTTCTTGGCAGTGTTCTGGTTGTTTTTTTTTATGGGGAAAATAAATATGAGGATTCATGATGTTAATATTAGCCCTTTTATTGAACTTCTATTAGCTGCTTTGACAATAAGGAAAGTCTTTTCTTCCTTTGTGAGCCCATTCTGCATTTACTTTTCAAGTTCTGAGCAAAATGCTGGCTTCTTCGTGACCCCTTCCCGGGATCCCAGTAAGCTATGATTCCCATCCTCGATTCTGTGTAGGTTAAATGCATACTTTCTTGAGGTCATTTCTGACACTCTCCCTGTTATTGCGATCATATTTGTATATTTTCCTAAGAGAGATTTGGCGCTCTCATTGAGTATATTACGATAAATCAGATTCATCTTGTTGAATAAAATAGCCCGAAGTAAGTTTCTGTAGAAGAATGCATTGCTAACCTCTCATAATCACTTCTTACTAACATTTATACTTAACCCTTTAACAAGGAATAAATGATCATATCTATTGATATAAAATGTAACTACAAAAGCCAGAACAACACTTGTTCAATTACTGCTTTAATAAGACATGTGAGTGCCATTTTAAGAAATGTTCTTATTATGGATTTTGAACATTTTGCATCTAGCTAGCTAAAAACAGATTCGGGCACTAGTGTAATTAATTAACATGCATCAGATAGAACACTTACTCAATAGCATTTCTCCAGGACTTCTTCAGATCGATTTTTCTCTTATGGATGCCTGTTGGTGATTCAAAACTGTTGTTTTATTGTTTCCCTGCCTCCAATAGAATTCTAGAGGTCACACGCATATAGATTGAGTGAATATGATTTTAAGCCATCATATGCAGTCCTACTAAAGAGCAGCGGCAGAGAGGAGAGTGTTGGTAAGTGTACTCCACCGATTCCAACATTCAAATTGATTTGACTCCAGGCTGAAGGCTAAAAAGCATATTCAATGTATTAAAAAGCACAAATCTATTCTCTATTGTTCGGCACACTGTTATTACTACCAGCACATCATTTTCTATTCAGACTTTCACTGCAGAGAGTTTTAAGAAAATGATTGCAATCAATGGTTTAATAACTTAGGTGTAGTTCTTCTAAAATCTGATGTCTAGAACTGAAGTAAAGGTATCAATTTTTTTATTGTGTGGGTGGTTTTTTTTTTCTTGCCTCTCTTTCTTTACATAAAAAGATAGTATTACCCAGGTAACTAGTTCAAAAAACTTTTTACCCAAAGTTATACCCTCACCCTAACAACCAATGGGTACCTACTGATAGAGAAGGAAGAGGAATCAAAGGGTAGTAATTTAGTTCTCTCCTTCCGTGTCCATTGCAAACCAAGATGCTCTGGATACTTCTGTTTCATTGTAGGCCTGGGTAAGATTTATTGAAAGTCCTGGGTTCTGTGGGATGAAAGAAAAAAAGAAAGAGGAAGACAGGAAGACAGTTTACACCCCGAAAATGTCAGATCTCAAGAGTAATATTATTTATTTATTTATCTATTTATTTTTAAATATATTTTATTTATTTTTTTTACAGAGAGGAAGAGAAAGGGATAGAGAGTTAGAAACATCGATGAGAGAGAATCACCGATCAGCTGCCCCTTGCACACCCTCCACTAGGGGTCGCTCCATTTCCTGTTTCAGGGTTGGGTTCAGGAGAAAGTATCACGGACCCCTCGCATATTGAATTTGTATGTTGTCATTACGTGGTCCCCACAGTAAGTCTAGGTACCACCTGTCATCATACAGAGGATTCTGTGCTTTTTCGGTTATTACTAAGCATTTTATGTCTAATGTAGAAATAGAGCACATCTGTCAGTGTGCTGGATGGCTCCCGTTTTCCCAGTCAAGTTTCCTCTCTCCCTTCCTCCACGCCTGTCGTGGCTCCCAAAGCAGCTTTAGGTAGGTGTAACCAAGCCACCCGGCCACGGGCTCCTTCTGTGTTTTCTTCTGTGGAAGGAGGTGAGAAAGGAGAGTTACCTGGAGTTATTTAGTCTCTCTCTTATCCGCAGTGTCTCCCTGCCCTAGCTCCGCCACACCATGTCTCCACCAGCCTGCTTTACAGAACTTTCTTTCTCTCCATGTTCCAGCCATCAGGTCTAAAGATTCTGAAAACGCCCCACTTTAGTAGGCCCGGAATACTGCATTCATTTCTGTGGTTTCCTGGAGCTCAGCCAACAGTGTCTGCCCAGCTCAATACTGCATACATTCCCCCCATTTGATTCTATCATCTACTTCCTGGCAGGTCCCTGACTAGTACAAGAATTAGTATGAGGAATGGCCTCAGGGAAAAATAATATTGGATGATGTGTTTGGTTGTATACATATTTTAAGATCACACAAATAAATTCCATATGCATTATGTTAAATCTCCTAGAGGCCTGGAGCACAGAATCGTGCACCAGTGGGTTCCCTAGGCTTGGCCTATGCCTTCTCATAATTCGGGACCCCTCTGGGGATGTTGGGCTGCCAGTTTTAGCCCAATACCTGCAGGCCAGGCCAAGGGACCCTACCCAAGTGTGAATCCATGCACTAAGACTCTAGTATGAGTATAAGATCTTTGGTTAATCTCTTCCCGCCCCCGCCCCTTCCTTCTGAGATTCACCAGTCTGTTCCATGTTTCCATGCCTGTGCGTTGAGTGTCTTCCCCCTTGTTGGTGAGTATGCATCATAGCTACCTGTCAAATGATCACTTAGGCTTTTATATATATAGATAATAATTAAAGAGTAGCAGTGGCTCAAGTGTAGAAAAATAGACTTGGAAAAGAGAATCAAGAAACCGATCAATACAGACACAATTTCAAGGTTTATGACTAAGAGTTATTGAAATCCAGTGAGGAGAAGGTGGTGGTTACAATAAAGGTGTTGGGTCAATAGATACCTTACAAAATAAAGTGAAATCTAACACCTTTTATTCTCCCCACAAACACCTGAAGTTTCTAGATGAAGACACTAGAAAATGTCATGAGCTTTGTGTTGGAAAATATTTTGATAGGTCATAAACAGAATAATAAATTTGACCTTCAACTAGAAATTATCCATAAAAAGAATAGTATAAGTATACTACATTTCCCCCCAAAGATAATAAGAAGAAAAATAATAAAATTGCTTGAAATTGTTAGACCAATTTATTAAAAGCTGAAAGATTTGTTTTTTTAATCAGAGAAGGCATGGGCTGACTCTCCTTTTTATGTGGACATAAAGTAAAATAATTAAAATACCTGTGGATGAGTTAATGAAGCAGTAAATTGGAATATGTGAATCCTTTTTATTGAAAAAGTAAAGGGAATCCCACTGGGAGGAAAAATACCTTTAATAAAAATAAGGCATCTAGGTTAGAGATGTCCTCTGTATTTTTTTAAACTATATTTGCTTATTCGTTAACCGATTCAGCATTTCTCTGAGAGCCATTATGAGGGGTTAGGGGTGTCACATGGTGAACTCACAGTCCTCTGCCCCAAATGGTCCTTCCCCAGAGGGTGGGACAGAGAAGGTCCCAAGGGAATTCCAAATTATGGGAAGGGACATGATAGGGATTGTGGTGTAGCGGTGAGTTCCCATGTCAGTCACCCTAACATGTTCTCTATGACCCACTGGATTAGAGGAGATACTAAATAACCTTGAGTTATTTATTCTCCTGTAGGAGATGGCTAATATTAAATGCAGAGTCAGACCCATTCGATGTAGAGCCCTTACCTTCAGCATAGATACCGATATATTTAGTATGCTTTTTCCTTAAATTGCCATCCGTTCTCCTTTGTAGTCCCAACTTCCCAAATTCTTTGCAGATTCATCCCCGATGGCCATATCCGGCCTTCTCATCTACAATCTTAGCCAACTTCTAATCAACATGTAAATTCGCTCCCCCTTCTGGATTGCTCTTCACCGGTTTTTCATCATCGGTGAATAAATGTTGTGTCGCAATCTACTGCTGACCCCTGGCACGTGAGGAGCGATGGAATGGATGAGGAGAGGGGAATGTTTCATGTTTGGGAGAGATCAAGCACATTCTGTGTGATTTTGAGGAACAGCTAAAATAAAAGTCGGAATATCATGATTGAAAAAAATTAATTAGAAGTTTGGCCAGTATTAAATGTCAGTCATTAGTACTGCATGCTTTTGAAAATATGTTATTTATTAAAGACAGGGGAGTTATCTATACATCCTAAAAGCAAGATTACTGCACGAATTACTGCTTTGTAACATTAATCAAAGCAAAGGAAGCTAAGCAACTTAAAGATATTCGTGCAAGAATTACCGTATTTTTCGGACCATAAGACGCACCTTTTCTTCACCAAATAGTGGGAGGAAAAGTGCCTGTGTCTTATGGTCCGAAAAATACGGTAATCTTTGCAGTGGAGGCCAAGGTGAGGAAAAAAATAAATGTGTAAAGATAAGCAGAAGTCTACTTTTGGCTTCCTCTCTTTGTTCTTCATTTTCCCCAACAATGCCGTAAGCCTGCATCCTCTCTGCGCTAAATCCCTTTCAACCAGAAATAACTAAAGCCTGTTTTAATGTATTTGTCTCCCTGTATGGAACTCTTAATGGAACACCCATGAGATACCTTGTACATTTGATTATATGTTGTCCTTTATTATTATTAGCTACTTATTTTTTTATCTATCACAACAAAATATTTTTGTATTATTTATGGTTTACATTCTGTTGATTCCGAGGCAGTTATCTTGTCTGCACTGGGTACCTAATGCTTGTTCAACGCAGCCAATATGCGTAATCGGTGATTTAATGACAGTAATGAGGTTGTTCAGTATTATGCTCATTAAAACTACCTTTACATGTTTTACCCCAAATTGTTTCATGGATGAGTACCCTTGCCATTCAAATAAAAAGAGTACTCTTTTGCAAATTGATTAATATTTCCTCCTATTCCATCTCAACAGTGATTTTTTTTCAACCGGTGTGTCGCAAGAATTTTTAAAACACGTAGCACCCGACTCTTTAGTCAGGGGCACTGATCTCTTTTCCCTTAAACTGTCAAATTAAAAAAAAAATGACAACAGCCAGCGCAACACTGGTCATCTGGTGCAAATGAGTCAAAATTACACCTCTTATTTTTGGAGATTGGCGGAATGTCAGCAATGGGTTGACCTGGGCCATGAGATGGAAAAGGTTGGAAGTGGCTGCATCACAAGTAAGTAACCAGCTTCCCTGCAGACGCCCCTCGCTGTATCTCCGGGAAATTAAGCAAACGGATTATTTGGCTTCCGTCACACTTTATCTCCTCTGCTGCCAACAGCCTTATGGAAAATGCCAGCGTGAACTTTAAAATGCTCTGTCTAGAGCCAGAAACGCAGAGCATCCTGATACAAAGACCCGGCTGGGCCAGGGAGCCTTCTCAGAGGCAGCCTGCATGGGGCGCTGTCCCTCATCCTCCCGTCCTTCCCATGGAAAACCAGATGGCGCTCTAAGTCTTCCAATGACCATCACCTGGCTCTACAGACACCATCATCCATGGGACTTCACTGACAATCAGATGTTGTCTTTAAGATGTTTTTATTGGAGAGGGACTAATCCTCTTCTTTTCTTTTTCTATTTGTCTATCTTTCCATCAATTTTCCTAGCCCGTCTTCTCTCGAATTCCAATGCTAGGGGAAGGCAGGGAGGTAGTCAACCGAAGACCTTCCTTATATAGGCAGATATGCATAACCCCAGTGGTCGGCAAACTGTGGCTCCTGGGCCACATGCTGCTCTTTGTCCCCTTGAGTGTGGCTCTTCCACAAAAATACCACGGCCCGGGCGAATCTATTTGGAAGAAGTGGCGTTAGAAGAAGTTTAAGTTTAAAAAATGTGGCTCTCCAAAGACATTTCAATTTTTTAAATCATTTTTTACTGCTTATATTTGGCTCTGTTGACTAATGAGTTTGCCGACCACCGGCATAACCCATGGACGCAGACGATAGGGTGGTGAACGCTGGGGGGGGAGGGCAGGGATGGGCTGGAGGGGGTCGATGGGAGGGGGAAGGGGGCTTATGTAATACTTTCCACATAAAGATTTTTAAAAATAAAACAAGAGTTGAGTAGCTGCAAAAAAAAAAAAAAAAAATCCCCGCCCCTTCTTTATCTTCCTAATAGTCAATCTTTCCACTCATCTCTCATAAGACACCCTTTGATTACAATTAAGAGGCATCAGCTGCTGTTAAGATGTAAGGCGGAGCGGACGGACTCTTCCTTCTTGCTTCACGGAAAGGAAATAGTGAAAACCTAAGCTGTTACCATGGAGACGGTCTCACCCCACGACGCACAACTGCATAGATCCCTGTGGTAGCGGAGCCACAGGGATGCAGAAGTCTCCATGATTGAGCCCAACCCCAGGCCTGTGCCCTGACCGGGATTGGAACCTTGACCTCCTGGTTCATAGGTCGATGCTCAACCACTGAGCCTCACCGGCCGGGCTGGGGACCCTGCTAGGCTCAGGCTGGGCTCAGTGTTATGCCAGTCCTGCCCCACCCCCGCCACACCACCCACCTGGTGGCTCTGAGGCCTTTGGGAACAAAAAGCACTCTTAGCGTGATCTAGGTTGGCCCTGATATGTAGCTAGAGCAGTGGTCGGCAAACTCATTCGTCCGCAGAGCGAGATATCCACAGCACAAGGATTGAAATATCTTTGGAGAGCCACATTTTTATTTTTATTTTTTATTTTTTTAAAATATATTTTATGGATTTTTTTACAGAGAGGGAGAGGGATAGAGTTAGAAACATCTATGAGAGAGAATCATCGACCAGCTGCCTCTTGCACACCCCCCACTGGGGATGTGCCCGCAACCAAGGTACATGCCCTTGACCGGAATCGAACCCGGGGCTCCTCAGTCCACAGGCCGACGCTCTATCCACTGAGCTAAACCGGTTTCGGCTGCAGAGCCAAATTTTTTAAACCTGAACTTCTTCTAACGCCACTTCTTTCAAATAGACTCGCCCAGGCCGTGGTGTTTTATGGAAGAGCCATACTTAAGGGGCCAAAGAGCCGCATGTGGCTTGCAAGCTGCAGTTTGCTGACCACGTTGCTAGAACATTCGTATGAAGGTGCTTAAAAAAATTCCAGGACTCACTGTGTTAATGACACGACTACCCACAACTGATTTTTAGTGTTTTTATCTGGCATATCAGTGGTTCTAAAACGGCAGAATTCAGATCATGAAACATCACCCGGAGCCCACCCGTTCCCCTCACCTCTGAGTCTAAACTCACTAGTCCTAGGATTTTTACCAAAGTCGAGTGGAATCTCCCAGCCTTCGGACAACAGCACCTGGCACTGCTGGCCAAAGTTTTGCTCAGATATTTGTGCCTACTGCACGAAAGATGATCATTTTCTCAGCTCACAGTATTTAAGGCCTAGACACGCACCAAGTTAATGCCACCGATTTTTATTTAAACGCAGTAGCTTTAGGTAGATCACGGTAATTTATAACAACCTATGTCCAAGTATGCAATTCTATGTTAATTGGGATTAGATTTGTCCAGGAGTAAAAACACAAAGAAAAAGGTCAAATAAAAGCTAAAACTGGCCCTAGCCGGTGTGGCTCAGTGGATAGAGCGTCGGCCTGCGGACTGAAGGGTCCCAGGTTCGATTCAGTCAAGGGCATGGACCTTGGTTGTGGGCACATCCCCAGTGGGAGGTGTGCAGGAGGCAGCTGGTCGGCGTTTCTCTCTCATTGATGCTTCTAACTCTCTATCCCTCTTTCTTCCTCTCTGTAAAAATCAATAAAATATATTTTTAATTTTTTTTAAAAAGGTAAAACTAATAAGGTTTAAGTCTCTCAATTACACAGTCAGAGGCCAGCTGGTACACCATCATCACCAGACCCTTAGGTTCTTGCCAGCTGGCTGTTGTGGGGTCCCCCCACCCCCGCCCCAAGGTTGTGACAGTCATTACTTTTTCATATTCAGCCTTATTTTTATGATTTCCATGCCAGCGTTCTGCCATGCCTAGGGTGTGGAAGTCAACTATTTTCAAGCTTCAGTCTTCGTTTATAACATTTTTATCCTTACAGTCCCTCTAAGTAATTTTTATTGACAAAGAAGATAGGTAAAAATCCTGACATTTTCTTTTAGTTCTTAACATTGCCATTCGGAATCAATACGATTTCCTAGAAACCAGGGTTCCCGGTCCCAGAGAACAGAAAACCCAGGCGTGGCCAGAAGGGGCTGGCATCAGTAATCCTGGCATCCCACCATCTCAGGAAGGTCCCCAGGAGACAGACAGGATCCGACTCCGGCATCTCGGGGCACACCGCTGCCTGCATCCCCGCTACCCAACCGTGGATAGCAAGCATGCTCAGTGCAAATTAGTCTCAGAGAGACAAGCCTATACATATTTTTTGTAAACCTTAAAATAGCTTCTCCAACCTTATTCCCATGGCAACCCTGGAATAAAAATCGCCCGAGGAAAGATGCCTGATGTTTAGCATGCCTACAGGTCATTCCTTGTCTCTAGATAATTTCACTTTATCTGGAATCACTAGTTGCCATATACTGCTCCTTGAAAATCCCGAACCACCTGGATTTTATTGGGTGGGTGACGTGGTGTGCCACGGGCCTGGAAGCACCAACATCTACCAAAGAGTGGTCTCTGGACAGGAAGGATTTTCTTTTTTAAGGATGTTTTCTGCAATTCCCAACTGAATAGTGAGCGATATCCCTTTCTGGGCTCCTGATTCAGACCTGTTCTGAGGAAATGCTTCTCAAAATACCGGCAGACGCCGCTGCTTCAAGAAGTTGACAGTGGCTCATATTTATAAACTGCGGCTGACATTTGCTCAGAGCCTTTGCTGGGATGTACAAATGCGGAGTGACAGCAACTCCGGGACTATTATTGACAGTTGTGTAAAACTCGTCTTTCCGTTACGTTGTGCCGAACCACCCCCAGTGGGTGTGATTGTAGACTCTCACTAAAATAATCACTAGAGTCCAGTGATTGTAGACTGTCACTAAAATAATGTCACCCCCAGTGGAATAATAGTGTCGAGCTTAAGAGGATCTGTGTGTGCATTTATAGTTTTCTCCTTTAATAAAAGGTATGGGTATCTTGGCTATTAATTTTATAGGATGAGTTCCGAAATCAGTATAGGAAAATATAACGAAGCTCTAATATTTCTATTAAATGATGTCTCTATGTTTGGAGGGATACATGAATACTTAAAGCATAAATAGTCCTTATTTCCTGTCTCCACCACACTACACAACTCTACGACTTGTCTCTTTTTGCCCCTCTTTAAAAAAATAAAGATTTATAGCCTCAGATTCTTACTCTAGCTTCAAGATGATAATGAATGCATTGCTCCGTGAATAGATGAAAAGGAGCTGCCAGTAGTAGTTATATTTAAAAGCTACTAAATGCAGCACAATGTGAAATTTCCTAACAACCGCAAATGCTTCCCGGCGTTTGATTTAGGTAGCTCAGCTCCAAACTGGATGGGGAGAGCAGTTAATGAGCAGGCCTTGGAATGAATAGACGATAGATTCACTCTTCTGCTCACCCAGAAAACTCGTAGTGCCTCTTTTAAACGTTCTTCTGGTTCCCAGATGAAATTTTTTTTTTTTTTGGAGAGTTCAAGTAAGTCTTCTCACAACTCAGAAGCTTTTAAGAAATATCTTTATTGGTGAACATAGTATAGCCTACCTGATGTGGCTCAGGAGGTCAGAGTTCAATTCCCAGTCATGGCACAGGCCGGGGTTGCAGGCTTGACTCCCAGTAGGAGGCGTTGCAGGAGGCAGCCAATCAGTGATTCTCTCTCACCATTCAAGTTTCCATCTCTCTCTCCCACTCCCTTCCTCTCTCTGAAATCAATAAAAAGATTTTTTTTTAAAAAAGTATTACATATATCCCTCCTTTACCCCACTGACATCCTGCACCCTGCCTCCACCCCCCAGGGTCTCCCCAATAATGATAGATACACCTGTCTTTTTAAAAATAAAATCCTAGTGAAATTTCTAACAAAGTCTGTAAGACAAGCATTACTTCTTAACATTTGCAAACAATGTTTCATAGGACCCAGTTCACAAATACAATATCTTTCTTATGTAAATTTGTTTTAAACAGAAATCAAGATCAAGAAATAAACTGGAAGCAAAACATATGTATATTAATTTTTTTATTCATATGCAAACTTAAAGAAGTTTCTAAACTTCCATTGAATTTGTATTCAGTGGAACTTGCTGTTGCCTTCAGCACAAACCATCTTTCCTGATTGTGCCAGGTTATTTTTAATTGAAATGTTTGTGGTTATGTAACCTCTGAGGACGGTTTACAAGTAATGAGCTAATATGTCCCTTTCCTGCTTTCGCTTGTCACAAAAAGTAAATATAACTGGTTCTGTGCACTTATCTCTATATGCCTGTGAAACTGCCCTTACAGACACAGTTTTAGTTGGAAATAAGGACGTTAATTCAGCTGTATGTTCAGAGACACTGTTCACAGGGCCCAAATAGAGCTGTTCACCCCTTAATGGTCCAACTAGATTAACGCACATGCGTAGGATGGATGATGTGTGCCTTCAGCTTTCTCCAGGATTCGTCTGCTTGGATGAGGTTGTACTTGTTGAATCTGTAGTGGTGACAGGCAGACTCCTGGGCTCCAGAATATGTCCAGGTCCAAATCTATAGAAATTAGTAATATGTTATGTTATGTGGAAAAGGGGAATTACGAATGCGGATAGAATTAAGGTTGCTAGTTTTCTGATCTTAAAACAAGGAGATATCACAGGTCACCTGGGAAGGCCAACTGTGATGTTAAAATTAAATACCAAAGGGATACAAGCCTTGAGAATTCCCTGAGCTTTCATAGGAAGCGATTGCTTTTTAATCGTTGAAACTGTATTTACTCTAAAGTACAGTACAGCACAGGGAATATAGTCAGTAATATTGTAGTAACTATGGATGGGGCCAGGTGGGTACTAGACCTACTGGGGTGAGAGCTTCATAAGGTATACAAATGTGTAATCACTGCATTGTGCACCTGAAACTAATATACTATTGGATGTCAGCTGCAGTAGAAAGCAACTGTATTTACTTAACAATTATAATTTCATGCAGCTTTATAGAGATTTAAAAAACACTGTTAATGTTGATTCTTTTAATAGGTTAAAGCAGAATTTAACATGACTATTTTCTTCAAACCATAAGCAATATTTTCCATAAGTGTATTGTCAAGTCATACGGAGAAAATGAATGTTTCCAGTTGGGTGAGCACTTTGTTATTAGAAGTATGAATTCGTATAAAAATGATAGGTTACATTATTCAGAAAATGGGTGAAATATATCAAGGCAAGGTTTTAGTTTTGTTTTTTTTCCCTGCAACCAGTAAGGTAGAAGTAGAATTAATTAGGTCTATGGCTAGATTATTTCTAGTTAAGTTTGAATATATGCAATTCTCAACTCCAAGTAGCTAACGAAAAGCAGTCTCTCCTAGAAACTCAAGAGGGACTTTTTCCTGTGGCCTCCAAGAATTTATTCTTTCCTCCGATTATCTGACAGATATTTGTTGAATAACCACTATTCCTTTACCTGACACGTATCTGCTGAGTACCTACCACCGCAACTGCAGGGCAAGCAATATTTCAGACAGAGGGTAGGGACAGACCTTAATCTTTGGGACCCTGGATTCTACAATTTAACATGATATATCCAAATAAACATGCTAAGTGAGATGAAATAAAATGAAACGGTAAGGACTAGTGATTGCCAAGGAAGGAAATTATTTTTTACATCAGTTGGTGAGCCCGGGTTTTTCGTAAGTGACTGTTGATCACAGGGCGAAAACAGGAACTGGAATATTTAGGATAAGAGTCTTCCAGAAGTAACAGAAAGTACAGATGCACTACAGTAGTCTAGGTTAGTGGTCGGCAAACTCATGAGTCCACAGAGCCAAATATCAACAGCACAACGATTGACATTTCTTTGGAGAGCCACATTTTTTAAACTTAAACTTCTTCTAAAGCCACTTCTTCAAAATAGACTCAAGAGCCACACTCAAGGGGCCAAAGAGCCGCATATGGCTCTCGAGCCAGTTTGCCAGCCAGCCACTGGTCTAGGTGAAAGGGTACACCTTAGCAACCTGAGGGTGAAATGTAACCAGGTGCTCTATTTGGTGCCTGACAACCATTGGGGAAGGACTGTTATTTTGACACGCGTCTTCATGGGAGCTCAGCACTTGGCAAAGCCAGAGGGTGCAGACAGGGGGATGTTTGGGGACCAGGGCCTGAGGGCAGGACCCAGAAAAGAATAATTACCTGCTTTATCATCAAACATGGCGAGTAAATCAGTCACTGAAAATGGCCCACAAGACTCCAGCTCCCCACGCTACTCTCAGACCCACGTCTTGGCGTGAGAAATAAGATTATCCAGCAGCTAACCTCCTGAATACCACTCAGTGCTAGGCTGCAAAGTCCTGCCCCGGACATAGCCAAATATCAACGTCCATGGCCAAATATCAGCTCTATTTATCAATATCAGCCATTGATAAATACCCTTCATCAGCAGCGAGCCCACAGCGAGGTGCCTTAAATACTAACACGTTTCTAAGTATCGTATTTATACACATTTGAATGTAGTTTTGTGCCATCCGAGCAAATGGGCAAGGACCCACGTGCCTGCTAGGGCAACCTTACCTTCGGTTGCCCCATTAGAGTGCTTCGAACGCCTCCTGATGAGAATGGGAATGGCGATAAGCCAGGGAAACGGGCAGTGGTTCCTCTCGTGGCTGCTGGTCAGATGCACACCAGTCCAGCGAGTCCGGGCAGAAGTCGTTGCCTCATGGAATGAAGCCCTCACTCAACTCCTGGTGATAAAGAATTTCAGCAGGACTTAAGCAGAGACCCGCCATCGTTTTGCCAGCAAAACATTTGGATGCCAACTTGCAGTTTTTTAAAAAAAAATCTAGATTACGGCTTGGGGATTACAGTTTAATGTGTCTATGTTTAATGCCCCCAGCAGGCTGAGTAAAATTAAAAGAAACAGTAAACATTAAGTGATTCTAGGGTTAATATAATAATGTAAACATTACTGTTATTCAATAAATATTAACGATTATGTTCGTTTAAATGAAATACCATGGTAATAATTTGGAAATGTTTCCAATATTAAAATGCCTGAATTCTATCTACCGTTTAACAGCACTTGCTGCTACATCCAGTACAATGTCCAAAATATTGAAAATGGCCAAAATCAGTTTGGCTCAATGGATAGAGCGTCGGCCTGCGGACTCAAGGGTCCTGGGTTCAATTCCGGTCAAGGGCATGGACCTTGGTTGCGGGCACATCCCCAGTAGGGGGTGTGTAAGAAGCAGCTGATCGATGTTTTTCTCTCATTGATGTTTCTGACTCTCTATCCCTCTCTCTTCCTCTCTGTAAAAAAATCAATAAAATAGATTTTTTAAAAATATATTGAAAATGGTGGGCAGTCTGACTGCAAGAATTTGGATTGTGGTGTCGGGACCACGATAGTTTCAGCTGGAACCCCCTGCGGCCCTATCAGTGGAGGTTTGCTTATCATTTCGTGTTTGATATCTGCTCTCTAAAATCTCTATTGCTGGAGGTCATTAGCTATGGGCAATTATTTATAACTCTCCTGCCTTCCTGCCCCAAGCCCCCAGTTTTCCTGCCTACAGTGTGTTTTGGGGAGGGACCAATTGCATGGTTTCCCTGGGCTCCTCTGTGATGGCGCTCGCTCCAAGATTGGTGACATTGAGAAGGTTCAGTGCAACCCAAGATTCAGGCATTCACACCATCTGATCCTGGAAAGACCTTCCGCTCATTCACACTTTCGGGCATTCATACCTTCTTGGTATTCACACCTTCTGGTTTTCACACCTTCTGATCCTGGGAAGACCTTGTGTGTTTTTTCAATGCTGCTAAATTCATTGAAAGGCTTAGAAACTAGAACATCCTTTTATTTCTCATTTCAGTGTAGATTTTAAGAGTGATTTAGAAAAATCCTAGTTTCATTTTCCTCTGAACAAGGCTAATATTGCCCAACTCTATGGATCCATCCATCCAATCTACCTTAGCTATCTTACCAATCTTTCTACCTATCTATTTATCTATCTAGAACTAGATAAACACCCAGCTGGTATGCCTCATTGGTTGAGTAGGGCACATGCCAGGGTTGTGGGTTCCATCCCCAGTGTGGGGCATGCAGGAGGCAGCTAATCAATGATTCTCTCTCCTCAGTCTCTCTCTCTCTCTCCCTCTCCCTTCCTCTCTAAAATCAATAAAAACATACATTTTTTAAAAAGCAATGTCATTTGGTTAAAAATAATAATGCCACATTCTTATGTAGTAAGCACTTCTGACATATTTTGTTTTTGAAAAAAAAAAGTTTCTCAAGCATGACCCGCGGAGAGAAGAGACCACAACGGAGGGAAATTAATTACTGCTTCCAGGAGGCCTGTGAGCTCTTCCAATCAATTACTCCTTTAATTCACATAACGCTACCCTCATCACAAGCTAGCGAGCACCCAGCCGAGCCGGAACCCGTGCCCACTTGAGAACACCATGGGGGTGTTGTTCAGAAAGCCCTCCAAAGAGAGAGACTCCCTTTCTCAGCAACCCCTTTTGACAGCTTCAGAAGACATCGCTCCAATATCCAGTGGACATTTGGAGGGCACGACTCACCGGAAAGGAAAACAGAAACTTTCCCCGAGAACAAATGTCAATAGAGAAGCGGTTTTCTAAATGTGCTTACCTCCGGGGACAGGTGCCAGCGGAGGGTCACACGATGGATATGCTTATCTCTGAGCTCAGCCGCCACTCTCCCCAGCATGGGGGGGGGGTGAGGGGAGAGAGACATGTTTTAGTCTATAGAAGCGCTCTGCCCGGCATAGAGCAGTAAGTAGGAAGGGACAGGATTATTTTTAAAACAATAATATTCACTAGGTTTTTCCTCTTACTGACCCAGATGATTGTAGAGAGCTTTTGATTCTATCTCTCCCCACCCCCCCCCTCTCCCCTTTCCCTCTCTCTTCCTAAAGCTCATCTTGACATAAATGGGACAGACACTGTACACAGCGCGGGCACACTGGTGACACTGTTAGTATGAGGGTGGCAAGAGGCCAGATGGCACAGCAGAGAAGCTAAATGGGTTTTTAGACCAGGAAGCAAGCTGGTTTCCGGTTGGCATTTGTACTAATAACGAGCAACGTGCACGAGGAGCTACAGCGAAAGGCAAATCTGTGTCGTGTTTTCTGGTTCTCTCTTGATTTAAAGAAGCGGTCTACCAATTTTATGCAGTCTTTTATGTTGGACCTACTTGACCTTTTTGTCTCAGCTCCAAGTCTTTATTTATTTTTATTGTGTGTGTGTGTGGGGGGGTGTTAATTACATACATCGGGGTGCTGGTGGTTAATAAGAGCACATAGGTTTCAGGCATATAATTCTAGGATGCATCATCAGTACATTGCATGGTGAGCCCACCACCCAAAGCCAAATCTTCCATCACCATATATTTTATCTTTACCCTTTACTACCTCCCCCTCCACCCTTTCCCCCCTGGTAACCACCATAATGTTGGCTGAGTCTGTGGCTTCTTGTTTGTTTGTTTCTCTTGTTTGTTCATCTGTTGCTTCCTGTTTCATACGATTTCACAGTAGAATGAAATCATGTGGTTCTTCCCTTTTTCTGTCTGACTTCTTTTGCTTAGCAAGATATTCTCAAGGTCCACTCACGTTGTCACAAATGGCACTGCCCGAGAGTGAAGGCACGTAATTGCATCAAGGTGGACTTGTGTGGAACATTCCTCTAAAACCTTTTCTTTTTTTTCCCCAGGGGGATGCATCATGGGAAGCGTCTGGAAGCGACAGCCACCATCATCCAAGACATCAAGCGTGAGTACTGCCGTCGACGATCACACAGTTCATTTATTGAGGGCACCACAGGGATTCTTGCCAAAGGGGTGGGATTGGTGGAGAACGCTTGACTTCAAAGAGGGTAAAAAATTCGAAGGGATGGTTTTGTAAAGCGATGGGCGCTACTAGAGCTTTTGCTTTTGACAAACTTTCCATTTCCGAGGGGCCATGGCTGAAGTCTCACAGGTCCAGGGTGGGGGCAGGGGAGGGGGAATGGGGAGGGGGGTGATGACTTGACCATGCACTGTGGGGATAGGGGGGTTGCACAGAGGGACTGAGCACTTTGAAGAGCTTAGTCCGGATGGAAAACCAGCTCTGAATGATGCATTTTGGGGACCGGGTTCTAAGGCAGTTTGCTTTGGTGGCCGGGAGCGGGGAGTTGGTGGGTAAATGGGCCAGTGCTGCACCCAAATCTGAATGGTGTGGGAAGAAGGAGGGGCTTGTTCAGGGCGGCAGTGCGCAGGAGACAGCCTCCAGCAGAGCCGGAGTGTACTCCAAGGAGACAAAGGTGAGTGCATTTTCTTTTTATTATGAAAAGTTCCTGCTCGTTCCTAATGAGGTATGTGTTATGTAAATGAAGTCTCCTGGTTCCTGTGGTATTTTGCTTTCTGGTTGGCTGGTATTATGCTTTCTGATTGGTTGATATTATGCTTTCTGATTGGCTGTTATTATGCTTTCAGATTGGCTGGTATTATGCTTTCTCATTGGCTGGTATTATGCTTTCTGATGGGTTGGTATTATGCTTTCTGATTGGCTGGTATTATGCTTTCTGATTGGTTGATATTATGCTTTCTGATTGTCTGTTATTATGCTTTCTGATTGGTTGATATTATGCTTCCTGATTGTCTGTTATTATGCTTTCTGATTGGTTGATATTTTGCTTTCTGATTGGTTGATATGCTTTCTCATTGGTTGGTATTATGCTTTCTCATTGGTTGGTATTATGCTTTCTCATTGGTTGGTATTATGCTTTCTCATTGGTTGGTATTATGCTTTCTGTTTGGTTGGTATTATGTTTTCTGATTGGTTAACATTATGCTTTCTGATTGGTTGGCATTGAGAAGTTTTGATTGGTTGAATGGGACAGGTTTCAGTCCATTGGTTGAAAGGTCAAACCGCTAACTCCCTTCTAATAGGTGACTCAGAGGCATAAATGAGCAGGTCACAGCCTGGAACCCAAGAGTTCAGAGGCTCTTCTTGGTGGCAGCGTAGCAAGACGTCCCTGTGCATAGATGACTGCTAAGCCCTCCTTGCTGACAGAAGTTGGGCCCCCCGCGGGCCAGGGGGCGTCCTCTCAGCAGAAATGTTTCTTCTCCCATCTGTATTTTGCTGGGCTGGGGCTCCAACACCAGCCACACTGGGGGTGTCTTTGTTGACAGATATTTCACACTTATTTAAAATTTAACATGAGGGTGTCAGAATTTAACTTTCTTCAGTCTTCTTTTCCTTACTCTACCTTATTTTTACTTGAAAAATATCTATAGACTGTATCACATATGGTCAGCATGTCAGAAGAAAATGAGTTATAATAAATTGGTCATCAGCAAATGTCAGGCAAGAAAGGGATATTTGTTACCAACATGCGAGGAAGCCAGTACTTACAATAGTCATCGAGGATCTTGCTAAAAAGATACATTCTGAAGCTCAAACCCAGAGGAGGTGATCCAATTGTTAAGAGATTCAACTACAAATTTGCATTTATAGCCATCGCTGCTAGGAATTCTGATGCCAGTGTTGAGTGGGCCAGATTTTGTGTGTGTGCGCGCACACACGAACGCGCACACACGAACACACACACACGAACACACACAACCACTGTGAGGTATATGATAGGCGACTAAAATAGCGTGTGTCATACTCTTGCTTGACATTTTTTTTCAAAAAGCACAGAGACCACCCTGAGCCACCCATCAGCCGCCGAGGCGTTGGATGTGAGTGTCCGCTCACTGTCCCGCGTGTCACCTGTCACCTAGCCCTCCAGACGCCCCTGTCGCCAGCGTCCCTCGTTTTCTTCCCCATCACTTAAGGAAAAAGGGAGAGCAAGAAGGGAACCAGGAGGGGACCCGAGAGGAGCGTACGGAATGACACGAACGGAAGAGGCGTGCTTCTGTGAGAAATCCGTGGCCACCACTCTGTACACATGCGAGGGAGACGTTCTCTTTCTTTCTGCAACGCTTCCCATGACACAGGCGGGGACGACGCAGGCATAACAAGCACCTGTGCACAGAGCACTTCCAGAGGAAAGCGAGGTCTCCCCACCCCGGGGAAGCCATGGAGACGGATGTATGCGGCCCGCCAGGCTGGCGGCACCTGCCGGTGCAGCCCCTCCGCATGCTTATGTGTGAGCCGCTGCCCCCAGGAACCTCGCCGATGGGGTTTCATTGTTGGTGCGAGCGCTCCTGCATCAGTCACCTCCCGCCTTGCATAAAACAAGTGGGCTCTGGTCTGGGCAATTGCAAGAAAATGAAATATTGGAACATTTTTAACAAAAATGAGGAATTGCACTGCGAAGATTAGTTGGTTTTCAAGTGTTTGACAGGTGTAGAAACCAGCATACTCTGCGTGTTGTTTTGATGTATGGGGCATACCTAGAGCATACATGAAAAGAAAAGATGGCTATTTGGAAAATGTCAATAAAAAAACAAACGTTAAAAAAGGGGGGTTATCACCACACTTACCAGACTAGCTGTACACACACATGCGCACATGCTGTCCCATAGCATCCACACACCCCCGTGGGCCCAGCCGGGTGGTGGGCCTGCGCCGTAGTTTTGCAAGACGTTTCCATTATAAGAGCCAGCAGAGGAGGCAGGGATCTCTCTGTCGTTTCTTCCAACTGTATCTGGATTTACAACAACCTCGAGGGTATAGGTTCCTTAAAAATGATCAGGGACACAAACAGAATCTCTAACTTAGGGGGGAAATATGGTAAGATATAAACCTTTTCAGGTAAGATAATTACACGATATCATTAGCAACACATGGTCTGGAAATAGCTATAGAGCAGCCGTGGGCAAACTACGGCCCGCGGGCCGGATCCGGCCCGTCCGGCTGTTCTATCCGGCCCGCGGAGCCGAAAGAGCGCAGTGTTCTCTTGCTCTCCCCTCCGCTCCTTCCCCAGCAGCCCAAGATGAGAGTGCCAGCACGGTCAGGTTGCTTTTGTTCCGGCCCTCCGGTCCAGTGTAAGAGCCCATGGTGGCCCTTGAGTCAAAAAGTTTGCCCACCCCTGGCCTAAAGCCATTTCCACTGTCTCCTGTTGTCTTGCTGCTGTCATCTGACCTTGAATGCCAGAGACAGTATAAACGCCCAAGGACATTGTGACTTTCCATCGGTCACTGTTTTATATTGCTGCCCCCCCCATATTGCACCTCCTGTAGGGTCACTCGTTGCTTCCCGCACAACCCGGCTGGATCCTGAGCGTGTGAATGAGCAGCACATTGAAGGGATGAGCTGAGACCTGCACGCCCATGTCAGATGGTGCCGAGGACGTACGCGTGTGCGGAGAACGGAGGAAGGGCAGGGGCATGCGTGGCACTGGTAAAGATGTGGTGAAAATGACACCCAGGGGGTGGTGGGTGGCCAGAGAGCGGGGAGGAAAAAGCAGAAGACCAGCTGACCTGACGAGGTTATGTGAATAGAATAACTGTGCCATGTATGACAGTCAATAACACGCTCCCCGCAGCCATGTTCTTATGGCATCGCTGATAGTCTATTAGGAACCCTAATAGGGGAAGCAAACACTGCGATTGAGGACAGACAAGATAACTAGAAACGGGGCTTTATTGATTTAAATTACACAGTTTGAGGTATCAGCTGGGAATTAAATTTGATTTCTATGTGAATTGCAGGGTCTTCAGGAACCTGAAGGATCATCATTGAAACGGTTTAAAAGTACCGAAGAAAGTTTTAAACAAACAGTGCTCTTTAAAAGACCCATTTTGTGAGCCAGTTGCAATTTTTAAAAACATTGAAATGCCCTTTTAGGATGATTTATAAGTTCTTGACAGAGATTTGAAGATAAGAGAGGTCTTTCAGCATCCATTTTCCCCCTAAGCTGTAGAAATTTTGTGTTTGCCCAGCATCCCAAACAGGCTGGAAACCCCCGTGGAGCGCAATCAGGAGGTTTTCGTGCGGTTCACATGTCTTCTTCCCGACTAATGGGACCCAAATAAAATGATGAGGAAGTCGCAGCAGAACCAGTCACACACCATCAATTGCCTTTCTCAGTGTGGCATTGTGTAAAACGACTGGACGTGCCCCAGGGGAGAATTCCATTAGGATGCGAGCCCTGTTCATTCAGAACGTGAGCTTCATAACGAGAGAGAGAGAGAGAGAGAGAGAGAGAGAGAGAGAGAGAGAGAGAGAGAGAGAGGTGCGGCGCCCCCATCCAGCCGGCACGATGTTGTGATGCCTGCAGGCAACTGCGGTGGGGAGTCAGTGACGCGGTGTAAGGGAGACCGTCCCTGGTATCAGGAGCTCCAGATCCTTTTCCGAGGCTGCCCCCCAGCACCCCCGTGACCCTAAAACTCACACGCGTTCCGTGGTGGGGGAAGGACTGAGATTCTTGCGCATACTCAGTATAAAAACGTTAAGCTTTCTTTTTCCATAAACTCAGCGTGGGAGTGCTCTTAAGTGATGGATCAAATACCGATAACTTTGCCCTTAATTCTGTATTTGGCTGATTCTAACTGATTCTCTGTCACTAGCACACACATACACACACTCACACACAGACACAGGTACAGAGACACACATACTCATACACAGACACACACAGACACACACACACACACACATAGACACACAGAGATACATGTAGACACACACAGAGACACACACAGGCACATACTCACACAAAGACACACACACACACACACACACACACACGACATACTTAAAATCCTCTCAAAAGGAAAGCCAGTGGAAAATAATGAACAAGCACTTTTGCATTCATAAGATAATACTACGTAAGTAAACTATGTAATACTGACCACCCATTTACCACTCTTTGCTCTCAGTTTTGCAAGCTGACACACACTAACTAGATTTGTACACGAGTCAAACCCAGAAGGTGCCATCCAAATAGAACTGAACTCGTGTAGCCACATTCCACAGCCTCGGTTTTCATTACAATGCCCACAACTTTTCATTTCAGTAACGATGGGCACTTACACATAAGCTGGAATTTCAAAGATGGTCTTGCCCGGCTGGTGTGGCTTAGTGGTTGAGCACCAACCTTTGAACCAGGAGGTCACAGTTCAATTCCCAGTCAGGTCACAAGCTCAATCCCTAGTAGGGGGCTTGCAGGAGACAGCTGGTCATTGATTCTCTCTCATCATTGATGTTTCTCTCTCTCTCTCTCTGCCTCTCCCTTCCTCTCTGAAATCAATAAAAATATATTTAAAACAAATAAAGGATAGTCTCCATACTGATGGCTGTCAGATTTAATTGAAGGTGTTAGCGAGACACGGTATTTGTCATTGATTCTCCTATCCCCTAAAATGCACTCCTGCTTGTTGAAAACTGCCTCTCGCTCTAACCTTCTGCTGACAGCCATTGTTAGAAAAGACACAGCGACAGCACGTGAGTGACATGCTCGCAGGCAGCTGGCACCCCCTGACCCCTTCTCCAGACCTCAGCCCCTCTCCGGAACATTCTCTCCCTTCTCCCCGGCGCTCGCCTCACCTTCTGCTGTTGCCTAGAGACCAGCATCATCGCTCGAGTATCTGATTTCCCAGCTCTGTGTCCACGCGGGTATTGTGATCTCATTGCCCACGCTCGTTTTCCACACGGGATTGTCCCGGCCCTTCCTGAGCTCGCTCTGTGGAACCTTTTGCTCCTTTCCTTCTTAGTGTCTTGTTCGTGCCCCTGGGAAGATGCCCCGTGGTCAGATCTAGCCAGGCCTTATCCAGCAGTGATTCAGTAAAACCAGACTTTATTTGTAATGTTTATTTTAAATATTTATTACTGAAAGTATTACATATGCCCCCTTTCCTCCCTCCCCCACTGACCCCTTCTTACACGCCCCCGTCCCCTGCCCCAGGCTTTACCATTCCATTGTGTGTGGATGGATTATGTATGTATATATATGTATATATATAAAACTATGGGCATAGACATGTATGTACACACACAATGTAAACAGGTGAAATCAATTTTATTTTAATATATTTCATTGATTTTTTTTTTTCAGAGAGGAAGGGAAGAGGGATAGAGAGTTAGAAACATCGATCACCTGCCTCCTACACACCCCCCACCGGGAATGTGCCCGCCACCAAGGCACATGCCCTTGACCGGAATCGAACCTGGGACCTTTCAGTCCGCAGGCCAATGCTCTATCCACTGAGCCAAACTGGTTTCAGCATAGGTTGAAATCAATTTTAATTGTATATTGTTTAGAATAGTGCTGAAAATTTTTTCTAGACAGATGCCATTACTTTCCAATGTATTTTATCTGTCCCAAGACTAACAAGAAAATGTGTGGTTTCTAAGCTGCCTATAACTGGGGGAAAACCCGAGGAAATGGAGAATTACAAATAGAACATCTATTTTCAGTCACTCTGATAAGAACGATTTTTTTAAAAACTGGGATCAGCTGTGATATAAAATGTAGAATTTTTTTCTTCTGCCTGCGAACTGAGATTAACGCTCAATTCACTATGAACAAGAGAAAATGTTTTCCCTTTTTATTGCAATATAATTAGTGTTGATATGCCAGTGAAATGTTAGTTTATTTTCTCCGCACTAACGTCAATAAGAATAATTATAGAATATGGCTCTCAGAAGAACTCATAATCTTAATGTGATGCAAACGATAAGAAATAATCCTATTATTCCTTCATCTGTTATACTTTGCTTTATTATGACTTCCTATTTTTCACATGTGCTGTCTGTACTTTAATGAAATTTTTTTTTGAAAGTAGCTAGGATGCCTCTTAGTAGTTTCTCCTGCTCTGCAAGTAATTGACAGCAGCTTCCTCTTCGTAACTTTGTTTTGAAAAATCCCCAAACTCCGTGTTACTGCGATAATCTTCACATGTCCATTAGCCGGTCCCTTTGGTTACGGAATGTGTATGCTTCATCTTTTAAACTGAATTTGTATTCCCTTTTCTGTCAAAAGCACTTTGCCATGTGGAGAGATGATATTCGATTTAAGAGAAACACAACCAGAAGAGACTGTCAGAAACTGACAGTTCTGTTTTTGCTAGCGGTGTTGAGCTTTATACAGAAACTGTAGGATTAAAATAAGAGAATGGTATAATATAAATAATAAAATAACATGGACAAAAAAATCTAGGCGTCTTCATTTTAAGAAAGAAAACTCCATTTAAGCATACCTTTATTGCTCTATTAAAATATGCATGCAAATCTGTATAAAATGTGTATATGTCACTTACTGTTTGATAACATTCTTTTGCTGAGTGATTTTCACATGTTGGTGGTGGTGAAATTGAAAATTCATTGGGCAGTCATTAAGAATTCATATCAAAACTAAAGTATAACCTGTAATGTAGAAATTCCATAATTGGTTAACTTCCAATAGATATACATAATTAAAATTTAAAAAAAATAATGTATTTATAATATTAATTATAGGGAATTTTTTCTTCTAAAAATGACTGGAAGCAATATAAAGACAAGAGCTCCATGAAATAGCTCCGTCCTTGCTAAGAAGAATGAGGAGGATTCTTACATCCTAGAGTAGAAATATCTGTAAGAGAGTGTTTTAAGTATTAGCCGAAAACACTTAACAATAAGAACAGCTTGATGTGATTTATCCAAAACGAAGCAAACAATAACAGAAACACAATGTGTATAATCATATTGTGCAGTGCATGGGAAGGAGCTTAAGGGATACAAGAAAAGAGGTGTCAGAAGCTGGAAGGAAATTCCAGAGAAATACACTGAGTGGCCAGATGATGATGATCTCTGAATGCATAGTAATCTGGCCACTTCATGTCTATCCTATATAATAAAAGGCTAATATGCCAACCGCCCATGTCTCCTCCCCCTGGCCAGGCTGGCTGGACCCCACCAATGCACAAATTCATGCACTGGGGCCTCTAATATATAGATACTGAGTGGCCAGATTATTATGTGTTCAGAGATATCACACACACACACACACACACACACACTCACTGAGAGGCCAGATTATTATGTGTTCAGAGATCATAATAATCTGGCCACTCGGTCTATATTTTAGTACCTGTGACTTTTGTACCATCACCATCATCTGTTAAAATTGCATTAACATTTAAAACTAAAGTATAGAATTCGTAGGATTGAATACATGTACTACATGTGTGTGATGCTTACCTGCTACATAACCAAGGAGTCTCTTTTTTAAAAAACAACCCTTCTTACCATTTTAACACGAAAATACTCCTTGACAGCTCCCTTCAGTGCAAGGGAGACCAAGGTCGCAGCCCGTAACGAGCAGTGATTCACATGAAAAATTCAATTGTTGAAATTGGCATGCTTTCTCTTTTCTTAAGGAAAAAGAATAATGACTATTTCGACCACTTATTAATAATAAAAAAAAAGTCTCCGCTCCTAATTAAGCTTTGAGAAGTGAGGTGTCATCACCGCCCAATGATTCAGCAGGGAAACGTGTGAGGGGGAAATTGGATGAGAGACCCGAGAGGTGGGAGGAGGAGCTGGTGTTCAGGGCGGCCGGCAGCCCAGGCCATCAGATGCCTCCGCGGTGCATGCTGGTCCGCAGAGCTGCTGAGGAACAGGTGCATTTGAGGCTGGCCTTTTTTAAAAAAAAAATTCTTTATTGATGAAGGTATTACATATGTGTCCTTATTCCCCCATCCCTTTATTCATGCCCCCACCCCTCAGTATCTGCGTCCATTGATTAATTAGGCTTATATGAATGCACACAAGACCTTTGGTTGATCTCTCCCCTTTACCCCCCAATGTCCCCTGCCTTCCGTAAACTGATGCACAAACACAGATCCAGAGACAGAGAGACAGCAACCAGGACACCAACCCTCAAGGCCGGCCTTGAGCTGAGCGTGTCCGCAGCCCCCCCATGCGCTCATCTCAGACACGCCCCTGATGCAGCCTAGCGGTCACCCTAGAACGGGTCCTAAACTAGGTGTTTGGGAAAGTATCTCCACATCTGTTTCCCAGAATCCAAAGGGAGAGTGCAAGACGTAGAGATTATTAAAAGACATTTAGAAAGACTCGTGAAAATGGCCATTGCGACACTATTAAATATTCCACGGGGGTAACTGATGTGGGGCATTTAGTGGAATGCCAGCCCATGGAGCCCTGAAGGGGCGTGAAGAGCTTTACATGCAGATGCTAAATACAGAGGTGGTGCCCGGCCAGTGTGGCTCAGTGGTTGAGCATCAACCTACGAACCAGGAGATTCAAGGTTCGATTCATGGTCAGGGGGTTGCACCTGGATCCCCAGGAAGGGGCATGTAGGAGGCACCTAATCAATGATTCGCTCTCATCATTGATGTCTCCATCTCTCTCTTCCCCTCTGAAATCATTAAAAATATATTTTAAAAAAATATATGCATATATTCTAATTTTTATTCTAGGAAATGAAGTAGCAATGCTAACCTTTCATGATTATTTAATAAGAACTTAATACAGTCTAGTTGCAGTTACGTTTCGCTTTCCCTGCTATTGATTTTATGTGTTCTCTCACACAAAATGCTTAGTCTTCTGAGTACGCATCTCTCATAGGAAAAAAAAAAAAAAGAAAGGAAGAAATTGGAAAACAGTAAACAACGCCGGCCAGGAAGAACGGCCCTACAAATCAAAGGCAAAGTGCACGGCGCAGCGTTTATGACCGCGGCCCAGGGTTAGGTCCACAAACAATCCAGGGTGACTTTTCCACTTGTTTGAAATTATAGTCTTTCCCCTCGCTTTAAACTTCGGCATGCTCTCATAAATGTCAGCACTTTCTTTTTGTCTTGCTTAAAGTTACTTCCTATTTCACATCCTTCTCTCTCTCTCTCTCTCTCTCTCTCTCTCTCTCCCCTGAACCATATGGGGTAAGGGTTTGTGTCTGTTTCCTCACAGCTATGCCAGATATATGATTTCATTGAATGGATGAATGAATGAGTGAATACTTTAAGTAGTATGCGATACCTTACAGTGCCAATGGAATTACAGCAGTTATGATGAGAATGCTCAGTAGAAAACACATTTTAACAAGGTTAAGCGCACTAGAAAAAGTACTTAATAAGGCCTAGGCTCATTGATAATCCTATATAATAATTTCCCAAATTGCCCCAGATCATCCGGGCTCTAAGTGATTTGAATCGTTGCTCATTACACACTCAGAGGGACAGCGAAAACTCAATGGAATCCCTCCAGGAAGTGGCACGCAGGCTAGCTGTCAGGAGTGATGCAATTGCTAGTCTTCAGTGAACTGTGTCATTTAAATGTTGTCTGCAGGAAAGTTGAGTTCCTTTAATCGTTCATCAGGGGATGACAACAGCTACGTGCGGCTGTGGCGTTTGCCAGAAGAAAAATTAAACAAGAATCAACCTCCCATCCAATCTCCCGAGCCCCTGTGGAAAAGCCCCTTTACTGTTCAGAGCCTCCTGTGGTTTGGAGAGCCTAAGGAACATTCCAGAGATTTTCAACACATACTCTGCCAGCCCCCCAAATGTCATCACCCTCCACCTCCACCGCATTCTCTGTTCAGGTGCAAATCAACTACCAATTACCATGATGCCTGCATACAAGAATATTCCTGAGGGATCTTTTAATTCAACCTGACCACTTTTAAAGAGAGGGAGTGTGAGTTTCTGAAAGGAATTATGCTTAATATAAAGTAAGTCAGAGAACAGATCTCGCTTCACTCCTAATCCCGCGATAGTTCCATCCCACTGTAACAGCTCTTACACAGGCTTCTGAAAGCAATTACAAAATAGAGCAGAATCCCTCTCATTCACAGTGAAAGGTGGGTAGGCAATACATCTTGGAAAGTTAAATATTTGATTTTGTTTTCAAACAAATAAACACATTTATTCTGCGAGAGATTTGGCAGAGAGCTCAATAAAGCCTTTTGAGTCTGCATCTTCCCAAGGATAGTGAGTTCTTCCTCCCATAAGTTCCAGTTTGGCTTTTCTTAAAATTCAGGCGAGAACTTCAAAATTCTGAAGGGATAATGATTTAGAAATGTGTCATCGCATCACTACTGTGCAGTAGCCCTTCTGGATGCAGTAGGAAAAGGATGCTTTTAGGGACTCATTTGTTTATATTTCTACAACTATCAAGTAAGTATTCCTAAAATGCATTTCATCCTTTTCAGACTCATGTGTAATATGTTTTAAAAAAAAACATATCAATTATGTCACCACAGAAAAAGACAAGAAACATTAATAAACTTGGGATCCAGCCTACATGGCCACACCTTTAGTTTTAGGACAAAGAATGCCAGCATTTAGGGAGTGGTCTATTGCAATTGTCGGCAAACTTGGAGTTTTGGTCCCTTGAGTTTTTAGCAAAGGCCAGCTTAGGAGGACCCTAATTAAGTTACTAGCAATGTACCTACCTATATAGTTTAAGTTTAAGAAATGTGGCTCTCCAAAGAAATGTCAATTCTTGCACTGTTGATACTTGGCTCTGTTGACTAATGAGTTTGCCGACCCCTGGCCTATTGGCCATACATAATCAACATTCAATGAGCACCCAAAGGTGCACGTTACCATGGAAACAGATTCTTTAACTGTGCAGTTATTTAAAGGGCTTTGAGGAAGGTTCTTCTACAGAGCTGATTGACAGCACTGCACTTGTGGGTATCCGAGCCGCTGACGCTCAGTGTTAGAGCTCAGGTCCTGGGAGTGCCCGGATGTGCTCAGGGTCATTCATTGGCCCTTGGTGGCCAGGAGACAGCAGATATCACTGTGGGGTTGGTGTGAAAGCTGGCTAACTTTCACAGGTGCTCATCCACAACCCCCTCACCTTTACTAAAGACTCGCCTTTGGTTCATAGGTTTTATCTACGACTTACCCATACACTATTGAAAGAGCTAATTTTCAGTCATTTGAATCACTCGTTTTGATGCGAGGTGGGTATTGACAAATTAAAGAAGCACCGATGTACCAACATATGTAGGAACAAAGACGAAAAGAATAGTTCGTTTTTCCATTTAATCATTCTCTACACCCTGTGAATGCAAATTGAAATGGATGTGTATCATTCCAAGGAGACACTCGTGAGCTCTGAAGCATAGTAAACAGGAGGGCAGAAGCAAGGGCGATGGCGTTGAAGAAGTGGAAGTTAGTAGTTATAGTCCCTCCTTAATAGTTTATTATTTAAAATTCTGTATTTTAGATATGCATGTGTGTACATACTGACTGGTATGTATGCAGGTGCATGTGTGTAAGTAGACATTTCTGGAAAGGGGAGGCAGTTAAACACGTAGTGCTTTATTATATGTTGGGCTGCTGACAGGGAAGAGTGCCAGGGCATGATTGCGTGACTCGGCACCTTTCATGTGTACGCTTGTTAAGGAGGAGGCAGGTTCTTTTAACCAGCTCACCGAGTTTCAATTTCAGATTTTAATTCTACTCAGAGTTTTACTCCAACTTCCTGATGGGCTCAAAAGTGCTCTGTTCTCCTCCACTTCAGGAAACGTGGCTTTCCTGGAAAGCATTCTTCAGAGCATTCATTATGGATGACACAACTTCACAGTGGACCTATTAGTGCCAGAACGGCTATATTTTTTTCCTAGAGAATCATTAAAGGAATTACTATTGACGAAATCATGAGCACACCATGAGAAACACCCGTTTCTGGGACGGCCCAGTTGCACAGAACATGACTAGTCACTAATGATAATAATGTTGCTTGTGGATGTAATGGAGCACACAGTCTTCTCTCAGATTTGGCACCTGTATATATCACTTCATCTGTGTTTGCTTAATTTGTAAATACCAGCCATGGGAAGGGGTTCTAACTAAACCTTGTGCTCAGCTAGCCCCAGACAGAACTTCCACAAATAGGGTGGATTTTAGAAAACATTCACTGGAAAGACAGACGATCTTTCACTGCCTAAACACCATCACCCTCCCCGAATAGGGTCCTCTGCCTTTGAGTGGGGAAACCCTAATAGAAAAAGAAGGCAAGTTTTGTGAGCTCTGGCTTTGCATTCAGAGGTCTTCTCCCCAGAGCTGAAGAGCCGGATCCTGTACTTAGTGAATGGCACATCCCCTTGAACCTGAGATCAAGGTTACGCCCTGAGGACAAAATAATTTAGCTTCAGTAAGCACGGAGACAGCCAAGAATGCTAAAACAATGAGCGTTGTGCTGCCGATTACGCCCTCCATCGCGTCAAGTCTCCTAATAGACTAATGTTTATCCTGCGTTCTTTCATGAGGAGCCTTTTTAAGCTTTTCGGATTTGTCTGACAGAAAGTTGGGAAGCTCTGTGGAGTGCTACTTGGGGGAAAAATGGTTACACCAAATAGGAAAGAGCATTTATATGAAATATGGGCTCTAAAAGTGAATCAAGTAACAGCTCTTTCAAAGAATAAAATATGCTGTACATGAACTCAGAGTTAGTCATAAAAAAGCTCTTCATAAACCCCTTTCAAGATTCATGGAAAGAGAAGAGCCATACCGATTGATCACATTTTAACAAAATATTAAATGCAACAATACGGCCTTTGAAATCCAATTGAGACGGTGATTCTGAGCAGTCTCGTTGAAAGTCCTGTGATGAAGGGGGCCCCGGGATGGGCTTGGGAAGGAAGGTCATTCGCAGGTGATGTGGCTCATACTTCAGGTCTGTTTAGGATGCTGATGTTTTCATTATTACTTGATGCCTTAGCTCGGGCTGTTAGAGCAAAACGCTGTAGACTCAGCGGCTAGAACAACAAAACCTTCTCTCTCTCAGTCTGGAGGCTGCTTTGCAGATGGCTGTTGTCTTGCAGTGTCCTCACGTGGCCGAGAGGAGAGAGATCCTTCTGGCCTGATGGAATTTTATTGTTAATTCCCACCTGAAGATACGTGTTCATTGATTTTTACAGGGGGAGGGAGCCACCCTGACTGAACCCATAAGCTTTAGGTGCACAGAACAATGAATGCTCCAACCAGCTGAGCCACTGGCCCCGGCTTCTGGATTTTTCTGTCCCTGTAGATATTGGGGCGGGTGGGGGGAGGGGTGGCGAGTGAAGTGATTATAGCCAATCATTAGATGTTTGTTGAATAGCTTTAGAGGGCCCTGATGCCAGCTGAGGATCAAATGGGAGATTTCCTGATGCTTCCTCCAAGCAGAACATTCACTTAGAGGAAACCAGGGATCCGCTCAGACTTTCCAGAGCATCACTTATCCTCATGTCGGCAAACGCACATCTCATGAAGCACTTCTGTGGGACGAAGGCATCATTAATTGAACTTCAACGTGAATTATTGCATGTGTACCCCGGTAGATCAGCTGTATGAGAGAAAGGTCTTCTTTTCCCTTTGCGACCGTTGTAAAGTCCGTTGGAAACCCTGTATAAGTTGATGATGTATGCTTGCCCGCTTCACGGAAGTGATGCCAAACTCACTCTTCAGGAGAGCTGCGAGGCCGGGTTGCTGAACCGTTACCTGGGTAGCATGTTATTGATCCGGCCTGTGATTTCATAAAGAGAAATCTGGGCGGAATGCAGACTCCTGCAACTCGGTAATTGCCTTTATGGGAAAGCACCACCCACTCTTCAAGCACCAACTCATGACGCAGTTGCTAGGAATACATTGGAGTTATCAATGCAGGTTATGCATGGATGGCATTTTACGTGCGCCTTTGGTTCTATGCGCTGAACTAGTGTTTTGTTGTTAAGTTATATAGGAGAAGAACGTTTTAAATTTATTTCAGAGAGGAAGGGAAGAGGAGAGAGATACATCAATGATGAGATAGAATCTCACGCCCCCCCCCCCACTGGGGACCGCAACCTGGGCCTGTGCCCTGACCTGCGACCTCCCATACCAGCAGGGCAAGGAAAACACTTTGAGATGCAAATCTTAATATGTACACGCTTTGAACTTGACCTCTATTTAAGGTCATTTAAAAAAAAAAAGGTGTTGGAGCTATTTCAGCAGACATAAACGATCACATACAATTTGCTGTGTAATCACCCTGTCTTATCGCCATCCAGCAATTACATTACTTTACATGCAAATGAAGCCGTCATCATAGATATGCATTTTAGCTGCATTTGAACGACGCATTGCTGAGAGAGCCAAATTCATTTCACACCGCCGGTGGACTCCTCCAATGGACGTACCCAAGTTCCAACCTTGACCGTGAGGACAACCAGTTATCTGCAGCTCCACACCCTTAGAACTTGGAAGAGTTCAGCTTGAACACCATGAACACCTGTCCCTTCATTAAGGGCACATGGAGCCCGGTGGGGAGGAGGAGATGGGACATTGTATTTAAGAACCCGGCGGCTCCTTAATGCTAAAGCGATGGACTGAGGCGTCATCAGAGCACAGAGCTGCTGACACAAGGAAAGGCGGCGGGCGATCCAATGACGCACAGATTTCCGATTGGAAAGCAGGCCGGATACCAACCATATGGCTCTGGGTGGTTTTTTCCTTTTTCTTTTCTTTCTTTCCTTTTTTCCCCTCTCTCCACAATAACTACAGATTCTGGCCAGAGATCTTTTTGTTGATTTGCACGAAATCCCTTGATTAGAATCCTCAGCCATCTGCTATAGGTTGGCAGTGTAAGCAAATGTCAGCGGCGTGAGCAGAGCTGAACACTTATTTGGGGAAAGGATTTTGAAACGAGCAAAGCCAGCCAGAAGCAAGACGAGGAGAATGGCTCAGAGAGGTCAGGAGCGGGCTTATGTGCAGGGCAAAATGGGGGAGCATTTGGCAACTAACAAAGACAGTCACACAAACATGTATGTTCCCATTGTTTGTTACCGTGTGCCGCTTGGTAATATTTGAAAACTGTCAAATTTTCTGAAATAGAGAGCTAGTAATTATTTAGATTCTTACTGTAGAAGAAACCTGGGTACAATCTTGTTATTCATTGCGTACACCATGGTTTTAACTTCTTTCAGGACATGCCACAATACATAATCATCTAGATTCAACAACCACTACGCCACGGAAATTTCACTTTCATTGGTCAACAGGGACGGCCTCAGTTTCCTATCCAACGTTGTTGCATTTTCACGTTGTCCACCTGACACACTCTCTCTCTCCCTCCCCCCACCCTTTATCTCGGTCACTCCAATTCTCTTCTCCTACATTTCAATCCAGAGTCCATGTGCAGCGATCGGAATGCAAAGGGCCCCATCCACTCCTGAGGGTAGCATTGGCAGCCTCCTGTGAAGGTGAACATATGCTGGCCATATGAGCCAGCAGTTCCGTTTGTAGATGTTTACTCCAGAGAGAGGAAATCATATGCTCACACAAAGACGTGGACACCTGACAGCCAGCATTTGGAAGCAAGCGTATATGCCCACACGTGGTAAATGCACAAACAGACTCTAGTCTAGCCAGACTACGAAACAATACTCAGAGATGAGAATAAATGGAATAGCAGTGATGAATTCCGTAGCAGTGTGCCAAGGCAGCCAAATACAAAAGACTCCAAGCATCAACAGCTCTAGAAACACAGAAATGCGGGGACTAAGAATCCCAGGGCCCAGGTGGGTGCACAGGGAAGTAGAAAACCTGATGGTGAGGAAGAGGCACTTCTCATTGTTATACAACTGTAAGCAATCATACAAGTTCAGCAAATTGACTTACGTTGAGTGAATTTCATTGCATCTATAACAATATTTTAAAATATATTTTATTGATTTTTTACAGAGAGGAAGGGAGAGAGATAGAGAGTTGGAAACATCAATGAGAAAGAAACATTCATCAGCTGCCTCCTGCACACCCCCTACTGGGGATGTGCCTGCAACCCTGGTACATGCCTTTAATGGGAATGGAACCCAGGGCCCTTTAGTCCGCAGGCCGACGCTCTATCCACTGAGCCACACCGGTTTCGGCGCATCTATAACAATTTAATGAAAAGTATAGTCTTATCTAGGCTATTTATTATGTCCGTTGCACTTTTTTTTTATACAGCTGTATTAGGTATGTTTACAAATAATGTCCAAATATTTAATGTGTACACTTGGTGAGTTTTGGCTTATGGGTAATCACCATCATCTAATGAAGATTCCATCAACCTTACTTGTTCTTATGCTCCTCCGTTTTGCGTTCCTCCGTGTCTTGTCTCCAGGAAACTCTTGCTCTTCCTTCTGTCCTTGATGAACCAACTGGCATTTTCTAGAATCCCATGTCAGCGGAAGGATTCTGTCCACACTCTGTTTCTCCTGATCTCTTTCCTTCAACATCCTTACTTTGAGATAATTCCTCCAGGTGCACGTGTGAATGGTGTGTCCCTCTTCATTGCTGAGAACTATTCCTTTGTGCAGATATACCAAAGTCTGTTAACATCCCCAAGTGTTGATGGATATTTGGACTATTTCCAGTTGGGAGTCCTTATAACTAAAGCCGTTTCTAGAGAAAGTACAATATAAAAGTAAATCCCACTGTAACACAACAATTTTGTTTCTGAAATTGTCAAAGAGAAGAAATTCGAACATAAAAGGATGTGATCATGGAAGATATTTATACTACCTCTTGTAGCAGTGATCACATTCTCAAAAATCTGAGGCGGTGACATAATTTAAGACATGTAATTCATTAAGATCTGTCCCTTAATTTAATGTTATAAAACTACTAGAGGCCCGATGCACGAAGTTCATGCGAGGGGCTTGGCCCTCCCAGACCCATCTTCATCCAGAAGGTCGCCGGGAAGGTTATTCAGCTGTTCAGTCTAACTAGCATATTATACTTTTATTATTATAGATTCATACCCTGTTTCCCCCAAAATAAGACAGTGTCTTATATTAATTTTTGCTCCCAAAGATGCGCTAGGTCTTATTTTCGGAGGATGTCTTATTTTTGGAGAAACACGGTATTATCTGCAGTACATAAGATTGGTTACATAATAATAGATATCATAAGACTTCATCCAAATGTCTAGGAGGAAAAAAATCTGAAACTAGAAGAGCTGCCAGATAAATTTAATAAAATACTAACAATAAATGAAAATGGGAACAGGATTATTTTGGAAACCAGCGGGGCTGCTTTTATTTTTGTTGTTGTTTGCACTGGATTTGGGGCATAGATAAGGCAAACAGCTCCTCCAGGACTGAGTTTGAAGTTTCTGTGAAGCAAAAGCATAACCTTCAGGAATAGAAAGTGATTCTGTTTGTGGAATGCGAAACAGTCAAGCCACCCTGTGTTCTCGGTTTTGGCAGTAAAGGCGAGGGCTGGGTGGCTGGAACATTCTTTGAAAGATAACTATAAAAAGACCCGGGTAAATGAGCGCTTGTGCTCATATAAAGGACTTGTTTGGAACTGTGCAATGTCCTAGCTAATTTCCTTGTAATCAAGTGAGTTGTTTTTTTTTTTAAAAGAAGAAAAGAAAGGAATTCTGAAACCAAAGGGATAGAGGACATTTCTTCTTTGGATTCTCAAGCAACATACTAGCACATTGTCTTAAAACAAGAACATGAAGCAAAGCCAAACCAATACAAAACACAGCATGAAAAATTAAGCTTTAATAAAGAACTTATTGATAAATTGTGTTGTATTTTCTAATGGGAAATACAGTCATAGCAGCTAGCATAATGCACATGAATAAATGAACGCTATATATTATTTTTAAAAGCAAATTATAATAGCATTACATTTGTGAGGAACTTTCTGACATAGTGAAGTTTCCGCGATTTTCTGGGGGCCTACATTTGCATTAAAAGCAAAGGCTCATTCAAACAAATATCTCAACCCTTCATCTCATGGTTGACACTACAGATTTTTTATGAAGTTTTTGTCCCGTTGTTTTCCTTAGTTCATACAATAAACATTTCAAATGTATAGGAACTATGACTAAGCCAAGCACACAGACCAATTTAACCAAGATTAGCATCTAAAAATGGGCTCGTGTTCCACACTTGAGAGTTAACAGTGTTCTAAGTTATTATGGATAAATCTAAGCTGGCTTGATGCTGATTCAAACAAGCACCCGACCAGAGCTTCTCTTTGCATCATTTGTTTCAAAAAAGAGACTTGGCAAGTGCATTAATAATGTAAACAAGATGTGAGGGAGAAAATGTTCCATGTAAGGAAGCCATCCCTTTTTAATTAAATTAGAAGCAACATTTGCATACCGATTATAATTAAAAATGGCCCCGACTCGCTCACTGAGTGGCAGTGACAGGCTTCTCCCAGTATTTGCACATTAGCTTTGGTTGTTGGATATCCTGGGAAGGACTGAAGCTCTTCGAGAGAGAAAGAGAGAGAGAGAGAGAGAGAGAGAGAGAGAGAGAGAGAGAGAGAGAGAGAGAGAGAGAACTCTACATTTCAGGTTATTAAGCTGCTTCCTCTAGTTGGTCTGAATTGATGAGATTTTGTCCCATTCGGATGAATGGTTTCTAAGTATTTTTCTTTCTCTTACACAGAGAAGTCCCTGTCTACACATATCCTAAAAAGGGTGTTTTTCATTAGGATGCCATGTGCTCACGCTCATTGGAAACGTGGAGGCCAATGGACATAAACAGTGAGAAAGCCAAAGGTCTGTGGGAAATACGCCCCTACACTGAGGTTCTATCATGTGAGGATTCGGTCATTAAATGAAATCCACAATCACTGGCCTCAACAATATTGACTGGACGTTTATTTTTCAGCAGCTGTTTTGCTGCAGTGAGACATCACTCTCCTGAAGAGAAACAATAAACTCAAGTCACAGCTGTCCAAAGAGTCTCATCACAGATTCAGGAAATCCTTTCTTAGGTAAACGCGATGACTCCTAATCCCCCCAGCGACACCCCCAGTAACAGAGAAGTGAGTCGCTCTCTGAGCCCTTTCAGAGGGAGAGGTTTTATATTCAGAAAGATGTGCGCTTCTCTTTCAGCTGCCTCGCTTTGCATAACGGTTTTGCCTCTGGGTCAGGAATGAGAACTTGGGGTTGAAAAAAAAAATACCAACTTGGGAAATCTCTCCGTCAGTGACACATACCATTTCTGAATAATAAGAATGGTGAGACTAATAAACACACTTTAGAATATCCTGCTTCCTCAAAGTTGTCAGCCTGTAAGAAGTTCAAGGTCAGAGAATGACACGAGTCACTCATTTTATTTTTTAAATATATTTTTATTGATTTCAGAGAGGAAGGGAAAGGGGAAAGAGAGAGAGAGAGAGAGAGAGAGAGAGAGAGAGAGAGAGAGAGAGAGAGGCATCAAAATGACGAGAGAATCATGGGTCGGCTGCCTCCTGCGTGTCGCACACTGGGGTTCGAGCCCACAACCAGGCATGTGTCCTGACTTGGAATCAAACTATGACCTTCTGGTTCACAGGTCAACGCCCAACCACTGAACTATGGGGGAGGGACCACACATAATTCATTTTAGCTAATGGGAGGCTAGGGGGTGTAAGGTATAAAATATATGTACATGAAAGGCCGTTTTTCTCAGTGATTGACAATGGCTTTATAAAAGCTGTGTCACTACTAGAAAGGCTATTGGAATCTATTTGCATGTATATGTGGTGTGTGTGTGTGTGTGTGTGTCTTATAAACCAATAAAACAGAGTTTCTATATAAATGAGAATAGGCTGCCAAAACCAGTTTGGCTCAGTGGATAGGACGTCGGCCTGAGGACTGAAAGGACCCGGGTTCCATTCCGGTCAAGGGCATGCACCTTGGTGGCGGGCACATCCCCAGTGGGGGGTGTGCAGGAGGCAGCTGACCGATGCTTCTCTCTCATTGATGTTTTTAGCTCTCTATCCCTCTCCCTTCCTCTCTGTAAAAAAAAAAACACAATAAAATATATTTAAAAACAATAAATGAGAATAGGTTGATGCAATTCATTCAACTAGGTTTAAAGAGTCTCATTCCCCACCCTCCCTCCCAGTGGTAAGTCATAATGTGTCTTATTCAGCACAGATTGGAATCAAGGTACAACCGGGGAATGTATGCTTATTGTAGAGAGAGAAGATTTCGCAGGATAATTACTGTCTAGTTACACTGAAGTTAAACCTATGCTTATGTCAATGTTTCATAAAGTTGGATTCTCTGGTGATAATTCATGAATTAAAAAAATGGGCTTTTTTGGGTCATATTTTAAAATAAATGTAATGACTCCAGGATCTCAACGTCTAATTTTGACTGAGACTACGAATGTCAGAGAAAGCACTTGGCATAGACTCAGTGCTGAGAAGGGATGATTGGTACCTGTCCGTCAACCCCCGTGGTGGACAGCTTCAATGAAGTTTAGTCCACTGATTCCCATCATGCTCTTCTGCTCTATTAAGAGGTCAGAGGGAGGAATTGCATGAAGACCACCTTCATGAGTCTCGCACCCTGGTGTTCAAGACACTGAACATCTCCACGTCTGCTCTTCTTTTTGTTTTAAGCAGCTTAACGATGTTATGAGCGCTCGATCATCTCCCCCACTTTCCCCCCCAACCCCCACAAAATCAACTGTTTGTAAGTTACAGCATTGCTACCGTTAGATTCTGCTTGGCGTGTAGAAATGCAATTCCCTGGATATCATTCTCTGAGTACTGATTCTGCAAAATGTAGCAGCTTTGGTTTCATTTACTTTATAAAGGCATGTGATAAAATGCTGAATGTGCACTACATGGAAATATGGTTAAATATAAAATTTCCCAGGAAAGCAGGGTAATCTACATTAGCCACTAAAATAATGTTATAATTAATCTTTAAATAATTTTAAAATAGCAGCTCTGGCCATCAGGTGCTTTGCAGCCATAAACATAATTTCACTCGTAACGGGATTCTCCACTATTTCGGCAGCAGAGAAGATAACCGTACTTCCTAGACTCAAATAATATGGAAATGAAATGGATACTCTCTCCATAGAGCTGCCTAGTTTGGATGCTAATGTTAGTGTCTTGTGAAAAAAAATTAACTAAGCTACCGGCCTGACTCCAATCATAACCACATTGTTTCATGGCTGTGTACACAGATTCTCGGTCCCTTGGGCAAACATACAAACCAGCACAAACACAATGGCCTCAGATGTCTTCGTAAACAAATTCACAGCTTTCTGAAGCTTTTGTTTTCCAAACACCACCCATACACACACTAATATGGGGCAAGTCTAAGTGGTTGTGGAACTTGCAAAATCGATGCTGAGAAAGAGCAGGATTCAGGGACGAGTGAATCATGAAATAAATTATTACAAAGTCATTGGGAGCCCAGAGAATGTTATTTTAAATGTGTTCCTTTGCATACCAGGTAGATTTCAAAAATCAAATGATTCTGTAACTTGAAAGGAAGATCGATTCTTAAAATTTAGTACTGCCTAATGGGGAAATGATGGAGGGAAATATAGGATTTCATTTATTATTGTTTTTAATGCCTTTATTGATTTCAGAGATGAAGGGAGAGGGAAAGAGAGATAGAGACATCAGTGATGATAGAGAATCATTGACGGCCTGCCTCTTGCACCGCCACCTCCCCCACCCCAGAGATCGAGCCTGAAATCCTAGCATATGTGCCCTGACCAGGCATCAAATCTTGACCTCCTGGTTCATAGGTTGATGCTCAACTGCTGAGCCATGCTGGCTAGGCTATAGGGTTGAATTTAGAGAAAAATACGAAGAGGGAAGGAATTTAATATTGCTTTATAGGACTCCTCCTGTATACTGCTAACAATATACATTCCACCAGATGGACAAAGAGAAAGGTGGGCCCCATTAGAGACCTGAACTCTTCGCTGGCTTAGTGTCAGTGCATAATTAATTCTTAGGTGTCCTCAACGCTATTATGTGTTTTTTTGTTTTGTTTTGTTTTGTTTTGTTTTTTGCATCCTTTTCCCAAATATCCCTTAGCAAAAGAAATCTTGTTTTACTCAGACATTCTCACCTGACCCTGTGGAATGCCACCCTCACATTCCATTCCACCGCCACCCCTCCTCCTGCCATCCAGTGACGTGAGTTGCAGGTGTTAGACTATGAACCCTCTCAGGCAAACACAATAACTGTTTCCCCTTGAACAGTGATATGTTTGAGAACGGGCGGTTGACCCGGAAGGGCTGCCATGGCCCCGCGCTTTCTCTGTCCTGTTAGTTCTCACGAGTGTATTTCCTTTATAAGATGACGTATAAAAAGGTACCAACGCCAGTTGTTTCTTTTAGCCCGATTTCACCATCTGAATATTACGTTGTGATTCTCCGTGTGTGCACACGTTCATTTGCTCGTTCCCTTGGTAATGTGGTCTGGTGTCAAGGGCATTATTTAATGACCTGAGGCCCGGTGCACAAAATCCGTGCAAGGGGCTCGGCTCCCACTGCTACTGTGGCCAGACAGGAAGTGCACCTTGAGGTCCCCTGTCAAGCCCCACGGGGGTGGGGGAGGGCGTAGCCTCAGGTCCCTGCTGATTGCTCCTTAAGGCTCCTTGTGGGAACTTGGCCTCAGCTGTGGGCGCAGCCATCTTTGTGACAGAGTGATGGTCAATTAGCATATTCCCTCTTTACCAGATAGGACCAGTCCAGCATAAGACTAAGGTCAAGGAGTGTAGGGGGGTTCTCTGGCTCCCCAACCATAGCGTGAGGCTAGTCCACACTCACCCCCCTGAAAGCCTTTTCTCCTTTTCTCATGAATTCAATCTGCTTCACCTCTATCAAAATACCACCCCGCTCTCCCCCCTCCACTAGGTGATGAGAGCTGGTGAAACTCGTTAGAAAACGGCTAACATGCACCTTAAAAAGGTCACAGCAGTGAGATGGTCTTCTTATGAATTCAACTATAAAAGAATAAATTACGTTCAAAATAAGAATGCAAAAAGTCAGATGAGCAATGAAGAGTCCTATTAACCACATTCCGAGGAAAAGGATCTTAACTCCCTTCTTACAGTTATAATGAGCACCCACAGATGGAGTTCGGACACTCACTGACCTAGAAGACCTAGTCCAAGCCCATAACTTCCCCTTCGGGTTGAGATCCCACATTTGGGAGGAGGGGGCTGTATTTTGACCACAAACACATTGTCACATTCAAGAAAACATTCGTTGCAGCACACACATGCACACACATTTGCTGTTCCAATAACACTACATGCAGTGGTCGTTTCCAGCACCCCTCTCACTGATTTCATTGTAGACATAGTGTAACCACAGCAGTTCTAGCTCATTGGCCTTTACTGCTCCTTAAATGGCTTGTGTTTCCAGATCAGCGCGCAGCCATGCTGACGCTGCTTTCCGGGGCTACCCTGGCCCTCCAGCGGCACCCTCCCTCTCCCCAAGCCTTCCCCTTCCCCCCTCAAACTCTCCTCTGCTCCCAGGATGGTCCAAAGAGTGAGGCAGGCTCACGCCATCCCCACAGAGCCGACCACGGTCCCATACATACTAGGCTGGTCTCACTCGTGACAAGACCATGAGACCAAATCTTAAAGGGATTCTAGGGTGAGGAGCCTAATGCCTTTGTGCTTATGACAGGGAGAGACCATGTTCATCAGACAACGACATGGAGAGAAGGAACAATGAACATCAGGTCGAACTCTACTCCCGCTCTTGTCAACAAAGGAATCATTTTCAACATCAAATGGTTATCCTGCAGTCAGACAGTGTAAGTTCGTCTTAATCATTCAAACTTAGGACAGACGGAAGAATTCAGTGGCAAATATCCTGAGAACTTAGTTTCAAAGAGCAGTGTGAAATGAAGCTGTGTTGCGTGGCGTTGAGTTAAGACACGAGGCAGGCATGCTCTTCCGGGAGATGAGTTCATTGCGGCATCGCAAGTCAAGGGCAGAAGCACTGAAATATCTCTGCTCTTCAGAATAGGAAGCGTGAAACTGGGAGGGCTGGAACAGGAAGAGATTGAATAGCAGGAGAATTTATGTGTACACGTAAGCATCACCCATGGTCCACAGACAATAGCACGGGGAAGGCCCACGGTGGGGTGAGAGAGGGCTGGAGGGGGCAGAGGAGGAAAACGGGGGACATATGTAATACTTGGAACAATAAAGTTAAATTGTTCTCAAAGTGTGATAGGTATGTGACCAGCTGGCGTGGCTCAGGGGTTGAGCATGGACACATGCACTAGGAGGTCAAGGTCAAATTCCCAGTCAGGGCACATGCGTGTGTTGCATGCTTGTCCCCAGTATGAGGCATGCAGGAGGCAGGCAGCCAGCCAGCCAATCAATGATTCTCCCAGCATTGATGTTCCTATTTCTCTTTTCCTCTACCTTCCCCTTTCTCTAAAAATCAGTTAATATATATATATACACATACATATATATATACACATATATATGTGTGTGTGTATATATATATATATATATATATATATATACACATATATGTGTGTGTGTGTGTATATATATATATATATATATATATATATATAAAATAAAATTAAAAAATTGCTAGCGTTCTCTTTGTTCTGTCATTGTGAACCCCATTCCTTTACAATGATGGCCTCCAAAGCGGGGACCCTCACTTGACTTCTGTTCAAACTTTGGAACTCAGGCAGATTAAAGAACGATGTGTCCCTACCCACTGAAAGCAGGATTGGCCAATGAAGCAAAAACTTTAATCCCAACCCTGAAAATCAGCCTACATTTTTATTTGACAGAATTGAATGGGTGATCAAAAGCATTGATCTCCGAACTCTGCAGGGATGCAGCCAGATACTCATTTCACCCATTGGACTATTAAGAGCACTTTCCGTGGAAACGTCTTTATGTCCCGAGTTGTGTCCTTGAGAGCCGAGAAGCTTACTGGGCTGTAAAGGCAGGGTTAGCTGGGGCAGGAAGTATTTTTAAACACGTGTTTCCCCCACGCAGGCAGCTGCTCACGGCAGGGATTCTTTGAGGACGCTGTGCCCAGCGGTTAACTTTCTTAACTTGAAGGTACCAGGCCGAGAAAAATAACCCCCGAACATTGTTTTTCTATTATGTTTACTGTGTTCTCGGCGCTATCAAAGGGCTGACACTTGACAGTGAAGAAATTGTTTTTTAAAAAAACACAACACCACACTTGGAGGAAAGGAAACTTTCTTTTTTAGGTGAAAATATTAATAACGAATCTTCAGACTCACTTGAGTATTTCTCTAAAGCGTAGCAAAGTGAGTTTGTATTATCTCTGCAGAGAAGGTTTATCACTTGTATTTTTTTAAATATTAACTTATACTTCCATTTTATCCAATAATGCACTGGCTTTGTAACATTGATAAGTCAAAACAAAGGTACTATTTTATTATCACATACAATGAACACAGAGCATTGCATTGACAGTTTCCTCCAAACTTCGTGCATCCAGATGAGCCAGACAATAATCATAACTTTAGGAAGAGACAGTTAGTTTCCCGAATGCAGGCCTGTTTCTTCAAAGAAATGCCTCTTGTGCAGCCTCAGATGAATTTCCAAGTGCAGACATTTCTTAAGTCTAAACTCTATGACACCTCTTAACAAGATGAGTATGGATACTGTTTAATAAAACAGACTCGTGCACTATTTCAGTCCATGCAAGTAAAATACTCATTCAGATATCCAACACACCACATGTGCATTTAGAAGAAGAAAAATCCCTTAAAATAATTCTTTTTCCTTAGCAGTCAGATGCTTTCTGTCCAGTAAGAAGGGACCGCCCCAGTTGGTGTGGCTCAGTGGATAGAGCGTTGGCTTGGGAACTGAAAGGTACAAGGTTCAATTCCAGTCAAGGGCATATGTCCAGGTTGTGGGCTCGATCTGCAGTGGGGGACTTGCAGGAGGCAGCCGATCCATGATTCTCTCTCATCATGGATGTTTCTATCTCTCTCTGCCTCTTCCTTCCTCTATGAAATCAATAAAAAATGTATTTTAAAAAAAGAAGAGGCCAACATAGTGATTAATAGTACAGTCAGATTGGTTGGCTCCCCAAATTTGGTAGTTGAGGGACCCAGAGCAATTAATTGATCATCAATCCATACCTCAGTTTGCTCACCTCTAAGAAGATAATTAAGGCACTTTCCCATAACATTGTTAGGAAGGTAAAGCTAGTTCATACATGTAAAGCCCTTAGAATAGTATCACATATGCATAAAGCGTTATAATAACCCGTGATGATTATCGCTAGCTTATATCACAGCATAGTCAACGGTATTGCCGACACTTCCACAGAGCCAGGAATAGCGCTGGAAACAAGCCCAAGAAAACCATCTATTTTAATGCCATGTGCCGTGAAAATCAAGCAGACATCTTATGGCAGACAAATGTGCATGCTAATTATTATCAACATTACTCATTAAAGCGTCAATATTTGAGCTAAGTCACTGTGAAGGGAGCGAAGTGCACACGGTGGATGCAGTAACACATCCCGACTCCCGCCGTGTCGGAGAATGATTTCGGCTCCAGCTGTGGTCCAGCGATTGAGTCGCTGGGCGTGAAGTCATTTGCGACGGAGCGTTTTTAATGGGAAAGCAGCAGACGATCGCATGCTTCTCTACCCAACCCCACTCAGCTCCTCTCTCCCCTTCTGCACCAACGCACCCCAGACCATCCATCCCTCCCTGACCACATGGATGATTATGCCAATTCAGTGTTCCTGAAAAAGCATTCCCTGGTCTGAGCTCCGAACGGTCTGAAAAAAAGGAAGACTCATAGACACAGACACCAGTATGGTGATTGCCGGAGGGAAGAGGAAAGGGGTGAGATAGGAGTAGGCAAAGGGGCGGGGGTAAATTTTGATGGAAGGAGACTTGGCTTCAACGCACAACAAAACATTCAGGTGATGTCTTGTAGAATTGTGCGCCTGAAACCTGTATAATTGTATTAACCAATGTCACCCCAATACACTTAACTAAAAAAATAATAATAAATGCCAGTAAAAAGAATGGGAAGGGGATAGACTTGAAGACTGATTTAATAAAGAGTAAATTTCTTAGCAGGGGAAAGAGTCTAGACAAGGTGATTTCTAGATTTCTACACTTGATTTCCTTACATTGAATAAAAGAAAATTATGGCCCAGCCTGTGTGGCTCAGTGGTTGAGTGTCAACTCGTGCATCAGGAGGTCACTGGTTTGATTCCCAGTTAGGGCACACGCCCGGGGTGTGGGCTTGATCACCCAGAGGGGATGTGTAGGAGACAGCAGGTCGATGATTCTCTCTCATCATTGGTGTTTCTGTCTCTCTCCCCCTCTCCCTTCCTCTCTTTGAAATCAATAAAAAAACATATTTAAATTAGACACCCAACTAGCGTTTCACACAACTGCCTGGTGAGGATTTTGTCTGTAATGCCATTCACTGTATTTCTCTAAGTTCAAAAGAGAACTTGAGTGATTGCATTTGCAAGTCAATGAAGACGGGGACATGTGAGATGCTCTGGTATTAATATTCCGCTAGATGGTCATTGACCTTAGAGGAGAGCATTTTTAGAAAAATTGAAACAGTGAAATTGCAATTCAGAAGAATGACTATTTTATTCCGAAGTTTATCAGGAATATATTAGAAGAGCCCAGGATGCATCGCAAAAGGTCCACTCCTCCCAACAGGGAGAAAATCAAATTCTCTAGACCAGTGTTTCCCAAACTTCTGACATAGGTGCACCCCTTTTATAATTTTCGTAACGCTGAGTACTCCTCATCAAAAAAAAAATGGACGTGTTTTAATAACAATCAAAATATATTTATTCTTTTTTTGGTACATACACAAAGTAATAAACGAAAAATAAAATTGTTCATAATAAAATAGAAATATATTTCTTGGTATATTTCAATAGAAAATATACGTGATCCTTTTAAAATTTTTATTTACTTTTTACGCATACTGTCAGAACTTCTAAAATGATTATTCTTTTCAGCGAAAAAATAGTTTAAAAGGTGCTTTGAACAGTGGTCATGTCCACAGTGCTAAGAGCGTATTAAATCCTTGATGCTTGGGAGGCCGGTTGTCTGAGCTGATCCTGGGCCCAGAGCAGCGGGTGTGTGGGGTACAGATAGTGTTGGGGAGGAAAAATTTTTACTCCACCCAACAAGGTTCTTTCCTCTACCAACAAGGTTCTCTCAGCTGGCCTAACGGTCAAGGGGACACAGACCGATTAACAGGAGAAACATAAAATTTCACTTCATCTGTACAGGAATCCCACGTAGAGGAGAGTTTCTTAGGCAGAAAAGTGAAGTGAGGCAGAATGAGATAAGGCTTCGGGGGGGGGGGGGGGGGAGGACCATTCGAGGGAAGATAGAAAGAAAGAACACCTGGTCAGCCATCAGCTGTTTGCCTTGCCGTTCCGATAGGTCATAAACATTGATTTCTGATGTAAACCCTCCTGATGTAAAAAGCTCAAGAAGAGGAAGGTTAAGAGCAGTACACTTGCTCGAGTTACACTCTTTCTTGGGGAATCCATTTGAGTCCACTGTAAAGGAACAGTGTGAGGCAGCATACAGCCTACACGGCGGGGACAGTTTTATGTTTGTGACACGGTCCTTATTTTGTAAACATTAGTTTACTCGTGTGGAGGAAAAGCACACATACCGTATTTGCCGGCGTATAAGACGATTTTTTGGCCCTGAAAAATATGCCTCCAAGTGGGGGGTAGTCTTATACGGCGAGTATATAACAAACTCTGTATTTTGAGTGGAAATGTTAGGGGGTCGTCTTATACGCCCAGTCTCTTATAGGCCGGCAAATACGGTATTTTTCAGGGCCAAAAAATCGTCTTATACGCCGGCAAATACGGTATATAATACCAAGGGATGATTATTCTAAAAAAATAGTGATATCATGACTGCAGTTTACATTCTTCAACACAAATAGCATTAGGGATCTTAAAGCTGTATCTCACTCATCATTTTTAAACAATGCTTATGGCCCAGGAGGGATTTTTTTGTTTTGTTTGTTTTTGTTTGTTTGTTTTGTTTTGTAACTTTACCAGCTATCCAGAAGCAGATCTTGACTACCAATTTCGTTTTTCAGATTCTATTTCGGTGGCACAGATTATATTATCGACCACTGGGATATACCTAATGCAGTTACCCCGTGTTGGCCAAAAGAATGTTCTCATCCCTCTACCAAACCAGTAGATTGCATTACATTCATAACTTGCTCCCTTGCGGGGTCGAAAAATAGCTAGTATTAAGAAACCAATCCCGTTATCAAAGAACGTTATAGAATCTATTGTTGCCATTTGCTATTCAAAGCATAAATGTTTCTCATTACATTGATGTTATTTCTTAGGTTTCTGGGACTCAGACGTGTAGCAAAGCGTGCAATGCATTAACAGCACAGGAGAATTCTAGATGTTTATTAGTTTACGTTTCGATTCCCTGCCTACATTTTAATCAGGGCACTTTATTGAAATAGCCAGTGGCTAGATTAATTATTCAGAGTAACAGAATTCTAAATTGTCCCCAAAATAAATCAACCTACCGGGGCAAGTGTCTAACTCTTGAGATAAGCTCTCTGTGCTATTCCTTTGAGAAAAGTAAAAGAAATAGATAAATCCCTTGCCCACGGTTACTTATGATCGACTGAAAAGATAAATTTACAGACACAAAACACTCTGAAGCAGACACAAAGCACCCCAGGTGTTAGTATTAAGGAAACGGTACCTTTTGTTGTGATGAACTACAAATACAGACACTGCATAACATTGGGATTTTAATTCCATTTATAATTGTTGTAACGATCATAGAGTTTTCTATGGAAGAAACACTCGCCATTTCATACTGGCAACTAGATTTCATTGTGTTGGTTCAGCTTGCTCGGAACATTTGAGTTTTTACACTCTCTTAAGTGTTGAGACGGTTCTGATGACATGGTCCATTTGCTGACCTCCTTTGATGTTAGCACCGAGAATCAGAATGAAAAATTGCCAATTGATAGCTCAGTTCTAGTCGAACCGGTGTGGCTCAGTGGATAGAGCGTCGGCCTGCAGACTGAAGGGTCCCAGGTTCTATTCCGGTCAAGAGCATGTACCTTGGTTGCAGGCACATCCCCAAGGGGGGGTGTGCAGGAGGCAGCTGATCAATGTTTCTCTCTCATTGATGTTTCTGGCTCTCTATCCCTCTCCCTTCCTCTCTGTAATAAATCAATAAAATAAATTTTAAAAAATAGCTCAGTTCTATTTCAGGAGCAAACTTAGCATATTCAAGTTGATGGTGTGTAGGTCACTATTTTGTCTTAGCATAATGCACAACAGTGTAAAACTATGTATTGCGCACGCACACACACACACACACACACACACACACACACAGTGCCTCTCATGATACCTAAGTCATCAGTGAGGAAATAAAATAATAAAATAATAAATCAAAAATTTCAGGTGTTCCTGGATTACCATATTATGAAAAGCAAATTGTAATGCAGATAATCAGTAGCTGAGATGTGTGTGTGTGTGTGTGTGTGTGTGTGTGTGTGTGTGTTACTGAGGTGTAGAAAGTGGTTACCCTGTAGTTAATAAATCAAGCTACTACCTCGGTATTTGTAGTTAATAAATCAAGCTACTAACTCGGTATTCAGAAGAATATGATGTTGTAATTTTTAAACTCTGTAAAATGTGACCTGTAGCATGCTGGTTTTAACTGAATCACACAATCAGGATTTTTGGTGAGGTGATATTCCATGGTATTTAAACGGTCCCAGGGCACACACAAAATTATACCACCACCACCAACAACAGGCGTTGTGGGAATGGCATTATGGGGAGGACAGACGCCTAGAAGTTAGTCTGGAATCTTGAAGTGGAGGCAGACAAAGCCAGAGTAGCCTTGTGCAGAGATGAACCGGCTCTAATGGGTTTAATTAACTTACCCTCTAAGAAATGAGAATTAAGGAATCGTTCTTGTCTGCACTGAGCTATTAACATAGTTTTAACTGCAGTCTTTATGGCTGGAAAGTCTTGGAGCAGATGGCAAATTTATAGTCCTCTTCCCCTATGGAGAAGAAGGAAGGAGAAACTATATTTCAGGGGCTACGGGCTTCCTGCATAAACTCGGGGCAAGTGGCTGGAACCACTTCTAAATGGAGTGTGAAGGCGGCAACCATTTAGTCTCAGACTGTGTAAACAACACACATCTTCATGCCCTGACACACGTTCTCATAAGTCAGCGGAGGGGCTTCTCTGAAATACTAGCAGTGGTGTTGGTTTTTTACCGGGATAACTGAAGGAAAGAAAGGAATGCGCATCTTCGTTTTCTAACTAATTTTAAAGACAGAGGCAGTTCATCTATTCAGTTGGGAATGAGATGCCGTTAAAAGCGCTCAGAATTTTAAATATTTAGTCAAGTAAATGAGAATGACATGCATCAGACAGTCAGAGAGCTCACGTCATAGTCCGTGACTTGCCTTTTTTACAGCAGAGCAGATGGATGCCCTCTTTGCCTTAATATGATAGACAAAGAGTTAGAACAAAACAGCAATTGAGAAGTAAACGTGCTTGTCTGCTGATTGAACTACAGTTGTTCATCATCATGCACCCTCATTTTTTGATGATCGGTCAGCAATGCTGTTACAAGTTAGGGTATCAGGTGGTTTTTGCCAAAATAAACCTCAACGACACTGAACAGTAAACATTTTGCAGTAAGTATGTAGAGTGTTTCTTTTTAATATATCTATTATATGTCAATAAAGCTTTTTAAAAATATATATTTTATTTATTTTTTTACAGAGAGGAAGGGACAGGGAAAGAGAGTTAGAAATATCGATGAGAGAAACATTGATCAGCTGCCTCCTGCACACCTCCTACTGGGGATGTGCCCACAACTAAGGTACATGCCCTTGACCGGAATCAAACCCGGGAACCTTCAGTCCGCAGGCCAACGCTCTATCCACTGAGCCACACCAGTCAGGGCAATAAAGCTTTTTTTTTTTTTTAAGGGAGATGAATATGTGAATAAGCCACCCTGTGACTGTAGTTCCAATTCAGATTGTCTCAAATCCTTAAATGTGGTTGATCTTGTCCTGGAGTCAGAGTTCTCTGATGGAAATACATACACACCATCTCTGGAGGAAAATAACATTGTTCCAGAAAGCACATCATCGCTAAAAATAAGATTACAAACATAAAATCTGACATGCAATAAAAAGATAGTTGGGCATAGTAAAAAAAGATAATAGGAATATAACTGATGTAAACAATAGATCATCAATACTATTAGAACTATAAACACATATTTTCAAATAGATAAAATACTGAGAACTAAAATTCATGCCAAAGATCTCACAAGTGAATGTGGTTCATCCAATGGCAAGGAATTGCAACAGAAACAATGTCCATCTCCTGTTCCTATCATGGAGCAAAATACATTTCAGCTCATTTAAATATGTAAATAATATACAAAATGAGACAATGAGAATATAGCATAGTAGAATTAAGATCATGTAATTGAATAGTGTATAATGTAATATAATTCTAATTTAGATAGGGTAATATTCTATTTTTTGAACTTATGAACTTGATCACGAAACAAATTAGTTCTTTAAAGGAGGTACTTAAAATAATTGTGGCATAAAACCTGAGCAGGGTGTCTGCAGCGTAATCAGAGGCGACCTCGTTCCCTCCTTTTTATGCACCCAGACGACAAAGTAATTCAGCCCAATGGGCGCGTGTGTGTGTGTGTTCCTTGAAAAGGTATTTATTATGCACCCCTTTGTAGCAGGCGTTGTGAGGAAACACAGCGCACAGAGCAAGTCATCCTTCCCCTGTAGCCTGTAGCCTCATGGGGACACATATGAAGCAGGAAGTGATGGGGGCCCTGGGTGCATGGGGAGTGCTGGTATACCACTTAGGACGTGAGCAAGGCCAAGTCCCCTGGAAGGTGTGTGTTGGCCTAATGCATCCCTAAAGGTTGTGTCCCCTTCTGGCTGCCTAGATGTGAGCTCAGCTCTAGCTTGAAAGAGACAGAAGCAAAAAGGAATTATTCCCCCACCACCACGATGCTCACATCAGTTGCTCAGACAAATGGGGAGCAGCAGCGGCGTGGAACCCCCAGGACGCCTGGTAATCACACAGCCAAGGAGGCTGGCACACGCTTTGCATGCTCTGTATTCTAGTGCCTCCACCTTCCTGGTAACACTTTGCTTCAGCGCGCATTAGGATCAGTTTGCATCCTCTGTGCACACACTATGGAGATGGTGAGGGCACGTGGCCAGCAGGGAGCAGCGTGGCCAGCAGAGGCCTCCTCCGTGGGGGATCCTCAGAGCAGACCATCTGTCCCCACACCACAACGTGCCCCGAGCCCTAACTGTTCTCCTCTCGCAAACACCATCCACCTGCATCCTGAGCAATCGGAAGGATTCCTGAAGACGCTAGATGTAAGCAATTTAGGATTTTTTAAAAATCGCTAAGAAAAAACCAAGGAGCCTTCTAAAATAGAAGTCAAGGGCGTGGTCAGCGTCTATTAGCAAAGCGAACAGTGCCATCTACTGGCGGCCAGCAGCTCCGCCAGCATCCCGGTGAGCCCCCCAGTGCTGCTCACTGAAGGGGAACAGATGAGGCTTCTCATCCAGCTGATAAAGAATATTGTAATAAAGCGTCGGGCAGAAGAAGTAATGGCTCGTGCTAAACTCCATCCGTCAGACTGGGGATTGCCCCGGCTCCCCAGAAAGAACCATCTAGGACGAGGCCGCTGGGAGATACATGGCGGGCCTGCGGAATGGCATGTGGATACAAGATGTAGAACAGGCCGCAGGAAGGATGCGCAGAGGAACTTCTCCATCCTGGTTGAAGATTGTCAGAGGACCTTTCCTAACGATAAGCAAAGATGGACATTGGCCATTCACTTGGTATATTTCTGCACAGGAGGACCATAATGAGTCTCTGGGTTTTGATAGGAAATATCTGGACCAACTCCATGATCCGTACATGATATGTGTCCCCATGAGGTTACAGGCTACAGGGGAAGGATGACTCGCTCTGGTGCCGTGTTTCCTCTCGGCAGAAACCACAGCGCATGGCACAAGGGGGTGCGAAATAGATCCGTGTTAAAGGAACACACACACGCCCATTGGGTTGAATTACTTTGTCGTCTGGGTGCATAAAAAGGAGGGAACGAGCTCGCCTCTGATTATGCTGGCAGACACACTGCTCAGGTTCTATGCCACAATTATTTTAAGTACTTCCTTCAGAGAACTGATTTGTTTCGTGATCAAATTCATAAGTTGAACGTGTACATTGCATTGTGTGCCCACCAGCCAAGGTCGAATCATCCTCCAACAGCATATACTAGTATTTGGTCCCCTTACCCTCCACTTAAGTAATTCCTGAGGCCACCGGTGTTCCAGAGCAGACACGAGCCTTCCCTGGTTAGGTTAGCCTGACCCTCACTCAAAGAGGCTACGGGCGAATCCAATAATTCCTTTTTGGCAAGTTGGTGTACCACCCAACAGCACTGACAGCTCCTGATAGACCTAAGAGGAACCGAACCAGTACAAACCAGCGACAGTCTACAAAATATTTGCAAACTAATCAAATATATGAAGAGACTGTATAACCATCCTCTAGTTTCAGTAGGCTACCGTACAGTTTTAAGAAGATGAAAGACGTTTTGGGGGTCATTGTCAGGACATGTAATATTTTCACTCCTTTTCCTTCCTCCAGTTTCTTCCCCCCCCCCCCCACCCCCCTAATCAATAACCTGAATAAGCCAGGGCTCACATTGTCCGATATTAATGCAGCGGCTACATCCGGGCTTACAATAAGTGGGTAACCATATTATAAGTGTATTTAAAGGAAGCAGTGCTTAGCTTTGCACAGTCATCCAAGAAAGCGCTTTGTAAACTTTCTACATGAATAACTCGTCACTACCCTGTCCCCCCCTTAATCCTCCCATTTCTGTCACCGGGTGCAAAGCATCAGCCCTCAAGCCCTCTCCTCTCTGTTGTGTGTTCACTATCAAGCTGTTAGACTCAGTCCCTAGATGCTGAGAACTGTTGTAAACTTTCCTATAAAAAGTTTCTTATAGCCAAAACCGGTGTTGCTCAGTGGATAGAGCGTTGGTCTGTGGACTGAAAGGTCCCAGGTTTGATCCCGGTCAAGGGCATGTACCTTGGTTGCGGGCACATCCCCAGTAAAGGGTGTGTAAGAGGCAGCTTATCGATGTTTCTCTCTCATTGATGTTTCTAGCTCTCTAACTCTCTCTTCCTCTCTGTAAAAAAATCAATAAAATATTTTTTAAAAAGTCTCTTGTATTTTGAGTTTTGCTTTGAAGCAAAAAGCAAACCAAACAAAAACCCATTAAAAAATTAAGTTTCTTATGTCTTGAAGGAAGGTAGTATTCTATACGGCTCCAAGCAATCAAGACTCTCTCAAGAGATTTGACGTTACTCACGGGTCCAAGGCATGAGGCCTAAGGAGATTTCTCAGGGATTGCCCACATGCAGGTCATTGAAAGTCAGTGGGAGGAATTCAGTTACCTGGCTGGGGAAATTCACCTTCAGAAAGCTTGTCAGCATGAATACAATTGTAAGGACACGATGTTTCCACCTCATGTAATTAAATAAAAGAGGATAGTTAGATAAAAGTATTAGATTACTGCTCTGTGGAGGGCGGGGACTTCCGTTCTCACAGAAATAAACTTGGACAGACATTTGGATGCATCAAATGTCCATCCATTTGGTCAGTCAGACATAAGAGGTCACTCATATGAGACTGTGTTGTCTACTGCTTTTAGAAAGTCCTGGAAGTTTAAAGGTAAAAGTGGAAACAAGCAAAAACATAACTTCCTTTAAACTCATGATTTATGTGCCCTTGATGTCTCGAAACAAATCAAAAACATTATATTGCACACTAAGGCAAATAATAATCAGCATCTGTTCCTAGGATTCCATTTTATCAAATGTCAGTGATTTATAGCCAACCTTTCTCATGTTGATATGCATCTCATTACCGGGAACACACAATTCTAAGTGAGCGTACAGAGCTATTGTAATTGATCTCTTTATCAAGATTTCATATTCCTCATGGCTGAATAATGGCTTCCTTTGGAATATATAGAGAGTTTTCACCTTATTTTCCCTCTGTTCCCTTCATCCATCACAGAGCTACAAATAATTGGAGTGTCCTTTTGTGAACAGAGGGAATGGAAAAAAAGTATAATTGTTAATGATTTTCAATTTTTTTAAATTTTAAAACTTTCATGTCACACTAGATTATATTTCAGGGGACATATTAAAAGTTCATGGTTTAAAACTCAGTATTTCAGAGTATCTGTGTTTCTTCTCTGAGTGTCGCGTCTCTGGGAAATGATATTACATGATGGAAAAATCAATTCAGCTCAAGTGATTAAGCCTTTGAAAACATTCAGTCGGTCTATTGGATTGTAATTATGTGAAATGATTATTTAACAAATATTTTGCATTTTTCTTATTTATAAAAAATAATTTTATATTTATAAAAACATAGTTATGTAAATTTAAATGTATAATACCTAAGACATTGTGCAGTGTTTGACCCTTCTCTTTGTGCTCCTTCTGTGTGTGTGTTGGTACAACTCTAATATATTTAACATATTTGCCTATAAAATATAAATACTCTAGATTGCTATGTTGAACGAACTGTCACTGAAATATTGGCTTAGGTCACGTGTGGTAACAGAGACCACAGATTGTCCAATTAACCCTTATTGGTTAATTATCCACAAGGCTGAGAGACACAGCACGAAGGCAAACACCAAAAGATAGACTATGTCACCGAGTCTTCCTGGGACTATCTCAGTTTCTGCCCATTGAACAAGTGAACTTATTAATTAATGGTGCCTCTTTCACCCTAAAAAGTGTCCCAGTTTTGAGAACAGATCATATGGTCACCCTTCTTATAAAGGAAAATGACGTATCTTCTTATGAGACATAAAATAGATGTTCCCAGGGCCAGCATATGCCCACTTGAAGGATCGTGGTTGAAATGTTGACACTTCATCACCGAATCGCTTTGCAGAATCACTTGATTCTTCCATTGTAAGTTGTATGCCAACGTGAGCACAGGTAGGTGAAGGCCCTTTTCCCTAATGCTAGGATCTTCTAGATCATCTGAATCTACACGTGTGGGGAATACATTTGATCACTCTTAGATGAAAAAGAGATGTGAAATCTCACCAGCCCAATTTTTTTTTAACGTTTTTTTGAGACAAAGATATTCCAAAGGCCATAAGAAATAATTACTCCGTACTCTACAGCGAACATTGTATAGTTGGGACATTTTACACCTAATAGCATAAAGGTTAAGCACTTGCCCACTTGAGTCAGAATTACTGGGCTAGAACTTCACGTCATACTTAACAGCTGCAGGAACTTGGAGAAATCCCTGAACCTTTAAACATTTTCGGTGAAATGGGGGAAATGATATAAACATAAATACTCCATAGGCTAATGGTAAGAACTGATGGAGTGGATCTATTTTAAGCTGAGAGAAATTGCAGTCTTAAATCCTAAAGGCTCAGTAGGAAGTTAACAATTTTGTAAACCACTCGGAAAATACAGAAACTATTCTTTTAAAAATTCCAGGAAGACTTGGCTGGATAGCTTGGTTAGTGATAGAATTGTCCTGATATACCAAGGTTGTGGGGTCCGCCCCCTATCAGGTCATATACAAGAATTAACCCCGAGTGCATAAATAAGTGGAACAACACATTGATCTCTCTCTCTCAATCAATCAATGAAACAAGTTTTAAAAATATCAAGGAAATAAATTTTAAAAATATCAAGGCAGTGCTTTGATGTCCAAACTAGGTATGGGAAACAATTATATACTTATAACCCAGCAAATTGTATAAAAAGAGGTTTGTGATAAATATTCCAAAAGTAATGTTGAATAATAAAACCAAAGCAATTTTTTAAGAAGTCTACATTTAAACAAAGGGCCAGGGAAACATCACCAGCCATTTGATGATTTGTTGATTCAGATAGGATTCCGATATATGCTGTCTTCTTTTATACTTGTCATGAATTTTGACATACACTTTTTAAAATTAAAAATATAGTTTTAAAGTTTAGTTTGACTCAAAGGGCTAGAGGCACTACTATACTACTTACCAATTTTGCATAAACTTGCTCTGTTTTTGGATTAATTTATAGGTCACACCTCCCAGGGTGACTCTAACAGGGGTCTGGAACATCCAAAGGTATAGATAATTTTTATGAGTGTATCTGAGCCAAACCAAGGACAACTGCCAGGAAGCAAAATCTCAGTGGGCTGAGAAAATGCTCCAGTGAATGGCAGTTTTTTGCCTTATTTTATATATTACAATCCAAGGAGGAGGTACAAGGGGGTTACACAAAATTTATTGGTGGTAGATTAGAAGGCGGGAGAAAGCAGAGCAGGGAAACCTGGAGGATTGGATTAAAAAATGAAATGATAGGCACACTGTTCTTTTAGGTTGGGGGGTGTAGGACAGTTAACAGCATTCAGAGCACATACCAGATGGTGCCGCCTAGAACAGGATAACAGTGAGTGGTTGTGTGGTCTCCTCTAGTGGGTGAACCTTCTCTTTGTACTCCTTCTGGGTAAAGGGAATTACTCTGACATTCCAAAAGTATGTTATCAGTAGATGCAGAAAGACAATAGACAGGCTCGTGAAGGGTGAAGGCAGTGGTCAGCAAACTCATTAGTCAACAGAGCCAACTATCAACAGTACAACGACTGAAATTTCTTTTGAGCCATTTTTTAAAAAAAACTTACACTATATAGGTAGGTACATTGCTATTACCTTAATCAGGGTGCTCCTAAGCTGGCCTTTGCTAAAATCTCAAGGGGTCAAGGAGCTGCATGTGGCTCGAGAGCCTCAGTTTGCCGACCACCGAGTTAAGGTAAAGACTGACCTTTGTCAGGAAAGAAACCAGCCTAGGACATGACTTGCTTTTGGTTAGGAAGTTCTCATCTCAGACCATCCTCTGTAGTTCGGGTCTCTGAGTTTGCAAGGCGGCCACGGAGGCCTCACCTGAGTAATCAGGCTTCCCGTGTGTCTCCTTTCGGTCCGCGGGAGTCAAGCAACGGGAAGGAATATTGTTCTTTGCTCTCAGTGCCCCCAAGCTCACCTTCCTTCGGGGGGAAAACATTGACACAGATTTCCAAAATGAAGGTCCGTGTCATAGATTAACGAATAAACAACATGTAGAGCGGAAAGACTCCTGTATAATCAGATGCACCGACAGGTACGAGAATAATAGAGCGAAGGCCATTCCGTGGGAGAGAAAGCAGCTGTGAGGGGTCTGCCTTCGCCTTCAGCGCGTGGTAGATGAAACTCGAATAATGTCTTCAGAAAATTTAAAGAGCTTTTAATGCATAGAAATGCCACAGAGGAACTGTTTCTCCTGCCATGAAAGCTAGGCTGTCTGTTGCCCCGAGGAAAAGATAATAATGAATTTAGAGAGTGACATTCATATTTGAAAGATTGCCAGGCTTGGTGGCTTGTGTTTTATTTGCTGTGTTCTCGTGTGACTTGGAAGAAACTGGAAATGAATACTGATTAGAAATTTAATCAAAGAGTAATGAATGCTTTTTTGCCCTTTTTAAACCAATAGTATGCCATTTCCCCCATACCCCCCCCCCGAGTTTGTGATTCCTAATAAAAACAAATGAAATGAGGATTCTGATGCAAATTCACAAATGGCCCTTGGTTTACCTGTGTGCCTAAAATGTGCCAAGAGTCTCTGATAAGAATATGTTTCCAGATAATGTTTTATTGTAAAGTAGCTTAACAATCCAGATAATTAAACAGTGAACAAAAGACAATATAATTCTGAGACCTAATGTTGAGTCAGTTTTAAGTCATATGCCATTACCACAAAAATACTGTCCTCCCCTCAACTCACTGTAAGATAATTACAAATTACAAATAAGATAATTACAAATCCCGCAAATATTGGGGCCTTTCTTTCTTGGTCACCATTTTCCCTCAGGATTTGAGTCAGAGTTAAGTATTTGTTGAAACCAGTTGCCTGACTGACAAACTGAGTCATTGGACTTCCCCGCTACATTTTGATATGATTATTATGCTGTGATTTTTTTTAATAGAGCAGGTTCTCTAGGGAACCAATCAGCAAAGCCTGTGGAAGACAGCTCTTGATGCTGCAAATATTTATTTTTTTTTAATTTAGTGTTAACCGGTTACATGCCAAGCATGTGTTCTGCACGTGCTCCATTTCCAAGACCATGTGATTGAAACTCTAAGTGACCCAGAAATTTCCTTGATTTCAGAAGAGCGAGCACAGTAAGTTTGAAATCCTGATAGATGATAGGTAGATAGATAGATTGGTTGGTAGGTAGGTAGGTAGATAGGTAGGTAGAGAGAGAGAGATAAATAAATAGATGAATAGGTAGGTAGATGGGTAGATGGATGGATGGATAGATAGATAGATAGATATCCTTTAACCACCCTTCTGTATATAATATTTTTGACCAACCAAATAAAGTTCCCAAGGCATTATTCAATCCACATTTTACCATCCTAATTCACAGGAAACTCTGGTCAAAGATCCTACAGATTCAAAATAACGGCCTTATCTTTTACCTTTTTCAATCTGTTCCCCCCAACTCCCTCAAAGAAGTGATCCACAAAGATACAGCTGTGATTGACAAGCTCTGAGTCAGCAAGTCAGTGGGTCAGGAAGCAGAGGAGTGTCTCAAGCAGACCCCTCACACATTGAGATCATCCGGTAAAAAGTCCTTTGCAAATCAAGCGTAGATTGCGAGAACATTGAAGAGCAGTGAATGGTCTTAAGAACATTTATCCAAACTCAGATCCTTTATTCCCCACAAGAGGCTTTCTCAGTTTAGGTCTGATTAGGTCAGTGTAAACGGTGTCACCAGGATGAAATGCAGAATCTATCCTAAAGAGCTGTATTATACCACAATGTAATGCTTCCATTTAAATGTATCTTAACCCCACGCTTCTGAGAGGAAAGCTAATTGCTTTTGACTAACTCGGTGTCACTGATAACACCGGGGCCCGTTTTATATTAATGTTGCTCGTGACTTGCTTCTCTTAGATAAAGAAGATTTAAAGGGCCCCCAAAGACTCCCGACTGAAAGTCAAGTCACATTTCATTTTGTCTCATAATTAGAAATTCAAAAACCATACAGTTCTAATTAAAATGGAGAAACAAAAAAATGCAAAAATCATCAAGATCCTTTTGCAACTCTCGGGAACCTATTTCATTGTAGAAATTGGGTCCATTAAAAGCTTGTTCGTCTCGGGGTATTAGAGACACGCAGATGGACTTTTTGCAGCGTGTGCCTTTATATCTCACAAGGTCGCAGCGCTGGCACCAGCTAAACGTATTTGGGCATTATCTGCTTAGCCATTTGCAAACTACTGCATGGCAAATCAGTGCCATCGGAGGGCTTTAGTTCCATCATTTAAGATATGTCACTGTAAAGTCCTATCCCAGGCTGATCTGCATGCATCTAACTTTGGAAACATTTTCATGACGTTGCTCTCTCATAAGGATCCAACCAAGAGATTCTGGTTTCTAAGCAGCTGCAAGATATTCCTGGGACATTGAGTCAATTCCGCTGTGTTGCATCAAGCAAGCTACCTTCACTCAAACCAACCCCTCTACCAGTCAGCATGGATAAGCATGACAAGTATCATTGTCCAATCTCTCTGTCCCACCTGTTGGTTCTCTTGTATCTCATTCACCTTTCTTCGGTATGAGCTGTTCTCGTCTGACATACAGAAAGCCAAAGAGAAAGAGAGCATTGGTTATCGGGGAGGCCACGAAGGGTCTTTTCCTGGGAGCAGGTCTCTATATAGGAGCCATTGTGTCCAGCAAGTCATTGCTTAGATGGAGCAGGTTCCTCTAACAGCATAAAAATGTAAGACGTTACGAGCATAATAAAAAAGTAAAATAACAATTTCCCAAAGAGCTTCGTGGGAGGAGTACAAACTACGATTTGGATGCAAAGGGGTTATTATAAAATGTATTTCTTGGGCCACGGTTTTCAGTGGCACTTGGCAATGATCACCCATCGCTTCTCCCTTCCTTTACACAGTTTCTGTCATTGCATGTTCATCACCGTGTTCATTTAGTTTATGGTCCTGTTGCGTGACCATGTCATTGTTAACCCTCCCGAAATTATCACCGATGTATCAATGGGTGTTATTACACAAAACGAAAGCATACAATACTCATTTTTTTTCCTGGACTCCTATATCCTATCTTGAGCAAAATTTTCTGTATAATAGCTGCCATTGGTTTCTGCCCTGAGATGTTTATGGATATTATATTTTCAGCATCATTGCCTGGCTTCGCTGTGAGTATCTGTCATTTTGATAGAGTTAGCTTTTTCAGAATAGGATCTGAATTTTTAGATAGGTAATGTTCTCTCGAATAGATATCCACTGAAATTTGTGCTACTGAACCAAAATACATTTTTAAAAAGATCCAAATGATGCTGAGAAAGTAACATATTGCCTCCATGAATTTTAATAAAAATGTAAAGGAAATTAATGTTTCATGAGTATGCTTGGGTGGATTTCTGAGATTCAGAAATGCTTTGAGCTCATAACGAAGATTATATATCTATAGCTATCTTCCTACACACACACACACACACACACATACATAAAACTTTACTTTTGATAACTTTTTAGAACTCACCTGATACATAATATTTTCTGGGGCATCTGGTTCATATTCTGTAAATGGGATGATAGAACATAGAGGAGAAGATGATTTATCCAGGCAGAGGACCAGGTGTAGAGCAAAGTGGGTGAGGTCGGGAGAGCGACTCTGAGCTTGTATGTCACTGTGCAAAGGGGATTGATAGAGTATAAAGAATTCTGATATTTGCTTTCTTCTTTTATACTTGTCATGAATTTTGACATACACTTTTTTAAATTAAGAATATAATTTTAAAGATCAGTTTGACTCAGTAACTGAGTCAACAACTGTTGTTTCTTCCTCAAGTTCTATCTTTCCCTCTCCCCTCCTCTCTGAAATCGATAAAAAACATTTTTAATGGGAATAATATTTATATCAAAGATGTTTAATAAGCATGGGTTAGATTTGTCCCTTCATTTCTTGGTGGCTCTGTCACCAACAGGTAACAATCTCTGTGGCTTTAAATAAAGTTCTTTAATTCATGTTTCCTCATTTAAATTAATTTGTTAGTAGATTAAAATATGGATATGTGTTTGATCCATGAGTTCTAATAAGTAATACTCTCTTTTTTTGATAGTTTCAGTTACCCCAGTGACAGGGAATTATTCCTGTTCTATGTAAATGATACATTTATTTTATTTATTTACCTCTGTGATATTCTCATTATTACTTTGGCTTAAGGGTATGTATGTTGTCCAAACATATCTCCCTACATAAATAACTTTTATGATCCAATTATAGTCCCCAATTATGATAACTGCTTTGAAATGTATTCATCCATAGAGACCTACTTTACTACATATACATTAATCAGTCTAATGAACACAGGTAAATAAAATTGTAAATGTGCTAGAGAAAATGGAAGGAAGATGCATAAGTAATCATCACACCATACAGCATTAAATCTTTAACTTTAATATATTAACCAAGAATAGCAACCAAAGCTTGCTGCAAAGGACTATGAATTTAGCTGTATTTACTCCTTCAGCAAAATATATTTAGTCAGCACCCACTTTTATCCAATAACTGTAGTCCATAAACTAGGAACATAAGAGGAACTAAACAGGATTCGTTGTTTTAACAAAACCTAGGTCTTGTGTGGAGGAGACAGGTGACAAATGAGTAAGCGATTGAATATGTAATCTGTATTTATTTTATTTATTTTTTTTTATAATCTGTATTTAGATAGTGGTAAGTGTCATCAAGGAAATGAAACCCCTGTGACTAACTGAGGAAGTGGGTAGTAGAGAATGTGAGCTGGGCGGTAAGGTTGTCTAGGTGCTGTCTCCCCGTGTAATAGACCCTTATCCCATGTAAGGTAGCATGAGTCAGGCTAGATCTCAAAGGCAGCTCCTGGGATTAGCGAGAACGAGGACTGGGATTCAACGTGGAAGCAAGGGGCCCAACTAGGGACGTAGATAGGTGGTTTCTTGGACTAGCACGGTTCTCCTGGAAGTGGAGCAATTATGACAAGCCCCAGAGAGAAAGGTGATAGGACGTACACCAAAGGGGATAGAAGTAGGGATCAAAAACATGCAAAGAACCAAGGAGAGTGCAAGGTCTATCAATGCATCTATAATGATAGGTCTGGAGGCCACATTAAATCTGAGATACCTACATTCTACCATGCGCCTGAACTTAGGAGTTTTCGTCACCTGGGTGGCATTTAATGTGTATGAAGGTAGGAAACATATTGGAAGCAGAGCCGAGCGTGTCTAGAATCAAGCTCAGTGGATTCCTACATTGAAACGGGGGGAGAGAAGGAGTGGAGTGCAAGGAGGTGGGTGGCAAATAGAGGACACAGGAATGTTTATGATTCAAGACAGGAAGGAACTGTGTTGAGTGCTAAGAACAGAAAACATTTCGTGTGACCTCCGCGTTGACTTAAACAGCAGTTCCAGTGGGAGGTAGAGCTAGAAATCCAATTGGGATGAACCAGCTAGAGCACAATTGAGGAGGAAGTGCAGTAAATGTATTTTCTAAAATGTCCACTGTGAAAGGGAGAGAAAAAAATACAGCGATAGATAAGAGCAGAGTTGGATTAGGGGTTTTATGACTGCCTGTATATATATATATATATATATATATATATATATATATATATATCTCCTGGTTTTTATGTCATTGGTCAATGGCCAATGGAAATGATCTAGTACAATAGGAGAAATTTAGGATTTAAATGAAGATTAATCCAAGAATTATTTCTTTAAAAATATATTTTATTGATTTTTAGAGACAAAAGGAGAGGGAGAGAGAGAGAAATATCAATGAGAGAGAAACAACCATTAGCTGCCTCCTACACACTCTGTATCAGGATCGAGCCCAAAACCTGGGCATGTGCCCTGACCAGGTAGTGAACCTGCAGCCTTTTGAAGCGTGAGATGATGATGCTCAACCAACTGAGCCATTCCAGCCAGGGCCGGGAACGATTTCTTAAGAAGCCTAGAGGATATGAGAATGAGGAGGCTGGACCGGATGTTGATGGGAACCGGAAATAGAGTTTTCCTTGGGAGAGGAGCGGGATGGGGAACAGGAGTTGAGAGGCCAGCAGACTGATGTAAATGGAAAGCATTTGGGGAATGTACTTGCTTGTACTTTCTCAATGAATTTTGAGTCAAATCTCAGGGGAGAAGCAGGCATTGACAGGGAAAAAGTAGGAATTAATCTCATAGGAAAGGAAAATGTATTTCTTGGAAAACGTGGCAGGCCTTCAAACCAGTGACAGGTTCGATTTGCTTATTTGGTAATTTTAGATGCCGGCGTTATTGAATGTATTTTGCCATAAATATTCATGACTTCTGGAATTCTTAGAGACCAAAGAAATACTTCACCCTCTAAAGAAATGACTGATCTACAATGTTAACGTGGGTTGACTCCTTGCCTTTATCTTTAGAGACACCGACTGCCCAAGACACTGGTATTCAAAGGGAGATGTGTCCACATCCTCTAACAATAAACAAGGATAAACCTGCACATTCCACTCTCAGCAGCCTCCACACCAGGCTTTCCTAATGCCGAAGACCAGCATCCGTTGGATAATGAGAGCATTTGCTGGAGAAAGCCAGCCAGCTCCAGGGACAGCCGGCGAAGCCGGGCACACGTCTTCTAGAACTTTCCATGCTGTCTGAGGCTTCTGAGCATTTGTCAGCCATCTTCCTCCTCTCCAGCGGGAAAGAAGGTAATGGTGAAAGCAGACCATGTTGCCATCTTCCTTGAAAGACCGTGTGTCCTAAGTATACAATGAAAACAGGGTGAATTGCACTCTCGGTGGATCAATAGACAACCTCGAGATCCCGAGTCATTTATTTGTGCTGAAGTGATAATTACTTCAGCCACTGCTGCTGGCCGTGGTGGTGATTAATCATTGTCCCTAAAGTATGTTTTAAGCAGGAAGAGTCCACCAGTAATATGTTAGCCTGCAATCAGACACTCCCGCTAAGGACCCATAGTGATACCAGCGTGGAGGATTCAGGTGGCATCCCACAATTCCATGTTCACCAAACCCTGAGAGCCAGAAGTGCTGTTGACTCTATTTTTAAAATGTGTTGGTAAGTAATACAATCCATAAGCTGCATGCTATGCTGCACCTCATAAGCAAACCTATTAATATCTCTGCAGGGAAACAAGTGGATCTTCTCACTTGGTCGGATAGAAAAAGACTATAAATAACACAATAGCATCACAGTTTAAAGCATAATTTGCTACCAAATGAATTTGCAAAGAAAAAAATGTATAATAAAAAACACAACACCTTCTGGTGTTTACTGCTTTTGCTTTATGTGGGGATGGTGGATGGGGGTGTTGAGCTCAGCATTCCAACAGGGTTACCGAGAGAGTGAGGTATGGGAATTTAAGTCATTCGGCTGGCACACACTGGATGCCATCAAGGGGATTTTGCCCAGCTTCTTGGCCTGACCGGGGATTGAACTAGGGACCTTCTGGTTCATAGGTCAATGCTCAACCACTGAGCCATTGGCCGGGCCGTATGTCACTCTTAATCACAGATGTCCTTTGGTATCCACAAGGGATGGATTCCAGGATAGTCCTCGAATCACAAAGTCCATGTATACTCAATTCTTCTCTGTAACATGGCACAGTGATTGCATGCAACCTAAGCACATCCTCTGGTATTCTTTAAATCATCTCTGGATTACTCATAATACCTAAAACAACACGACATCTATGCAAATACTGGTTACACTGTGTTGTTTATAGAGAAATGACAAGGGGAAAAAAAAGGCCTGTGTATATTTGGTGCAGATACAACCACCATAGGCCTAACTACAGAGTACAAGTCCTAACAACATGACTTCCTAAAAATATTGTTGATCCTCAGTTGGTTGACTCTGAGGATGCAGAACCCGTGGGTACAGAGAGCTGACTGCATTTGGCTTTCATTTGGTTTTCAGTACAAAAGTAAGGCGAGGATTTTATGTTCTGGTGACATGTGGGGAGACCTTGGTCAACATGGACATACATACAGGTTTCAGATGTGGCTTTCTGTGTTACAAGATTTGTATGTATACTGCACCCAAAGTCAGGTCTTCTCTTTCCACTTTACATTAGGGCCCCACTGACTTATTTTAGACTGTGATTTATACTCAAGACCAAGTTTTTTTTGTGTTTTTAAAAAATATATTTTATTGATTTTCCACAGAGAGGAAGGGAGAGGGATAGAGAGTTAGAAACGTCGATGAGAGAGAAACATCGACCAGCTGCCTCCTGCGCACCTCCTACTGGGGATGAGCCCACAACCAATGTACACGGCCTTGACCGGAATCGAACCTGGGACCTTTCAGTCCACAGGCTGAAGCTCTATCCACTGAGCCACACCGGTTTCGGCAAGACCAAGTTTTGATGTAAATCCAACTGATGTAAGTGGAGTCAAAATGAGTTCCTAAAGCTGATTTCAATTATAGGATACATCAATGTCATTTAGATCTTTCTCTAAAGGTTTAAGAAATTGTTTTTTGTCAGAAGTAATTATTTTCTGAAAGAACTTGCTTTTATCCTAGAATAAAATAACAATAATTAACCATAAGGCAGGTGTGCTCCCTGTCAGTATATCATTTCTTCCCCAACCTTAATGGCCTAATTACACAGTACTTACCACCATAATCGCATATATGCTATTATGTATGACTTCTGTCTTCCCTTTTGAAGTTTTAAAGATGCGAAACTTTTAAGTGTTCCCTTCCTTTCCACGCTGCTCTTCATTTTGTGGTTCTAAAATGACTGCAATACTGAAGACCCCTTAAAATTCAAGATTAAATAAATAAACAAACAGACCATCACTCCACATGGAAGCAGCTTTTTCCTTTTCCACATCTTTTTGAATCCCCATCAAAAGACTCCAACATAAGGAGAACTCCCGAAACCATCATTCTTTCTTAATTAATGCAAAATAAATGAGAATAGGAGATCGTTAACTATAGCTTCAACTTTGATTCTGTTTGGAAATTAGTGAAAATACATAACTATTAACTTTAAAAAAGAACAAACATACCTGCATACGCACCTGCTTTTCTATTGATCCATCTATTTATCTCTCATCTATCTATGTGATCTATCATCTCTCTACCTATTTACATGGAATATAGACATTAGATAAAATCCATTCTCTCTTTTTTCTGTCTTTCTGCATTTAGGTATCTTTAACACATATTTTTATTGACTTCAGAGAAGAAAGGAAAGGGAGAGAGTGATAGAATCATCAATGATGAAAGAGAATCATTGATCGGCTGCCTCCTGTACACTCCCTACTGGGCATTGAGCCTGCAACCCAGGCATACGCCCTGACCGGGAATCAAACGGTGACCTCCTGGTTCATAGGTCGATGCTCAACCACTGAGCCACACCGGCCCGGCTGCATTTAGGTGTCTTCAGAAAGATTCCTTCAGAATGAAAATTGGTTATCATCAATTCACAACAGATGAGTAGATTTCTTTATCCCCGTGATAATACTTACTACTCACTCTTTGAACATGATAATCTCAAGATTATCACAAACACTCAACAATAAAACTTTAAATGGATAGAAAACACAAGCAGTGCTCCTCAATATATTTATTTAAAACGATTTGACCTTATTAGTCAAATACATCCAGTGAATCTTTACCTACGCATTAACATCCACGGATACGCTGGGCTTTTGTTGTGTGATTCTGTTCCCATTGAGAAGCCTAATTGGATGTGGTTTTTGCACAGCTTAAATCATTACGATTCCTTACGATTCCACAAAAGCACGCATTAAGGTAGATTTGCCAAGGAACAATGAGCCTCCTTTTGCTGAGACGGGACCCACTCCATTAACGAACGCGCCCGTTAGCTCATCTTTGTTTGCGCGTCCAGTGGGGACCACATTATGGACCGCCACTTAGTTTGGGAGCAGCTGATGTCCTGAGAAGTTCCAAGAAAACTTCAAGCCGTTATCATCTGGGCTACTCCAAGTGATTCCAGACAGCACTTTAGCACCACAACTGTAGATGTAATGGACCAGGAAGAGGGACATCTTATTTCTTATTTGCAAGCCTGCTGTGAGGAGCTTCCTCCAGTCCCAGGAAGCGAGGAAAATTGGCCCCCAACGCCCTCTGGACGGAGGGAAATTGAGGTCGGCGGGCAGAGAGGACAGCGTCTCCTGCAGAGAGTTATTACGGTGGCTCTTTCAGTGGCGGGCCCGGTGCCACTAACAGATGGAACTTAGACGAAAGGGCTGATGTGTTTAATGCGCTCACTCTTACGGAAGTTTAGAAAACAAAAATATGTGAAACGTAAAGATGAATCCATTGTTTTCTAAGTGCCAATGGAATTTTTTAAAAATATGTATTTTTAAAAATATTTTACAGAGAGGAAGGAAGAGAGATAGAGAGCTAGAAATGTTGATGAGAGAGAAACATCGATCAGCTGCCTCTTGCACACCCCCTACCGGGGACGTGGCCGCAACTAATGTATATGCCCTTGACCAGAATTGAACCCGGGACCTTTCAGTCCACAGACTGATGCTGTACCCTTGAGCCAAACTGGTTTCGGCTCAATGGAATTTTTTAAAAATTATTTTAGAAGAGTACAATTCATCTTTTTGTTTGTTTGTTTGTTTTCTATGCTACATTTTACTCACTTAAATGCCATAGCAACCTCAGGAAGTGGGCATGATGTTAACCACTAAACAACAGATATACTTTTTCTTTAAACAAATAAATAAGATTTTAAAGTATTGAGCAGACCTTAAGATATATATATATATATATATATATATATATATATATATATTATAGTAAGGTAAAAGGCTGGGAGTATTGAATGGAGATTGAATCAGCTTTTGAAAATCAATGGTTTAGTAAACCAAGGCGTTGTTTTAGTTTCATTTTAGCTCAGCAGTAGGTAATGCTACACATATTTCCTTACATCTTTTACTCATTTCTATGTCCTCTGCTCTTCCTAAAACGCATTTGGGCAGAAAGGCAGTGCCTGGACACGAGTGGGAGACGGGGGCAGGAATAAGTAAGGGTGTGTTAGAAGTCAAATTACGTGGGTCGGCTTCTTCTGTCTGTAGACTCATTTTTTCACTTTTAAAAAAGTTTATTATGGCCCTAGCCGGCTTGGCTCAGTGGATAGAGCATCAGCCTGCAGACTGAAAGGTCCCAGGTTCGATTCCGGTCAAGGGCAAATGCCTGGGTTGCAGGCTCATCCCCATTAGGAGGTGTGCAGAGGGCATCCGATCCATGATTCTCTCTCATCACTGACATTTCTCTCTCTCTCCTCTCTTTCTCCTTCCCTTTCTCTTCCTCTCTGAAATCAATCAAAATGCATTCATAAAAAGTTTATTATAATATTAATGTAAATCTAGTCTGGAAAGAAGCAAGACAAGGGCCAGATAAATAAGATACAAGAATAATCCAGGTTCAGGAAGTCACAGTTCTATTCCTGGTCAGGGCACATGCCCGGGTATCAAACTCCATCCCCAGTAGGAGGCGTACAGGAGGCAGCCAATTGATGATTCTCTGCCATCATTAATGCTTCTCTCTCTCCCTTGCTCTCTGGAATCAATAAAAATACATTTAAATAATACTCCAGGTTAGAGGAAGCAGCAGCAAAGGGGAAATTAAAGAAACGGACAGGCTAGAAAAGAAGACTTACTGATGAGTAGCATGGAGCAGAGCGGATAGGGGATGCTTGTTACGAACCCCACTGGAAATATCAAGGGGAGTCACATACAAGGGACAGAACTTGAGGGTCAGATCGGAAGGAGGAAACCCAGAGGAATGTTGGCCTTAAAGACCAGTCCAGCCCTGAGCGGGGGACAAGGCCAGCTGTGTCAGATCATGCCAATACACACGGAGATGCCCATGACAGCCGAGATGGAGCGCTGGGTTCACACGGCGTTGGGATTTTGTCAGGGCAGTGTAACAGACAACGGAGTTCAGAGAATGGGCAGTGTTCCACGTTGTCCAGGTCAGATCATTATCTGCTTGGATTAGTTTATCTGATTGATCAGTTCCAAAAAGAATAGTCTATTTCCGTCCCTGTGAATGGCATGAAGCCTTCCAAATCACGCTGTCGAAAACACACGTGCTATTTAGGGGACATGAAACATTTTTTAGCTTGTAATTACAGAGAGCGCGTTTTGTCCCTTTGATGTTTCAGTTGCCTTCCACTTGTTTTGCCTTGAGTTTTTTTTTTTTTAATGCTTTTGATCATCATGCCTCTGCGGGGTCTGGAAGCCTTGGGAGAGAAGAGACCGCTGTGCGCGTGAGATCATTTATAGGCAAACGAGAGCGGGCAGGAATCGAATCCCCTCTGTCTCTTGCTGGCCAGCGCTCCGGAATTCCAAAATATGCAATTATCGCCACGGCCAGAATGAACACCGAGGCAACAGAAAGAGGAAGGCAGGCCTGGAGTTTCTGCTTTGGAAAAGTAATTACAGCGTTGCACCGAGGAAATAAGAATCGTTGTGGGGAAAATCCTAAAGCAAGGCTAACTGGGAAGATGGGGAAGTTCTACAAGGGGACATAAAGGCTCTTTGGACTGTTAGGTGCAAAGCAGGCCAACAGAAAGCTGCTCAACCCCATGTCTGTGAGAGTCGCTCAGTTCCTTCCTTTCTTTCTTCCTTCCTTCCTTCCTTCCTTCCTTCCTTCCTTCCTTCCTTCCTTCCTTCCTTCCTTCCTTCCTTCCTTTCTTCCTTCCTTCCACTGGTCTGACTTCACACTCTTTGCCCCGGTTTAGGTAACACAACTGAGCATGATGTTGAGGGCTAAAGGGTTTTTAGAGGACTCTGTTGTGTTCTGTTTCAACGTGTTCTGTTCCCCTATCCCAGGCCTTTCAGCTTCGTCAGGGAGAGATCCTCTTCTCGCCTGGACCCAGTGTAATCAGGTTTTGCTCACACTGATCCCTGAGGGCGCTTCGCCATTGTCACCCCTGGTCCCCATGTTATCAAGTCAGATGACCAGTTCTCAGTCCGCATCCCGTGGCCAACAGAATTTGGCATGAGAAATCAGCCCTATTATTTTTCATCTGGCAAATAAAATAAAAAATAAAATAAAATAAAAATTCCTACTTCCTTGAGTTAACCTCTACTTGACTGTCTGCGTGGCCTAGTCTCTGCTCCTTCCTCTTCTACTTGACTTCCTCACACTGGCAGAACCCGGGAGGGTGTGCGGCAAGGTCGCAGGCCAAGAGGGAAGGAGAGCGCATGGACTTGGAGCTCTGTCTCTGCCTGGATCAGGGTCTGTGGGGTGGGATCTTAGGATTTCATGAGTTCACTGTTGGCAGGGTGAAAGCATAGGAATGGCAATTAGGCATAGTAGGGGGAAAGCAGCGCCCTCGTGTGGTCAGTTGTCTAGGTTACCTGGGACTTCCTACAAGAAGAGTGGCCTTCTTATAGTGTGTGGTCAGTAACTGTTTGTAAGATAATAATAAAAAATGCAATAGGTATTCACCTGATAGAAATTTTCTTCTTTTGAGCATTGAAAAGGACTATGATTGCCCAGCTGGTGTGGCTCAGGGGTTGAGCATCAACCGATGAACCAAGAGGTCATATATCAATTCCCTGTCAGGGCACATGCCTGGGTTGTGGGCTCCATCCCCAGTAAGGAGGCGTGCAGGAGGCAGCTGATTAATGATTCTCCTCATCGATGTTTCTATTTCTTTCTCCCTCTTCCTTCATCTCTCTGAAATAAATAAAGCAAACATAAAAAAAGTACTACAATTTGCTAAACTTGGTACCTAATAAGCCCCAAATAAATATAGTTGCGTTAATAAACAGATCTACTCAAATGAAAGAACAAATAAAAGAACTTAAATAGAAAAATTATTATGATATTTGAATAATTACTTATTAAAGATACTTACCTAATGTTGCTGAATAGTCCCCAAAAAAGGTAATTATGCAGACAGATATTTTACAGAGGGAGAAATAAAACTGTGGATTCTATAAAACATAGACCAGAAGCTGAGAGAGGAAGATGCATGCTAATGCCTTCTTACCCTTTCCTTTCTAGCTTCACATTTGCTCTGCTATTTTCCTTCGTTTTATATATACCAAGGTGACAGCAGCGACTCTGAAAATCCTGAAAGAAAAATTAAATCGCCCGTGTTTAATTGCCCGGTGATTTGTAACTTTGGGAAGCGCAAGCAACAAGCATCTCAAATGATAACGCTGCCCATTTTTAAAAATCCCGAGGACCAAATTGAAATGTATGTCGGTGCATTGCGGCTCCGGAATGCGCATGGACTTATGCAGCCCATTTCCGGCAGCTGAATGAAAATGGTATTTGCCAGAGAGAATGCGGTCTCCTCCTCAAATGGAAGCTAGACCTCATAATTCTCTGTGCAGGAAAAATAAGCATGCGCTATGTTATATATTTAAAAAACCCTCATTAACAGCATTCTCTACATCCTCATGCCTGCCCAGAGCCCGCCGAGACCCGGTTAGATATTCTGGAACAGTTCGTTATAAAACATTCATCTTGCCCGAAGTTTCACAACAGGCAAAGAGGAATTATGCGTGGCTTCATAACCTCTAGGCCAGACCTTGCTGCAGACAGTCTCCACGGGACACAAATGGGGCCAATTTTTAAAAAATATTCTCAATTCAAATACGACGGTCATCTCTGGATTCAGTTCTGTATCTGGATTCAGTTCATATCTGCCATATAGCTTAAGCAATGACATTGATCTTTCTGGGGCTTTTTAAAGGTAATATGCAATTATGGCAACACACACACACACACACACACACACACACACACACACACACAGTCCTAGCCTTAAACGAGAGTTAAGCGCTTAAAAATGGGCAGGCTGACTCAAAACCATCCCAGTTTTTATTCATAAACTGAGCTATTCAGAATGCTTGGCACTATCCGCATGTTCCAATCTGTACAGATAAAATGCAAAATTAATCATCGCACCCAGCATAGATGAGAGGCCGCCTTCTCATTCATCACTGAGCGCGTTTGACTCCTGCGAGTTGCCTCACACGAGCAATTTTGTGCAATGTTCTCAGGGAAAGAATCAGAAGGTTATTGCGTCTCCCAGAGAGACACAGTGGGGATCTCCTCTAAGCTGTTCTTGATTGTCCCAGATTTTTAAAATGTTTCTCTTGCAGAAAAAAAAAGAAACTAGACAATATCCCATCTCACATTAATTTTTTCCATGAAGCTGTTTAGGATTAATAAACATAGACAATTTTCATATATCATTTTTCAGGCTGCATTACTTTATACTGCTATTAACAGAACTATGGAGAATTAAACAGTATGTGATTGCTGTCAGTGTACTTATGGAATCCCTCTGAATACTGGGGAAAAAATTTAAAAGCTGAAGATGCTATAGAAACTTGGAAGTAAGAAAAAATAGAAATAAGTGAGAATTAAAGTAATGAAAAAAATATGTACCTTTTCCAATAACATTAGGCAGAAAGTCATTTGTAATTTGGGGAAGGAAGTTATGATTAAGAAAAACATACATTAAAAATAAGGTTCATATGGTTTTAATTAATATGGACTATATATATATATATATATTACTAGAGGCCCAGTGCACAAAGTGCGTGCAAGAGTAGGCCTTCCCAGCCTGTCCAGACAATCCTTCCGCTGTTCAGACATTCAGTCAGTTTGCATATTATTCTTTTATTATTATAGAAGCCACACAGTTTTAAATGTCCCTTTCATCATCTATTAATAATATATCTTGCTCCCACCGGCTTAACTCACTCCCATTATTTTTCAGCTCAGTTGAAATGCAACAAGGAAGAGAGAGGCCATTCAAAGCACCATATTTAGTGATTATATAGAAAGCACAGGTCTAGAATAGAAGAAACAGAGATGAATAAGGCAATCAGGAGTGCATCTTATCAAGGAATCAAAACAACATCAGCTGATTTGACCATAGGAGAATCAGCCTGTGGGTAAAATATCTCTGAAAGACGAAGTAAAGGAGGAAATCGTTGGCCCAGGTGGGTGGCTCAGTGGTTGAGCATCAACCCATGAACCAAGAGGTCCCTGATCGATTCCCAGTCAGGGCACATGCCTGGGTTTTGGACTGGATCTCCAGGAGGGGGCGTGCAGAAGTCAGCTAAAAATTATGGATGTTTCTATCTCTCTTTTCCTCTCCCTTTCTTCACTCTCTAAAAAAAAAATCAATTGAAAAACGTAATTTTTAAAAGCACACATCTTTAGACTGGGTCACATGGAGCTCATTTGTAGCTGTGGAAAGGATGATTTTGGTACAGTGGGGAAGGAGAAAGCCAGGTGGCAGGAAAGGGTAACAACAGGTGAGGATGGATGAGTGTCGGGCCCCGGTGTGGATGCTGAAGGCTTTTGTGAACGTAACACTGAGTTTTATGTTTCAACAAATGTTGAGAGTGATGGTGTGCCACCAAGATGGCCTTTGACTAGCAATCACGTGGGTGATACACAAGAAAAGAAGAATCCAATGGAATTGGGTTTCTGAGAACAGGAGGGCCTGGGGCCAGAGAAGATGTGGAGGACATTATGTCTGCTAGAAGAGATATTTCTATCCATGATACAAAAGAGGGACAATTTAAGGAAGTCTGAGAGGCCAAGGGTAAACATACTCATATCAATAAAAACAGAGACAGCGAAGGAGCTGACAATAATGGGGGGAGACGGATATGTGGGCTGGGGAGAGTTTTGGACTAGAACAAAAAGAATCAGGACGTTATTCTTGACCCCACAGGTCGATTCATATCATTTGGTTTTCCTCCCTTCATTTATAAAATGGCTGTGACATTCCTTTTCATGACCTCACTGAGCTTGAATTAAGTAGGTAGAAATGTCTTATCAAGAGCGGTGCAATGTGTGCATTTGGATGGCCATGTTCATAATTTAAATACAGGCTATGCCAAAAGAGCACATGCTTCTTTTATTAGGAGCATTCTAACCAATGATTTATCTCCATATAGTATCTATTTATCTAGAATGAGAAGCACTCTAATTAAGAAGGAAGTTACTTAATGTGTGTTTGTACGCATACACATTTGCTCTTATTACACATTTCTTTGCCAGTAAAATGAGGGAAATACAGTTTGCAAACATGACAAATCCAAGCATCCAAATGAAACACTCCAAAGGGAATGGCTTTGCTTAAAGATAAACTGAAAACCAGCTGTGCCAGACGTTACGGAGAACATTACACAGCACCGGCTGGTCCACACATGAATCATTTCAATGAAGGCAATTCACGGGCTGCAGGTGGCATTGATTTTTACAAACTAGGTTTATTAAGGTGGTTGAATAAGAAAAGAAAAGAAAAAACTTCTACAAAAGAACTTAAAATTGCTTTGAGATGCTATCTTTTAAGTTTAAAAGGAAGGGTCCTTCTTACGCTTAATTGAGTTTCTTGGATTTTCTGTTGTTGCAACACAGAGATTCCACTTAGATAATAGAGAATAATGCATAGTACAAAGTGGAAAATCTACAAACAAGCCCTCTGGCAACAAGCTATTCTTATTTAAGGTGATAGGTAGGTAGATAGGTAGATAGATAGATAGATAGATAGATGATAGATAGATAGATAGATAGATAGATAGATATAGATACATACATACATACATCCATGCATACATAGATACATTCATACATAGATATATATACATGGATAGTCATACATTCAATAATCTTCATTGAGGTCAATTAATATGTATTACCAATTTAACAAGTCAATCAACTAAAGAAGAATAACAATATACCATCTCAAATAGATGCTGAGAAAGCATTTGAAAAAATCTAACACCCTTTTAAGATAAAGACACTCAACAAACTAGATGTAGAGGGCATCTCCTCAACCTAATCAAGACACCTATGAAAAACTCACCCATCATCATGCTTGACGATAGACTGAGTTCTTTTCCCCTAAGATCAGAAACAAGACAGGGATACCCACTCTTGCCACTCCCATTCAAGAGTGCACTAGAGATTCTGTCCGCAGCAGTTAGTCAAGAAAGTGAATTAAAGACATCCAGATTGGAAAGGAAGAATTAAAATGATGTGTATCCATGGGGGTGTAATGTTATCTTCAGACAATCTTACGGAATATACTTAACACACACACACAAAACAACTATCAGAACTAATAAACAAGTTGAGAGCAAGGTTGCAGATATAAGATCAATATTCAAAAACAATTGTATTTCTATATGCTTGCAATGGAAAAACTAAAAATGAAATTAAGAAAACGATTCCATTTGCAATAGCATCTAAAAAAGTTAATACACGAAATATTGCAAAACACAATATTTGGAAACTTATGGAAACTTCAAAAACAGATTTGAAAGAAAATTTTAAAATGGAAGAACATCTCATGTTCACAGATCCAAAGAATTTACTGAGATTGAGATTGCCGTGCTCGCTAAACTTGTCCAAAGATTCAGAACACAGCCTCTATCAGAATCCCAGCTGGCTCCTCTGTGGAAATTGAGAAGTATGTTTTAAAATTCATACTGAATAGCAGGGAGCCCAGAAGAGCCAAAATAATCTTGAAAATGAAAAGAAAGTTGTAAGACACAATTCCTAGTTTCAGGTCTTTTTGCAAAGCATAGTCATAAGACAGTGAGACCCTGGCACAATGAGAGACATACACTGAGTGGCAGATTATTATCATCTCTGACTGTATAATAACCTGGCCATTATATATATATATATATATATATATATATATATATATATATATATTAGAGGGCAGGTGCATGAATTCATGTATGGGTGGGGTCTGGCCAGCCTGGCCAAGGGGAGGGGACATAGGCAGTTGGCTGGCCTGTCTGCTGGTCGAACTCTCGGTGGAGGGGACAATTTCCATATTAGCCTTTTATTCTATAGGATGAACACTGAGTGGCCAGATGATTATGCATTCAGAGATCATCATCATCTGGCCACTCAGTGTATAAATCAATGGAATAGAATGAAGAGTCTAGAACTAAAACTGTGTCTTTATGGTCAACTGATTTTCAACAGAGGAGCCCATATCACGTAGTTGTTGCTGCTGTTATATCTGTTTCACTTTGGTGTAGCTTAAGTTTAGAGTTTAAATCATGATCTCAGTTTTCCTGTTGCTACAGTCTTATTCGAATTACTTTCTTTTCCTCACCATCATCTCTCACAAGCGTACTTATCTGTAGGCTGGCATGTATCTTGATGGACTGTAGCAATATGAAGTAAAAATGACATATAGCAAGCACCACCCCATTGCCCTCGTGTTTAAGATGTTCTACAGTTTCGATTACTTTGGTCACCGTCTGTGGTTAATAATTACGTACATGAAAAGTTTTTTCACCACCTATGTGCTCAGGAATTTCAGCCAAAATCAGTCGTTATGTGATTTTTACAAATGGGCTAGCTGTGGTAACGCCCATTTTAAATTAAATTAGAGCTTGAAACTTAAAAAGGAGAGAGAGAGAATAAAAAAGAAGCCATTACCAATTCCACGAGTGACTCAGCAGCTCCGAACATTACCTCTGGCTGAGAACTAAACCTTTAAGAAAGCCATTTTTCATTCCCGGAGAGGCATAATTATTGAACTCATTAACGGGAGTCAAACTGACTGCTAAGTTTTTGGCGATTCATCCCAACTCACTAAAATGCGAGTATTCCTCTAGCATACCCTTTCATAGAGCCAGCTTTGAAAACTGAGAAATGGCACCGGACAATAAGTTTGCAACACTAATGGATGCTCTTTTTTTTTCATGCAAAAAGGGTAACCTCACACACTTATTAGGGAAGCTCAATTCATCGCAGCAGGTGTGAACACCTAGTGCCATCAGAATGTTACAAAAAAAAAAGGCTCTCCTTAATCTCTCATGAAGATGATAGAAATGCCAGAAGCACTTGAGAGCCATTGCTGCCTTTAAAGGTACTACTTAGAAGGCCAGTTCTTTTTTCACATTGCACCTCCTGTGTCCAAAGTCACATGAAACCAAGCTTTCTTTTCCTGCTGCTAGGCTGTTCCATGGGTAGAGGCCAACTCCCGGGAGAGTGGCATTGCATGTATTTAACCCTGAATACTGGTTGTTGTGCACAATAAAGACAATCGGATAATGTATATATGTAAATAGGTAATATGCAAATTAGGCCGGGACTCCATAATGGGTCACAGCCGGACAGGAGGAGGTTATGCACACAGGTGGGGCCCGGAGCCAATTTAATTAAAAAGCGGTTTGTTCTCTCTCTGCCTATTTCCTCTCTGAGCTTTTGCTGTTCTGCTTATCCTCTGGACAGAAGGTCCAGGGAAATGTCCACAGTGGCTTCTGGGTATTTAGCTCTGACCTTTGTGTCCTTCCCACGCTTAACCATTTGCGTGAAGTCAGTTCCTGAAGGAACACAGAACATGCGTCCCAGTTTTTCGTCCAAGTGCTTGAGTCCTTCACCCCCTTGTCTGAAGAAAGAACCAGAGAACGTTAACGATAAGAATGAATGGAAATAGGGTTTCATGATGGCATTGTAGTAAATTTGAGAAATTGACCTAAAAAATTTAAATATTACGTATTGTGAATAACTGAGATACTGCTCATGTTACCGTAGTAATACATTAAATTATAGAAATGTACATTTTTCCCCTAATATAACTGCTAATGAAATATTCAGCATCTAAGATGAGCCTAACGTATTTGTACGCAGCGCTCCTAAGGAGGAGGAGAGAGAATCGCATCATTTTCAGATTACACATCATGTGAGATTGGATTTTAATATGTTTCACATTACCTCCACAATGAGACCATTATCACGCTGCTGCCGTGAACATGTAATTCCAACCAGCATCCTATTTGGGCTTCCTAATAAAAGGATATTTACATTGAGATGTGGGTGTCGTTATGCCGGTGTTTTATTTACACTTGGAGTTTTAACAATAATAGGAGGCTAATTCACATTCAGCCTAGTTGCATTTTGAGGAGCTCCGTTTTTTGTACAGATTTGCATAATTTCCAGCAAGCAGCCACCCCAGGAATTCAGCTCTCTGTCCCCTCCTGGAATCACGCCCCTCTCAGCTGCAGGCGATGCACATCAGCCTCTCGGGCAGCTCAGGAGCGTGGCCATGTTCGTTGTTATGGATACGGCAGCCGGTGAGGCCTCAGGCCTCCTCCTTCCTCAGCCTAAGGGACCACCCCGGTGGTGGCTAGAAGGGAATCAGAAGGGAATCGTGCTCCCAAGCAGAGCCTCTCACTGCGCACCTCAGGGCAGTAATGAGAACGGAATCCCTCCTGGATTCCCAGGCTGTGGTTTCCTTATGCTAGAACATTCTTTAGAGTCTGTCATAGAACCTGCCCTGGCAACATTGGACCCGCCCAAGGCGGTTACTCAATGCTAAATGAGTTGGCTGTGCCCTAAAGATTACTCATAATGAGTTAATGCTATATTCTCTCACAGAATGAATTTTATTATTATGATTATTATTATTTAAAAACATTTTTATTGATGTCAGAGAGGAAGGGAGAGAGAGAAATAACAGTGATGAGAGAGAATCATGGACCCAGTGTCCCCCCTCCTCCCACATCCCCCGTGGGGTTCAGGGTTTGGGTTCAGGGTTCGGGCTCTGGAGGAGGCCCCACACAAATGAAAGAGACTAGAAAATATATTAATTTGGGAATAATGGGGGCCAGGCAGGAGCCCAACTCAAGGGGAAAGACCCCCCACTCCGCTCTGGCCTTACAATCCCTTTTATTCAGATTGTGGGACACACCCATGGCCCTTGGACAAGCAATTCCAATAGTAGCCAATCATCAGGGATTTACATAAAACTAAAAGGTGGAGGTTGCCTTAGCTACCATTGTCTTAACTAAACAGTGGATGGTTGGCTCTGACCTTTCAGAGCTTCAAGGTTGACCAGCCTTCTGGGTTCCTTGTCCACACCTCTCTGTTAGTGAAGGCAGTGGGAGGCTTCCAACAGACCGGCTGCCTCCTGCACACCCCACCCTGGGGACGGAGCCTGCAACCCGGGCCTGTGCCCTGATCGGGTACCAAACCGTGACCTCCTGGTTCAGAGGTCAGTGCTCAACCACTGAGCCACGGCAGCCAGGCATGAATTTTTAATGTTTTATAAACGTAACAATTTTCAATACTTAGGTTACTTAGATGTTTAATCACATGAGGATCCCTTCTCTCTTTGACACACATTTAAGTTTCTAAGGAAACGTTAAAAATATTCTGCTCCTCCTTGGGACTCACACATCCAGCTCCAGTTGCAGCCCTGGACCTGTGCGAGCCATGCGAACTTCAACAAGCCAATCAGCCTCTCTTGACTTTTAATTTATTTTTCTGTTCAAAAAGCAAGTAGTAACCACTCTTTATGTTACATTGTCATTCTCGGCATTGCCGATATTATGTGTCTAAAATTACTTAGCGGATTTCAAAGCACAATATTCCATTAAACTACAACTGCTGCTTAATATTGCTTGACGAAAATGAAACGCCACTAAATTAATTAAGTCAATGTTGAGAGAAAATGTTTAATCCATCCTTTGAAGAGTTCAAGTTATGAAGGCGAATTTTTTTTCTTCTGGATATGCCCCAAACCCGGTCAATCAAAAGGGCATCAAATAGCGGAATAATCCGGTTTAAAAGCAGAACAGTCCTCGACTTCCTGGGCTGAAAATCTTGTAAGATCTTCTATGTTCAAAGGTCTACATGTGCACCCATCCCATTAGAAGCTTAACGTGGGCTTTTCATCCTCACTGCTGCTGCTGCTGCTGCTGCAATTATTGCTTATTTGTTATCATTTGGCACCTTCCCAATAGTGAAGTGTTCAGGGTCCAAGCTACGGGGTGTGACGCTTTAGACACGGCATTGTTTGGGTGAGTCATCGCCGGAGCAGTCTCCTCACAGCTTCCACCATTCGCTGCAGATGCATCTGGAATCGCATGCTGTTCATTCCTTTGCCATCAATGACTGCGTGAGGGAAACTACTGTCCACGCGAAGCTGCCTGACCCTCCAGGCAGGGTGACCGACCCTCCTCTCTCTAGGATCTCTTCCCTTTCGCCACCAGGAAGCCTTCGTGGTCTACATTCTTGCTTCTGCTGGAGGATGTCTTGAACTGCCGCTTCCCTCCATGCTTTAAAAAGTAGCTGGCAGCACACAGACACAGCCAACCCTCCCCTTTTCACTTCTTCCCAGACTCAACTTACCAGTAAGGGGAGGAGGGGCAGAGGGGAGCCAGGCAGAATCAGCACCATGGACAGCAGCCCGACAGCTCTTGATGGCCTCATCATCCAAGACATAAACACTCAGCTCTCATTGGTGCTGCAGTGATTTTATAATATTGCATAGCCCACCCGTTTTTTTTTTTTTCAATAAAACCGAAAGTAGGCAACTGCTGAAATGTAAGTCTGTTTTTACTGAAGCTTGTTGCTCATTTGTCACATCTAGAAAGATGGGATGCAACTGCCGGGTGAGGACACAATGTGAGGCTAACAGAGTCATTCTTTTAAACGTTATCCTTCTGTTTAGACTGTAGAGTATTATCTATAAAACTCCCCTCACGGCACAGAGCATTTACCTGTCGGATTGCTGTATGTTACCAACTTGAGTTGCATGATATTGGTAATTTAGGTTGAGTACAGAATTGCACACATTAAAATAACATAAATCAGAGCATTATTGTTTTATTACGACATTTCTGTTTTCATCATTTGAGTAATTCAAGAGTAAAATAAAACAGGCCTGACATTTCACTACTTCAGGAGAATAATTTATATAAACAAAATATCATGGAAACCTACATTGCTTTAATTTAGAAATTCGTGATACCCTGTTGGTTTTTAGTACGTGGCATTCTTCCATATTTTTTTTTAATCCTTCCTCAAGCAAAATATATTCCTCTTTATTTATTAGCTGCTTGCTGACACACAGAAATCTCAACACACAATGCACAATAATACATATCGCCCTATATTCCTTCAGTTGTTCATTGTCATTACTTAAAAAACATGTCAGTAAAAAGGTGTTCTCCAATGAAGACTATCTGAAGTTTAACTCGTTAAATGTGAGAGGAAAGCTTTCTTTGTCTATGTGTACCTGGCAGAGAGGAAAGCTTTCTTACTAGCAAGCAAACACACCTCCTTTAGGTCAAGGCAAACTGAGTGGGGGCAAAGAACCTTGTGAATCATCACGGTGCTAACATCTGAGAAGGACAGAAAGAAAAACACCGGATATTAAGCGTAATGATCTGCACCTGGTTTCAATCCGGACTCTTCCCACCAACCATTTTGGAACACAAACCTCAGAGCCCCCACAGCAGGAATAGCGTGCTACCTTCCAGAGGATGGCAAGTCATCAAGAGCGCAGAAACAGGCCGCCATGTGATGGTGTGAGGTTGAACCCCGCAAACTGACTGATGGGTTGGGAGAGGAGGGGAAGGGGGAGTTAAAATAGGTTGGCTTTGCTTAGAACTACTTTTCTTAAATAGCCTGAAAGTAAATACAGAGAAGATCACTTCAGAGCCCGCCTGGGACTGATTCACACGGCGAGTCTACGACACAGGAGTCATTACTCTCTGCGTCGGGGGCTGTTGCTTCTGTCCACAAATGAGCCCCGTGCAGAACTCGAAGGGTAGAGATTCCCCTACCAGGGGAACAGGCTTGAATTCCTACTCATCTTTTAATGACTTCCTGCGGGCAGAAACCTGGAACGGAAACTCTGCTGACATCTGCTTGCCGGTATGGGTCTCGTTGAGAACCCCAGTCCTGGGTAATTACTCATTATTTGCTGGCAGAAGGGCTGTGCGGCCCCCAACGTTTTGCAACATTTAAGCGATCATAAATAAAGGCATAAACAAAACACTTCTCCTCCATCCTCATTTCCACCGAGCATCAGCAGAGCAAACGGGAGAGATTACAGCGATTTATTGCCCGATGCCGCATAAAGTTCACATCCATCACGAACAACGCAGAGAGAGAAGACTGTAGCTTCCTCCTCTTAAATCAAGTTTGATCTTTTAGGGATCAGGGGCATGTCGTATTGTAAATTGTGCTATCACGTAAGTCATCGTGAGGAGTATTTTATCCTTAATGTATATTTTTGAGGTGCTGTGATTTCACTGAAGCATCGTGGAGTTTTGGCATAGAAAGATGTGGGTTTGAGAGCGTAGACCTGATCTTAGAAGTAGGAAAGTCACATAGCCTTTCAGAACCTCTTCACTCACGTATTAGATGAAGATGATGATAGTTGTCTCATGAGGTCAGAGTGGAGAATAAGTTGATAGATATCGGGTATATGACATCACTATCATACTAGTGTTTATTTTCTCTTTAAACTCTTCAACGACTTGCTTTGAAGTGTTTAATTTGAAGCATATCAAGTAGCTTTTAGCATTGAACAATAACTCAAGTCAACTCAAAGATAGGTTGACGTTGGCAACAAACCCAAGGCATAAATTCAGCAGAGACCTGCAGTTCTGGAAATCCCAGACAAATCTAAGGAGTTTGATCACTCCCTAAGAAGCGTTTTGACCCCAGGAGAAAGCAGGGTACAGACAGGAATCACCTAGGCCAGTCGTCGGCAAACTCATCAGTCCACAGAGCCAACTAGCAACAGTACAACAATTGAAATTTCTTTGGAGAGCCACATTTTTTAAACTTAAACTTCTTCTAAAGCCACTTCTTCAACATAGACTCGCCCAGGCCGTGGTTTTTTGTGGAAGAGCCACCCTCAAGGGGCCAAAGAGCCACATGTGGCTCTCGAGCCGCGGTTTGCTGACCACTGAGCTAGGAGCACCCAACCAACCTCCTCTGTAAATGAGTCCCAATAAACAGACCACACCTTCCACCTGCCACTTGCAATCCGGGAAAGACTGTGTAGCCAGAGAATAATCTGAGGTCAACTCTGACATGTGTAGTCTGAGACCTCCTAGCTCTCAACTTGGAGCTTCATGCTTGTGTATTTTTTTATTTCCCCCCAAAAGCAGATGTCTGCAAAATCAGGGTTGCTCTCCAGACTAGCTTTTCACCACGAGCCTGTCATACGTCTAATTTGAAATTCAGATATGACGCGTGACATTTATTTGTCCTGCGCTGTGTTTACTTCTCCCCCCTCTCTCCCGAGGCAACGTGTGGCTGATAGCTTTGTAAATCAAGGGAGGGAGAGTGCATGAAAAATTCAGAAAGCAGCGTTTCTGTCAAACACCTTCATGTATTATTCGGTTCCACCAGTCTCTGTGGTTGTCAGTATCAAAAGGGAGGACACACCAAGCACCCTTACACAATTTTTTAGTAACAAAATATTGACAGACCCAAATAAACTTTTGACACAGTCATTTTGTGGCCTCGGTGTGAAACAATTTCACTATTTTATTTCACATGCATTTGTACCCATTGAATGCAACCACCTGAAATTTAGCCTGTAGATTCACAGAATCTGAAATTCAAATTCGATTCCATCTCTCGAATTTGAATTTCAGATTTTTATTAGATTCAAACACACCCAAATTTCCTTAAGAAATACACCGTGCTAGCCAAGATATCTAAAGAGACGACCCTCTTTGAAGACAGACAAGACCAGTGTGTGACTATCGATAAGTCAACCTACGAAGTAACTTTGGAAAGTAATAGAAGGAGCTCTGTCATTGTTGAGAAAGCAGCGGGAGGTACATCGGCCTATTCTATGCCAGGACCTGATGCATAGATGTCATTTTGATAAACTAGCTACATCTCAGAATACCCCCTAGAGGATTTCTTTGGCTTCCCTTGAAGAAGGAGACTTTCCTTCTAGGGTAGGGTAGCCCATCTCATGCCTGCCTGGTGGGGAGAATTTTTAGGCTTGTCTGACATGACATCTCACTGCAATCTTTGGTGTACTGGGACTTAGGAGCGCCTTGCTTGGAATCACCTGCCTTAGACATCCCGGGGGAGCCCTCCGGCATTAGTCATGTGACAAGACCATCCGTCATCTTTGAACATTTGTGTTTCATACGTCAACGCTGGAGGAGGATAACAAGATCCGAATTACGCAATCCCTCTGGGAGGCTTTCTATATTCAGACAAGGAGAGGAAAGCTATACATTCAAGCTCACTTTTTTACATGTTACTCTGTACTACACAATTTTTTAAGCCTGATGAATATTATAGAGTGCCAGACACTATGAGAAGATTCCTCGTCGTACGCTATAGTTATGATCGGACACTGACAATCACCATGAGTGTTTCTGGGGGCCATATCACTTCTGGGAGAGATCTCTGAAGTGGTGAGGAGAGCGCCAATTATTTATCGATAATTTTCGGTGGTAGATGTGATTTTTTTCCTAACTTTCCACATTAAAGACAGCTTTTCTTACACAAGTGAATATTATAGTTTGGAAATTCTAGCAAGTCCAAGATCTGTTTAATTCAATGGAGACCTAAGCCTGCCTCGTTCCTCTTAAATAATTTGCTAATTAGTGCACTAGTCTGCAAACTATACCGTTTGCGGTGATTTATTTCCCTTGCTGGTGACAACGCTACACTTTTATCTCTCAGCTAGTGTCCTATAGTTTGTGTATTTTCTATAATTGATGTTGTTTGTTATGAGTATTAATATATAGACTCTGTAATTGGACAATGGTGCTAAATTGAATTAGCATTTATTTTTCCCATCATGTTATATGGGTATTTTTTTTTTTAGCTTTTCATTTCATCGTTTGTTTGTTTTTTATTGTTTTCATTTTGTTTTGTTTGCAATGAGTGTTAGAGCGTTGAGGCTAGAGATAAAACTGGAATGGGCTTGAGATGGACAGCTGCCCATGATTTTAGCCTCACTGTGAGCTAAACTCGCTCAGGTTGGCACAAGATCCAAGAGTGGTGATAGGCTGATCAGAGGTGTTATGAAATCATCACAGAAATAGCATAATTGGTGAACACAAATCTACTAAAATGCAACTTTTATGTCAAGTCCTAAATGATTCAAAAATATCTATTTTAGCAAGAAAAAAAAATCCCTAAAGCATTCATTCATTGAGTAGACATTTTACTAATTTTAAAAATATATATTTTATTGATATTTCACAGAGAGGAAGGGAGAGAGATAGAGAGCTAGAAACGTCAATGAGAGAGAAACATTGACCAGCTCCTCTTGCACACCCCCTACTGGGGATGTGCCCGCAACCAATGTACATGCCCTTGGCCGGAATCGAACCTGGGACCTTTCAGTCCGCAGACCGACCCTCTACCACTGAGCCAAACCGGTTTCGGACATTTTACTAATTTTACTAGTCACTCTATTATTGAATACCGGCCTGAAAGATTTTTCTCTCCTCTTATATACCCCAGCCCTCAACTTTAGAATTTTAATTCGCGCAAATTTTACAAGAGCAATTTCTGAATTTATAGGAAATGCCAAAATGTTTAGGGTTGTAGTAAGTAACCTTACTGTAATGCATGCTAGACACACTCCGTTTATCATACTTTGTGTGGCCCTAATATTAACCTGATAATCTGGAAGTTTTTAAACCCATTAGACTTGAGTGAAGTCATCAGATTCTACTTAGCTATTTCTCACTTGCAGTGATCGGCAAACTGCGGCTCGCGAGCCACATGCAGCTCTTTGGCCCCTTGAGTGTTTAGCAAAGGCCAGCTTAGGGGTCCCCTAATTAAGTTCATAACAATGTACCTACCTATAGAGTTTAAGTTTAAAAACTTTGGCTCTCAAAAGAAATTTCAGTCGTTGTACTGTTGATATTTGGCTCTGCTGACTAATGAGTTTGCCAACCCTCACATATGCTCACTTGCCCTCCTCACATATATTCAGGGAGTCTCAGCCATTTTATCTTTGGTAGTCTAATTTTTCTTTACTGACATCTTTAGTGTTGATTTTTTAATATGAAATTCTCTAACCAATGTGGAGGTTTTGATGAGACAAGAAAGCAGAAAATGCCAACATCTGCAATCCCAGTTGCCAGATATAAAACACACTGTTAGTGTTCTGTTTACTCATAAAACTTTATTCTGCCAGACGGAGCTGAAAGCGTTTAGACACATTTCTTTACCGGGATTTTGCTACTCACAAGTAGACTTATATATGTTTTTTGGAAACTTTAGCATCTTTGTATAATGTGAACAGTCTGTTGAGTACATCTTACTATTCACGTTAGGGTTTTGAGACTTTCCAATACTATTAAATATTCCTTGAAAACATTTTAGTGCCACCATTTAAGAACTCTATCCTTTATTTTTTTAAATATATTTAATTGATATTTTACAGAGAGGAAGGGATGGGGATAGAGAGTTAGAAACATCGATGATAGAGAAACATTGATCAGCTGCCTCCTGCACACCCCCTACTGGGGATGTGCCCGCAACCAAGGTCCATGCCCTTGACCGGAATCAAACTTGGGACCCTTCAGTCTGCAGGCCGACGTTCTATCCACTGAGCCACACCGGTTTCGGCGAGAACTCTATCCTTTAAGTTCCCTGTGTGTCTTTTGAAATTTTGCTCCAATTGCTGTTAGAGTAAAAATCATGGTATCTTTTTCTAAAGCCCTGATTATCCCTTTATTTCTTATAACAACGTATAGTGAGCTTAATAGGCCATTGTAAAAGCTTTGGTAGGTACTGAAAAAATAATTTCAAATTACGCTCCTATTTGTGCTTCATCTAACACGACTTCCCTCTCACACTTGATGATACAAGAGTGACATGCTTATAAGTTTCACTATCTTCCATATCTAGACTTTTGCCTAAGTTATAGTCGGTAATTAAAATTTAGATCAAGAGTTACTCCAGCAAGCTTTACCTAATCTCTCCCGGCCCTCAGAATAAGTGTGCATTTGCCCCAAATGGGACATGCATATATGTACATATTTCTGTTTCAATTAAGAATGATCAGCACGGCTGGAGAGGCTCAGCAGTTGAGCGTCGACCTAGGAACCAGGAGGTCACTGTTGGATTCCCGGTCAGGGCACATGCCCGGGTTGCTGGCTCAAACCCTGGTTGGATGTGTGCAGGAGGCAGCCAATCAAGGATTCTCTCCCTCTTCTTTCCTCCTCTGAAATCAATAAAAATATATATATTTTTTAAAAAAGAATGATCATCATATTTTCTGCATAGCCCCTATAACCAGTACGATGTCTAGCATGTGGTGGACATCAAGTCATTTCTTTTTTAATTAATCAATCATCCCACTGACAGTCAATCAATAAGTTTGATCTTACAACAAACTTTCCATGTGGGAAAATATTATTTTCCACTTCATATTGAGCAAAATAAGCATAAAATGGATTACGTGCCTGGAGTCATCCAGCTAGAAAATGTATTCAGGGTTTTCCTGAACCCAAATACAGACCTTATGAATCCTATTACATTAATCTTCTCCAATAGTCAAATGTGACACAGGACATCTATGCTGGAAATGGACAAATGATCTGGAAAATAGGTTTGGAGCTTAGGAAGTCTTAGGTTTCAATAAATATCACTCTCTTTGACTATATGATATTCATAGTAGATTTATATTATCTTTCCCATCTTTTTCAGTTCTGCATTTTAAATTTCCTTTTATGTAAAAGTATGCATTGGCTGTCATTTCATAACGCATGCTATGATAGATAGTTCTTAATAATTATTTATGTATGGATCTATTTAAGGAGAGGGGATATGAAATGTACAATATTATTAATACATCTTATACATCATTCCAATATGTGAAATACGGTTTTTCAGAAAGCAATTCTACGTGTACGTAAAAGTATTCTTCTTCTTAAAAATCTTGGTTTTGGCGAGAGGAATATTTCTAGAAAGTCAGCCTTTGCCTCCCACAATAGCTTCCTTTGTTTTACAGTGGCATTCTCTATCAGGAAAGTGAAAGAGCGGCAGGATCATGAGCTTTGGACCCAAACAGACCATAGGTTTGAGCGCCAGGTCCCCCCGAATCATGAGGTGTGATGGGAAGAACCTTCCTTCACTCTGACCCTCAAAAGGAATTGGAGATAGAAGTAAATGCCCGGATCCTGTTACCGGAGGGTCAAATAAACTAATGAGCACAATCGCCTTATGTGGTGGGGACCCTCAGCGACAGAGGTCCCCCTGTTCCTGTCTCTGTGGGAGTGAAATTCTTCTCTGGGTCACAGCGCTAGGAAAGAGATGTTGGGTCTGTAGTATTGGCCCCTATGCCCGTGTGTTTCCATCAGACGATTATCGACTTTATACCCGAGGACTCTAGATCCTTAATTGTAAAAACTTTATTGTGAACATGTAGGCTTGATTACAAATTTGTTTGTTGTTGTTGTTGTTTAAGTTAGAGAGAAGAAATTGAAAGAGGAGAGAGAGAGAGAGAGAGAGAGAGAGAGAGAGAGAGAGAGAGAGAGAGATTTGCTCTTCCACTTATTTTTGCATTCACTGGCCAATTCTCATATGTAGGGAGCCAACCCTCAACCTTGGTGTATCGGAATGATGTTTCTACCAACTGAGCTACCCAGCCAAGGTGCTGACAGTTTTTGAAACAAAAATGGTAACCCTCTATCTAGTCTGCGAAGGAGAAACACACGATTCAATCATGAACACTTGTCTGGCATCACTGTCCTTACATTCTAAACGCTGGCCTCATCTCTGTTGTCTTAGTCAACCTGTAACTGCTCTGATACACAACAGAACGTGACAAATGCCCACTTTCTAGACGGTGACTTCCGGTTTCCCAGAGGACAACGGGCCAGAGAGCACCCTGAACCGGTCAGTGAGTTACCGCCCATCCTCCCCATCCCGAGAAACCGTGTTTCTGAGCATCCATTCCCGGCCACTAAACTAACGGCCTGTTACTCCAATTCTATTTACGCGTGAACACAATTGTGTTAATGACTCCACGCGGGCATTAATCATATTCTCTGTCAAGTCGCCTAATGAGGCTGAGGAGGCGGTACATTATGCTCTAAATTATATTTTGCCCGACAGGAGACGAAAATTCTCCTTTAACAATTATTAAAGAGATGGGGAGCAAGAATAAGAAAATGACATATGGAAAGTGTTCATTTAATTTTCGTGGCAGAGAGGGGGAAAAATTATTGGCGAAATGCGAGCTGTCCCTTCCATCTCTCTACCCTCGTTTCTCGTCAAGGGACTGTCTGACCAAGTTCACCGTGGAGTGTGGGAATGAGAAGTGTGCTTTTGGGCACCATCCAGCGGCATCCTTGCCTCGCACTAAGCATCTTTTGATAAACTTAGCTGGACCACGTTTGAATAGCAAACGATGACTTTGCTAGTTCTATAGATGTGAAAATTATTTCACAACTCAAAGTTCTGGAGGAGTGGGCCGGCACTCAGCCAGCGGTAATTGTGCCGTCCAGTGACTTGAGGCCTATTGTAAAGTTACCAAGAAAATAAAACCAGTGAAAACAGAGAAACTTCAGAAAATGCTGCTCAGAAGGGCATGAGCAATGCTGGTTAAGGTTTCTCTGGGACACTTGCGATCGCAAATTAGCAACACTTTGTCTTTGCTCTAGAAAGTAAGGGACAAGAAAGCTTCCATGTTAAAATCTAATTAATCCTGAAGGAGGGTCGAGTCCATTTTTCTTGCCTCCTTTTTCTTTTTTTAATATCTATTTTGTATTGATTTTCAGAACAGAAAGGAAAGGGAGAGAAAGAAAAATCAGTGACGAGAGAGAATCACTGATCAGCTGCCTCCTGCACGCCCCCCTACTGGGGATGGAGCCCACGGTCTGGGCATGTGCCCTGACGGGGAATCAAACTGTGACCTCCTGGTTCGTGGGTCAATACTCAACCACTGATCCACACGGGCCAGGCTCCCTTATGAAAACACCAGCCATTGGATGTATGGCTCAGCATAATCACATACATCTTAGTACATCTGCAAAGCTCTTGTTTTCAAATACTGCCATGTTCACGGATCCTGGAGGACATGGATTTGGATGGGTGGGGAAGGAGCTCTGTTCAACCCAGAACACCAAGCCCTTCTTGTCATTCTACAGTGGCTTCAGCTAGACTGTAGTACCAGCTTCTTTTAAGGGTGTTGCTAGTAGTGTTTCTTGACAATATAAACGAGGTATGTTTTAAGAGTGCTGAGGTTGTTTTTCTTACGTGTAAAGCTTCCCTTTCGTAATTCAAGTTTGTTCATCACAGCTAGGTTGGAGACGTTAGACGTTCATTTTCAAGTGACTGTTATAAAAAGGTGTAGCTCTCTGTCTAAGTTCATTTTTTTTCATGCGTCTATCCAGTTGTCCCAACACCATTTGCTAAGGAGCTATGCTCTTCTTTTAAGTGGAGAAAGTTTGCTTTCCATATAATTGCAAACATTTAATGTGTAGCTGTGGTCACAGGAATCGTGTGACCTTGCTGCTTGACCGAGCCTTCAGTTTCCCTCCCCAGGGTGGGTTCCGTAACGTCAAGAGTCTTTCATCTGTAAAGTTCTGTGAGCGTGCAATATCCGATTTGAATGGTTTTCTACAAGGACTTGGGGGTAGTCCGCTCAGGGAAACTTAAAATGCGGCCGAGTGCAGCACAATCACACTCTCAGAATCCATGCAACACATTTCGGGGGAAAGCAAAGGAGAGGCTCTTGGTAGAGAAAAGGGTCCCTTTGGCTCTGCTTATGCCTCTCCAGCATTTTCCAATTGCATCTCAGCTGGCCCCTCTTTATCAGAATCCTCATTCAAACAGTTATCTTGCCCTTCCTGGGTTGGCTCAGTGGGTAGAGCGTCGGCCTACGGATGGAAGGGTCCCAGGTTTTAGTCCGGTCAAGGGTACATACCTTGGTTGCAGGCTCCTAGCCCTGATCAGAGTGCATACGGGAGGCAATCAATCAACATGCCTCGCTCACATCGATGTTTTTTTTCTGTCTCCCACTCTGCCTTCCACTCTCTCTTAAAAAATCAATGAGAAAATATCTCCAGGTAAGGATTGAAAAAAACAAAAGTGTCTGAACAATGGGCAACTTCAATGGCACATTTTTTTCAATGCATAATTCTTCGCTTAACACAAAAATCGAAATACAAGTCCCCAGTGTTCTAAGTGCTTACAAAGAAGGCAGTGGACAACCATTTGATATATCTGTGTGAGGAAGTTTTAGGTGATTAACAGAGGATTTGAGGCTCACAGACAAAAAATAAAAACACAACAGACCTGGGTGACACCTCAGAATAGATTGATTTTTAATGTGCTGTAGTGATTAGTCTCAGAGAGTGGAGATCACTGACTATAATTAGTTTTGGTGACTTAGGAAAAATATCATCCATGATGATTGATGATTCTCTAGCTACTTATGTGAGAGTCAGTAATTAAATTCCATGGTAAGCATAGAGAGAGCTTATGCCATTCTACTCGTGTATCACACACCTCTTTCAGAATTCCTCAGCCATGTTTTGGCCACTTTAATTTTATATGCACTGTTTACAAAACATTTTAAAATATATATATTTGTAGTGATTTCGGAGAGGAAGGGAGGGGAAGAGAGTGAGAGAGAGTGAGAGAAACATCAATGGTCAGAGAGAATCATTGATGGGCTGCCTCCTGCACGCCCCTCCCTTTCCCCCAATTGGGGATGGAGCTCGCAGCCCAGATGTTTCCCAGACTGGGAATCAAACCTGACCTCCTGGCTCATAGGTGGATGCTCAACCACTGAGCTACACCAGCCCTCACAAAGGTGATATTATTTAACATAAGTAGTAAATAAGATTTCTGAAGACGCAACCATGTTTTAAGCAGCTTCGGAAGAGAATGAAGGGATGGGCATAAATAGTTTCTGTACATGTACAACATATACTAACAGAATGCCAAGGCCTCACAAGCAGTATGCACAGAAAGTATTGCTTCAAAACACTATGTTGAGAACGTAACCTATTCAGGGTGCGGATGACTACGCAGGCAAACTGTTGTGTTTCCAAAGGGGATGGAAATATTGGTTTTCATGCACAGAATGGCATCGAATCGTTTTAAAACGAAAATGCCCTGTGCTTGAACGTTTTTTGCACAGCCTCTTGGAACTATGGCCTTAGCTCCGGATTGAAGAGCCAGGGTGAGGGCGCCTCGCTGTGGCGGAAGGTTATTATTTTCAAGAGAAAAACTGGCGTGCTGGGCGTCACTGAATTTTTCAGCAGCTAACAACTTTTCTTGTGAATTTTTAACCCTTTATTCTTGTCTTTACTCCTAAGATTCCCTCTCTCTGTGTGTGTTTTTTTCTTAAGTATTACTCTTGTGGAAAATAAGCAATCGTCAGGGTATTAGGTTGCTTCTGACTTTCAAAGAAAATGAAATGATATAATCCTGGATCTTGAGAAAAATTAAGGATAAATTAGTGACAACATCACTTTCTTTCAAGGCTAGGAAAGAATGAACCAGGAGATTATGGTTCGATTCCCGGTGAGGGCACATGCCTGGATTGTGGGCTTGATCCTAGGTGTGGGGCATGCAGGAGGCAGCCAATCCATGATTCTCTCTCATCATGGATGTTTCTCTCTCTCTCCCTCCCCCTTCCTCTCTGAAATCAATAAAAATACATTAAAGAAGTAAGTGAATAGCAACAGAATAATCCTTCCCCCCCCCCACCTCATTTAACACTGTTACGTTCACACATACACACGTGTGCATTGTGTGTCTACACTGCGCCGTTATGAAATGATGTCACCAGAATTTTATCCAATGAACCTTCCCGGCATCGCCGCTGTAGTTACAACTGCTCTGGTTTCTAAAAGAAAGAACGTGGGCTTTGTCTTTCTTTCTCTAGAAATTATGCGATTGCTTGAACTGTGCCTGAAATTGCAGTTTTGTGTTTTAAAAAAAACAACAATAAACAACAACAACAGCACTTGCAAGGAAAAGAAGGTGACAAGAAACTCGGAGGAGAAGGCTTTCAACCAGGAAAGAAACCACGAATATCTATGGGATTCCGGGGTGTGAGCTAGCACCCCCGTTGGCCGCCCCTCAGTCACTCACTGGGTTTATGTTAACATTCAGGAAGCCCAATCAACCGCAGAGATGCCCACTCACGCTTACAAATAGGTCTGTAGAAGAGGAAGGCTCCAGCGACACGGCCCACATGGCACCCGCCTTTGATGGAAATCCATGCCCATCCGTTCGCTTGGGCATTGCCATCGATTAACCCTGGGTCCGTGGCAGCAAGATGCATTTCAGATCATTATGAGCAAAAGTGTCCTTTCACACAGATGGTAACGATATCCATTACTCCCTGTTTGGCTCGTGTGACTTCTTAAAAATAACATTTTATCGACGAGCTGGGGAGAAACAAAAGACTGAGAAATTGAACCATCTCAAGCGTTGGCAATAAATTTCCCATCTGTCATAGCGAGTCCATGAGAAATCCAGGAGTCTATGCGTGCACTCCAACAGAATCCCAAACAGACGACGTTAACTGTCTGTTTTGTATTACTTGCGTGTGCCCTTGTGTGTTTGATTTCGTTCCTGAAGATTTCAAGCCTCATTTTAAAGCTGCGATGAAAATACGATGCTGATTCCCACCGGATGCTACACAACCGTTTCTAATAATGTTTTAATGGTCTCTGTGGACTCATTTTAAGACAGAAACAAATAAAAATATAAATGCTGCTATATTATAACAATAAATCCCACACCTTCATACATTCTTTATCTATTGAGACAAGAATTATAATATTTGAGGATTCCATAAATATTTCCTGAGAATTTCTTTGTGCTTTTTTTTTTTTCTTCAAAAGACTAGGTTCTCAGAAAAGCAGAAACAGAAAAGCATGGCCTTAATGATTTCATAATTAATTGGAAGGTTACATCTCTGACACGCAATTACGGAAGTGATCAGAACTGTGGCTCATCACGTGGACCGCGGGAGAACATTGTCAACAGAGATGAGGGCACAATGAAGTGTATTATATGGGGAACGTGAGATGAATCTGTGATGGAGGCAAATGGTGAGGGAAGGCTTGATGGGACTCTGAATGTTTTGGAAGAAAGAGTTTACTCTAGGTGCCTTTGGATATTGACATTTAAAGTAGTTTTCTTTATAAAAACAGCTTTATTGAGGTATACTTGACATTTAAAATGTTCCGTTTGATAAGGTTTGACATATGTGTACGTCTGTGAAGCATCATCACAATCAAGATAATGCATGTGGCCATCATACCCACAAGTTTCCTGGTGTATCTTTGTGATCCACTCTCCTTCGCCCTACCTGAGACGTATGGTTTTTTTAAATCGCTTTATTGAAGTATACCTGACATATAAAAAGCAATAGATTTATTAAAGAACACACATAATGGGTGTCACCCTGTGTTCATGGATCAGGAAGTTAATATTATTAAAACAACCATATTATCCAAAGATGCAAATTCAATGCAATCCCTATTAAAAACCCCAATGTCATTTTTAAAATTGATAATAAAATTATTAAAATTCATTTGGAACCAAAAAGGACTCCAAATAGCCGAAAACATTTGAGAGAGAAGAAACCTAGAGATGTACTTTCTGATTTCAAAATACATTACAAAACGCCAGTAATCAAAACAATGTGGTACCAGCATCAAAGCACACATGGGGACCAAAGGCACAAAATGGAGAACTTGGGAATAATTCCCCCCCATACACAATCTACTGATCTTCAACAAGAATGTCGTCTCTCGAACAATCTGTAATGGTAGAAATGGGTCTCCACGAGAAGGAACTTGCACCCGTATCTCACACAATACACAGAAATCAACTCAAATTGATTGAAGACTTAAATGTCAAACCTGAATTGTAAGCCTCCAAACTCACCAAGTTGTATACCTTAAATATCTACAGCTTTTTGTATTTCCTTATACCTCAATAAAGCTATTTTTTTAAATTAAAAAAAATTATACATATGCCTTATATTTCCGTAAAACATATACTGGTTAGGAGTAATGGATTACAAAAATATACCGGCAAACTTTATTTTGATTGTGGTGATGGTTTCACAAACATATACATATCTTAATCTTATCAAATTGATCATTTTAAATGTCAAGTATACCTCAATAAAGCAGTGTTAAAAAAAACAGTTTAAAAATCAATATCTGAACATTCCTAAAGAAAATAAATTCTACGCAATCCTGTTTCTTTGAAAGTAACATTGGGGAGTGATTGATAATTGAAAAATAAATGTATGCCATGCCCTAGCTTGTGGACCCAATTGTTGCCAGAGCCGTGACCTTTGAGATTTCAGTTGCTTACCAGCAGCTGAGTTTTACCTTTGAGTTTCTCTGCAGAGCTTGCCCGAGAACCCGTATCAATCTCTGAGCGAAAGGTCAGGACGTTCAGCCATGTAATATGAGTTTTCTTTATTTCCCTTTGAACTATGACATTTTCCAAATGTCACCATGGGAGGAATCTTGAGCGTTTTTCATTCTTTCTTGTTGATATATACTATAAAGTATATTGCATGGAATACATATAAAATAAGTCTATACGGTGATAAGGTAATGCATGGCTGATACATAATAGTAATATAGGAGAATTTGAAGGAAAATTTTCCTTCAAGAATTTAAATGCAAATTAAAGCATATTTCTAAGTTACCTAAGAATGTAGATAGCACCTTTGTTATTGACCATATTTTCTACAGTAAAATCCCTCACACTTAATTTTCTTGTGGCGTCTGAAGTCACATAACCAATTAGTGACATTGATATATGTCCTTAAAGACAATAGAAATCAATTAGGTATGCTGTGTGAATGTAGACTAATTAAGTGAACATAGCTAATTTCCCCACCAACATGCAAATGCCTTTAAATAGTTTATTTAAAAAATGAAAATGTCATTAATTTAATAGCCAACTTAACATTCTTCATATATTCTTTTTTTAAATATATTTTATTGATTTTTCACAGAGAGGAAGAGAGAGGGATAGAGAGCTAGAAACATCGATGAGAGAGAATAATCGATCAGCTGCCTCCTGCACACCCCCTACTGGGGAATGTGCCCGCAACCCAGGTACATGCCCTTGACCGGAATCGAACCCAGGACCTTCCAGTCCGCAGGCCGATGCTCTAGCCACTGAGCCAAACAGGTTCCGGCCATTCTTCATATATTCAATTAATTTTAAAATATGTTATTCTGATCTTGACTTCGTAAAAGACTTAGAAAGCATCTATAGCCCAAAGAAAACTAGTAGAAACACACCACACACTCATCTGAACTGGCATTTACTTTTTCTAAGACCTCTGACTTCCATTAGATTACAATAATTTCATATTTGCTACATCATGTCCTACTCAATTTAATGTAGTCATTATCGACACAGGAAATTTTGGAAGTATATGGTGAGAGGCAAGATCTATGTCAACAAAACTATACAAATTGAAACGCGAAGAGTAAAGGATTCTGGGATGAGTCTAAGGAGCCATCATTCTGAGAAGCAATGCTGAAGTCTGCCAAGAGTCCCAGCATGCCTCTGTCCTATTCTGTTGGCCCAAATCGTCACCATTTCTGCCCAGATCCGAGAGGGTGGGGAGAGGCACTGCTTCTCTTGGTGAAGAATCACCAACATGATATCGCCGATGCAGTGGGGGTTGTGGTTGCAGCCATTGTTGGAAAATGTGATCTGTCACATACATATGTATGGAGTTTCCAGCCTGTGAAATCGCTGGGTGCCTCAGGAAGCATGCTCCCTGGATCAGCTAGCCATCTGGAATGCAGCTTAGCCACAAACATGCAAATAGCATCCTACAGGGCAGAAGGTGCCAGGCATTGTAAGCAGAGGACAGAAGGCTGTGGGGTTTCGAAGGAAATAACCAGCATTCCAGGGGGAAGACGTTGAAAAACAAGGTGTGTAAGAGCTTCCCCTTGAAGGAAAGTTAAGGGGAAAACGGGAAGAAATGTAATAACTAGTGAATATTCTATGGCCGTGGTCACCAAACTCATGAGTCCACAGAGCCAAATATCAACAGCACAACAACTGAAATTTCTTTGGAGAGCCAAAATTTTTAAACTTCAACTTCTTCGAACGCCACTTCTTCAAAATAGACTCGCCCTCCATAGCTGGAGTGCTACACCGTGAGCCCATCTCACAACTCCAGAATGCTGCTGGTCTGTGTCTCTCAAAGAAGGACCCTGCGTTTCCATGGTGGGCAGATGCTCATTTTCCAGTGCGACGCCCACCTCCACTGACTGAGACAGGAAATGGACAAGGTGACGTTGCACTCAGATTCATCAGCGTGATCCCTTCCCTCGTGAGCGATGGGTTCATAACGTCGTGCTTCTGTAGTGATTTTAATTAAAGTCAATGTTATATATTAGCTTAATTTCAGCCTTACGGCTCTCCTGAGAGGCGGGAAGTTATGATATTGCATTTTATTATTCGAAGGGATTAAATAATGGAGAAGTGTTACCCAGAGGAGTGGATTAACTTATCCAAAGTCTGACCGCGATTGTAAAGTCGGGACAGGTGTCAGAACGCACAGTATCTAGAGTTGATAGTATTTGTCCTCAATTTAAATAAAAATTTTTGTCAATAAAAAATAAAAACAAACAAGATCATGTTTAGCTAAATAATATCCTATGCCATGTCTATACACAATATATTTCCTGGTCTTAAAACTCTTAACCCCTATGAAACACGCATACTCAAAAGATAACCATGTACTCAAGTGGTCAAGTGGTCACATATGTATATGCTTTCATATACATTTGCTATATATTTATAGATCATATTCATATACAGTATCGTATGTAGTATTTGTATGCAGTGAATAAAAAGGGTCTATAGACAACAAATGCTAATGAGTCCCAAATATAACCTTTTGGGTAACCAAATGAAAGCTAGAAGTTCAGTGTCCAATCAAAACCAAGCTTATGCCAACATTGGACTTCCTGCTGCACACTCCTCTCATTTCTGGTTCAACTTTTGTGGGGAGGGGACAGTCTACCTCCTGCATAATACAGATCACACCTTTAAGACGAGGAGCCAGGCCGAAACTGGTTTGGCTCAGTGGATAGAGCATCAGCCTGCAGACTGAAAGGTCCCAAGTTCGATTCCGGTTGAGGGCATGGACCTTGGTTGCGGGCACATCCCCAGTAGGGGGCGTGCAAGAGGCAGCTGATTGATGACTCGCTCTCATCGATGTTTCTAACTCTCTATCCCTCTCTCTTCTTCTCTGTAAAAAATCAATGAAATATATATTTTTAAAAAGACAAGGAGCCAGATGTATTTTTATCTGCTGGTTTCTCGAGAACTCTAATCAGTGAGGCAGGAGGAAAATCAGAGATAACTGGAGCCCCCGACACCAATGGGAGATAGATTTTTTAAAATATATTTTAATTGTTGGTAGTATTACAGCCATCTCCCATCTGCCCCCCCATCTTCCTCCCTCCTCCTCCCAGCTTCTACACCCTCCTCTTAAATCTTCATACCTGCCAGTATCCATGGGCTGGGCATATAAGTTCTTCGGTGTATCTCTTCTCATCCCCCCTCCCCAACCCACATCGAGGTATGCTTTGAAACGGGGAAAGCAGTCTTTGGTTAAATGCTGCTGATCGGTTAATGAAGACGAGGACCAATAATTGATCATTATTTTTAGAGTGTGGGGATTCCTAGTGAGTTAGGGAGGCAGTATGGTAGAGTGGTTAAGACTTGTGACTAGGGACACGCAGGTTGTTGTGAGGGTGAGGTAAGCTGCTGAATACGTATGAAGTGCCGGAGATACAATAAGTTTGTGTTGGCGGGAGCCTTCTTAGTAATATCTTCACAGAAACAGCTGCAGCAGAGAGCAGAGAATAAACGCCAGGTTGGGACAAGCTGAAGAGAGCTTTGCGGGAGAGGAAGCAGTGCGCGTATTCCTGGGAGGAGGATCACCATAAAGGGAAGTGGAGACTCGAGCTAGTAGCCTGAGGGCGGTATTAAGCTGAGAGCATTCTTATTTTAAGGGAAATAATAACCGCGTGTATGCTAACGGGAGTGCTTTCCGTAGGAAGAACATTTCTCAGTGCAGGAGAAAGCAGAATGACTCAAATGTCCTTAAGGAGAGAAAAAAACAATTATTTAAGACCACGGGAATTGGTGGAAGAGAGGTAAAGGAGTTGTGAGTGAAGAAAAGGAGTGGATAACGATGAACCGTGGGCTGGGTGGGTTGGAGGACCAGGGGTCATACACAGGAGTTGAGGGTAGGAGCCGTGTCCTGCAGAGCTAGGGGGTCTAACGCCAGGCAGACATGTGAGTTTAGGCAGATCACTTCCTGTGTTTCTTCTCCCTCCCGTGTGCGTGTGCTCCTTAATGGTCCCTACCATCTCCACCAGCCTCCACCACAGAACCTTCCCAAACACATAGATCCGGGTGATCGCTCCTTCCAAATGCCCTGTGACACTTTCTTCATCACAAAGCATCGCAGCAGCTGAATGATCCCTCAGACTCCTCCTAAGTCTTAGGACCCTAAGAGGCTTATAGAGGACTCAGGGCCAAAGCTGTGTTTTGCAAAAACAAATATTTTTATTGAGTTCAGAGAGGAAGAGAGAGGGAGGAAGAGATAGAAACCTCAGTGATGAGAGAGAATCATTGATCGGCTGCCTCCTGCAACCGCAGGCAAACATGGAATTGAACCATGACCTCCTGGTTCATAGGTAGACAGTCAACCACTGAGCCACGCTGGCAGGGCCAGAGCTGAGTACCTGGCAGGAAGTGAGCGTTCAGACAGTGTTTTGGTCTTTGCATGAAAATGCCTGTGAGGGGATCAATAAGCCAGCCCCTTGGTGTGGTAGGCAGAATAATGGCCCCCAAAGATACCCAGATTCTGATTTCCCCAGCCAGTGGTTATGTTCCCTTATAGGGCAACAAGGACTGTGCAGCTCTGATTAAATTTGAGATGATGAGATTGTCCTGAATTACCTGCCTGCGTTTGTCATCACAAATGTCCTCCCGAGAGGAAGGCCGGAGGAGCGGAGAGGAAGGAAGCAGAGACGCCGGAAGGATGCCCTTGATAATGGAGGAAGAGGCCATGAGCCAAGACATGCAGGCCGCCCCCAGCCACCCCAAAACCCAAGGAGATGCCTGGTCCCTGGAGCCTCGGGAAGGAACACACGCCTTGATCTTCGCCAAATAAGTCTCACTCTGGACTTCCGGTTTGCAGAAGGAAGATGGTAACTCTAAGCCAATAAGCTTGAGGTCATTTGCTACAGCAATGGGAGGTGAATTACATTGAGTCTTCAATGTAATTACAGCAATTACATTGAGTCTTCCCTTGGGTTGTAAACAGTACATTGTCCACTTCCACCAAGGGGCTGAAATCACCCCTAATCCCAGGAGCTTAATTTCCACCTCCCTCCCCACCAACAGGAAGCTGGCTTCCCTCTGCTTCCTATCACCCATCAGAAAACTCTTCAAGATCAAGATCAAGAGTGACGTGGGTTTCCTTGTGATGACAGGTAACTGGGAACACCGTTAAGTCCTCCTGCCACGTGATGAGATATTAAAGAGAGCCCAGCCTTAGAGACAAGTCTCATGAGGTTGCAGATGCCACTGGCTGCCCTTGTATCCCATCCCCATCCCAACATTCTCTCCTATGACTCACTCTCATAAGCGGTTTGACAATTGATGCGCAGGTGGAATCCCACCTGAGAAAAGACCGGCAGCCCGCTAATAAGTCTTCGCACAGTCCGCTGTGAAGGTGACTCTCAGTGACAGAACATATTACACACCCTGAGCTTCCCGTGGAAGCTTCCGGACACCTCGGGCATCGTAAGGCAGCGGCTGTTTCCTTTTTGACGCCGCTAAATGCACCCGCAGCTCGCTGGCCCTCATAAGCAATCACCGGGATTGCCCATCAGAGGACAGCGCCAGAGAGATCCACCGCGGGCACACCGGCCGGATAACGGAAGGTGTCACCGTTGTAGGCGGCGCGAAAGTGAGTCTGGCAGCAAGACTAATGAGAGGAGATGGGCCAGCCTCTGCAATCGTCCATTTCATGGATGAAAAACATCTTCATGAAGATTATTGTGGTGGGTTTGCTGGGATAGAATTCATGTAAATCGCACCATGGGTCAGCCAAGGGGCTGGCTCTCCAGAGATCTTTCCCAATAATTGATGAGATGATAACATTTCGGAAATTGAAATACCACAAGGTACTCAGCTGCATGTTTTTTATATTTTATTAATTTTTCACAGAGAGGAAGGGAGAAGGATAGAGAGTTAGAAACATTGAGAGAAAAACATCCATCAGCTGCCTCCTGCACACCCCCCACTGGGGATGTGCCCGCAACCAAGGTACGTGCCCTTGACTGGAATCAAACCCGCGGGACCCTTGAGTCCGCAGGCCGACGCTCTATCCACTGAGCCACACCGTTTTTGGCCAAAGGCAATTTTTAAAACGACAGTAAAACAATCACAAAGACTGTGCTGTGTTAAGTCTAATGTGGAACCCAGCCTCAGATTAGTTTGCAATGGAAAACTTCTACTCTCAGCCACCAGATGGTGATATCACAAAGCAAATCCAAAGATAAACCAAATTACATTCCAAATTATTTGTTCTTCATGTGTGTTTCTATCCAAGCCGGGCCTGAAAATGTACCAATTCTCATCCGGCTGTGTGTTCCCCTGACTTGCATTTCAAGATCAGTTCCCCATTTGCACCGTGAGGTGTTTTTAACCCCCCTTGCCTGTTGCTGATTGGCTGTCTCGCAGGGGAGGTCAGCTAAGTCAATATTCTTGAAAACGGTAAGCGATGTCAGTAAAATAATGTTCCGGAAACTCAGAGGTAACATGCTTCCAGTTGCAGCCATTATTATGATGTAGGTGTCGCTTGTGATTTAGCAGGAAAGATAATGTCCTTCACCTTGACCCACGGTGCCAATTAATGTGAGGGTCAGAAACGGAGCAGCACGTGGGGGAAAACGAGCTCCATAACAAGCAGAAAGGGTGTTTTCATTAATGTGGCCGGGTCCTTGGGTCCCTGGCCACCCTGCTGTGCTGGTGAGCAGAGAGCCTGGTCAGAGACTTCCCCTAAACCAGGGGTGGGCAGACTTTTTCTCTTGCAACTACTCCGCCATTGCAGCAAGAGCAGCCCTAGAAAACAGCTAAGACTGGTGTAGCTACAGAGGTTGATAGAATTCAATGATTAGGAATAAACTGCCAAAGAAATGCAAGACTGCACACTGAAAACTACAAAGACATCACTGAAAGAAATAAACGAAAAGGTAGCTCAGGTCCGTGGAATAGAAAACAATATTGTTAAGATTACAACAATCCCCAAATTCATCAATAAATCCAATGTAATATCTATTAAAATCCCAACTAATGTTTTTCAGTAACACACAAGTTAATTCAAGCATTTATATGGAAACACAAAGAACCAGAATAGCCACATTAACCTGAAAAAGAAGAACGATGTTGGAGGACCCACCATTCCGGACTCAAACTTAACTACAAAGCAATAGCAGGACGTTCATTTTGCCTTTGAAATATCAACGTGACCAATGAGTTTTATAGATTCAAAGCATCATGTGTCTAAACGATGAACATTTAGGCAAAAAACAGACATATACACACAAAAAGAATTTTCATCATCAGAAATAATTTTTATTATTTATTTTAAAGCAGTTCCATGTAACTGGTAGCAAAATGTTACATAGACAATAAACAGAACCTGTCTCCTTAGGCTTAGGTTTACAAAGACTACTATTAGCTTTTTGTTTTATTTTCATGTGCAAGTGTATTTTAAAAAGGCAACCGTTTTTGTCAAAAGGCTTTTTATTAGCATGTTGTTATTCTTTAAATAACACAAAGACGAATAAACTATCATCGTTAAGCAAGCTGTATGAATTGTGTTAAGTAGTAAATTTGGATGAACACTCATCATCAAAAATAATTACTGTAAAATTTATGAAATGGAGTTTTTAGTTTTATAGGAAATATAGTCATGTCTTAACTTAAAATCCTAGTCTTGACAGCTGTCAGAATGCAGGGAGTCTTCACTTGAGATCCTGGGAGGAAATGGAAAGATTCATAAAATCTTATATTTGTTCCTAGAAATAACGGTAATGATGTAAAGAAATGGCCATTGAAAGAAACATCACGCTGGCTGTGGATGTGCAACTATGAAATAGGGCCAGTAAATGCATCCCTGTTCGGTGCATATTCTACTTTGATTCTGCCTTTAGTTTGAACGATGTGCATGTCAATGTGTGTTTGTCAACTGTCTTTCCCATGTGCTTAGAACATATACGTACCTATGCATATAGTCTTTGTTTTAAGGCATGCTTCCAGTTTTAAGTAACCTGTTATCAATTCGACTTCTCTGTCCGAAGAAAGAAAATTAAAGGTAGGGTCTCCCTGTTGTAGAGAAAATTCCTGGTGGCTTTATTATTCCAAAATGGGAGTAAGGTAAAGTACAAAAAAAAAAAAACAACCCACAAATAGGCATTTCATTCTCTAAGCCAAAATATAGAATGGCTATAATCTACAGTTTTACATGTTATGTTTTACATTTTTATTTCCATAGAATTATTTTGGGACTATTAGGTTTTCTTTCTCTCTGTTTTGTTTTAACCTTTTCTATTTTCCTTTCAATTTCTCTGCTTCTCTAAGAAAAGAAAAAAAAAGATAAAATTCCTCTTTCTAAGTCTTATATGTCCTGTTTTCTACTGAACTGAAACTCACTGTCAAATTCAGAAAAAAAGAAAAGCTACAAAGTTGGAAGAAAAATAACTTTTTAAAATTTACCAAAGTCTCTCTCTTCCTTAACACATTGCAACTAACGGGCAACTATACTCTGTGTTTTTCTTTCTTTTTCTGAGGGAGATTCAGAAATACAGACTAACGGCCTTGGTGTCACCCAAAGTCAATTTATATTTATAACTGTCAAATTCTACCTGATTTATATGCCATCTAAATGGCAAAACTATGTTTATTATATGCTTTATCCTCACAGTGTTAAACTATATTCCCATAGATAATTTTTCAAAATTAAATCCAAATATTTAACATCCGTTTTTGGGTATGATTATTGCAACACTAAAGGCATAAAAGAGGACTTTTGATGCTTCAAATGTCCTTGTATTCCATAAGGAGTATAGTTTTGCTTCTCTGAATTTTAAATTACCTTTATAATTGAAATATTCTATATATATATAGAATATCTAATATCTAAAAAATGTTGAAGCTCAATAGTCCAATGAAAATCACTGCCTATTTCGATTTCTAGGTTAAATGTAAATTAACAAATCTGCTTTAAGTATTTTCTCAATGTTAGGCATTCCTTTAGAACGAGCAATAATTTGCTTTTTAATACACATTCCTTGGCATACAATGAGGATTAGACATAAAGTGAGCAAAAGTTTCAGCTTCTCGATATTTCTTTTTATTTGTTTTGGTTTCCTCGGTGTAATAAAACATGCTGTGAGCATCTCAAGTCCCAAAATAAACATGGGATCCTATGAAAAGGACCAAAACCAGTGAAGGTGACTTAATATTCTAAAGCAAACTATGACTCCTACAAAAACATCAGCCCACAAGTTTGTCTGTCATCCCTGTGTAGAGAAGATGATGAGCTGAATTTTGTAAAAGGCCAGTTTTAACGAATAGAATACGATGCACCAAATAGAGCTGGATTTTTTTTCATTGACTTCCAGAAAATCTTAAAATTTGTAAAAATGGACTTCAGACAGTTTGGATTATTGTCAAACAATACAACTGAGCAGAATCTAAAATCGTGTGTTTTCATGTAGGTGTTTCAAAACCATTCCATGGATGACTTCCCAATATTACTAGAAATACCAATAAGCAGCAAGTTAAATTTCAAAATAACCTATATTTCTAAGAGAATAGATTTGTGTCGATAGGAGAGATTTGAAGAGAGTCCGTCCGGTCTAGTTGATTTCATGCCCGCCATATTTTCCTCCTAAAATATAGAGTTCTTTCAAACAAGTTCCTTGTCGGAAAAAAAAAAAAAAAGAAGTTCGTTATTTTTATGTTATCAAAGCTGAGTTTCCTCCCGAGAGTCTTGACCCGGGGCATTGCAGAGGCTGCTGTTTTGACTGGGCTCGCTGTTGGGGAGGTACGACAGTGGATCTGGCCGGATTAAATACCTGATAAGAGAAAGCAAAGCAAAGAACAGTGATAGTCAGTAAACACAGAACTGGTTCACTCGGACCCCTGAGAGGACTGCTTCCCATGTATCTGTCCAGTGTTTAGGTTTCCGAAACTGTGTGTCTATGTGAACGCTGGCAGAAGGACTCCCCGCTGAGTTGGCCTGTACAATTTGGCAGGGTTAGTAGTAAGTTTTTGTTTCATTACTATTGAATCTTATCCTCTTATTGCATTAAGTTGAATGGGGCACCATTGGTTAATAACATGATGCAGGTGTAAGGTGTACAGTTCTATAATTCATCATCTGTATATGGCATTGTGTACACACCACCCAAACTCTAGTTGTTTGTCACCATCTATTTGACCCCCTTACGCTCTTCTCCCTCGCCCCCACTCCCCCTTTTTCTGTGAAGAACCATATGATTGTCTGTCTATGAATTTGTTTGTTTTGTTTGTTCATTTGTTGCTTTTACACCCCGCGTATGAGTGAGAGCACAGAGTTTTCGTCCTTTTCCGTATTACTTAATTTCACTCAGCAATATTCTCAGGACCCATCCATATTGTCACTCTAAATATCAATAGCACTGTAGGTTGATCAAGAAAGCTAATATGAACTATGATTATGAATGCCATACCATCTTGTCACTTAATGTTCTTTGAATCAAATGACAGTTGGCCCTTCCTTTAAAATGGACTTTTTGGGAGTGATTTTTTTTTATATAGAAAAACATAAAAAGGCGTGAGTATAACCTAATGTTCCCCAAATTAACTGATGTAGCTGCAAAAGTTCCTTCCCTAATAATATCACTTTGAGTTTAATAAAATAAATTTCTAAAATGTGCCTTATGTACTATTTGTCATGGTAGGCATGTTTTCCGTGATATCATTGCTGTAGTTATTCTAAAATTTCATTATCTCAATGTCACAAATATGGATCATTGTATGTGAATAATACACAGTTTCTGATGAATAAAATTACTACCTTACACCTTTTCCTAGTCAGTGTATTGATCTACTTTACTTTGGCTGGTAGGAAATCTCAGATCTTTGGAACCAAATAGTGTGATACATTTCAGTGTTCCTTTGAGCTGATCTCTTATTATTCCATTAAGGTCCCTGGGCCTGGCCAGCAATCAGGGATGATGGGGGCCTCCTGGCTGCCAGCAGGGGCCGCCCTTCATGCTGCACTGCCCCCTGGTGATCAGTGCACGTCATAGCAAGTGATAGAACTTCCCATCTCCTTGTCAAACTCCAGTGGGGACACTTTGCATATTAGCCTTTTATATATATAGATTATATTTTTTTCCTCTTATTTCTCTGAATATATACTAGCTCACCAAATACAGAATGCATGCTGCTATTTCCTTCCTTTATTCCTTTACAATTCTGTGGTGTGTGTTTTTTTTATAGTATTACACACAGAAATATAGAAAATGCAGAATGTGTTTCTCGAGCACAAAAATTAGATTGGACATTTATACCACAGGAATTATAGGGGCTATACTGGTGGGGATCAAAATATATATAAAAAAATAATTGGTGGTTTCTTAAAATCAATGCCTTGTGTGTGGGACGTAAGGCCAACTTACACAACGTCATTCAACTCCAGCCTGGTGTCCGGAGACGGGTTAATCAGGATGTATGACAGGGTGCTCTGATGGTCATTCATTTCATCTGGAAGACAAAGCAGCGCCAGGTTTGTTATGCTCCTTACAGAACATCGTGAGGATTCTTAGAGAGCATCTTATCTTCAAACCATAGAGCTGTCCAGGAGAACATGCTATAGCGTTGCCCAACGTAAGATGGCGTACGCAACTGACTATTTCCAAATGGTTGTCAACGGAAATGTCTGCCGGGCACTCCTTTTCCGTAGGTGGTCCAAGTAAACCACCCAATTCCGTTCAGAACCACAGTTATATTCTACCCTCGAAACGTTGACACTGAAATAGCTCGACAAGATGTCAACTTGATTGATTATGCTTTTATCATTGATAAAAAAAATGACAGTGGGTAGAGAGGGCCAATCTCACAAATATTCCTGTGGGAAATTCTGTGAAGCACCATCTAATGACATTGTGTTCAGAAGGCTCAACAGAAGTATATCTGGGAGGCTTGCAGGCCCTAACTATGTTTGACTCTGTCCCATGATGTGTCTAATAAAAGCGATCCTACTGGTTCTGCAGAACGCAAAGGATCCCGTGGGACAGAACTGAAGTGTAAGTTTCAAGGAAAGTGTACCACCAAGTTGTTTTTTCTTGAAAACAATGTACAGGGTGCACCCCAAAAATGGATACACACTTTAAATACTTACTCATTCCAGTGGATTAAATCTGAAAAGAAGCGTCGATAGAACTAGCAGCTATGAAGTGTGTATACAATTTGGGGGGACACCCTGTATATGTTTTAAGTCAAAGGCTGTGCCGTTTTAATTTTGTCAATTGCATTGGAGGACACCCCCAGACTTCAAGTTCAGAGCACTGACTTTGATGATATAAAGACACCGACAAAGAAAATTGCCCTGGGACCTGAAGTTCTTAGCTGCCAAGGTTATAACACAACGTCAATGTAAACCCATGTGGACCCATACTTCAATGGCATTCATCCTCCCTGCTCTAGAGCCATCGAACCCTCCAAGGCACTTCAGTCGTAGACAAGTGTGGCTCCTGAAAGAGGTACTACACTTTACAGTTTGACTCCAAATCTAAGAACGCATTACAGACCCATAGAGACAGATCAATACTCGCGTAACTGCGCGCTATGAATGCAAATGACTTTTACAGGCCAATGTAGCTAGCCCGGTACCTTCCTGCACAGGGGAAGACATGGCATGTTCATAAAAATGAGGGCGACCACTGTGTTTACCTAACTAAAAATGCTGTCCCTGGAATAGAAAAGGTAATTCTGTTAGTTCTATTTCAAATTGATACACAGATGGGCCCTATTTTTAAAAACCTATAAATGGAAGTCGTTATCTTGTCAGGTATGCAACTGCAATATAACTGAATCCATCATAGTACGCCTGCAAAACTTTTACAATCCAGAGATCATCAATTTAATAGTCAAGGGAAGAGATATAGCTGGTTGCATCTATCCCCCAAGTAGATACAAAGCATTATATTCTGCCATGGGGATAAGGTTCTCAGGCAAAATACAGAGGGCCCTGTGAAATCTGTATTTGAGATTAAAAAGCTAACACATTTTAGCATGAATAGGTCCCAAAGATTGCATGGGACATACTTCTCCTAAACAATTTTTTGCTGCTTCTCTGAAATTCATATTTCCCTGGGAACCTATATTTTAATTTGCTAAGCCTGTCAGTCTCACCGAGGGGAGGGTGGATGGCTGACTCTGAAGATGGAATTCCGGTGAGTGTATACAATGAGCCTACTCCAAATAAGGAACAACGCGAACTCAAAGGATATTGTACCGACACGAGATAACCAGGATCATCTGTCTATATAAAAAGCAATTTGTGTGCGCTTCCTGAGAACTTCTCCCCTGTGTGAATTCCCACAACTGCTGTACAAAGGAACAGAAATTAATAGCGCCTTCTGGAGACTGAAACATAGCATAAAGCATAATGCTCTGAAATGCAGCAGGTCTAGAATAGCTCCTGCTCCTTCGTCTAGCTACGGCTCAAATTCTTCCATCCACAGTGGCAGCGTTATGGAACTTTCTCACAGTAACAGCGCACAGTATTGAACAGTGGCATGGGGGCTGGGGAGCAATCTTAACAAACAACTTCTCGGGCAACATCCACACCCCGCTCTCCTCCTTGCTTCTCAACAGGACGCTGTACTCATTTTTGGTTCTGGGATGAAGTCAGAATCTCCTGGGGACAGGGTTTGCCGGTTACAAATGTAAATACAGACAGAGGGAGTGTGTCAGTAATTTTTGTTTCCTGCTCAGGTGTTGTTTATCCTACGGAAGGTTTTGAGTTCTCCGTGGACTCCAGGAATCGGAGCAAACATTTTTCGAAGGCGTTCAATTCCATGACTACATGTCGTTTGTATGGAGACTTGGGTAGTGTCGTGAAGAGACCACGTCACTCCTAGTTTCTTTCCTCACCCACCCCACACTGACTCCTCCTCGAGGTGAGGTTAATAGAAGTTTTTAAAAATAGCTGAGTTCAAAGACATCTTCCTCCCCAATCTCTATAGTATAACTGTGGTCGGCAAACTCATTAATCAACAGAGCTAAATATCAACAGTACAACGATTGAAGTTTCTTTGGAGAGCCAAATTTTTAAAACTTAAACTTCTTCTAATGCCACTTCTTCAAAATAGACTCGCCCGGGCCATGGTATTTTGTGGAAGAGCCACACTCAAGGGGCCCAAGAGCCGCATGTGGCTCGCGAGGTGCAGTTTGCCGACCACAGGTCTAACTAACACTTTCCTACTTTTTTTATTTCACACCATGGAACACATACTCGCATTAGGGTAAAGGACAAGATGCGTATGGGGGGACACGGCCATGCTGAGGGATGCCTCTGACCACCTCAGCACCCCCTACATGTCTGAAGGCCCAAAGGCTCAGGATCCCGATAAAACATGTAACCACCGATAACACGCTATGGGACTAGGGAACATCTTTTGGGTAATTCGGTTCTAGACACTCAGCCTCTCATTTTTTAAAAATGCTTCTTGCCTAATGTTCTAGAAATAGGAGCATTTCCCAGAATTCTTTAGTAGTCTCTCATCTGGAGTTACTTCATCTATTCCTACGGCCTTGATCAAAATCTGTATGCAGATGACTCTCAGGTCTAAGTAAGCATCTCATTTCTTTTTTCTGGTGCACCCAGCTTCTTACACAACATCGCCATTGGAATTCTTCCAAGCACTCAAATTAATAGGTTCTCTTCACCCCAACACATTTGTCTTCTTTTTCTTAGTTCCCTAAGTGTCACCACCTCTTAGCTGTTCAAACGAGAGCCCTCAAAAGTCATCTTTTGACTCTTCCCTTTCTCTCACCTTTCTGTGTCATGTCCAGTAAGTCAGAATAATCTGCTCCTTCTGCAGTAGGCCACACCTAAAAGTCAGATTCCGACTCGTGGTTGAATCAGTCATGATGCGATGTGAGTAAAGTATTTAGAACATCTTTTAGTGGTGAAACTCTGCAAGACCCTGACGGCAGTGCAGAAAGTGCATGTGCTCTAGCCCAGTGGTCGGCAAACTCATTTGTCCACAGAGCCAAATATCAACAGCACAACGATTGAAATTTCTTCTGAGAGCCACATTTTTTTAAACTTAAACTTCTTCCAACGCCACTTCTTCAACATAGACTCGCTGAGGCCGTGGTATTTTGTGGAAGAGCCACACTCAAGGGGCCAAAGAGCCGCCTGTGGCTCACAAGCCACAGTTTGCCCACCAGGGCTCTAGTGGAAACGCGGAAATATGTTGAGTCCGGGCCATAAACTGAAGAGCTGATGCGCATGTGCACTAGGCCAGGGGACCCACGGAAACTGAGTCCAGCCCAGGCCCTTTGTCTCACTCGCGAGAACCCCATTTGTTCACGCACTCAATGTGCAGTGACCAGGCTCTGTGCGTCAGGAAATGTGTCATTTGTTGGGGATACAGCAATGAACAGATGAGTAAGACATTCCCTTTTCCTCAAGGAAGGGAGGCAAACAGGCAACATATGAGTTGTTTTAAAGCACACGTCCTCAAGGGAGATGATATTGCTATCAAAAGTGCAAAAATCTGTTTTTGAAGTGGCCAACAACAACAAAAAAAACCACTCTTTTATGTGTAAAAACACTGATAGATAGAGTATTTAAATAGACACATGCTAGATCTGTAGTGTTAACTGATGCCAGTTCTGGGTTAAGCACACTACGGTTCGTTATTTCATTTGTCCTGTACTGGTACAACTAACTGTGAGATAGGAGTTGCACTCCCCAAATGATACAGAGGTTAAATAGCTCACTAATTCTACTGGCTGGCACTAGAACAGTGGGTCCATAGGCAGAGGTCTTGTCTGAATAGGTCCTTGTCCCATTCCCATGCCTGGACCAGCACCTGGCACTGGTAGGATGGCCCAATAGTATCTGTTGAGCAGTGGGTGAATTTTTGAGAGTTAGAAGTACAGCGAGCACCTGGCTCCCCTGATGTGGTAGGTTCCAAATCCTGGTGTTATCATCTTTAATGTGATTGGACATGCGCAGTGCATGGCTTTAACATGGGTTGATGGATCTGTGGATAGATAGATGGGTAGAATGAACAAAGACAGAGAGAATGAAGAGAAGAGCAAAAAGGTAGACCGTATCCTTTCTTTCTCTCTGTAAGAGTTAGTGTGAGAATTACATGAACAAATTGATACCAAAAAAATGATAGAGTATAACTAAATGATAGAAGTGTTATTAGCAGAAACATCACATGTTCCCTGGTGATTCTCCCTTGCAGTCAGTTTGTGTGTTTCTGTGTCTCTCGGAGCCCCGCTGTGATCTGCCTCATTGGCTCCAGCACCCGAGGGAGTTATGATGTTCATGAAACACAGCTGGGCCTGGGCAAATAGTCGTTTACTAGAACTTTCCAAAGGGAGAGAATGTAGCTGGATAACAACTCACAATTGGACACATAAACATAGGACTATAGTTCTACGAGAAATGCTATCATTTAATAAATGGGCAATGAGCTACTAATACTATTTTTAAGTGAAAATCATTGTTTCCTTTCCGTGCGCTTCCTAATGTAAGACTTTGTTTGATCACCTTAAAATGATGGGTCATGAATGAGTCCACATTTAAGCAGGAACAATATCATTCGGAATTCCAATGGCACACCAAGTCCTGACTCTAACACATTCCAACTTTATGTCCTTGAGGGTCACATGTGCAACAAAACAAAACCTTTGGCATTTGGGTTTCCTCTAAGTTGACCGAATTTCTTTTCACAATAACACTTATAGAGTAATAAGGGATATATCTTTAAATTACCTTTGAATTACTTATTTACGCTGGGTCAAATGGCCTATATTGCAATGACAGATCAGCACAGAAGCCCATCGCTAAGACAGAGCTGCAGTGTGCGAGGTCAAGCACTATTTAAGCTTTACATTATAGTTTTTGAAGACATTTTATTTCTGGACAACAAAAACCTAAACAAATTTTGTAGGAACAGTTGGTGTGTCTGTAGCTGGTACATTTAGTTACTTACCAAAGCCTCAAATTCAGTTTATTCCAGGCTGTAGAATAAGAGGTGGCATGTGTGTGTGTGTGTGTGTGTGTGTGTGTGTGTGTGCGTGTATGCACATGTGTGTATGCGTGTGTGTGTGTGTGTGTGTGTGTGTGTGTATGTGTAAGACAGACACTGGAGCCAGCGAGAACAGAACCTACATCTCAGTCATGCCATTAACAAGCTAATTAGAAAGTTACTTGACTGAGCTTCCTTAGGTCTAAAATGGAATAGCCTTTGTGAAAATCAACATGAAGATAATTCATCTAATGTATTCATCACAGTGCCTATAGAGAACTAAGCAATACTTAAAACTTTTAGCACTCTCACTTTATTATCATCGTCACGGTTTTCCGGAAGCAACTCGAGACGTGTCACCAGTCCCGTCAAGTCAACTTGACCTCTGGACCAAAAAATGTGATTGTCGACTTACTAAAGGAGAGAACCAAGGCTACGGGGACTAGGGGCCAGCAATCACAAGTCCATAGCATACAATATTTTGAGCGAGCATACCATATCCCACTGTAGAAAGACCCAAGTGTTTCATTCTATTTTTCACAAGTTCAGCAAGCTCTTGTCTCTCTGACCTCCTGTAGAGGTTCAGTCGCTGCTGCGTTATTTTCTCAGCTGTTTTACCAGAGTGTCTGGGACCTTTCCTGCTCAGCCTTCGGGCCCACTGCATGCTCTTTCTCCTCAGCAGGGGGTGGTCCGACTGGTCGCTGGACGTGGAGTTGCGGTGGTTGCCTCGGAGATGGCCTTGGTCCTTGCAGTCTTTGGTGTCTTCCCATTCCTCCACACTGATTGATATTTGAGACTTGAAAGGAAACGGACATTGAGAATTAGACATGTTAGGGGACGATGTTAGCTTGGGGCTCTGTGACTATGTTTGCTCCCGCCCTGGTGTTAGCATGTAGGTCAGCGGTCGGCACACCGTGGCTCGCGAGCCACGTGCGGCTCTCTGGCCCCTTGAGTGTGGCTCTTCCACAAAACACCACGGCCTGGGCGAGTCTATGTTGAAGAAGTGGCGTTAGAAGAAGTTGAAGTTTAAAGGATTTGGCTCTCAAAGGAAATTTCAATCGTTGTGCTGTTGATATTGGGCTCTGTGGACCAATGAGTTTGCCAACCACTGATATAGGTCATAAGAGCTTTCACAGGAAGAGCCAAGTCAAAGTCATTGATATTAACTTTCCGTTACTAAAAAAAATACTATTAGAAAATGTGTTCTCTTGGAATGAATTATAAACCAGATAAAAATATCTTTGCATCCTCCAATCCAAGTTTTTATGAAAGGATTTAATTTTTACATATCCGTTATTTTATCAGATGATTATTAACAGAGTTGTTTGAAACCACAAAAGACTCTAGGTATTTTATAACTTTATTCAAATAAAGTTCATGTTGTGGATTTTTCTAAATCTACCACCCATATTTCATATTAAATTTAAATAAAGATTATGAAAACTGTTTTGTTCTTGGAGTGAACAATATTTTATCATTTATTAAGGTATTGCCCTTTCTAAAGATGGCATTGAAATGTACTTTATAAAATATGATTTTTTAAATTCCCTCCTACAACCCAGAAGAAATCGAAAAGCACTTTTTAATTCGTGTATTAATTATTCATCACATCAAATGTTTTCTGATTAAAATATTAAGAAATATTTCAGGAACTCTTTGAAGCATTCCAAGTGAAAACATGCTGTAAATATTAACATTTCACAAATGCAGTCTAGAATTACAAATACAGCTGAAATCGGGCTCTTCTCTGTATGAGGGGAAAAAAAACAATGAACAAACTCATCCGGTCCATTTTGATGGCTCTTTCACAGCTGGTCGTTAAGTAAGAAGCTCTCCTTGGCTGATAAGCCCTTAATAAACAGAGACTCCCTGCTTTCAAATGGCTGCTTTCGTCCCAGGAGGTCACATGACATGCAACGCCCATCAAGGCGAAGTCTTACTTTCTAAGACCATGGGCCTGTGGGAGCCTCAGTCAGTGCCTTACACACATTATCTCCTTGTAGGCGAGGGACTGATCTCACACTTAAATTCAATGAAAAATAGGGATTTCCATCTACCTTTCTATTTCAAAACAGCACTGTATCTGAGTGATATAAAAATGAATCATTTCACCTTCATATCTTCATGGTAAGAGAGAACATTTTATTAGAAACATTTTAGAAACCTTATGTTAGCTATCAGAATTTAAGTTGGAAATACTACAAATTTTAATACCATGGTTTTGCAATAGTGGATACCAATATATGTCTTAACTTCCTCTAGTCCAGTGGTTCTCAACCTTCCTATAATGCCTCCACCCTTTAATACAGTACCTCTTGTTGTGGTGACCCCCCAACCATAACATTACTTTTGTTGCTACTTCATCACTGTCATTTTGCTACTGTTAACGCAACGTAATTAAATATCTGTGTTTTCTGATGGCCTTCGGTGACCCTGCTAACGGTTCTCAATACAAATATTTACATTATGATTCATAGCAGTAGCAAAATGACAGGGATGAAGTAGCAACGAAAATAATGTTATGGTTGGGGGTCACCACAACAGGAGGAGCTGTATTTAAGGGTAGCAGCATTAGGAAGGTTGAGGACCACTGCTCTAGTCTCACCTACTTGGTACTATCCTGAAAGTCTTCTTCTGTGGAAGCGAAGAACATGGACCCTTGAGTCATATCCACCATCAGCATAGAATACAAGTCTTCATTCGGGAGTTTCAGCTTATAAGTACTTTGTCACAAACATGCCCATTGCTTCATAGCTGGGCACGTGGCCTGTAGACTCTTGTCCATCACAGTCTTAAATGTATTTGGTGTGATCTTTCTCATCTTAAGTCTCTGTGATTGTTTGATTGCCTACAAATACCTAGAAACAATCATCTTGCCAGACCAAACCCCAAAACACTCTGTTCCTATAGTGTCACTTACACTTCAAGGCATGAAGCCATAACCTAGTAAACATTCTAAGGGAGAGATCTGCCTCACTTCTGAGAGGGGTGGCTGCCTCCGGTGGGGTTACCCACGGACTCTGGGATATTCTGACAGTCCCAACCTCAGACGTAGCGAGCTTCTGAGACTCGGTCCTGTAGATGCCGATGGGGACGTCCCCGCTGGAGGAGCACAGCTTCTGGTAGAGCCGGGCGTACGTCCGGATCCACAGGTCCTCCTCGGTGATCTTTATCTGGAACACACAGGGATTGCTCACTCCACTCACCTCCGCTGCTTCCTACCCAAAAGCCCGACGGCAGAATACCCGAGGCATGCTTGCATCACTCATTAGAATGTACAATTAAGCATTGGAAGTCTCTATTTCCTTTCGGATTTCAATCTAAATATGTTAACCAGAGTAAACATGAGGGTTTTAAAAAGTGAAGTAATGTCATAGGCTTAAGTTTAAAGGGAAAAGAGCAGAGAAAACTAAAGAAAAGGAGCAGGCCTCTGCCAAACCTCTTTTCACCATCGATTTCTGCTTCCGAGTGATACCACTCTCCATCGTCTCAGTTGTTGCTGCTAGTATTCATCTTAATATTTTAAAGTAGCCACTTATGCAGTTAGTTCTTCATTATTAATTTCTAGAGAAATTGTCTAGTGACATTTTATATGGAAAATGTGAATTTTGGTCTCTTCTGTTCCCCACTTCTCTGCTTTCACACTCCCATCCTTCCAACGTAGTTTCTGATTAAATCCTTTTAGTACAAAAAAAAAAGAAAGAAAGAAAGAAAGAAAGAGAAAGAAAGAAAGAAAGAAAGAGAAAGAAAGAAAGAAAAAGAAAGGAATAAAGAAGAAAGAAAAGAAAAGAAAAAAAGAAAAGAAAAGAAAAGAAAAGAAAAGAAAAGAAAAGAAAAGAAAAGAAAAGAAGAAAGAAAAAAGGAAATAAAAACCCGGTGTATATTTTTTCACCTCTTAAAGGTGGACATTGTTGATGTCTTGAAATCTCAACATGCCATTTCGTGAGTGCTCATCTATGAGTTAAACTTATTGAAGGCGCCCCATCGAAGCCTTATTCTGGGGCTCACCCCAACCTAATAAACCAGCCCCCCAGTGCGTGGCAGTGTGACCTTGGATTAGCGCGATCTCAGGAGACATCAGTCACCAGTAATCAGCGGGGCGTTGCTGGAAAATCCACGGAAACTGTTTTAAATGATGGAATAACCCAAGGCTGTTACTGGGGCTTAGTGGACAGGGTCTGCAGATGCAAAGGACACGCCAACATGAGACGGAATTATCCATCCCAAGTCCCAGGAATACCCATGCTGAGAAAGATGTTAGCAGGGTGAGCACATGGCTCACAGTTAACTAGTCCTTTGTTAATTCGAACTATTGGCAAGTCACACCTTAAATAAATACACTTAGACACCATATACGCTATGACATACAATTACAGTTCAGTTTCCCTGCGTGAGGACTGCTCGGCCACACTAAGGAATACTATTTTTCTGACCCAGAAAGGAAAAACACCTGTTCTGAATTCTGCACAGCTACGTATCTTGGTTATTAACTTCAAATAACATTTTCCCTTGAACTTTTCCTGAGGGATTTTAAAAAACTAGGATTCCCTCCTCTGAGCAGATATTAGGGGGGAAATGGCATAGAAGACTAAGTCCATTATCGTTGGACTTCAGACTGTTTATCAGAAGCATCTTTTATTCCAAAAGCGATTGACTTACAGAACAAAGGAAGCCGGATCCGGGGATAGTGTCCAACCCCAGCAGGAGTCTGGTGATGGAAATCATATAATCCTTCACAAACGACTGCGGTACAAACAAGATTATGAAATGTGTAGACTAGCCACGGTGCGAACAGCATATTACTGCTAACAGGGTGTTTTCTCCTAACACATCCGTAAGCCTCCGTTAAACAGGAAATAAAAAACACATCTTGTGAGTGGCCTAACTACACCTGGCCAGTTAGCTGTCCGTAAGGAGACATGGAAATGTTTATTCTCAAGAAGATCTCGATATGCTTACATTTTATTCATGCTGGTAGACATGATAAAAAGTTTTAGATTTTAACAAATAATGAGTTGATATAAAATAGAGAATATCATAAATACATGAAAGAACTAATGTTTGCAAGGAAATGTAAACTTTTTATGGATTAAGCCCTATTCTAGTAATTTTCTAACATTTCAGTAACTCTAAATATTTATGAGTTCATAGTGTAGCAATAAATATTACCAGACTCTTTATGCACTAACGTATAAGATTTATTTAGATATGTTGCTAGAACACTACTCAGTAGGTAGAGCATTTGAGGTGCTTTCTATGTCTTTGATTTGGTTTTAGATGTGGGTGAAAAGAAAAACTTCTAAGCAATGCAAACACATTTCACCATGACATGTACAAACACCCAATCAATTATATGAAACTAGAGGCCTGGTGCACGGAATTCTTGCAAGGGGCTCAGCCCTCGAACCCCCAGCTGCCTTGGCCCTCAAAGCCCCGGCTTTGTCCGGAAGGTTGTCTGGACGGCCATTCTACCATTCGGTCTAATTAGCATATTAGCTCTTTATTATATAGGATGGCTGCCCTCAGCTTGATCTTCAAGTACTAAAATTGGAAAAATAGTCATCTAGTTATTTTGAATCGCAAAGACTTAATGCCTTTTAAATAAATCTACTAGACTACTTTCTTTTTAAAATATATTTGTATTGACTTCAGAGAGGAAAGGAGAAGTACAGAGAGACTGAAACATCAATGATGAGGGAGAATCATCAGTTAGCTGCCTCCTGCACACCTCACCCTGGGGATGGAGCCCACAACCGGGGCATGTGTGCTGCCTGCGAATCGAACTGCAACCTCCTGGTTCATAGGTCGACGCTCAACCACTGAGCCACGCCGGCCGGGCTGGGCTACTTTCTCGTTCACTCATTTCCTTTACTGATGCTGGTTTCAGAAAACCAACCTCTTCCATCCGGAGGAGAACACAGGAAGACATGCGCATTCTCTTTGCTCAGGCCAAAGAAACGATTCATCATTTAATTGGCACCAATTTGATAGCTTATTTTTTTTAAATGTGTGTTATAAAAAAGGCTGCTTTCTTAACCTAGTGGTTTTTTTCTTAGATTTTTTTTTGGGGGGAGCCTACTAATAGGAATGTGGCAACATTAAGATGCCACCCAAAACCTTGTAGGACCCTGGTACTAAAGAATGCCTAAGAAATATTCTGAAAAAATAACAGTTCTCTTACAAAATGTTTCATTACATTTTATGTCATTAAGTTCATGAAATAAGATACTGAATTACTTCCAGAGCCTACGTCAAGTTAACAGCTCCATGAGAAACACCGGCTACATTATTTATTTACTGACATCTCAGTGACATAGAAAAACATACATGTTCGGGGAGAGAAAAGGAAGCCCGCATACCTGGTAGAGAAGCGTGTCCAGCATGCTGATGCTGAACACCCGCCCAGCCGCAAAGGGCAGTCGGAACATGAAGGCCAAGTTCGAACCTCTCTCTCGTTCCTTCTGTCCAGAGATTTGAGATAAAAACGTTTGTGAGCATTCCATATTTTACTTTTTCTTTTTTTTAAAATTAATTTTTATTGATTTCAGAAAGGAAGGGAGAGGGGGAGAGAAACATCCACGATGAGAGAGAATCATTGATCAGCTGCCTCCTGCACACCCCACACTGAGGAGTGAGCCGGAAACCCCGGCATGTGCCCTGACCGGGAATTGAACCCTGACCTCCTGGTTCATAGGTCAAAGCTCAACCACTGAGCCATGCTGGCTGGGCTATATTTTACATTTTTCTGCCTAGTTAAATTTTCCTGATAATGTGTGAAGAACATATTTTGATTGTGTGATTCTTAGCTATGACTGTGTCATGACTTCATTAATAGTTATAGTTTGAATATGTAACAAGGTACTCCGCTCATCATCCATAAATATCAATTGGCCTGAGTTTAAATTCGGATTCTGTACCATCTTGCCTTGTTGCTCTCTCTGTTACATCCTCGCCTGTTTCTCCTGGAAGCTAGCTGGCTCCATTTGCATCAGGTAGCTCTGCCAATCACACTGTAAAGTGATCCCTGGTGTGCAGACGTGACCGTTTGCATCCTGACACCAATCCTCTGCCATTCGCCGGGTGTCCGCCATCAGTTCAGTCCTGACCCTGACTACCCAGAGCTGGCCCGGCCCGCCACGCTGGCCCTGTGCCTGCCGCCTTCTGCCAGCCAACCGGCTGCAAATTCAGGGCTCCCCACACGCCCAGCGGGTTCAGGGAGCTGCAGCGAATTATTATCATTTTATGATAAAGAATGCAAATCGGCAGCAGATGGAAGGATACCTCCGGGCAGGCCTGAGCCACATTCTCTTCTCAGGTCAACGCGTTCGCCAACTATCTCCCCTCCTCCTCCCTCAGAGCTTTCACCCACATGCCCTGACCCTGGCATAATTAATGAGCTCATGGCCACGTGACCACGCTCCCTCTCCAGTCCCTCCCGCCTGCCAGGGGCTGGGGATGGCAAGCTCCCAATCAAGTGGGTCGTCTTCCCTGGCAACCAGCCTCACCGCCAGCTCCCCCAGGGCCCCTCCAGGGCCTGCCTGCTTGGGTCCAATCAGGAGAGATTGAAAGGTCTGGGTAACAAGAGACACCCCTGTCACTCGGGAAATTCCGAGGGCTCTTTCTGAGGCTCCGTGTCAGGAACGAGGGACAGAGACCACATCTGTTTTGCTGATGCCAACACCCCCCTACTCAGCTGACACTGTCACCACCCCACCTCGTCCATCAGGGTTAATCACCACGTGGTTGGCGGGATGGAATCGCTGTCCTCACCGGGGGATGGTGATGGCTCAAAAGCAATTGTGAAGGAAGCGGCCTTGAAGCAAGTTGTGCCACAGCATGAATGAGAGGCCGTTTTAGGAAATGCATGGAAACAAGAGGAATGAGATGCGTCGGGAGGGAAATGAGATGGAAATCTGTTTTTCCGCCTATTGTCTTCCTCTGCTGGGCTGCATTATTCCTTGTCACGTCCTCCCTCTCTGCTTAGCTGCTTAGCTCCGTTACCGGGGTGTCCAGGACGCCACGTGACCAGGGGCCACGCATGGGACGTGTTATTGGGAACACAGTGGCGGGAGCTGGAATGTTCCTGAGAAGAAGGGTGATATCGTAAAAGCGAGCCAGCCACAAAAAAAATGGACCACACCAGGAGAAAGGCCCAATGTAAAGGAAGGACAAGCAAAACCATAACGTTCAGGAAGTATCCTGATCGGTGTGACAAATCTGAAGAAAATGGTGTGATATGCTGCACTTTGAAAAAATAGTATAAATGCCCGGCCGGTGTTGCTCAGTGGTTGAACATGGACCCATAGACCAGGAGGCCGTGGTTTGATTCCAGGTCAGGGCATATGCCCAGGGGTTAGTCCCCAGTAGGGGGCGTGCAAGAGGCAGCTGATCAATGATTCTCTCTCATCATACATGTTTCTCTCTCCCTCTCTTTTTCTCTCTGAAATCAATAAAAATATATTTTTTAAAAGAAAAATAATATACATGGAGCCACTTCCAAATGGAGTGAGTGTACACATTCCTGTTACACTTAATTCTGCTATAAATCATGCCTTTAAATTTATGGTTAACGATGACAGAATAGGATATTCCATCACTTATGATAGAAATAGTTCAGATCCATCAATTTGCATTAAAAAACAACAACAACCTATGCATTGCCATTGTAGCCCCCACGTAGAATCCAAAGCGGCATGATTACTTTCATCATTTCAAGGCAGTTCTCTCTGTATAGAAATTATTCTTCCAACCAAAACGGTGACATGCGACGTACCTTCTCCAGCTTGGACAGGGCAAGGGAGTAGCAGTCTTTGGCTCGGAACTGCATGAACCTCATGTTGGCCGGGTGGGTCAGCTCCGTGATGATGCTGAGACTGGAAAACAGCCTGCGTTTCAAGGACACACGCGCGTTACACCCACAATGCCACGCGCTGCCTTCCCCACCAGGCCCACCCGTGTCTTGAATCCAGACCCGAGAACTGAAATACGGGATGTAGACAGCCTGTAAGCAGGCTCAAAAACAACACATGTGTCCAGATGCTCCTTCTGCAGATGCTGTTACTCCCATGTGCCTGAACACGGATGTTGTCAGATGTTACACTTCTTGTAAGAGGGGAGCCCCTCTCTGCACTCTGGCACCACAGGGAGTTCACATCCTCCCTCAGCTCTAACTCCCTGACCTGAGCGATGATTGGCCAGAACCTGTCACTGACCCCAGGGAGGGCGGGGCAATTGCCTCTGGGCAGCTGGAGGTGTCTGTGCCCTGACTACCTGACCCTCCCATCTGGCTCCACTGGGCCTTAGTCACCATCTCAGTTAAGACACCAGCAAATTCTTAAAAGTACTTCCGGAGTCGTTTGTGAAACCGGATGTCCTCTCGGCCAACTTAGTGGACATCCTAAGTAGCTGAGCCTCACCTAGTCAGAGCCTTTGACAATTACGGTCTCAGGCGGGTCATGAAATCCACCTTTTATGGGAAGAGACAGCCAGTATTATATTCCCTCACTTCTGTTTTGAGAGACGCATGTTACCGAATTTCTTGATCTAAGGCAGCTGCGATAATGAGATGGACACATCAGCAAAGCAAAGACTTCCGGTGCTGATTTTTCAGGCTAAAGATAGAATGTGTTCAGATCCTCGGGGTTTGCCATAGACTGGGGACCCTGGGCCGGTGAAGGAAGCTTTGAATCTCCGGTTCTGAGAAGGTGGGTTGTCGTCAAGCTTAAGGACGCTGTTGGGGAAGGACTTAGCTCAGGGTCCCACACACCGTCCTCACTGCTTCTTAGCGGAGGCTACTCTCCTAGCTTTATGCCTTTATCGCTCTCACATTGCTAGTTCTGCTTGAAATGCACTTTCCTTCCTCCTTCCTTCCTCCATCTTTTGCGTTCCCGGCCATTACTCCAAGTTCCTCTCAGATTTAATTGGGATGAATTGGAAAATTGCTTCAGGTCAGAACCATTCTCTCTGCGCGCTGGCACCTCCGTGTTTGAGTTTTATGGGTCACGACATGTCTTCAACTCAGGTGGGTTGTACCCACACGTTAGCCCTCCTGCCAACTGTGACAGCTACTCCGTGTCTAGCCATGTGTCTGTTTCTCTTATCACAGATCTTTGGCACAACAGCTAATTTCCCAGTGTCATTCGTGCATTTTTTTGTTGAGGAGAGAAAAGTCTTGATGAACAGGGTACTACTATAACCAGTTTAGTTAGAAACACCCTGCCATCCGAATTCTTTCAGAAGCTCTTTGTTAGTCACCAAAGACAACAAATCGATAAATCTGCATTTTTCCCCTCCAGGAACTATTGAAAAATGAGAAGAATGGCCTACTAGGAAAAAAATACCCATTGGCTTTGGGGCCGGCATAGCACCATCTGGTAAACCCGGGAGATGCGTCCATGTGCCCAATCTCAGAGCATCTGGGAGTTCCAAAGTATTTCTTTTAAGAAATCTTTTAAAAGAACAGTGTCACGGTGGAAATTAATCAAGGAAACGTTGACAAAAACTGGGGTGTGAACGCCCTGTAGAGGGAGCTCTCACACTGCACACAGGTTGGCCGTTACCCCATCAGCAAGACCATGGGAACAGCCAGCTCAGTTCACTCAGTTACAACCAGTGGGAGAGGGCAGCTTTGGTCTACGAGGTCTGAGAAAACAGATGAGGTGGAATTCTTGCCTCTAAATTTAGACTCTGTGGCCCAACAGAGGGAACTGCAAATGTTCACAATTTACTGGGCCATACGTATTGTCCTCGGGATGACAAATGTGCTGACTAAATGTTCACAGATTAAGTAGTCTCAAACACAAGCGAACAGAGAGCTGGTGAGAAACATCTGGAACCCACTGCTGAGATCTGAGGCCGGAGAACAGATTTATGGGGGAAACAGAGCTGCAGACAAATGAATATTTATTTCACCCTTTGGGAATTTTTCTTGGAGAAACACAGCTTTTATCTTTCCTATATATGATTCTAAATGGTTAAGTCTGTGATTAGCTGGATACTATAATCCTCTTCTAACACATGGTATCGAATTTAAGTATACACATGTGTGGCCATATATTTTGAGGTCTTAATATGTGATAATATGATTAACCTGGTCGTTTCCTTAATATGTGCAGGTGAAATTAGAGAGGACCACAGAATTTATGGGGTGTGCCTGTTCTGTTCTGTATGAATAAGCCCCTATACCATTTATGCTTTTTAAACTGAGAAACTGAACACACTATCTAAGTCTGCCACCTAGTGAAACCCAGAATTCCTAAGACCTAAATAATAAAATGTTTCATTGCAGTGCGTTTTATGTTTATAATGTATTGCTTATATTCCATTATAATAGTTTATATTTTAAATTTTAGTTGCCTGATAGATTTAATTATGTACATTTCAAGTGCTCATGCTATTTATGAGCCTTAAGAAGAGCTGCACACTTTTTTGTCTGTAGAACATTTTAGATATTAAATAACATCATCAGTCTATTTTCTCTGGGTTCTAGGCGCATAATAAAGCAATCATGTAATTGAAAAATAATATAGTTTGTTCTACTTAAAACTTGTCTGCAATTAACTTAAGCGCTGACTCGGTGATGTTCAGTAACATTGTAGAGAGGTGTCAAATATCTATGGCAGAGTTCTCTGCCTGAATGAATCCATTCAGTAAATGGCTTTGGCGTTCCCAGTTATACTAACCAATATAAAGATGGAAAACTGACCATCTACTTCATGTCTCAGGCCACTGGGAGAATTCCGGGGCCAGCTGAATTGTGTATTAAAGCCAAACAGGTAGAGCACTGTAGCCGGAATTCCTGTCCGGGTGAGTTTAATTAATAAAGACAGGACCATAGTGAGGATAATAAGGTTAGATTTGGCTCCCACATGGGAACATCACCTGTCCGCAGCCTTGTCACCTTTCATGCCTAGTTACCCAGGATGTAAATGCATGTCTTTGGCCATGGCTGGGCAGAAAACCAAAATTAGCTCACAGGGTCCATTCCAAATTATGATAGCACGTGATATTTTAGAATTTGTTATTGTTAAACTATAAAAGAAGACAGATTTGTTCTGTTTATTTTCTAAATGTGTGTGTGTGTGTGTGTGTGTGTGTATTTAATTGACTTCAGAGAGGAAGGGAGAAGGAGAAATAGAAACATCCATGATGAGAGAGAATCATGGATCGGCTGCCTCCTGGACCACCCCCACTGGGGATCGAGCCTGAAACCCGGGCCTGTGCCCTGACCGGGAATGGAGCCCTGACCTCCTGGTTCCTAGATCAAAACTCAACCACTGAGCCATGCCGGTAGGGCCAGTGTTAGAAGTTTAATGTCACCCAGTTCTAATCAACCATCGGGAGCTACATCAGTCTTCGTCTTGGGGTCAAATGGGTGAGGGTAACCTCAGTGTGAGCACCTGGCGTCCACTCCTTCCCCAGAGGGAGGGCAGCCACCTCCCATGCCGGGCAGGAGTCCTGTGGGCATTTACCTGAACAGGGTCTGCACGTTGACGATGGTCTTGGCGTCGGCCATGTAGTCCTCCTCGGCGCTCATGGTGCTCTCCTTGTCGACCACCACCATGTTGGCAGCGAAGGTCACCCCGCACCTGAGCAAGTCATCGAGGCTTTGGCGGAAATCGACACAGAGAGAGAGGGAGGCTCCTTCAGTAAACCCCAGCACCGGGAGGGCGCTCCCACGTGGCGACCCCCTGTCCTAGGATGGGTCACCCCTACAGGTGCCTTCCACCGCCAGGTGCGCCCTGGCCCGGGTTCGTGGGCATGACCAGACAGAGCTCTCTTCCTGATCTGAAAGCTGTTGCATTTTGGTCTCTTTGTGTTTCATTAGCTCTCAGCTGGCTCAAAGCATGTGCATTAAGACTATTTAATAAGACTTATTAATTACATCAACAAAGCTCGGGCAATGCCCACTTTGCAATTGTGGGGTAATAGCACACGTTAACATTTTGTTAGTACAGTCAGCATACTTTCTCAAAGACATGTGTCTAGTTTTCATCCGTGAGATGCCTTCAACCCATCCTATTATCATTTTAAATCACTTTCTGATCTCTCAGCTCTTAAAAGCTTTTCTCCACCATTAAAAATGAAATTCTCCATCATTACTATATAGGAGGAGGTAAAGATAGGTGGGAGAAGGTGAACTTGACTTCAAAAAGATGTATGGATAGAAGTTATGACAGGAACGATGACTATTTCATCAGCAATAAGCCAATGACATTGACATTTGACCAAAATTTCCCCCAGGAGAGAACCGTGCTGGAGAGCTAGTCCCTATACCTTCAAGTAGTTAATCCATACTCAGAATACTGGCTGTCGCTGTTTACATGTAATTTTGGCAAATGATGTTAGTATTTAATATTAACTCTGAGTTTAAATCTATGTAAAACAATTTATAAACATTGAATGGCATTTCCGAACCCTCTAGAAACATTTCTGTTATGTTTTAACTTTACCATTTTTATATTAACTTCATATTGCATTATCTTCTTGTTTCCTTTTTTAACTAGGCTGCCAATTTATTCTTTTTTTAAATTCTTTATTATTTAAAGTATTACATGGGTCTCCTTTATTCCCCCCTTGACCTCTCCCCACTCACTCCCCACTATCTATGTCCATTGGTTTTGCTCATATAGATGCATACAAGTCCTTTGGTTGATCTCTTACCCCCTCCTACCCGCCCCCTGCCTTTCCTCATGGGTTGTACAATCTGTCGATCTGTCCAATGCATCTGTGATTCTGGTTCTATTTTTGGTCCTATCCTACTTTGTCCCCACACGGCTGCTTTGCACAGTTCGGCCACCAGATGGCGGCCAAAGAGAAAAGTCTGTATAGATGAAAAAAGTTCCAGAAAATCGAATGGGGGAAACTTCCCTTTCTAGCCTGCTCTAAGACTTTCTTTGAGGAAGAACTAGAGGTGCATGTTGGAGTATAAGGGAGTGTTTGTGAATGTGCTGTAAGTCATTTGAAGGGTTTTTAAATCTCAAACAGAAGCTAAAGAGAACAGTATGTAGTGAAGGACCATTCACCCAACTTCAATAATTATCAACTGGTAGGCAATCCACCTTCAACTCTCATAGTTGATGCTCTCAGTTCTCCTCACATCATACTGTTACAGAGGAAGACTTTGTGTCAGAGGTACACAGGCAAAGATGGATGGGTGGTTCATTCTCCTTTAAATAGCCAGTTCTTCCAATGAATTCTAAGCAAATACTATCACTTCAGAGAAACATTACTAGTGACAAAATGCGGGACATGTTCGAGTTCACGGTTTAAGTGATTTTCATATCTCTAACTACATTTTAGTTACTTGGTAGTATGACAACTGGTCATGTAAATTTCATTACTGTAGAATGGAGGCTAAATGTATGCCCGTCTGTTTGGTCTTCAGTGTGCGCTCAGCCAATAAGCATTTTCCAAGTTACGGAACTGTTTTCTTCAACAAGGCAAAATGTAGGCATAAAACTCTCAATTGAGAAAGTTAAACATTTTATCTTGAAGGTTCTGGTTGACATTTTTAAAAAAATAAAAATGAACACATGTTATAGGAATATTAGTTGTTATTGCCTTTTCGTTCTTATACTTTTATAATGTCATATTCGTGTGGGTAAAATAATTTTCATTTTAATAGGGAAGCATTGCACACATGTGACCTTTACATTAACAACTTTTTAGAAATTCTGAGCTCTGATATATGTTACTAGAATAGATTCTTGAGGAAATGTTCCAATTTATAAGTCTGACTTAAAATGAGCATTTCTGAATTATCTGGAAGGTTCCCCGGAGTTAAGATAAAGGTGTTGATGCATCACAACGCTGAACCTTTGGGTTTTTCTCAACCAGATACTGAAAGCAATCACAATGTTGCTGTAGACAACACAGAACCGAGACAGCTTTAGAAATTGGGCAAAAATCAACAAAATGGACATGCAGCAAAATTTGCTTCGGTTCACCCACAGATGACCGCTTAGGAAGTTGGACTATAAGATAAACACCACGAGACACCGTAAGCTCTACATGCAGGCCACGTCATCTACATGATACTACACGGCCAAGTCCACTCGTCATGCAACACGGGCCACAGCACAGGACGAGCCACGGGACACCACACCAGTTAGCGTGCCACACACTTCGTCACCTACTTGTCGATAGAGCCCACCATGTAGTAAACCATTGGGAACCAACAGATTGCATCCAGAAAATGGATATCTGGCCTGAGTGGCAGATGGGTTACAAAATGAAACACAAGGTCACAACCAGGGCAACGCCACCAGGGAAAGGAAGTGGACTTAGTTTGCATTTCCAAGACCAAACCCCATTGACGAGATTCATTGTACTAGGTGCTTCCCCCACCCCCTTAATAGTCATTAGGAAGTGTCATTTGTACTCATGATGAATACCATAATGCAGTCAGAGTTGTTCTGCTTTCTAAATCAGAAACGTGATGGCACCTGATTTCTTTGTAATACTGTAGGTTACGTTGCCAAAGACCAGTCTCTGAAAGGCAACAGGCACCTCATTGTAGCAAAAAGGATTTCATGCAACTTCCTGGAACGTGATTTATTGGTCTTTAGCTTTTTTTGTTTCCTCATTTTTGACCCAAGGAACAGAGGACAACAAATAAAAACGTTAGATAGCACTTTCGGGAAGCAGTCGGGAGCTAATACGTTTTACAGCCGGTCCAGCCATCCAACCCTTTGAAAGGAAATCAAACCCCATAAAAGTTATCTAACGGGCAGTGAAGTGTGGGTTGCAAAACCTAAGTCATCAGGAAAGCAAAGGAAATTTTTCGTGCAAAATAATCCAAAATTAAAGTACAATACTTGTTTTTAAAAGGACTTGCCCAGCCCGGGTTGAACATCGACTTATCAACCAGAAGGTCAGGGTTGGATTCCCAGTCAGGACACATGTCTGGGTTGTGAGCTTGGTCCACAGTTGGGGGTGTGCAGTGGGCAACCGATCCATGATTATTTCTTATCACTGATGCTTATCTCTCTCTCTCTCTCCCTTCCTCTCTGAAATCAATAAAAATATATTTTTTAAATGTACTTTTTGCATATACCAAAAACCTGTAAGCTAGGTGATACCATACAGTTGAGAAAACAATGAACTATGAACTGCATGGAAGATTATGGTATATTACGGAGATATCTCTGTTTGGAGAAATTTCTGTTGATAAATTTTAAAGGCAGAGACAAGGCCACAGAGTTGGTCCTCCCCCCTTTTATTTTGAAATATGGATCACTTTGGAATTTAAGAGGAGAGTTGGAGGCTCCCTAATTTGCTATTGATCTCAAGGCCATCTGCGACTAATTTTGAATCACAGAGGGGGATATAATTTTAGGATATACTAAATTTGACAATAGGATTCCATGATCTGTGTTTACACCTGCACAAGGATCTTGCAATGCTTGAGCAGATGAATTTCACCAAGCATATCAATCCAACCTTTTCAAAACGAATGAACACAGTGAAGCATGCCTTATTCGTGCTCGTTATAAAATGTGTGCTCTAATGGTGGGAGAGTCAAAGTCATGGCATAACATCAAAAATAGATCATAAATATGCTTCTCTGATAATTAACGGTTCTTTAGAAAGACAACAAAAGTGTCCAGTTTGGGCAGAGTTCTTGGAGGCTAGTTGATGAATTAAAGAAAATGACTGTAATTATGTTGGCAGCGTGTGTCCCACTGGCATACCAGAGTAATGACCACATGCAAAAATAGTTTTAAGTAAAGAGCTCAGAGTATTCCAGCGATGGCTCAAATCATATTTGTGAAATACAACCAAATCCAGTGATTATTTTGTAGCCTAACACTGACTATATCTCCCAATGACTCCCATGCCATAATGTGTCTGATTTAAAATATTCTGAGCAGATGAAATCATTTTTGAGATAATATTAAAAACTGTTCATCTTATTCTTGTATTTACTTGTAAACATACTTACGGATTATCCAACAGCAGTACAATGGGGTTGAGTTCTTTCTTTGGTCTATAATAAGCCCTGAGAGGAACAATAAAATTATACAATCCATTTCCAGCTGTTTCAGCTGCAACTATAATTAGTTTATTTTTGAATCCATAGGCTTTTGCGTCTTCATAGTAGTTATGCTGGCAACTCTACAGGAGAAAAATCATGCAAAGAAAAGCCATTTTTATACCCTGCTAAAACTTGGTGAAAATAATATTAAGATATATGGCTAGGTAAAATTAACCCTAGTAAATCTTTTATTTTCTAACAAATTTGAAAATAGTTACATTTTTCTATACCCAATTCTCCAGCATGTTTCAGGAAATAATTTGTCTGATCAAATAAACTTTGATTTATTTGATCAGACAAATAAATTGCAGGCATGTAGCTTGATGAAGAATAAACAACACCCATGTACACATGTTCTATTGTAAAGTAAACTTGCCACTAAATCTACATTTAAAAATTATCCCAATATGTATGTCTACCAAAACAGAACATTATATACTGCAAACATAACCAACTTTTATTTGTTGATCATACTTCAGTGAAGCTGGAAAATATCATCTACCCATGAAGTTCATCTCCACGAGTGTAATAATATTATTATAGAACCATGGACCCCTAGTACGGGATACCTGAAGGGATTTTGTTGTTGTTGGATATGGAGACTTCACAGGTTCAAGATTCACCTCTGTTTTGCTCTTTAAAAACATGACTGACAGACTGGCTGCTGTGGCTCAGGGGTTGAGCATTAACCTATGAACCAGGAGATCAGGGTTCTATTCCTGGTCAGGGCACAGGCCTGGGTTGTGGGCTCTGTTCCCAGTGTGGGGCATGCAGGAGGCAGCTGATCCATGATTCTCTCTCATTGATGTTTCTCTCTCTCTCCCTTTCTCCCTTCCTCTCTGAAATCAATATATATATAGATAGATAGATAGATATCTATATCTATATCTATATCTATATCTATATCTATATCTATATCTATATCTATATCTATATCTATATCTATATATGACTGACAGATTCATTGGGTAATTTTGATAACTTAGTGCAGTTAAGAAGGTAAAATTCACCATTTTCTGGACTACATTTACATTGGGAAAGATCATATTCTTCGAACCCACTTTACTCCGTGCAGATTATTTACTATGTAGACTGAACAAGATGGTTTGCATGTATGTCTTTAGGAAATAGATGGTTAACTTTGCAGAAAAGCAGTGGCAGGGGCTTACCTTGTCGAGCCGTAAGCAGCAAAATGGCACTTTTTCGTGAAGGAGATGGCAAAACGTGGGCGAACTTCCTATGTACGGAGAGTAGGGGGGGTAGCCTTTAGCGTACCTGCAATGCAGTCGGAAACGCTGAGTCACCCGGAATAGCACACGCGAAGCTGGGCTAATAAGTTACAGCTACAATCCTCTATGTGGACAGAGTGAGATACAGTGAGTTTGTGTTGCAATTACAGTTTGATAAGGAAATACCTTAGAACCAGGGAGGCAGACTAGGGTTCATGTACCAAATATGGCCCCCAACACCTGCCTGGTTTTGTGAGTTAAAAGTGGTTTTACGTTTATAATAATAAAAGTGTAGTATACTAATTAGACCATGGGTCCTTCCGGATGACCTTCCGGAGGAAGCCGGGACTGCGAGGGAAGCCCGGGTCCCGGGTGCCAGAGGGCAGCCAGGGGAAGGGAGGCCTACTCTTGCGCGAATTTCATTCACCTGGCCTCTAGTTTTTAAAAAGTTAGAGAAGCCGAAACCGGTTTGGCTCAGTGGTAGAGCGTCGGTCTGAGGACTGAAAGGTCCTGGGTTCGATTCCGGTCAAGGGCATTTACGTTGTTTGCAGGCATATCCCCGGTAGGGGGTGTGCAAGAGGCAGCTGGTCGATGTTTCTTTCTCATCGACATTTCTAGCTCTCTATCTCTCTCCCTTCCTCTCTGTAAAAAAATATCAATAAAATATATTTTAAAAAAATAAATAGTTGGAGAAGAAATCAAAAGAAGAAGAATATTACATGTCACATGAAATTCAAATTTCAGTATCTGTATTTTTTTTTAAGAACACAGCCAACCAAGTCCTTAGTTATCTCTGAGTACTTTCATGCTTCAAATGCAGACGTGGAGTAGCCGCTGCAAAGACCATGTGGTCCATAACGTATAAAATATTTACCAGCTGGTTCTTTTCAAAAAGAGTTTGCCAATCCTCAGTTTAAAACCAACGATTACAAAAATGCTGCTTACATCATGGAAATACTGGTTTAGGTACTTTTTCCTTTCAGGATAAAGGACCCATTAGAGAACACTGAACCCGGAAATACACAGGGTGGGGCAAACATAGGTTTACAGTTGTTCATATAGAAAATAATACAATAATTAATAAATGATGATACAAGGACAAACTCTGTGTCTCCTACTTTTGGCCCACCCTATATGTTGCAGTCAGAAATTCTAGGGTTTCAAATACTTTAAAGTTAAGAGAGACACTGCCCAGTGGGAAGGCTGTTTGGGTTAGCAATATCTAGGATTGCTACAAGATGTCCAGCAGGTAGGCATGCACATTAGTTCCCCTGGCAAGCACCCATCCCAGTAAATCTTAAGAGAACCTCGGCATACTCTAAGTTTGAGGACATTTTGTCATCCGATGTAGTTTCATCTTCTGATTGGTCACTTAGAAGGTCACATGTTTGAAGGGATGACGCATCGGCAACCTCCAGGACAGGGGCGATGCTGGGTCTTCGGACTTCTCTGATTCCCTCCGTAGGAAGAGTCAGGGTGGGGCCACTGGCCGACCGACAGCTGGTGTCTTGCAGGTCGATAGCCACCGTGCCTAACGCAACGAAACACGAGAGTCCATCAGAGCGTTTGCCACCGCTACGACACAGCCATCCTTTGATGATCGAGGTAAAAGTAAAAGGTCATCATCAGCGTAGCCAGGGAATCTTGTGTATTCTGTCACTTCAAAGGGAGCTTTAAGAAAAACAAAGAAGCCCTCAACGGCTTGGCTCAGTGGATAGAGCGTCGGCCTTAGGACTGAAGGGTCCCAGGTTCGATTCCGGTCAAGGGCATGGACCTTGGTTGGGGGCACATCCCCAGTAGGAGGTGGGCAGGAGGCAGCTGATTGATGCTTCTCTCTCACCGATGTTTCTAACTCTCTATCCCTCTCCCTTCCTCTCTGTAAAACATCAATAAAATATATATTTTTTAAAAAGAAGAACAAAGAATATCTCAAGTAGCCTTGGATTCCTGGGTGAAAGGCAACATAGAGGTTTCAGGGACTTATATCCCAAGCAGAAATCTAAAGCAATTGTTGGCAGCTCTGAATCCGTTTTCTATTTTACCAATTTAACAGCTGAGCCTTTTTGTTCGGTATATTTGATTACATCCAGTTTGTAATAGACGCAAGTATGTTCTAAATTTGGCCTAGAGGTCTTAGTAGGAAATGAAGTACATCTGTTATCCTCTCACAAAGAAAGAAGCAAATGGTATCTCCACGTTCGACCAGACTCACCCATGCTGGCGATGATGCTGTGCACCGGCAGCCTCGAAGGCCCGTGGTAGAAGGACCGCGAGAAGCTGCCCTTTTTCTGCTGGTCCTGGTTCTTAAACGCCGAGTTCTCCTCCTTGGTGATGTTAATATAGAAACATATATCCGAGGCGTTCATGATGTACCGGGGACCCGGGTTCAGCAGGATGTTTTTGTTATCCTCCCTCCTGACGCCGATCAAGCAGACGCCAAACCTTGTCGTAGGAAAGAAAATAGAAGCATTTTCGGAATTGTAACTCAGTGGCCCGTGTTTCATTCCCTTGCACTTGCATCTGTAGGAAAATGCATCCACGCTGCTAAGGCAGAGGGGAATCACGGTGCCCCCACAGTAATCAGGGGAATATTTGCGACCTGAGAGCACCGACGGGAGTAGCAAATATCGTAGAAGCCTATGTCCTAAAGGTCTGACCCAGTCACATACCGAGCGGCCAGATTGCTATGGTCTCTGAACGCATAGTAATCTGGCCACAAATACATACATATAGATAGATAGATGATAGATAGATAGATGATAGATAGATAGATAGATAGATAGATAGATAGATAGATAGATGATAGATAGGTCAAAGAAGCCCTGATCAGTTTGGCTCAGTGGATAGAGCATTGGCCTATGGACGGAAGGGTCCCAGGCTCCATTCCTGTCAAGGGCATGGACCTTGGTTGCGGGCACATCCCCCGCAAGGGAGGTGTGCAGGAGGCAGCTGATGGATGTTTCTCTCTCATCGATGTTTCTAACTCTATCCCTCTCTCTTCCTCTCTGTAAAAAAATCAATTATATATATATATATATATATATATATATATATATATATATATATATTTTTAAATAACAAAGAATATTTCAAATAGCCTTGGATTCCTGGGTGGAAAACTTACAAAGACAACATAGAGGTGTCAGGGGCTCATATCCTAAGCAGAAATATAAAACAATTATTGTTCTTCTTAAAGAATATATATAATATATATAACATATACATATATAATATATATATTTTATATATAATATATATAATATGTTAGAGGCCTGGTGCATGAATTTGTGCATGGGTGTTGTCCGGCCAGCCTGACCAGGGGGAGGGAATGTGGGTGATTGGCCGGCCTGCCTGCTGGTCGAACTCCTGGTCGAGGGGACAATTTGTATATTAGCCTTTTATTATATGGGATAGACACTGAGTGGCCAGATTATGATGCATTCAGAGATCATCCGGTCACTCGGGGTATGTCACTCCCCCTCCGGGAGCAGGAGGCACATACTTTTTGTGTGCGTGGAAGGAGGCGTACGTGAAGCTCTTCCCCTCGTACTCGGCGAAGAAGGCGCTCTCCTCCAGCGTGATGTGGTAAACCTCGTTCCCCGAGCACCTGCCGTAGGTCTTCTGCCACTGCTCGGGCGACTGCTGGCCCTCCCTGCAACACAAGCACACGCATCCCCACCCAGAGGGGCCGTGAGCGTGGGCCCAGGGCGCACAGCACCCACCTCCCCAGGGCCCAGACACGCCCGGTGTGAGCGAGGCATCGGCCCCTTCCCCCTTTCCCCCCCGTAGGCAGCCAGTGGCCGGAGACCCTGCTGGCCTGTGGCCTGGGTTGGTAAGCGGGGGGCTCTCCCTCACAATGAGCCGGAGGAACCGGCCTCTGCAGTCTGGGGTCTCCCCAATAGCAGGTCGCAGAGGGCTGGACCCCCACCCCAGCTCTCTGCTTGCAAGTAGCTCAGACGTTGTCTTGGGATTCACCTAGGATTTTCCTGGCCTTTCCCGGGGTTAATGGCTAAGCCTGATGCAGGGCAGCGAGGCCATGGTGGGGGGACCAGGGGGACTTGCTGTTCTGTGTTTAGAATTCAGTGGAAATGGGGCCGCTCTTTCTAGAAACGTTGAGCTCAGAGCCCCGCTGGAGGTTGACCCGTTTCATCCCGCACCTGCACATGCCCTAGTGCAGTGGTCGGCAAACTCATCGGTCCGCAGAGCCAAATAGCAACAGCTCAACGATGGACATGTCTTTGGAGAGCCACATTTTTTAAAAGTAAACTCCTTCTAAAGTCTAGTCTTCAACATAGACTTGCCTAGGCCGTGGCATTTTGTGGAAGAGCCACACTCAAGGGGCCAAAGAGCTGCATGTGGCTCACGAGCCGCAGTTTGCGGACCACGGCTCTAGGGCAGGGGTTTCATCAGAAAACATTCCTTTATCCATTTTCCATCTTCTTCACTCCTTAAAATCCCCTTTTCACTTCCATTATCATCATCATCATCATCATCATCATCATCATTATTACTATTATTGGGTAATCCTTACCACAGGATATTTTTCCATGATTTTTAGAGACAGTGGGAGAGAGAGGGGGGAGAGGCAGAGAAATGTCAGTGTGAGAGACACACACCAGTTGGTTGCCTCCTGCATGCGCCCTGACCGGGGCCCGGGCTGGGGAGGAGCCTGCAACGAACGAGGTATGTGTCCCTGACCGGCATCGAACCCGGGACCCTTTGGTCCACAGGCCGACGCTCTATCCACTGAGCCACACCAGCCAGGGCCTCCTTCCTCCTCTTTCTCACTGATGGAAGCGCACGGGTTTTACGTCCTTAGTCATCCCTTCTCTCTGGGCTCTGAACCAGGATCCTCCACCTACCACTTTGCGCATCTTTTTATTTCCATCATTTCCACCGGGCACCCGGGCTGTGAAAAACATTCTGGAAGGCGTGAGGATGAGTAAGAGGTGTCCTCTATCTACCTTGACGGAAGCTACAGCCAACTCAGGCACACACACACAAAAGGACGGCTGTGCTCGAGGCTCTGGCAGGAAACAACAACGCTCCGGGTGCGTTCCCAGAGGGGAAATCTCAGGAATCCGGGGGTTTACAAAATATCCGAGAGGCGATGGAATTGTGGGTGTGGCAGCCTCCTCGAAGGAGGCAGAAGAAAGGAAGTGGAGGCCGGGGGAGCGGCTTTATAAAAAGATGCAGGAGGCGGGAGCCAGGAAGTCTGTTCAGGGTCCCGTTATTTGGGGAACAGGCCGCGGAGATGAGAGAGCCAGGGGAGGTGAGGACAGGACGGCAGACCAGCCAGAGAGCACAGAGGGCCTGCGGTGAGAGCGGCCTGTCTGCATCTCCGCTGATAAGGAACGGGGAGCTAGCTGATTGGGGCTTTCCAAGCAGAGGGGCATCCGGATCTCTCAGAATGTTCTCGAAAGCTAGGATACCATTCCCGGTGTTCATGACAGGCATGCCTAGAAAAGTGTTTCCCAGGCAGTCAGAGGGACTGTGCATGCACCATGATGTTAGCTTACATAAAAAAGAAACAACAAGGCCAACTGGTGTGGCTCTGTGGATAGATAGGGTTGAGTGTTGACCTATGAACCAGGAGGTCACAGTTCAATTCCTGGACAGGGCGCATGCCCAGGTTGTGGGCTCCATCCCCGGTAGGGGGTGTGCAGGAGGCAGCTGATGGATGATTTTCTCTCATCATGGACGTTTCTCTCTCTCTTTCTCTCGCCCCTTTGTCTCTCTGAAATCAATGACAATTACTCTTATTGAGTAACTTTCGTAGGTATGTTTTTCCTTTTCTCATGATTATCCCCAATTCAGGCCTCCAGCGTTGAGGGCGCATTTTGCCTCGTGTTGTCTCTGGGGTGGGAGAAATGGGGACCGGACCACCAGGAGTGGAGGGACAGCTCATTTTTTCTATTTCCCCTGATCAAGGAAGCAGGCTTCTGGGGACCCGCAGAACTATCGGCACAGTGGGAAGAATAAAAACTCATAAATGTGACCCCATAAAAGCTGGTGTTCCCACCCTGCCCAGCTGATACAGGCAGCGCCCATCCCCTACTCCATCCCCAAATTTCTAGGGTGCAATCTCAACCCCCGCGGACCTCAGAGGTGACTGTGTGTAGAGACAGGGCCCCTCAGGGGTGATTCAGTTACAGGAAGTGCTTGGGGGGAGCCCTCATCCCAAGAGGAATGTAGACACAGAAAGAGACGCCAGAATGGAGGCGCCCCGAGGAGAGACCTTGGGAGAATCCTGGGCTAGAAATGAATGAAAAAACAGATAAAATTCTAATAAGGCTGATCATTGAATCGATATCAGTTCCTCATTGGGATCCTCATGCTTTGATTGTGAAAATATGATGTGAACATTCGGGCATTTATATGGGAAGGGTAGGTTATGTTTTATTTTTTTGTAACTTGTCTCTACGTCTGAAACTAGTTCAACTAAAAAAGTAAACAAGAAAAGAAAAAATAACCCAAGCCATGAAAAATGTCAAGTTTAACTAGCATTTCCCAATCTTACTTGAGTATGCAATTCTATTTTTCTGGAAAACTACTACCCATCTCAAAGCACCATAAATTCTGCCCTGGAACACACATGCAGCCATGGCAGGAAGTAACAGACCCAGTCTTCCTCCCCCCCCCCCCCCCCCCCCCCCCGCGCTCGCGTGCGCGCGCGCGCGCGCGCACACACACACACACACACACACACACACATGCAAATTAATTACACCGCATCTTAATAGGTTTCTACTGGGGATGCAGACTTAACAAAACTGTTCATTTCTGGGGAAACTGATTTTAGAAAGCCCACATTTCACTTAGGTTCAAGTGCACACAATCTCCTGAGAGTTAACCAAGACCCTCCCGGTATTTGACAAACACTGAGCATTTGGTTTGAGAATGGAGGGATCCGTCTATGTTTTAAAGATGCCGATGGTTCTGACAACAATGGACAAGACTTGGTACAGCTTTCACGTGTGCCTGTCTGTATTTATCTATTTTTGTTTGTTTTTAAAATTTCATATGCAGGGTAAGTGGCAGTAAAGAGAAAGACATGGAAAATACAGTGAGCGAAGGGGGAAAGGGTTGTGTATTCCATCGGAAGGAATGGGTTGCAGAGGAGGTAATTTACAACAATGTTGTAAGTCTTTGGATCCCATCCCCTAACCAGTGGTTGGCACACTGTGGCTCTCGAGCCACATGCGGCTCTTTGGCCCCTTGAGTGTGGCTCTTCCACAAAATACCATGGCCCGGGCGAGTCTATTTTGAAGAAGTGGCGTTAGAAGAAGTTTAAGTTTAAAATTTTGGCTCTCCAAAGAAATGTCAGTCGTTGTGCTGTTGCTATTTGGCTCTGTGGACTAATGAATTTGCCAACCACTGCCCTAAGCTCTCACGCATGAAAACATACACAGGAAAGCTTTTCTTGGCATTTCGGTCCAATAGAGCATTCACTGTTCTTTGTTTTTTAATATATTTTTATTGGCTTTAGGGAGGAAGGGAGAGAGAGAGAGAGAAAGAAACATCCATGATGAGAGTCATGATCAGCTGCCCCCTGCAAGCCTCCTACTGGGGATCGAGCCCACAACCCGGGCATGTGCCCTAGACTGGAATCAAACCCGGGACCCTTCAGTTCACAGGCCACTGCTCTAATCCACTGAGCCAAACCGGCCAGCGCTATTTTTCTTATCTTTGTGGACAAACCTAAGGAGGTGGTAGTCTCCACCCGAGTTCATTTTCCGGGCATCTCTGCCTTTGTTCATCTGTAGGGAGCGGTTATGGGGTTAAGCCTCCGACTGACCTGCTGGCAAAGCCACAAACAAGTCCCATAATTAAGCTTGATCTTGTGACTGCTCCCCAGATCCTTCCTGGGGAGCTAATGGGCTGTGGGAGGTGAAGCAAGTGGTACCAAAACAAGTGAGACTCACAAGAACATGGTAACCATGGTGACCACTACCTTGCTTACCTCTGGCTATAAAATAAAGGCTCAGCTTGCCCTCTGGATCTCTCTTTGTGGCCTCAGCCGGGCACAAGAGCTCCACCTAGACCCAGCTTATTCTCTTTGTCTGTCTTTTCTTCATCCTTCGCCGGCTTCCCTCAGGCTCGCCGAACCTTCGGCTGTGCTGGCGCGGCACACTCACCCTTCCTCCAAACGACAAAGCCTCCGTTGTCTACTCTGAAACTTGTCTTCTCTGAACTCCTTGGGGACCAGTGACCTACTAACTGTCTGCTCCGGTGCCTTCAACCTCAAGCCGTCTGTCTTGTTAGCGCCCCCGGTCTCCTTACAAACCCTTCCACCTTTACATCCCGCTGTGCTGCGCTGTGTTTGCCTCCCTTTTCTTCCCTCTGTTTCCTGAAAGCAATACTTTCCCAGGGAAGCGTGCTAAGTTGTCGTTTCTTCCAAATCCCGGTATATGTTCCTGTGGCCTCCATGGTGACCCCAAATGCTCTCATTCGTCCCCAGGAGCTGAGAATAGCAACCCGGCCACCTCCACTTACCTATGTATTAGAAAGCAGATATTTCCACAGCCACACTCCCTTTTCTGCAAACTACGTGTTTTATACTTAATTCCCTACTGTCCAGACTCAGGGTGAAAATATTTGTGTGTATTTTTCCCCCTCTTTTCCCCATTCATATCCAATCAGTGGTCAAGTTCTATAAATTGTACCTTGGCAATGTTTTTCTTATTAATTCTCACCCCTCCCCCAATTAATTATCACTGTGATAAAAAAAATATCACCTCTCAGATGGGACTAATGAAAAAAATATGAGACTAACTGAAAGAAAAATAAAATAACATTTTCCTAAGGTTGAAATGTCATCAAGATGGGACAGTTTCATGTCTATTAACTGGCCTGATATTTAGACATCCCCTTGCCCAAAAATCATGATCCATGTTCACCATCCTACAGCAATTTGTGTCCAAACAATAAACTGACATTCATCTTTCTAGCAAGATTTCCCAATAAATCGAAATGCTAATTTAATTAGCAACAGGAAAGACCACTGCCAAGAGCATGGAACGCACACACATGCTATAAAGTAAGTGAAGGGAAAACCGGTCACGTGCTAACATACAGGGTAATGTCTCAAAGGGGCGCAGTTACCTGAAATCAGCTCAGAGTTACTTTGTGATTTATGGACCAACCAGAACTAGAACGAGTGTGTTAATAACAGGAAAAGGAAATGTAAGATCAGAAGAGTGTTAACCAGCCTTGGAGCTTGTAGTAGCAGGGACCCGGCTAAGTTGATGTAGAGATGCCAAAATACAAGATACAATTTTTTTAACATCAATATTTCTCTTACATAAAAATCCAGAGGTGGGCAATGCATCCTTAATGGGGGAGAGAGGGGGTTTCCATCTGTGTCCACATTTCCACTGTCTAGAAGAAGGAAGGAAAGGATGATGGTGGTTGAGTGGGTGAATCTAATTCGAGCTCTGAATCAGGAATTCCTGGGGCAGGTGTATCTCCAAATGATCTCTCCAGCCCTTGATTTCTTTATGCATCTCAGTTGTCTCAGAACTCACACTTAGGATTTTCTTGAAATACCTACAATCTGCATAGCACCTTATTTAAAAAATGTTTTTTTAATTACAGCATTTTAGGTTTTGTATTATATTTATTTCTACGCATGTTGGATCCTAAAATCTTAGCTTCTTTTTTTCTTCACATTGTATCAACTAATAGAGTACACAAGTGCTTGTGACTCTCAGCTATTTTTACTCAAAGTCCCCATTTATTAGAGGATAAAATTTTAATAATATTATTATCTCTCCTTTATAATGGAGAAGGTTGAGTATTGTTGAAAGCTTTGTTTTCAATTAAAGGTTTGATAATCCTTGCATAAAGCATTTCGTAGAGTTGTCAACATTTCCCCCGCTGAACTATTTAATTCAGCTTGCCAGTTCTCTTGTTATTAAATCAATCTTGGAGCATTCTAATTTCTACTGAGGCTCAAGGGCGAAATTTCCAACATATCCTCTTAATAAATAAACCTCAACTATATCTTCAAATGAAGCAAAATTCAGAAGACTTGATATAAATTACTTTAGTCAAACAATATTCTTAATAAATACATGAAACATACTGAATGTAAGTGTTTTTTTCTGTTGGGTTGACTATTTCTACTCAACTGATGGTATGTATCTGATAAGGTACTTGTATTTAAGATATATAAAAAAGCAGATTAACATTATTACACTCAATAATTAAAGACAAATTACCCAATTAAAAAATGAGCAAAGGACATGAATAGGTTTTTCTACAAACGAGATATACAAATGACCAAGAAACACATGAGAAGATGCTCAGTGCTGTTAGCCATCAGTGAAATGCAAATCAAAAGCACAGGGGGACACTATATTTCATCCACTGGGATGGTTATGATAAAAAAAGTTGGATAATAACAAGTGTTCCTGAGGGTGTGAAGAGCTTGAAACCTTTATACACTGCTGGTGAGAATACATAATGTTACAATCTCTTTGGGGAAAATTCTGGCAGTTCCTAAAAAAGACTAAACAGAGTTGCCACATGTCCCATCAATTCCACTCCTAAGATAGACCCAAAAGAAATAAAAGCATATGTCTACATAAAAATTTTTACATGACTGTTAAGAGCAGCCTTATTTACAAATGCTAGAGACAACCTAAATATCCATCCTCTGATGGATAAAAAAAAATAAAAGGTGGCCTATTCATATAATGGAATATTATCCTATCTAATAAAGAGGGGAATATGCTAATTAACCATCACACCCTCACAAAGATGGCAGTGCCCACCACCAATAAAGAAGAAATATGCTAATTGACTGCCACACCTTCAAAGATGGGGGTTCCCACAGTCACAAGATGGCGACACCCAGTCCCCTCGGCCCCACGGGGGCAGCAGGTGGTCCCACCATTCGTGCTTGCCTCTGGAGTCCCCCAGTCCCCTCAGCCCCCCAGCCACCCAGGGCCAGCCCAAGGTACAGGTAACAAGGACCAGTCGAGGCTGGTGCTGCCGGCAGTGGCAGCAGCAGAGGTGTGATGGGGCGTTGCCTTCCCCTGATTGCCAGGTCACCTCCCACCTTTGAGGGCTCCCAGACTGAGATGGGGCAGGCCGGGCTGAGGGATTCCCCCCTCCAGTGCATGAATTTTCATGCACTGGACCTCTAGTTTAGTTATAAAAAGGAATAATTAGTACAATATTACAATAGTAACATACCTTGAAAACATTATGCCAAGTGAAAGAAACTGGACCACACACACACACACACACACACACACACATTATATTATCCCATCACTATACAATATGAAGTGTCTAAAATAGGAAAGTCTATAGAGACAGTAAATTAGTAAGAGTTGGGAGAAAATGTAGAGGCTGCTAAAACGTAGAGGGCTTCTTTATGGGGTGATGAAATTATTCAAGAGTTAGACAGTGGTGATGGCTGCACAGTCCTATGACTAAAAACACAAACACTAGACTGTAGACCTAAAATGGGTGAATTGTAGAATGTGTGAAGTCTATCTCAATAAAACTTCTAGAAAGAAACCTTTATACACTGCTGGTGAGAATACATACTGGTCAACTATAGCATTTCTGTGACACTTAGTTGTAAAAATAAGTGGGTTTTTTAAATTATTGGTGTATTTTTAAGATTTTGCAGGTCAATCTTAATCATGGGAAATCCTTAGTTATGTGATAATAATGTCTTCAATATTGTTTTACTAAGGCAAAATTCATTAGGGTATAATGGGAAGTCCTATTTTAAGGGTTACTAGGATTCTTTTTTAACTTAGTGTCAGGTGCAATTTGTTTACCAGACAATATTGTGTGACGATAAATATGTATGGGTAAGACAAGGTAGATTAACCAGTCTCAGAATAATAATGTGTGTTAGCATCGATGGCTCTCATTTTATTGTTCGCAAACCAGTGAAGCTGGTCTAGATATTTGCTTGGAAGTCCTATGATTCTGTGACAAAGATGGTATGGCAAAGCAATGAATCCATGTGATGAGTACCATGAATGTTCACTTCATTGGTGTTGAAGTACCTTCCAGTATTTTTACTTTATTTCTTCACACTGCTGAGTACTTTTGTCAACAAAAAACAATATCATTCATCAGCCTGTTCCTTCCTTTCCATCAGTAGATGAAAGGCTTATAAATGTACAGGAGAAAAATATTTCCACTCCGAACTCTAATAAAATTGTTTCTAGGGCACTCCTATTGTCTCAATAGAGCAGATATATACCTGATACAAGAAAAGAGTAAAACTTGCTTAAGAATAACGCCAAGGCATTTACTTTGTTTCACTTCATTCATACCATCTAGTATTATATCCCAAGAAATGAATTTTCCTTTTCTTTGATTTGTTTTAATGGGCATTTCACTGAGATAGCCATCAATTAAGTTAATTTCAATCATCATGACCACAAGAGACCACAGTGAGATTTACTTAGAAAATCAAATTTTGGTCTAAAATCCCAAAGAAAGACTATGACACGGTAAGAAATGCCACGGGCCATTTGTCTCCGTAAGTCAGAGTGGTGACTGTATTTCCCGAACACATATTTCTTGATCACCCGAGTCAAAAACAGTCTCTGTGTTTTACAAAACTCCAGCCAAAGAAATGAGAACAGCTTGTTCCCACACAGCGTCCTCCCATCTGCCTGGAAATGCATATAAAAAAATGATTTCTCTTATACTGTGCTAGCTAATCTTCTCTACTACTTCGTCATCGTTCTATTCTAATTGAATATTTTTATTTAGAGGTCAATTGTGTAAAGATAGCTTCAAGACTAAAAACTTACCGCGCGTAGAAAAAAAAAAAGGCTTTAAGATTTTACACCAGTGATTGTCACCATCTTGTTCTTTAATGTTTTATTGGTTAAGCATCCATCTCGAAATTAGAAACCATGCCCTCATCCTAGGTGTAACAAATTATGTAGACACTTAGGATTTAGGATGAAACAGATTATCTCGAGATTCGTTAGAAGAGACAGCCAATCACTGACGATTTCCTGTTATGTGTTGGACCCCTTAATGGGTCTATATTTGTCTGTCTGTCCATCCATCTGTCTCTCCATCAGACGAAGGTAACACACAAATACAGTATAGGTACATATCTAGCTGAATACCTTGGCTTGCTATATGTCTAAAGCACACAACTGCACTTATTTTGTTAATATAATTTAAAATGCATTATCTTAAAGAAAAAATATACTTACTGCCCTCTAGAGGTATGAACCAGTAGTGTGATAAGGGTAGATGTTGCTGGGCATATACAGTTTAAAGCTAACATGGCGTATTTAAACTCTTCTTCACAAACAACATGATCTGTTTGAAATAAAATAGGTAAATTAGAATAATTTACCTTGGGGTGGTAATATTTTTAAATAATATGAAAAATAAAACAATGAATTAAGTTACAAAAGTTTCTATTTAAAAAAAAAAAAAACAACACACGCGCGCGCATTTTCGAGATTTTTTTTTTACCTGTATAATTTATTCCTAGGAAAAATGCTTCTTAAGTCAGAGTGAAACTACTATGGCATAAGGATCAGCGTCAATAATATTGTGATAACTGTGTGTGGTTCGAGGTGGGGATTGGAAATACCAGGGGCCCCACTTTGTAAAGTACATGATTGTCTAACTAGTGTGCTGTAGTACCCTGAAACTAATCTATCTATCTATCTATCTATCTATCTATCTATCTATCATCTATCTATCATCTATCTATCTATCTATCTATAAGCCTAAGTAACGAAATGACTGGTCAACTGGTTGCTATGATACATACTGACCACTAGGGGGCAGACACTCAATGCAGGAGCTGCCTGCTGGTGGTCAGTGCGCTCCCACAGTCAACCTCCCATGGCTGGCCAACCTCCCACCAGCCAGGCTGAGAGATCCCACCAATGCACAAATTCATGCACCAGGCCTCTAGTACAAAATAATGTTGGATGTAACCTGTAAGTGAAAAATAACTTTTTTTAAAAAAAGGAGAGTACTAGACTATGAGTTAGTGACTGAGAGCGAAGGGGAGGTGTCTAGCCCCAGTTCTGTCTTCAACAAAATAACTTGTTAAAGCCTTTGGCAAAGTATTTCATTTTCCTCTGCCTCATCTGTACGATGGGTGAGAGGCAGGTAGGTTAGAGGACAATAAACCAGAGACTGTTCAAAGTCTCCCTCGCTTCTGACAACTCAACTGTATGAAATAAAGTGGTACTGATTGAAAACAGCATCGATGGAGCAAAGTGTTCGTCAAACAGCATAAAGACTGGGAAAGTAATTATTAAAAGAGGTGTCGGGCCCTGGGCGGTATGGCTCAATGGATAGAGTGTCTGCCCGCAGACCGAAGAGTCTCAGGTTCGATGCCAGTCGAGGGCACGAACCCCAGTGGGAGGCAGTCAATCAGTGGGTCTCTCTCACATCGATGTTCCTCTCTCTGTCTTTCCCCCCCTCCCTTCCACTCCCTCTAAAAATCAATGGACAAACATCCTCAGGGGAGGATTAAAAAGAAAAAAAAATCAAGAGGTGTTGGCAAGATTTGCATAACACACAAGGAATAGATTTTGTACCAAACAACCAAAATGCCGATCAGTAACAAGGAATGCTGAAACACATTTAATTTTGCGTCGTACTTTGACCTTAAGACCTAAAGTCATAAACTCAAAAGACGATAGGACCCAAGTGGCTGTGGAAACTCAACGATAAAAGATGCAGGAAGGGCTAGATTTGGGGGCCCTTGGGGGGGTGAGACCCCCTTAGAGGGGGGATCTTAAATCATTAGGACTGTGTGAGCTCCTTGGTTTCTTCTTTATTGCCATCTTCTTTCTTTTTCATTTCACGGCTCTTAAGATAAGCACTTATAATTAAGGATGCGCGCTTCTAAGTGGATATGAGTAACGGCTTTTCCAAGTCCCCTCAGCGTTGTGGAAAATAAAATTGTTAATTACATTCTAGAAAGTCAGATTCTTATTTATATTTTTATTTTTTTTTTAAAGTCAGCCTCCAGGCGTTTTCTTGGGCTCCCGGGTGATGTAAAGCTCTGGAAGCTTCTGCCATGCGGTTGCTAGGTAACAGCCCCGGGAAGGCAGCAGACAGCAGCGGAAGGGGCACAGAACCAACCCTGTCCTGGGTGTTGATTTACAGGAAAATCAAAAAATCTTTAAACAGCGGTGCAGAGCGGGGGTTTGTTTCTAAACGTATTGCTTCTGTTTTTATTTCATGGGGCAAAGTTCGGTTATAGAGACCAACTGGACCATTGGTGTGATACAACCTCTCAGATGCTGTCTGCTGACCAGACTCTGTTTATAAGCCTGAGACACCCAGGGCTGCTGTCTGCCAAAACTGCTTCTTTTCCTTAGAGGAAAATAGATCATCTCTCACAACCGAGATCCAGTTCCATCCTGTGGCTTCCATCAGTAAAGCGCCCAGAGGGTGAATGTGTTGGGTGTGCGTGGGCACGGGTGCGTGGACCTGCACGGGCATCTGAGATGTTGGTCTGGGCTCAGGTTGTGAGTCTTGCATCCACTAACTTGGCTGCGAATAGACTTCACTGCCTTAACTGGTGTGGCTCAGTGGATAGAGCGTTGGCCTGGAGACTCAAGGGTCCCAGGTTTGATTCCGGTCAAGGGCATGTAGCTTGGTTGCGGGCACATCCCCAGTAGGGGGTGTGCAGGAGGCAACTGATGGATGTTTCTCTCTCATCAGTGTTTCTAACTCTCTATCCCTCTCCCTTCCTCTCTGTAAAAAATCAACTATATATATATATATATATATATATATATATATATATTTAAAAGAATAGACTTAAGAAAGCCTTGATAAGTCATTTAGTCTCACAAGACCCAACTGCAAGAATGCTTGTTAAATACATAGAATTCCACCCAGTTAGATGCTGGCACGATGCTCAGAACAGATTTACGTTTCAAATCGCTGGAGTCCTTCTACTCTGTTAATGCTGTGACATTTTTAAATGTGTCAAACTCATAAAATGCTCCAAAGGGTGGGGGTTTTCCCCCTTTGAATTCTAGAACAACAGATATAATACCATTAATCTCATTTTACACATCTCCGAAAAACAGCAGTCTTAATCTTTTATGGAAAATAATTTTCCTCAGAAGTCTATTTTTATTAGGTTCCAACCTAAAGTGTTTTTCCCTTAATAGTTCATGATAGGTTTAATATCCTGAGAGTTAATGATATAGTTATTGAATCATCTTAATAGTAACATCATCATACTACCAAGCAATATTTTCCTTTTATGTTAAATGATGCACATATATGTATATGTGTATATATATATATATATATGTGTGTGTGTGTGTGTGTGTGTGTGTATGTATAGTCTTAAATTTCACTATATATATTTACATATATTGATGGCTATATGTATGTGTGTATATGTATAATTTATATATAATGTATAATTTATATATATACATATATATATATATATATCACTATAATTTAATCTCAATGACCTATATCGTGTTAAACAACTTTCAGATAAGAAATCTGACGTTCAGAAACAACTACCCAAAATTACTAATTTAGATTCTACCTGCCTACAAAGAACTCCACAAAACGCCAGAGCTGGTTCACCAAGCGCATTAAAACAAGTGACCCTCCACGGGGTTTCCCCGCCGGAAGCCTCCTCCTTCAGGGTCACCACCTGCTGCCAGACGGACACACAGCCCCATCGGTAAATGGAACTGATGGCCGGAAACACACAACACCCACGTCCCCCAAACACCCATCACTCAATGCGGAGTCTGGGAGGAAGGCAGCCCAGCTTGCCCTTGAAATCAATCTTGTTATTTGTCCATCACGCACGGAGAACATGGAGCTGCACGAAAATGGTCTGAGTCCCTGGCTGGACGGGGGCTTTGAAAGGTGGGGGGCGGGAAGGGGGGGCTTAGCAGGAGCGGTCACGCTGCAGTGGACGTTCTCGGGAATGACAGATCCTGAGAAGCAGCGGGAGGATGCCCATCCAGCCTGCGGGCACCGAGAAAAGCCTCACCATGGAGGTGATGCTTCAGCGCCGACTGGGAGAATAATTAAGAATTTGTTCATTGGAAGGCGATGAAAGTGTACAAGTATTTAAAAAATAAAATCAGAGAGGTAGGAGAATATTGGCATTCTTATGAACATGGTGGACAGAGAGCTCACACTTCTTACATTGCCTTGAATTCATGCCTTATTGGAAGCTAACGTTCTCAAGAGGAAGAAAGGAGGTAGCTAGTGCTGAGTCTTCCATTTCAGTCCCTGTGATTTATTATAAGAATAGCTTGATGATTTATGAAGGGAGAGGGAGAGAGAGATAGAAACATCCATGATGAGAGAGAATCATGGATCAGCCGCCTCCTGTACGCCCCACACCGGGGATGGAGCCCACAACCCGGGCCTGTGCCCTGACCGGGGATCGAACCCTGACCTCCTGGTTCCTAGGTCGACACTCACCCACTGAGCCACGCTGGCCGGGCAACAGAATAGCTCGATGACTTCAGTATGAACCTGGCACCAATGGCACTTCTTGTTATATTAACATGTCAAGTGAGAATTAATTGTGAGGATGGAGTTTGAAATGTCTATGTGGGTGTTCCTTGGGAAATGAAGAAATCACTCAGCAGGAAAAACTCGCACCTCACCATCTGGTGCAAGGCGAGCCTTGCACACACATATGTTATTTAGAAACAGCTAAGATCACTTCCAATATTTATATCACTTGGAAATATTTCTCCACTCTCTTTCTTGGGCAGGAAAAAGTGAGGCATTAGGATGTGTGGTGTTAAGAGAACAAAATACACGGTGGCTTAACTGAGGCAAGATCTTCATTTCTCAGCAGTCATTTCTCCAGGGTATGAGTGTGTGTGCACACCGGTGTGTATACGTATGCGGGTTTTAGACAATACTGCTTTTATAATGGTAGCGATGACTACTCACTATCAGAAAAATCTTTATACTCTATTGCCAGTGATTAACGTTAAAAAGTATTTACTTCTGCCTCTCCTTCTTACTTTATTGCAACTGATTTTTTTTTTAATTTCCCAAACTCCTACTACAATAATGATTCATGCTTCCGGGCATGTTTTAGTCAAGAAATCGGAAATATCACATTCAGTCAACACTCTACTATTCTCCCCTTCATTCATCAACTGTAACTCACATCCTGTTGCCTATGAAATAGTAGAATCAAAGCATGAGAAATAAAATCCGTGAAAAAAATGTACACTCCTTTGCAACTTGGTGTTTTTTTACATTCTTTCCTCCTGCTTGTAGGTAGGGGCACATATGCCAATTTGATTTGAACATCTGCCTACATCTGTTCAAATGAAATGGGAGCTTTCCAGAGGACACAGTAGTGGAAAGAAAATTTGTTGATAAAAAGATAATTGAATACCCACAGATGACACAACACTTTACTTGGGGAGGGGGTGGGGAGAAGAGACTGCTAACCTAGATTTAGCAATTAATTTACTCACAACATATAGATTCATCTACCACTGAATTTGGGATAATTTTATCTGAGTAGGAGGCACACAGCGAACTCCTTTCTGATTCAGCTGGCTAACTGGAGAGGACAGTTTCTTATGCTAAGTTCACTCAAGGCTTGTCATTAAAAGAGTCTCACATGTCACCCTAAACTCCTCTTGTGGCATTTTAAGGAAGCCAGCACGCTTTCCTCGTCTCATGACAGAAACAGCGCCTCTGAGAGTCCCTCATTTCAGCCGCAAAAGAATACAGCTGAGAAGAAACTCCAGCAGATGCCTTAAGCAAGAAATGCTGAGATACACTATTGGGGATAGAATTTTTAAATATCCCAGTCATTTCACTGAGTTTGTCAAAATAATGGCTAATGGAGAATGTGCAAGAGAAGCAATGCAAATGATCACTGTCATTTCCTATTGGCAGGAGTGAACAATTTCAGTGATTTTTTAAAATATATTTTATTTATTTCTTACAGAGAGGAAGAGAGAGGGATAGAGAGTAAAAACATCGATGAGAGAGAATCATTGATCAGCTGCCTCTTGCACAATCCCTACTGGGGATGTGCCTGCAACCAAGGTACATGCCCTTGACCGGAATTGAGCCTGGGACCTTTCAGTTCACAGGCCGACGCTCTATCCACTGAGCCAAACCAGTTTCGGCAAGATTTCAGTGATTTTGACCTCTCTGTTGTGAGCAGGTAGATCAATGGGTTGCAAGGAAAGGAGGGAAAACTCAAGTCTGTCCTGAATTTTAGTTATAACATTTTAAAAATCGCAATGAATTCAATGTCCACTTAGTAAACACCTAGCATGTGTCAGACATTATTTGTTTCATCCTTACTGCTGATCCCAACCAATGAATGAGTCAGAGGCATCATATAAATTATGGCCATTTAGCAGGAGCGGGAAAGGGTCTCAGAATACTGATTTGCCCAGCTAAATCTTAAGTGGTGGCACTCAGAATGAAGTCTTTATTTTCAATGCTACCTCATGACTTGCCTTCCTAAAAATCATCTCATAGCAAGCCATCTTCAGCATGATGAAAAACTTGCAAAATATCCCCTTAGCCAAATAATAATAATGACAGGGCAGCTTAGCTGCAAAGGACTTTTGGATAAAACAGTGGCATTCTCCCGCATGCTAATTGCATGTGTAACGGGAAATAGATGGATTACTTTAATCTTACAAAATCTCCTACAAAGGAGATGCCATTATTCTTTTAATTTTCAATTTAGGAAACAGGCTTAGGGAAACGCTGGCACCAACTCGAACCATTTAAATCAGGAATCTCCTGAATTAGTACTTAACAAAAAAATCTTCCAAAGAGATTAAAATGCAGCCAAAGCCGGGAGCCACTGGTTGAATTTGCATGCTGTACATTTTTAGAAAAAAAATGCCGTTCGTCACAAAGCTCAAAGATAAAAGGCAGAGCAAACCCGACAGCAATAATTTCATGAGTGTTTAAAGGTATTTATAATTTTTCATTCAAATAGTACACGTGGTAAGCATTGTAAGATATGTGAGCAGCTGAAGGAAATGCATTTTGCTACCACAGTCAACACGATTTACATTTTAATGGCTTTGAACCTTTAGACTACTCAGGTGGAATCCTTTATGTAATAAAAGGCTAATAAGCAAATTGTCCCCTAAGGCTTTCGATCGCTTGCTATAACATGCGCTGGCCACTAGGGGGCAATACGGAAGACCAGTAGCAGTGATGAGGCGCCTAGGGAGTGAGGGAAGGAGGAGGTGGGGAACCTGGTCAGCCTAGGGACCCTACCCATGCACAGATTTCATGCACTGAGCCTCTAGTATACTATGAGACCAACAAGTTATACAGACTCATGGATACAGAGAACAGACTGAGGGCTGTCAGAGGTTGGGGGGCTGGGTGAAAAGGTGAAGGGATTAAGCAAAAACAAACAAACTTCATAGAAAGACCATTGACTGGTGATTACTAAAAGAAAGAGGGGGTGGCGGGGGAAGGAGAGGGTAAAGGGGAGATAAATGGTGAAGGAAGGAGACTTGACTTTGGGTGGTGAACATACAATATACAGATGACGTGGTACAGAACTGTACCCCTGAATCCTATATGATTTTTGGGTGGTGAACACACAATATACAGATGATGTGTTATAGAACTGTACCCCTGAATCCTATATATGATTTTTACTAACCAATGTCACTCCAGTAAGTTCAGTAAATTTTAAAAAAGAAATAATTAATAAATAATAATATAAGAATGAAAAAGAAAAAAAAATGTATGTGATTGTCTTGATCAAAATTAGTTCCTAAAGAAGCATTGGAGACAACGGTAAAATGTCATTTTCCTATTTAAGTTATAACAAAATATAATCTCATGAGAATGATTATTGTAAAAACAGTGAGTCCATAAAACAACTCAGGTGTCTCTCTCTAGAACTGTTTTCGAAATCTACCCCCAAAATCAATGATAAATGGATGTGTGTATTAAGTAACCCGCAGCCAGGCACTGCCTACCTCTGTGTAAATGTAAGTATAGATGAACAGCTATAACATGTGGATCCTGTGTCTGTATGCAGCACACACAATCACTGCTCTTCTATTCACGCATGATAATTCCCCAGAAACCTCAGCTGCTAAAATCACCCCGTTACATCACAAAGGAAAGCCTCGCCCCAACACAGGATCTGGTCACCGTGTGACGTGAACACATTATCTTGCGGAGCAGACGCTGCCAATGGGACGCCCCCGTGCCCTGCAGACACACGGATATCACAGGTGCCGCCACCTCCACGGACACCCCCGTCCCCGCCACCACGGGAGCCCGGGGACACGCAAAGGGTCTCCGTGGAGATTCCACTTACCGGCGAATTTGATGTGGAATTTGTTCTCGGGTTTCAGTATCTGGACATACAGAGGGCAGTTGGGAGCAAAGTCTTTGACAGCCCACGCTCTCAGGATGGTCTGGTGGTCCTGCAAAGATCAAAACCGCAGTGGCGTGAAATCCATACAGTCACGTGCCCGTGGCGGCCCACACATGCAGGGGCGGTCCCATCAGGCTGGGTCGGAGCTGGAAAAGTCCTGTGGTCTGGTGACATTGTAGCCCCCATAACCTTGTAGGCAAAGGGTGCAAGAATCAGCCAGGCTGTGGTTGAGATGGCAAAGGGCTTTAATCTGGAGGTGAAGGGGGCCACTGGGGAGCTACCAAATGCTCAGGTCTAAGAAAGATGCAAAGAATTATATCAGCCCTATAGCTGGTTTGGCTCAGTGGATAGAGCGTTGGCCTGCAGACTAAAGGGTCCCAGGTTCAATTCCAACCAAGGGCACAAGCCCAAGTTGTGGGCTTGATTCCCATTGGGGAGGCATGCAGGAGGCAGCCAGTCAATGATTCTCTCTCAACATTGATGTCTTTCTCTCTCTCTCTCTCTCTCTCTCTCTCTCTCTCTCTCTTTCTTCATCTCTGGCATCAATAAAAAAATATTTTAAAAAAGAATTATATCAATAAACCTCATGTATATTTGAAGTTAAATGAATTAAGATAAATGTCCAATAAGTAGTTATCAAAAAGATGTCAAGAATGGTAACAGATACCCGTAATATACAGCTGACTTTGAAAGTTTTGGAGTCTGGGGTGGGAAGCAGCATAAAAGATTGATCACTAAGAACACGTAATGCAAAAATGGTCTAGTATGCAAATATACGATGCATGTCAGTCTGATCAACAGAAAACCCAAGTATTAGTATGAACCAAATAAAAAACACTTTTGTTGACACTAGTAATGATCCAAGTAAACTTATATTATAGTAAAGATAGCTTTGAGGTATTGGCTTTTTTTTTTAAGGGAAATTGTGATGCCACTAGGATTTAAAATAATCAGATTTTTAAAAAAAATATTCTAAGGTGAAAAGAAAGAATGGCCGGCAGAGATTTTGGGAACTCACAGAGGACGTCCTGTCCACCTCACAGCGGCTGCTCAGGATGAAGCAGGCCTCCGCATCATCCATCCTAGAAGCAGACAGAAAAGCGAAATGACCACACACGAAATAGCCTCTTCTTTATCGCCTGAAAAGGAGAATGTCGGAGTTTTCGCCAATGCAGGCAAACTAAATGAAAAAACTCTGAGCATCCCTCCGCGAAAACCCCTGGATTTCAAGATCATGATCGTATTTGATGGTCAATTAAGTGTCTGTGGAATTGGCTCTATAACTCAACAGTTTATAATGAGAGACATAAACGGAAAAGTTGCATTTTATTCTCTGTCATCCTATATATAAAAAAAGCTAATATGCTAATGAGACCAGATAGCTGGATGAACTTCTGGAATGACCAGTGGGATGGGGGGAGGGGACGGCGTAGGGGGGTGTCAGGGCAAGAGGCAGCTGGGGCCACGAAGGCCTACTCTTGCACTAATTTCATGCATCGGGCCTCTAGTAAATCATGTATTTTTTTCATATACAGCATGTCCTTGAATAACCTGATTTCGTGCCATGTCATTTTGCTATCACGTCGATAAGATGTTGTAGGAACCTAACTCTTGCTGAAACCAATCACTGTCACTAATAGAGAAATGTGAAAAGGGAATCCGGAAGGTATTTGTCAACCTTAATTGCTCTGGATGGTCGGAGCTAATCTCTCATTGTTTAGTTAAGACATTGGTAGTTAAAGCAACCTCCACCGGTTAATCATATGTAAATTCTTGCTGATTGGCTATTTTCGGAATTTCCTGCCTAAAGGATCTGGGTGTTTCCCTTAGCCTCAATGAAAGGGATAGCAAAGCCAGAGCAGGGTAGTCCTCCCCCTAGAGGTGGACTCCCGCCCGGCCCCCCATTTTCCCAAATTAACTCTTTTCTAGGCTCTCTTCATTTTGTGTGCGGCCTTCTCCAGAACCCAGAACCCTGAACCACGAAGGACGTGGGAGGGGGTCCCACAAACTCTTGTCCACATGAATTCGCCTCTGGTAAAAACTGGTTCTGTTAAACACATCCTTACAACTCCAGGGTAAGTCGGAGGACGTATTTAAAACCTTTAAAGCAACAGAAAACACCAAACAAAGCCACCTCACCTCTGCTAGACTCTCCGCTGGCTTCTTCACGGTCCTCCTCTGCCCAGTGTATAATGCAAACTCGTTCAAAGTTCAACGCTGACTCCAACTGACATGTCGCATCATATTCAGCCCAAGATTTTCCCTCACAGCACGAACACCGTGTGAGGGACTTGGAGATTCATCTAAGGACGAGTCTGGACACCAGCCCATCCCTGACACCTGAGATAATCAGCCACCCACACTCATTATGCTACGTAGACAGTCTGCTGATCGTCTTTGCCCCGAGAAACAGGAGCAAACACATTAATCTTGTATTTTTTTTAGCTTTGCATTTGGCCAGCGGTGGGACTAAGGCAAAACTCTGTCTTCAAAAATACTCCAACTTGCCGAAACCGGTTTGGCTCCGTGGATAGAGCGTCGGCCTGCGGACTGCAAGGTCCCAGGTTCGATTTTGGCCAAGGGCATGCACATTGTTTGTGGGCACATCCCTGGTGTGGGGTGTGCAGGAGGCAGCTGATCGATGTCTCTCTCTCATGGATGTTTCTAGCTCTCTATCTTTCTTCTCTCCCTTCCTCTCTGTAAAAAATCAATAAAATATATATTTTAAAAAATACTCCAACTTGTCTTGCAACACTGAACATGGCTATACACTGGAGGGGAGAGATCTGAAGACCCGCAGGTGGAAATGACAATGATTGGGCAGGAGGGAGGGCTACCTACTTGGCTCTCAGCAGATCCTGGTCTTTCAGGGCGGAGCCTTGAAGGTAGATGACTCTCTGGGACCACATGGGGATCTGCAGCACCCTCCGGACCTGCACGTCCATTTCCGTGGGGCAGAGAATCACCACGTAATAATCCTGTTCAGAGCGACAAGAGGGGAGGGATAGAAGCAACAATGCCCTCGGTCATACAGCACAGGCACCCCGAGGGTCTAAGAGCACCCCGAAAAGATGACCAACCAGGAATGAGTGCTAGCCCATCAACGAAAGCTTGCCTCTTAACACCGGGGCATGTGCCAAGTCACGCAAGACCAAAATCAACAGAGCTCAGACGTGTAAGCCTCCTAAATACACGCATTCATCCCAATCTTTTTCAATCTTGCTAGTACCAGGAAGAGAAGATGCTTATACTCAGCACGCGTCCATTGAGACTCCAAATATTTACTTTTAGGATAAAAACTGTGATGGCGATTTCTATCGTTTGGCACTGTTGTGAACGGGTAATATTGAAAAATTTCTGATAGTTGAATAAAGGATTTGTAAAACTATTGAAGAAAATACTGACAAAGCAATTAATGAGTTTGCGATGAATTTCAAAATAGTAGTCCTTTGGAGAAAATATAAAGGCGCTATTCATGACGAAGTGGTTTTAAAGCAACTGATCTGTAGAGATCACAATTCTCTGAGAAACAGTCTTCATTTTAGCACTCTAAAATATACCTAGTAAAAAATTTTTTAGAGTGTTAAGAATTCTCCATATTGATAGTAGGATAATATCAATAAATTACCAGGGATCAGAAATTTCCCCCAAATAGATTTTCTTTATAGGTTATAATGAGCAAACCTGAAATTATTTAATATGAAAAATAAAAAAATAAAAATAAAGAAAATTTAAAAATAGGGAATTTCTCAAAAAAATTAATTTATTAGGTAATTAGATATACTCAGCACTATTTGGATCTCAGAACAGTCCAACCTTTTGACACAAATTTATTGAAGGGAAACAAAACATTCAGGTAGTCCTTTGCTGTTAAAATAGGGAAGATTACTGAACTTGACACTGGCCCAGTACTGTGCCAAGTAGAAGTAAATAACAGATCATTTTATCTGCACAGACAAATGAAGAGTTTTTTCTGATTTCATGTTCTTAGTTCAATTGTCTGATTTTGGGTGGCTTATTGCTGCTATGAATAGGACCTAGCTAGTCTCCAGGAAACAAAAGAAAAATCAGAACTTCCAATTTTCCGTGTTTCCATCAGCAGCACTTGATATAAAACTGACAGGTTCAAGTGAGCAGATGGCATGGAAATGATTTGTTCATTGTTTCATTATACTTGTGTTCAATTTCACTGTTCCATAAAAATATCACTTAGGGAGGAAAGGATCCAGGGAGGAAAACTATCAATCACGCTAGTTCACAGCAAACCTTTCCTTGTAGCACTAACTAATCCCATCTGTCTTTCAGCGTGGATGCAGAAGCAAACTGAAATATCGTGTATTCCTTCCACTTATTTTTTTTCCCCTGTGTTCCTGGTTATATTTGTAGCTCTTCCTTTACACTTTCTAAATCTGAGCGCCCCAAACCAGTCCTCGGGAAGGCAGGGTACACCAGCCGGCGACTGACGTTGCCAATCTGTCACGCAGAACAGAACTCGAACGTACCTGTAGTCTTGGGTGGGCGTAGAACTCGTTTAAGAAGTCCATCAGCAGGTCGATCTTCAGTGAGCTGACACACAGGACAACATGCTTCTCCGTTTGAGCTCTGTGCCGACTGTAGTTCCCACCCGACTTCTGTCTCTCCATCCACAAGTAGGCCAGCTGCTCGAACTGCGTGAACGCGTTGTGCACGTGGGAAGGAAAGACACGTGGCGTGAAAGGAAAAATCGTGCAGCCCACCCACTGTTGGTTGGGTGTCCTCAATTTCTGAGAGGGGGCTCATCCAGATCCAAATCATCACGTGTTCCCCTCGGCAGCAGACTTTTCATGGCGATTGCTGCCGAGGCGGCTAATGGAGACAAGGGCTATAGCAGGTGAGTGCCTCTGGTTTATGTATGTCCAGGAGAGCATGAAGTCATGACATGTCTGACATGGGCTGAGTCAAAGGGAGAAGTCTCATTGGCATTTCCTCCGCCTTCTCTGTCAAGTTCACCATGCATCTCATGCAATGGGGCACCCTAACACACAACACGGGAGGCCACGGTTGGATAGCAGCCGGCACGTAGGGGAAGTGGAGGGTGTTGGGAGGGACGTCAGGAAGGAAGGCAAGCATGATTGGAGAGGAACAGGAAGATCGTCTCTGGATCTACCGGACGTGTATTTAGAGATAGCGTCGCCAAGCTTTGTAATGGAACGTACAAGTTCCATGTGTATTTCCTAGTTCCTGTTTCCTGTTTCTAATCAGCCCACCCAAAGCTCATTATTGGAGAGAGAGCACGAGGTTGTATCTATTTATCTGATGCCTCTGTCCTTTTGCCAAAACCTTATCCAGTCCTCAAAATACTGCAAAAGCTATATATTCTCTTCAAGTTTTATTTCAGATGCCAAATCCAGTGAGTGCCTCAGAAATGTATACACACTTTAATAGCTGATAGCTCAATAGATGGTTTTTTCTTTTCTTTTCAGATCTAACCTATTGGAATGAATGATTGTTCAAAGTGTGTCTACATTTAGGAGGGGCACTCTACATATGTAATCAATTTTTATTCCTTATGATGTTTGGCTGTTAGATGATTTCAAGAATCAAGAGAAACCAACCCTTCACAAGTCTGTTTTCTTGCTCTCTCATTCTCTGATTAAAAACTGTGTCATCCTACAATCCTATCATTAGTGCAAATAAATGCCCTGTACATCAAAGAAACATCTTGAAGAACTGAAATGAGATGTGAGCTCTGAGTTGTGCATGAAGGGGGGAAAACTCTCAGTTTCTAATTTAATGTCAAAAGGCTATTCCAAACCGGTTTTAGCTAATTGGCTACAGATAAGAAGAGCATCAATATATCCCATCTAATAAAAGAGTACTATGCAAATTGACCATCGCTCCAACACACAAAATGGCTGCCCCCATGTGGTCAAAGATGGCTACCCCCAAGTAGACACAAGATGGCCACCACAAGGTGGCCAGCAGGGGAGGGAAGTTGGTGGGGACCAGGCCTACAGGGGAGGGCAGTTAGGGGCAATCAGGCTGGCAGGGGAGTAGTTAGGCCTCAGTCAGGCTGTCAGAGGAGTGGTTAGGGGTGGTCAGGCTGGCAGGCAGGCAAGCAGTTGGGAGCCAGCAGTTCTGGATTGTGAGAGGGATGTCCCAGACTGGAGAGGGTGCAGGCTGGGCTAAGGGATACACCTCCGTGCACGAGTGTCATGCACTGGGCCTCTAGTTAGATTAATAAACAACTGTACAGTTTTTGGTAAACGTGGGAGACTTGGTTGTATAAGACTTCACACACTCACAGATAAAATCCTTCACGGTGACACCTACCTGTATGGGGAGGACCACAAGGGCAACACAGATCATAGCCACGACAAAGAGCTTGGAGGACCAGGTCTCGGGGGTGACGTCCCCGAAGCCCACGGTCGAGAAGGTCACGATGCAGAAGTAGAGGGAGTCGAAGAGGTTGAGCTTCTTCCCTATCCGCTCCAGATGTTGGATGCCGCAGATGCTGGGGACACAGACACGCGTGAAGGTGAAAATGTTGCATTGGGCCCACTGTTTCTCCCCATCACTCCTATGAACACCAGAGCCCATTTCACAGATCCCCTTCATGGCTGGGATCGTATATTGTACATTTTCCCTTCAGAAAACATGATTTTTAAGGTTTCTCTTCTACCTTCACCAGATATGCTGTTATTTCCTGTATCTGCAGGCCCAGCCGGTGTGGCTCAGTGGTTGAACATCACCCTATGTACCGGGACCGTGGTGGGCAAACTGAGGCTCGCCAGCCACATGCGGCTCTTTGGCCCCTTGAGTGTGGCTCTTCCTCAAAGTACCACAGCCTGGGCGAGTCTATTTTGAAGAAGTGGCAATAGAAGAAGTTTAAGTTTAAAAAAAGTGGCTCTCAAGAGAAATTTCAATCGTTGTCCTGTTGATATTTGGCTCTGTTGACTAATGAGTTTGCCGACCACTGAACCAGGAGGTCACGGTTCAATTCCTGGTCAGGGCACATGCCAAAGTTGCAGGCTTGATTCCCAGTGTGTGTGTGTGTGTGTGTGTGTGTGTGTGTGTGTGTGTGTGTCAGGTGTGTGTGTGTGTGTGTGTGTGTGTGTGCAGGAGGCAGCCGGTCCATGATTCTCTCTCATCACTGATGTTTCTATCTCTCTCTCCCTCTCCCTTCCTCTCAATACAAATATATTTTTTAAAAAGAGACCCCCCCAAATGTCTTTGTAGGACAACTCAGCAATACAGCAGCCTTAAAAAAAAAGTATATCTTCAGTTAGGTAGATTCACAGTTTATTGCTACTCTATCATATAATTCTTGAGGCTAAGGCAGTAGTAGCAATGCAATGCCCTTGATTTGCATCATGCACAAACATTATTCACTTGTGTATGAGCTATTTTTTCTGGAACTGCAGAAGCGATCACATGCCATAGAAACTCTGAAGCTATTCCACGATCATTATCCATTTTTAATATAGATTGCTATCTAATCCATCCCCAGATGTCCGTGGAGCCATTATTAAGTGAAACTGCCTCTTCTCCCTGACCATAATTGATGAATTGCAGTTAATTACTATTTTGTATTTGTACCCAGAAGTGATTTTAATGATGTGCACAGATTTTCTGATCGACTACATCCCAGCAAGACTCGCATATAGAAGCACATTCATAATCAGGATATCCTATTTTGTCTTGTCTTAAAGAGAAACACATTTTTCTCCAGGCAAACACCAAGTTAAACTATTTAAATTATATCCTGAAGCGAAAGTACGGTAGCAGAAGAACTTAGTCATGCAGAATTTAAGAACACATAATCATAGCTGGTGGATATTAGTAAACACTCACCTTTAAATCTTATGCTAATGGGATTTAATATTGTTTTATGACTGAGTAATAACGTATTTTTTTAAAGCGTACTTAAAATACTTGGTTTAGGTGTCTGTCTAATTATAACAATATTTTTGTTGATTATCCTATATCCCAGGCATGGCAGAAATTGCAATTGAAATTAATATAATCTACTGCAGTTTGAGAAAGAAAAAAATAAGGCAGCACCACACCATGCTCTATTTAACACTTTGTTTAGTTAATAGGCATAAAAGTTACTCAGATACATTGGGGGTGGCTGACTTTGACATGAAATGTGGCACGTAATTATAAATTTCCTATAATCCCTTTATTGTAAAAATACCTGCGAATTCCAAATAAGAAAAAAAATGTTTGATTTAAAAGCAATAGGTGTTAAAAATTTTACTTAAATATGTAATAATGAGTAACGTAAAATTTTACTTAAATATGTAATGATGAGTAACGTTAATATCATAAAAGTCCTATTTAGTCATACAAATACATTTCCTGATGGTTTGTTAGGTCAAGCATTGTTCAAGTTTATACCTGAAGTGGATGATTTTTTAAAAATATATATTTTATTGATTTTTCACAGAGAGCTAGAAACGTCAATGAGAAACATCGACCAGCTGCCTCTTGCACGCCCCCTACCGGGGATGTGCCCGCAACCAAGGTCCATGCCCTTGACCGAAATCGAACCTGGGACCTTTCAGTTCTCAGACCAATGCTCTACCACTGAGCCAAACTGGTTTCAGCTGAAGTGGATGATTTTGACTTCCCCTTTATACTACTACTACTACTACTACTAATATCACAAGTGAAAAACCAAGCATTTAACTTATAACCTGATTAGGGCTAATGTAGGTCAATCACTTAAGCTTTTTAAGCTGCCTGCTTCTCCACTGAAAATTGAATGTAACATTCACTCCCCTGTTTGGTTATCACGCACTAATTGCTCAGTCAAACGCTGGCACATCATAGCACTCCACGGAACTCGGTGGCAATTTTGTTCTTTCTTCTCCACCCTGCCTCTCCTCGGGGCTGAGGGGAGGGGGGTGACACGGGCAGATACAGGCTGAGGCCACCGGCTCCGCTGTTTACAGAGACCGGGCATGCAGACACGGGCGACCTTTACAGGGTTCACGCCCGTCACTTACAGGAACTGACAGCCAGTTCTCGGGAAGGTTCTATTTCCCGGCTCACGTGGCAACAGCAGATCAGGGACTTGTTTTTCCAAAGAGCTGCTTATCACGGAGAGCGCTGGAATGAAACCACGCCCATGCTAAGTACATAAAAGACTTCATATATGTGTATCGCACATGCTTACCGGTGTGTTTATTATGGTTTATGTAGCTCAGGGACCTACCTGGGCAACTATGAAGTGCATCATTCCACCGTAATGGTTTAAGACTGAAAGGTTAAAATACTAATCTATTGCTGAAACCGGTGTGGCTCAGTGGTAGAGCGTCAGTCTGCGGACTGAAAGGTCCCGGGTTCGATTCCGGTCAAGGGCAAGTGCATTGGTTGCGGGCACATCCCCAGTAGGGGGTGTGCAAGAGGCAGCTGGTCCATGTTTCTCTCTCATCGACGTTTCTAGCTCTCTATCTCTCTCCCTTCCTCTCTGTAAAATAACAATAAAATATATATTTAAAAATATATACTAATATAAGAGCAGGGATCCCAGTAGAATTTTCTCTGTATGTGTATTATTTTCTCACATGCACTGATACTTCAGATGAAACAGGTATTTAATTTTATGTAACTGAAGGGGGCTTTTGTTCTATCACAGCTAAATATGTCTACTTTCTTAGACGTTCTGTGTATTTTGGGGAAGCCGGGAATTCCTGCCGTGCCCAGACTTACGGGTTTTGCTTTGATTTTTGGTGCCTACTGGTGGCTGATACTCACGACATTGAACTCACAGCGCACTGGCAAAACTAATTCACAAAGCCGTTGCTTGCCTTAATGTAGCAGTACCCGCTGTGACCACATTTACTTTAAAAACCATGGTCACAGCATTCAAGAAAGCAACCGTTAGGGGCTGGACATCCGGGTACTTCAGAAAGTCTTCCTACAGCAGCGGGGACATGCATTTCAGCTCTGCATCCCAGAGGACAGAATGCCAAGAGCCCCAAAGGTTCTCTAGGATGCTCTCTGACCTTGACCATCACCAAGGGATACTTAGAAACAGAGAGAAAGGTCTCTTGGAACGGTGACCGTCTCATACAATCATGGAGCATAAGAGGTGGACTATATCAATGGAGTTGCAAGGAACAAAGACAGGAAGTGAGAGGTGACCCCCCAACCATAACATTATTTTCGTTGCTACTTCATCACTGTCATTTTGCTCCTGTTATGAATCGCAATATAAATATCTGAGTTTCCCGGTGATCTTGGGCTCTATAGCAGCGGTTCTTAACCTGCGGGTCGCCTAAGACCATGGGAAAACACAGATATTTACATGACGATGCATAACAGTAGCAACAACATTAGCTATGGGGTAGCCACGGAAATAATGTTACGGCGGGGGGTCACCACCACGTGAGGAGCTGTATTGAAGGGTCGAGGCGTTAGGAAGGTTGAGAACCACCGGTGAACAGAGGATTCCTGGGCAGAGGCAAATCAACAGTCCGAGAGGAGTGTGAAAAGATGGGAGAATCCTGGTCGTGCAGGAAACTTGGAGCATATTGAAGGCTTGGGTACACATCCCAAGACATATGGCAATCTTGCACACGAAGCTAGTGGTAGCACATGGTATTTATATCTCATAAAGGTCACGCTGGTTGCCAAGACATGAGTGGCCTGGAGTGGAGCCAGCGAGAACATGGTAAACCAGTTGGACGGTGGCGGTTGATAAGGAGTTGTGATAGCTTAGCGAGGTGGCGATGGAGGGGACACGCGTGGGCAGATTTGCAAGACATTTAGCAGATGAAATGCCTGGAACGTGTTGACTGTGTTTTGGGTGACAGAGCAGGTATTAAGACTGAGTCTGTCTATTGGGAGTTTGCCCAAAAGAAAGGACAGCGGTTGATATTTCACAGGCCTGGACCATTTAAAGGAGAAATAGCATGAATTCTCTTTTGTACGTATTTAATTTGAGGAGTCTAACAGGAAGTGCCACAGAAGCAGAAGGAGGACATAAAGGATATAATTGAGCCATCAAAAGTGGCCTAAGACAGCCGAAAACCGGTTTGGCTCCGTGGTAGAGCGTCGGTCTGCGGACTGAAGGGTCCCAGGTTCGATTCCGGTCAGGGGCATGTACCTTGGTTGTGGGCACATCCCCGGTAGGGGGTGTGCAAGAGGCAACTGGTCAATGTTTCTCTCTCATCGACGTTTCTAGCTCTCTATCTCTCTCCCTTCCTCTCTGTAAAATATCAATAAAATATATTAAAAGAAAAAAAATTGGCCTAAGACAGTGTGTGTGCTCACAATGGCCAGGTGCTTTCTGGCCCAGCTGTAACCTGTACCGTAAGGCTTTTATCCTGACCCACCCCCAATGAGAGCATCTCTTAGGTCAAACTCTGCCACATAAAATGCGTATTAATCCCTGTCCCGTCAGGTGGAAGAGGCCCCTGAACTCTGTCTTTCTGCGCGTAAGAGCAAACACACTGAACAGAAGGTTAGTTCCTACAAGAAAAATGTGAAGCATGTACCCAGGGCAAGTTCAGTCAGCGACCCTGTGGAGTCAGCTGACAAAATCCCGGGCTCACTGAGCGCATGGACCCGCATTCCTGTCGGGGTAGGCCGCTGTGCTCACCGCGGTCTCATAATCTAATTATGCAAGAGCGCAAATAACCACACACCACTTTCTTGCAAACCACAGGTCTTGAAAAATATTTCTAACTTCCCTTAGGTTAACTTGTAAGGATTCTGACCCATTGATGCATGGAACTAGCAACCACCTGATTGGAATCCTTCAAGGTTGATGAGTCATCCCTAGATTTCATGGATATATATATATATATATATATATATATATATATATCCCACCATCCTGAGAGATTTATGGGGTTACACAAAATAGTTAAAACACATGGTATATTCCTGGGAGAAAAGAAACAAAAACAAAAACACGAAACGAACTAGTGGAAGACTGATCATTAAGAAGCTATGTCATTTGATGATGTGTTATAGAAGACAAGCTTGCATGAGCATAAACTGAGTGTATATGGGTATGTGTCTACATTCGCCCATGGAATGTGTATGAGTGCATACCTATAGACCCACACGCATGCTTATAACCTTCACGTACATATAAATGATTCTTCATGTAAAGTTTTTGGACTTTCATATTGGGAGTACCTTACGTTGACTTCCTGAGTCCTGCTGTGATTTTAGAGACACCTAGTAAGTCTATCCATGCTTTATTCCCAGGCATTGTTCAGTCTTTTTTTTTTAATTGATATTTTACAAAGAGGAAGGGAGAGAGATAGAGAGCTAGAAACGTCGATGAGAGAGAAACATCGACCAGCTGCCTCTTGCACAGCCCCCACCGGGGATGTGCCCACAGCCAAGGTACATGCCCTTGACAGGAATCGAACCTGGGACCTTTCAGTCCGCAGACCGACGCTCTACCACTGAGCCAAACTGGTTTCGACGCATTGGACAGTCTTACAAGGTCAGTACATCTCGGGCCATCTCCTTTTTTTACCTTTTTAATGATTTAACTTTCAAACACACACACACACAAATAAATAAATAACAAAAAGCACTGTATCTATTCTATTTTCCTCTTTATTTGCACATTCTCTTCTTAATCATTAGGATACTTCAAAAAAAGGGTATTCAGTAAGAAAAACTACAAACTCAAGTCATCAACAGCATAATTTCTACTTGCTGTGAAGTAGATACAGTAGAATTTTGCCTCAGAAGCTCAGCTCTGACAAATGTGACTCTAGTGCAGTGTGGATGGCTTATAGCCTTTAGAGTAAGACACATCAGGGAGATGAGGCCAGGCAAGTAACAGGGACAAATCATAAATTACTTCACAGACAACACCAAGGGATTTATACTTCCCTAAATGCTGAGGACACAAATAAAAAAAAGATTTAAGCAAGCAAATGAAGGGTGTGATGAAATGGCACAGTGATGAGCGCATCAACAAAAGTCTGCTGAGCCTGGCCAGTGTTGCTCAGTGGTTGTGCATCGACCTATGAGCCTGTAGGTCACGGTTGGATTTCAGGTCAGGGCGCATGCCCAGGTTGTGAGCTCGATTCTTAGTAGGGCATGTGCAGGAGGCAGCTGATCAATGATTCTCTCTCATCATTGATGTTGCTATCTCTCTCTCCTTCTCCCTTCCTCTCTGAAATCAATATATATAATTTTTATTTTTATTTTTAGTTGTAGGATACACCGAGTACTTGCATCTGCCCCCAAGCACTGCCTATATTTACGCTAGACCTCCAGGAGGCCAAGGCACCATAAGACACTGCCTGCACACATCATCCAAGTGACATCCCAGCTCTGAGCAAAGGAAATAATAAATGCACAAAGCTACTAAACTCAGACCTAAAGCATTCTCTTAGCTCAGAGGTCTTGCATCTCTGCCACTTAATTTTTCTTGGATTTGTTTGAACTTGTCTGAGTCAGTTCTTAGAAGTGCAGTGCCAAGCCCATAACACATTCACGTTACGCACCATTAATCCGAATTATGTACTTAAAGATGTGTTCATATTTAGAGTTGGTACAAATACAATCTGTACACATACCAGTTCTCTTCAGAAAAGGTTTAATTTAGCAATGGGTTTCCTTTTTACTATCAAGACATCAGTAGACGAACACTCGATGTATTTGTCCTTGCACATGTAAAATATTAAGTGATACCAAATAAATATTGTCTGATTTAGCATGTTCCCACAAGAATAGCTCGCTACTTAACTGCCGTATACCAAATTAGTCCCAAATAATTCAGTCTCTAGTCAACAGTCTCTGGGAAATCAAGTAAGACAAAAATGAACCTTTATTTTATCGTTTCTGAAAGGGTCCGAATTTAATTAGCCGCTAAAAATGAAAGAGAACATTGAGCTTCAAGTGTTGCTGCACATTGTAAGCCATGAGGATTCCTTTCATAGCAACGATAATTCTTTTCTTTTTACATAACCACTCACTCGAGTCCAACATTTTAAAATGTAATATTAAAATGTCCTGTTTATTAACAGAAAATGCTTTGTCATATGGCAGTATTTTTACTTAACATCAATGGGAAAATTTTATCTAAGTGAACTTCATATATATTTCACAAGAGTATACTATACACATGTAAGTCAATAATATGGAAATATAATTATTTGTGGGTAAGAACACCCTTGAGAACTATCTGATGAGCTCATGTGAGAGTTTAACCCTTCTACTAAGGGTGGATTTAATTGCTTGTACACGCATGTAAAACAGATCAGCACACATATAGAATGGTCTCCAGGATAAATAATTAGTCTTTCTTTTCACTGGAAATTATCACTGTTGCCTAATCAGTGACGATTTGTTCAAAGAGCGCTTCCAGGAGGTCAGTGACACGTTCTAAGTAAAGGAATTCACTGGAAAACTTAATTTGTGTTGACATTTATAGAACGCACACTTTGCTTCTGCGACTTCCATTTGTATAAATTGTGGAAGAAATTTACCGGATCAGATTATTTATATGCACGGTGATTATGCTAGAAATTAATATCGCAACTAAGATACTACCACTCAAGAATTTTTTTTTTTTTTGGCATGAGGAAAAAAGATTAAGGGAAGAGAGTGTTTTTACAATCCAACATATACAATAAGTAGGCTGTTTCCTTTATTTTTGCTCCCCAGGAGATCCGTTCAGCTCCAAATGTTCAATGAATAGACATTATCCTAAGACAGCTGTGGACAAACTACAGCCCTCGGGCCGGATTCGGCCCGTCCGGCTGTTCTATCCGGCCCTCGGAACCCAAAGAGCGGAGGGTTCTCTTGCTCTCCCCTCCGTGCCTTCACCAGCAGCCCAAGAGGAGAGTGCCAGCATGGTCAGGTTGCTTTTGTTCCGGCCCTCCGGTCCAGTTTAAGAACCCATTGTGGCCCTCGAGTCAAAAAGTTTGCCCACCCCTGTCCTAAGAGCACCATGCTTTATTCTCAGCAATTATGCAAGGTCATCCAATGGCACCATTTTGAGGACACTCTTTGAGGATGAAAGCTAAGCAAATCACATTTCTCCCTCTGCCTCAGCTGTCTCGATCATAGTTTCAGATCTACATTTCATCCCTACTATGCTGTGTTTCTTCTCTTCCTGTTATAATGAGCCATTTTCTTTCCTTTTCCTTTTTCAGTTTATTTATTTATTCTTCTCTTTCCCATCACCCTCTTCCACCTCCACCCACATCCCTTCTCCCCTGCAGTCGCCATACTGTTGTCCATGTCCAAGAGTTCTTCCTCTTTATTGACCCAGTTTCAGGTCTATTTTTAAAACCATCTCCATATATTCCTCTCCCTTCTTAGACAGATGAACAAATTAAAACTCGGAACTGTAATCATTAAAGCCACACAGCAAGAAAGCGACACAAACAAGACACCTCCCCGTTGAGTGCATTTCCGTTTTTACCGAAAGTCTCTCACATCTCCGGAAGTGTATGCCCATGCATCTGTAAGGAATAAGTTTCTAAGAAAAGAGCACTTTGTATGCCACGCTGGAAACCTGCCCCCTAAATTATGGCACTAAGAATCCCACATCATATCTGAAAAGCACTTTAGAATTTACCAAATGCTTTCATGTAAATCATCGCGATCTTTGTGATTGTTCAGCGCCGGGTCCTGTTGGAATTTATAATTATAAAATAGAAAAGGCATAGAAAAAGGCCAACACGCAAGGCAAAAAAAAAAAAAATCCCAGGGAGAAAAGTTAACGCATGTTGGGGGGATATTTGGTTAAAGAAAGAAGGCCGAGCGGTTCAATTGGAAATATAAAAGATAATTATAGAGCAGGGGACCGAAGGAGGCCTTTTACCCTCACCACAGGCACATGGGAAGGAAAAAGCGCCTATGAAATTCAAATGAGATATTTAGAACTCCCTGCAATCAGCGTGCTAGCCAACCAGGAGCCTAAAAATAAATCCGTTAAACTTACATATGAAGTTACAGCAGAGGTCCATAATAAATATAATTCCATGGGCTCACAGCCACCGTAGAAGGACTATTCCAAGGCCAAATGTACCTGCGTCCTTAGGGATAATCAGAAAGACCCTGCACAACATCGACATAGCAAAATGTTGCTGAGGATGAACATAACCCAGAGGTGAGGAATCAGCATCCACTTAAGCAAAGAACGGAAAGCAGACAGTGTTAACGTGAGTCAATACTCCCCGTCAAAAAGCTTGAAGATACACGCGTGAAGATGATGGGCAAGAAAGAGGAAATTATTAAAGAAGAATTATTTCATAACACGACGAAATAATTTTTAGGGAATTTACTAAGAGGAAAATGGGAGGGCAGCAATGACACATCATTTTGAATATAAGGATTCTAACCATCAGCTGACAGGCAGAAGTGTCTGTGTCATTGGCTAACGGAGTTAGGTAATACAAGATGGATTAATACACAGGGCGGGGCGGAGAGGGGAGGGACAGAATGGGGAAAAATTGGAGATTTTTTAAAGAGGAAAAATAGAGTTTGTGGTATTTTTACAAGATGTATGAATTCTTCCCAGATTGGGTTGCTTCGTGGTAAGAAAATGCCTCTATTATAATAAAAATGTGCTATAAATCCCTGACGCTGACTAGGCTTTAAAATAGATGGCCATCTGGATGGGATGACAGAGAAGGGGCTATGCCTAGAGAAGTGGGAAATAATGCACCTCCTTGGGTTCATCTTAGCAAGGGGATTCTTTATCGGCATCTTGTGCTGCCGTTCCATTTCCATTCCGCTCTCCCGGCACGGTCCCCAGTTTTCACGCTCTATACTTAGCTGCCCCCTTTTTTGGACACGTAGGTGAAGGACTTTCTCGTCTCTGTACCCATCCTATTCAGTGCGTCCTACTACCCTGCTGAAGTTTCATTTTTGTTCAATGTTTAAATAAAGATTCCACTGTTTTTATTCCCAGGATGCTCTCTTCTAATGCCTGCCGTAGTGATTATCCATGATGCCACCTGCCGAGTCTCCCCCCTCCCCCCTGAACTCCGGGTCCCCACAGACAAGTGGCTGTCCAACGGCCCACCTTAGGTCTCTAAAAGGTGTCTCCACCATTGTGGACTCTATTTCTCTTTCTTCTGCTATTTCTTCCCAGGTTTCCCCCTCTACTCCTGTATGGCTCCATCACCCTACCAGTTTCCCATCATGCAAATTTCAAGTCATCGTTCTTGGTCTCACACACTTGTACCCAATTTATCATTAAAACTGACATTTCTCTTTAAGAAAGAAATCATGGCCCTAAGAACCCAACCCATGTGTGGGGTACGGAAGATGATAGGAAGGTGTAGTCATGGAATGAACTCATGGGAAAGGCACACCACGAAGCCAGGGTTGTATTCCAGTTTATGACTTCCGCCCTCGTGGGAAATCACAAGCACACCTTCATGTGTCCTGCAGAAGCAATTCTGTGGTCCCTCCAGGAGGACAACATCCATCCTGAAGGTGGAAACGGAAGCTCATCATAAGTGACACAGAGTGTAACAAACGTGCTAAGATGAACCCGGGTGAACAACCACAACACATGAAAAAGGAGGTAGGCAGAACCAGAATGGAGAATCTTTTTTTTTTTTTTTACTGATTGCAAAGCTCTCTATTTTTAGGAAAGATTTCTTGGGCATCATTTGTAAGAAAGAAAGAGCCAGCAGGTAACACAACTTGGGTTATAACCCTGCTCTATAGGAGATCTCTCTCTCTCTCTCTCTCTCTCTCTCTCTCTCTCTCTCTCTCTCTCGGCTGGAGAGGACCGGTGAGAGAGCACGCAGGTGAGAGAGCGCACAGGGGTGAGCCATGACCTCGGAGGGCCCCATTCACATCACTGATGGACCTGAGATCTCGGCAGGGATAGGAGCTAGACCTGGAAGGTGGCTCTGGGCATTGGAAGGCATGTGGACCTGCTCGAGACAAAGCTTCCTAGGGCAGGATGTTGGGGCTAAACTGGTGTGGGACTTACACATATTTCAGCCCCAACCTGCAACTGGGTCAGTCCTGAGCTAGGACGATGCCATATCTATTTTTGTTAATATATGACTGCTTCAAGAGGCACTGGAAAATCATATAGATAAACACACATTTCAAATACTTAAAGAATTTAAATGAATTCAATACAGTGTTGCCCTGTCTGGTTGGCTCAGTTGGTAGGTATCATACCTTACACCAAAAGGTTTCAGGTTCGGTTCCTGGTCAGGGCGCAAGCTTAGGTTGTTGTTGGGATTCCCAGTAAGGATGCACCGGTGAGGCAGCTGATCGATGTTCCTCTCTCACATCAATGCTTTTCTCCCCCTCACCCCCTCTCTCTTCCTTCTTTTCTCTCTAAAACCAACAAAAACATATCCTTGGGTGAGGATTTTTAAAAAGACAGTGTTTTCACAGCTTCAATGTTAGCTTAACTTTCTTTTAGAAAACTGCAGCTTATGAAGTTTCGTGAAGAATGTTGGCTTTGAGAGTCTGCTGTGGGGTTCGCTTCTTTACCAAACATCCCCAAGTGTTGTCTTTGACCCAAATCCATACAAAATAATCTCAGCGTTATGTAATTCTAAAACCAAATCTGAACAACCTCCCATTAGGATTTCAAATATAGACTCTCCTGGTACCCCCCTTAAGATGAAAAATCAGAATGGATTTCCTTACGCAAATAGATCCTATATGAATCACAACAAAGAACCTTCATTACTCATCACTTTGTGCTTTTTTAAAAATCTTCCTCTCTTAAAGCATATTTAGTTAGACAAGTTTTTTGGCAAGGATTCTAAGGAAAACATTAATTTCAATGAAAGGCGATATTGAGACTGGAAACTTTTTCACCACCTGGCAAATGTCAATGTGTACAACACAATGTTTTCAAAGGGGGGGGAAAAAAAGATTCGCATGGCAGAAATAATCATCAATGCCCATGCGCACCGTAGGAGTCCTCTTGCTGTGCAGTTCCTGGGAAATGTAATTAGCAATGGCATTCTGTGCTGAGAGCAGTCAGCACTCTGATTCTGAGCCTGTAACCCAGACATTGGCATTCGAATCAGCCCACACCTAGCACGTGGGTACTCCCCGAATGAATACCTATTAAATTGTTCCAAATAATCGTGTTCATTTCCTGCGGAGTATCTACCCAAAGCCTAATAATATTCCCATGGAACCTCAGAGAATTTGCTCTCTTGGGTTTTCACGTTTTCTAAGGAGAAATTGTGTCTGTGAAGTAATGATCAATCTTGCATTTCTACTGTTGAAAGTCACTTCTCACCCTCCTGGGCACTGTCTTTGTGTCTATGCAAAAAAAAAAAAAAAAGTTAGGGACCCCTTGCCCTAAGCTAGTGGTTGGCAAACTCATTAGTCAAAAGAGCCAAATACCAACAGGACAACAATTAACATTTCTTTGGAGAGCCACATTTTTTAAACTTCTTCTAACGCCACTTCTTCAAAATAGACTTGCCGAGGCCGTGGTGTTTTGTGGAAGAGCCATCCTCCAGGGGCCAAAGAGCCACATGTGGCTCTCGAGCTGCAGTTTGCCGACCACGGCGGCCCTGAGCTACTAAATCCCAAGTCAACACACAACTGTGATTTCTCAGTCATCAGATGGGACCGCACCTCATCCTACCCCGTGACCCAGACACGCAATTTTCTTTAAATAATGGACCACCATCCCATTTCTCAGTAGAGAAGCAGGATTTAGATCAGAGGGCCAGAGCAAAGTGAGATTTTAGGAACCAAAAAATTCAAAGAGAGAAAAAACAAAAAACAAAAAAATCTTTAAAAACATTGTCGTGTTCATGTCTTATATTCAACTAGAATTCTACTTGAAACAGTCATTGAAAATCTGGCTGTCACAGAGGTGAGAACATTACAATCCCATTTGATGATTTGTTCGATTATTACTGGTATGTACCCAGGTCAGTGATTCCTGGGACATAATATAAATAGCATCCCAGTGGTTAAGGATGTAGCATAGACAACCAACATGCCTACGTCCAAATCTGAGGTCTGCTTTGTAGTCATTGTGAACTTTAGCTAAACCAAGACTTAATTTTGTTTTACTTTTCTCTGCCTCAGTTTCTTGCGTGTAAAATGAGGCTAATAATGCCTACCATCGAGCGTTGTGCAAAATTAAACAATTTAATACACAACAAAACAAAAGGAAATTGCCTAGCAGAGGAGGAAAACATTAATAAGTCTTAACTATCATTTTCATTATTAGGACACGTTAGTATTTCCCTGGGAACTGAGCGTGCGTGTCTGATGCTACAATAAAACTGATTTATCTCTTACCTCAGCTCCTTCTCCATGTAGAATGCATCATTCTAAGTTCTTATATCTCTGAGAATAACTATATATTAACCTCGTAATGCAGTGATGGTTTAAATTCTATAAAATGTAGATTCTCAGTCATTTTTTTCTTGGAAATCTGTGAACAGTGTCTTAACTTAGCTGAGAATAGCACAGCAGACTGATTAGTGTCTCAGCCCAGAGTAGGTATGTGACAGATCTAAACAGCCAAATAACATATATGCATAGGCTAGAGATACAGACAACAGTGTGGCGAAGGCCAGAGAGAAAGAGGGGTGGGGGGTGTGAGGTCTGAGTGGAGGTGGGCAAAGTGAGGGGAAGTGAGGACACTGGAAGGCTGTCAGCACTAAAGCTAAAAAAAATCAAGCCAATGAATTTTTTTTCTCCTAAAAAGTTAAAGACAGATCTCATTGTTCCTTTTTGTAAACTTCTTAAACGATTGTGTGTCTCGGCTTCTTCACCTATAAAATGAAGGTAGTAACAGAACTTGCTTTTTAGACTGTTGAAGCTTATATGAGTTCATACAGTGAAGGTAGAAGACAAGTGCCCAACAGTAGTAACCACTTGAACTGTTAGCTGTATCCTCAGCATTTGCATTATCTACAACTGGGGTCATGTTTCAAAATAGCTTGTCCCAAACAGATTTTTAACCCCAAGCCCTGTTACCTACCGTAGATTCTTTATATTAATCATAATCACATCATTCTGATTTACATATGCTACATGACCATATCCTCTTCTCTCCCAAAGTAAACTTGCCTTCATTGGCTGATGAACTACTAAAACCCGGTTGCCTAAGCTCATGCAGACTTGAGTTGGGACAAAAAAAAGTTTCCTGTTTGCTCCAGTGTGACCTGGAGCTGTTAGTCTGTGGTCAGAACTTCCCACACATGCACTTCCAGTCCTGCATTTACCATAGAGGCCAAGACCAATCAGAGCTAGGAGTCAAATGTGTGACGGTGGTGACACCACGAGGCCACGTTCAAAGACTTCCTCCAAACTGCAGTGCCATCTCCTCCCTGTCCAGCCATTGACCTCGCAGTGGAATCGGTAAACAGAAGAACCTAAGCATCTAGTCCAGCCGTGGGCAAACTACGGCCCGCGGGCCGGATCCAGCCCGTTCGGCTGTTCTATCCGGCCCGGGGAGCCGAAAGAGCAGAGGAGGGTTCTCTTGCTCTCCCCTCCGCTCCTTCACCAGAAGCCCAAGAGGAGAGTGCCAGCACGGTCAGGATGCTTTTGTTCCGGCCCTCCGGTCCAGTGTAAGAACCCATGGTGGCCCTCGAGTCAAAAAGTTTGCCCACCCCTGATCTAGTCAAATAACCAGTAATCAAAGGTGCAAGAAATCCCAGGTGCTTTTGAATTCTGCAGGATAATAACGTTTCACAGAGTCACATTTTTAAGCCCAAAGTAAATGACCTCATTGTTTCCTGAGATCAGACTGAGAGGAAGAAGTGAATTAGTTATTTCACATTTGACTAAACCATGAAACATGCATGAACCCCATCGATCTCTCTTTCTCGGTTAGAACTCGATGAAATAATACATATTCAAATAAAAATAAAAATAAACTAAAGTCTGAAGCAAAGTGGCTTCCAAATAAGCCTGCAAATCTAAAACGAGAACACCAAACGCATGATGAATGAGAGTGATTATTATTGGTCAGAATAGGTTAATAATTAAGCTAAAGTCAGACACTGAATTCCCAGATAGAGCCGGAGACTCGCTTTGTTCCCGGGGACTCGGGCTGAATCCCAAGTCCCAGCTGCCCGAGGAGCGGGTGCCACTGGCCAGGAGGGGGGCGCGGGGGGGGGGGGCCGAGGGCCAAGCCTCGTCCGATTCCATCACAAAGACGGGGAACGCTATTCTGAGCGCTCTCCCCGCGGGCGTGGGCGCGTGGCTTCATCTGCGTGTCAGCTGTGTCCCGTGGCCAGCTGCCTAATGAGGGCTCTCCGTGCTGGGGATAATGATGAAGGGGAGACACGTTTTTAAAACCACGTGCAGCTTCCCGAAGCAGGTGATCCTAAGGGTGGGAGGTCGGTGCACAGCACAGCCAGCGCATCGGATACGAGTGCTTGACTCTTTGGGGGCTCAGCTTATAAGGTGCCTATTGCAGTTCTGGTTTTGCAAAGCATGGATGGTCTTGCTCTAAGGCAGTGTTTCCCAAACCTCTCTCCTGAGGAGGATCACCTGGTGGAGCTGTTAAACTACAGATTCCTGAATCCCAACTAAGAAGTGCTAAACTAGAATGAGAGCACTGGTTAAGTATACAATTTTAGCTTAGAGCACTAGTTAAGTATACAATTAGAGCACTAGTTAAGTATACTAAGCTTAGAGCACTAGCTAAGTATACAATTGTACCTATATGTTCCCCAAAAATTCTAGGTTAGCACTTTTGAGTTGGGACTCAGGAATCTGTAGTTTAACACCTCCGCCAGGTGATTCTTGTCAGGAGAGAGGTTTGGGAAGCACTGCTCCAGGGCATACATTATGGCGAAGATCATCGCCAGGCCATCGCAGAGGGATATTTTATGTTTAAAGGCTTTAACGCTCCTAAAATGTTTATTTTTTTAAGTACAAAGGAGTGCCACAAATGAATTTTCTCCTCATTTAATAGAGATATTCACCTCCTACTGCTGATGCAAGCGGGTTGTTGTGCCCATATATCTAGACCTGCCGTGGGCAAACTACGGCCCGCGGGCCGGATCCGGCCCATTCAGCTGTTCTAAACTACTGAAATAAAAAATTTTAAAAAAAGACCGTACCCTTTTATGTAAGGATGTTTACTTTGAATTTATATTATCTCACACGAACACTCCATCCATGCTTTTGTGCCGGCCCTCCGGTCCAGTGTAAGAACCCATGGTGGCCCTCGAGTCAAAAAGTTTGCCCACCCCTGATCTAGACTGATACAGCCAACGGCCACATCACGGTGTCAGTGGTCTCAAAAGTTTATAACGGAGCTAAAAAAAAAAATGCCCACTGCCTCGTGCCGTTATAGCCATGTCAACATCACCGGCTGCATGTTACCCCATGTGTGTGACAGTCCCGCACATACAATGACAGTCCAGCACATACAATGACAGTCTAGCACATACAATGACAGGGTAGCACATACAATGACAGTCCAGCACATACAATGGCAGTGTTAGGCCACACCACCCAAGTTTCTCTAGCAAACCCTGTGGTGTTTGCACAGCGACAAAATCACCCACGACGCATTGCTCAGACCGCATCCCTTTGCGAGCAGTTCATGACTCTACTTCAATACATGCACGTAGCCCTAGCTAGTGTGGCTCAGTGGATAGAGCATCGGCCTGCGGACTGAAGGGTCACGGGTTCGATTCCGGTCAAGGGCATGGACCTTGGTTGCGGGCACATCCCCAGTGGTGGGCGTGCAGGAGGCAGCCCATCCGGGATTCTCATCATTGATGTTTCTATCCCTCTCTCCCTCTCTGAAATCAATACAAATATATTTTAAAAATAAAATAAAATATCGTATTTAAAATACCAATAACAGCCCTAACCAGTTTGGCTCAGATAGAGAGTCGGCCTGCAGACTGAAGGGTCCTGGGTTCGATTCTGGTCAAGGGCATGGACCTTGGTTGTGGGCACATCCCCAGTGCGGGCCCGGTGTGCAGGAGGCAGCTGACTGATGTTTCTAACTCTCTTTCCCTCTCCCTTCCTCTCTGTAAAAAATAAATAAGATATATTTTTTTAAAAAAAAAATACTAATAACAAAGTAGGTTTTAAAATAAACGCATGCATGTATAGCTCTCGTTGTATCTGGTTCCGCTGGGCCGCTGTCTAAGCGCTCCCTTCTATTCCAGTGCTTCCTAATTAGTTTTCCCTCTTCCTCAATAAGTCAACTCCGGGTCAGAGCACAATTACCCGCGATGGCCACGGGGCCTGCACAACAGACACAGCCTCTCCCCGGCCTGTGACTCCGCATTCTACAGCATTCGGGGAAACGCCAGAGTTGCAGTAAATATAATATCAAATGAGAGCTGTGCTTGCTTTCTTTTCTTTTCTTTTCTCGTCTTCAGAGAAGGGAGGGAGAGACAGAAGCATCCATGATGAGAGAGAATCATTGATCTCACACTCCCCCCATCAGGAACCAAGCCACAACCCTGGCATGTGCCCTTGACCGAGATCGAACCTGGGACCTTTCAGTCTGCAGGCTGGTGCTCTATCCATTGAGCCACACCGGCCGGCCAGGGCTTCGAGCTGTGCTTTCTTGCTTTTTTCTGTGAGACTGAAGGGAGGGTTTTACTTCTGTTTCTGTAGGTGATCCATTACATGTTACAGTGACAGTGATTGAATGATAGATTGATGATTTTTTTTATCCAACTATTAATTAAAATGGCTTATAATACATCTTTTTTAAGAAACTCGAGTGAAGTAAAACACAATATCTATCCCTCTCCCTTCATCTCTGTAAAAAAATCAATTAAAAATATATTTAATAAAAAGGCTGATCTGGAGAATCTTACCAGGTGAAGATAAGGCAAAGCAATGTAGATATCAAAATCAGAACTTGGTTGAACATTGCAGACTGTGTACGCTGAATGGCTCTGTGCAGATCGTTCTAGAATAAGACAGAGAAGCATATTTTTAAATGTTGATAACTATTGAATATTCATGAGTTTCATTACATTGATTACCGTGTAGTACGTTTCAGCTATGTTGTGCCTACTCAACACATATACTTTCAATGGATACATCAACATATTTTCATTTTTGCCTGTGTCAAAACATACCTTACTATATAATAGATTTAGACGTATCCATTAAAACTCATCTGAAGAGGAATATTTGATGACATACGAACCTTTCCATACAGACTAGTATATTATAAAAATTCAAATCATAAACTTGAACATACAATATGGTAGAATGTAGTATCTGCGTGTGTTAATAGCAAATGATAGGATATAAATGATTACTAGTAATTAGTCTGTGTGGTAGAATGGTAGATTTTCATAATATTTTACTTGCTAGCTCCCAGTTCATCTCAAAATGTTTCATAGGAAGCTATTAATAGTCTTAAAATCAATAGAGCAAGAGACCACTTCCCCAATATAAAATCCCCATGAGCGATCATGAATTCTGCCTCCACCACACATTTCACCAGAACTCTTATAAAAACAAAAAGCTGTCCTAATTGGTGTGGCTCAGTGGATAGAGCGTCGGCCTGCGGACTGGAGGGTCTTGGGTTCGATTCCGGTCAAGGGCATGGACCTTGGTTGCGGGCACATCCCCAGTGGAGGGTGTGCAGGAGGCAGCTGATCCATGTCTCTCATAAATGTTTCTAACTCTCTATCCCTCTCCCTTCCTCTCTGTAAAAAATCAATGAAATATATTTTCTAAAAAAAGCTAAGCTGAACAGAATTTCACCTCTCAGCCCTCACTTTTCTTCTGAGCAAAGCCAAAACCCAAACAAATACACACACAGCAACAAATGAGAGGAAAAAGAAGCAAAGCACAGAAATGCAATGGAAAATGCACCCAAGTGAACACTGACAGCCCCCCCACCCCCTTCTTCCCGAGGACTGAGGAGCCATTTCTCTCTTGGTTAGACTATGTTTTCCACCAACTAATACCACAATTTATCAGGGGGTTATTTTTCCTGGTGTGTGTTTTTCATTAGCAACCTAGGTTCTGTCTGTTCAGTGACATAGGTTTCTGTTTCTTCATTTCGAACAGCTAAGACAGCTCAGTGTTTCTGAAAAACACCCCACGGCCCACACTCGCCCACGGTTTGGCCACGGATTTTTCCGGAGACAAAGCGGCCACTAGCGTGGCTGTTTAGAAACACTCATCCGGTGACAAGGTCTCAAATGTTATCCAAACATGCCTCCGGCCAACGCTTGGGTCATAATTGCTGTTTAAAAAACCATTTAGAAGAAAAACAAGTTTGCCTCTGGAAAATTTTAATTTCAGTGTAACAAAAGTCATCATACTGAGCCCTTAACGATGTTTATGCCTTCTATAGACACACATATTTATGTCAGTATATGCAATTTTATTTACCGTATTTGCTGGCGTATAAGACGATTTTTTGGCCCTGAAAAATACCATATTTGCTGGCGTATAAGAGACTGGGCGTATAAGACGACCCCCTAACATTTCCACTCAAAATACAGAGTTTGTTATATACTCGCCGTATTAGACTACCCCCCACTTGGAGGCATATTTTTCAGGGCCAAAAAATCGTCTTATACGCTGGCAAATACGGTAATTCTCCCAACAAGCTTGGTATGTGGACACTTTTATTCTCTTTTGAAGATGAAGAAATTGGCAAAGAAATGGAACCTCTTAGCTCTCCTATCAGAGCGATGAGCATATAGTGGGCTTTTATGGACATGTATAGAAGGAATGACTATGTAGCAAATGTCTTAGAGCCAGCTGGCTGCTAAGTAGTGACCTCTGCCGTAAACATGTTTTGATCATTGTTCTGCATCAGTCCTACCCAACAGCGAAACGGGGGACACTCTGAACTCTGCACCTTTTCCTTCTTGCTTCTGTCTGCCCCTCCTAATATCCCAGTCGCAACCCAACCAGAGTGACAAAGATGGCTTTCCGCGAGGAGCTCCCCCGCCTCCAGTATGGTGCCTTTCAAACACCACAATTTTTAGGCTACATGAGGCCCAGACAGTTATAGGGACGGACTCCATGACCTGTGGATCCCGAGAACCAGGGCCCCATCACACAGGAACAGGTCACCCAGAGGGGTCATTTGTCTTCGGAAGGTGGACTCCCTCATGGGACCCATTCAAACAGCCCTGGGCTTTGGGTTGGCGATATGTAGAAACTCGGAATCATGGTGGTTTACCAGGTCTCAGGGCCTGTTTTGCAAGTTTTGGTCCTGATTAGGGTACAAGCAGACTGTCGCTTACCTTCCTTAGCTTAGACACCCACACAACACATCACTTGAATTATTTGATAGCATTTTACCAAAACTCTTTCATTTTTACAAACAGATATCTAAGTAAAACTGTTTACTAAAATACTGAATTATTTAAAAGAAGTTTGCAAATAAAACATGTAGATATCTACCTAATAAAAGAGTAACATGCTAATTGGCCATACAGCCGCAACCCCAACAGCCAATCAGGAGTGAGTATGCAAATCAACCCAACAAAGATGGTGGGTTAATTTGCATATACAAGCACCTAGTGGCCGGTGGCATGGTGGACGCTTGCATTGCCGTCATGGCGATGACGCGGGCATTCTGTACCACCCCAGCCAGTCCAGGCCTTTGGGCAGAAAGGTAGCTGCGGCCAGAGCAAAGGCAGTGCCGGCAGCCAGGGGAAGGAAGGCCCATTCCTGCACGAATCTTCGTGCATCAGGCCTCTAGTTTAACTAGATCTAAACAAATCCTTATCGTATGAATTTATAATCTTGGAGGGAAAGCAGGTGAGAAGGAGTGAGGCAAAGACGTTGAGTCACCTTCTCTCTCTCTGTTGAATCTGAGCACTGAAAGTAGGACATGTGGAAGGTTGAAAAGATGTCTGCATTTGCATGTCACTTTCATACTTACAATCATGTTTTCCAAAGCATGTTTGGCCAGCCAGCAGTTCAGAAAGACTGGGACAAAGAGGTTCCTTAAGGCGGGCCAGAATATCTGAAAAACAAATCAACACGAAACTTTATCTCAAAGCAAGGAATCAGATCCAGCAGATCGAAAAGAAATGCAAAACAGAAGAAAGTAAGTTACTAAAGCCAATAGAACAACTTGAAACATGTGACAAATACATTAGACTCGTTAATTTTGCTATTTGTTTTTTAATGCAATAATTCTAACCAAAACCTAAATTCATTTATCTGAACTAAATTTTGATACTCTTTTAGCATTTAGATTTAAAGACATTACTGAAGTCCAATGACAAAAATATTATTTTTTTAAGATTCTTTTAGGACTTACTGAGATAACTTACTGAGACATTACTGAAGTCCAATGACAAAATTATTATTTTTTTAAACATTCTTTTAGGACTTACTGAATTGCATCAATGATTTCCAAAATGCAAGGAGCAGATATGATTTTTTTTTCATTCATTGTCTGATTCTTTCTTAGAGGAAAATTCTTTGGGAAATCATTACAGAAGAAGAAAGGCAATAATAAAGCTTGTGGGTGTCAGATATAATGACGCTAATTCCATCATTACATCTCTTACTGTGAGAGTTTGTTCTAGATATCCCCTCTTCCTTCTTTGCAACTTGGGGGGAGGGGAGGAGCAAGAACAAGAAGAGAAAGCTTCGCCTTTAAGACATTGCCCCTCAGTCTCGGGATTCAAACATTCTAGGTGACCTTGGGGAACCACGTTTAATTGAAATGACATTCACTTAGCCATTCAATCTCATCCCAGCCGCTCCTCTGGATAAATCGCCCAGGTGGAACTCATTGTCAGAAGTGAGCAACCCTTAGTCGTCTGCTCATCCTCTTCATTTCCCAAATACAACGCAGCGTGCTGGGGAGCTCAGTCCCCCCACAGACCCTTGCAACCCTGTCAAGGAGGAGTTGAAAGCAAAGCTGGCAGTGCCAGCGTGCCATTGACTCAGACCTCCAGGAAGTGGGTGCTCCACAGACTTGGACAAAGAGGCAAATTGCTGGCTGTCTGACTGTTGACAGCTTCCTTATTAAAGAGATAATTAGTCAACCCTGTGGTTAAACCGGAGCGAAGTGTATTCTCGGTGTGAGAAATGTGTACAAATAACTGGTTTTCCCTTGCCTTCTCCATCTTCTAATTCCACCCTACACGCAAGAAATGGAATAATTTCTAGTTGGTCTAGGCAATATCGGCGCTTGATAAAATGGCACTTCTGCATCATATATTTCTAGGAAGCATTTCATTTTGCTGTTATGCTAAACCTCCTAAGTTTTTATTTAATTTCACATTCCAGATCCCCCACTGATTTTGCTATTTATTTTTTAATACAATGATTCCAACCAAAATCTACATTCATGCATCTGAGCTAAATGTGTGTGTGTGTGTGTGTGTGTATATAACGCTAAAATATATATACATAATATGCTAATATATATGCTAATATATATGCATATATATCTAAATGCTAATATATATTAGCATTTAGATTTTAAAGACATTGCTGAAGTCTAATGACAAAGTTATTTATTCATTTTTTTGAGATGCTTTTAGGACTTACTGAGATAACAAAGGGAACTGCGTTAATGATTTCCAAGATGAAGGGAATTCGCAAAATCTGTTCCCAGATGTTTCCCTGCCGAGAAAGAATAAATAAAAATAAAAGTCAGATACACCAAATCCCGTTAGAGAGGGGAATGACAGCATCTCAGAACCTCTCTAGCCTTGGGGATGCTTACGACGGCAGAAGACTGAGTCATTATAGAAAGGTGTGCAAAGGGGGAGAAATGGGACCATCTGAAGTAGGGTCTACAAGAAAAATAAAGTTAAAACAAGATAAAGAAATGTGACTATCTCAAAAATAAATAAGTAAATGGGAAATTTTTTAAAAAAAGGTATAGCAATAACTTTCGGCGATTATTTTTTTCTCTAAATGCAATTGTGCCCTCTCAGTTTTGTAGTAAGTTTAAGAAGCAAGCCCAGCCGGTGTGGCTCAGTGGTTGAGCATTGATCTATGAACCAGGAGGTCACGGTTCTATTCCTCGTTAGGGCAGATGCTTGGGTTGCTGGCTCAGTCCCCAGTAGAGGGCATGCAGGAAGCAGCAAATTAATGATTCTCTCTCATCATTCATATTCTTATCTCTCTCTCTCCCTTCCTCTCTGAAATCAATTAAAATAGTTTTTAAAAAAAGAAGCAAAAGAAATGTTCCAATAATCCTTGAATACTGCCCACCACACACTCTGATTCTATAATAATATTTCATGGGAGAAAAGTTACCAGTAAAAATAAAACAGGCTAACAAAACCTACGGAATCAATGAAAAACTGACTCAATATAATGTCTACTGTAATAAACATATTCACACACTGTAAGGCATATAAAACAGTTCCTAAACACACCACTTGTTAGCAACGTTCATTGCTTTTACACCAAGAAACCACAACGGAAGAGGTTTTCCAATCACCTAGACCAAGTGAATCAAGACTTAAGTCCCAGGGCCCAGTATGAGCTGCTCAGAACGTTGTCCCAAATGTTTTGCACCAATATTTCCCCAAACACCCTCCATTCTGGCCACACGTAAATATTAATCACTGTGTCCATTTCCTAGGTGCATTCCTCCCCCCTCTGTGCCTTTCTTAATTCCTTAAGTCTTACTGTCCCGTCTTTTCACCTTTCCTTAGTGAAATCACTGATTCAAGGACTCAGCACAATCAGCCAAGTTCTTCCTTTGCATCCCATGATTTGGCCTCTCTCTCTAAGTCCCCAAGGACTTTATTTGCACCTCACTAAACACACTTCTCACTCTGCCTGCTGCATAACTGCCTCCTACCTAGCCCCATTTTCCGATTGTAAACCCACAGAAAACAAATCAAAACCAGCTCACAGCTTGGAGCTCTTCCTCAAGCAGAGGCTCAATTACTATTGGTTAGATTGTGTTACCCAAACAAAGCTTTGCCAAAAATTAAGAGCACTCATTAAGATGATTCCTGATAGGCATGCTTTAATTCCTCGATCCTTTTTGCACGGATCGGGGGAAGAGGCTGAGGACAATAAAGAACCAGACCGTTGCCTCTGCTAGACTCCTGTGAGCATGCGCACAGTGGGTGAGTTACCCCGTGGGAATGAGCGAAGCCACCAAGGAGAAAATAACTACATTACTACCGTGTTTTTTAATCACATACTAGAGAGGCCCAAAATAATTAAAGTGGTTTAAAAAGAGCTTGCTTTACCCCCAAAGTATGCATTAGAAAGAGAGGAAAGCTGGATAAATATTAGTAATGTGTTCTATTAACAAAACAAAACAAAAAGAAGTCTAATGAAAACAGCTTACCTTATAACTGAGATAGCCCAGTAGGATGGTTTCAAATAGACTTATCAAGGCCACTAAAACCTAGAATATAAATTATACCTTAATGAGAAAATGCAAAAAACATTAAAATAACATACATTCATGCTTATAGTACTACATATTACATGCAACCTATATTATTTTCATGATCATTATAAAATTTAAAGTGAATAAATGTATAAATATGTGCATATATGAAAATTGTAAATACATATGTTTACATATATAGATGTGTATATACATAGATGATATAGGGAGTGTGCTAAGGCACGTTAGCTCATATACAGGTGGCAAGTGGCAAGTGTCCCCACCCAGAACGACAGCTTAGCTTTTGTCCTTTCTAATATGCTTTAATAAATCTTTTCTGATGTATCATCACCCAATGGGGTTGTGGGGGCAGAGTAGTGAGACTGGCCGGAGTTTGCATGACATGGAAAGAACAGGTTTTCTGGTGGGTGTTGTGCTAATACACACACGCTCACACACAACTGCCCACCACGGGTAACACCCCCAGAGCCTGAAGGTCATTCACCCAAAACAGCAGCGCCTTCAGGAAGGAAGGGACACGAGCCCCCCTTAAAGGATTCGGTCCACCCCATCACCCCCTTCAAACAGAGCCAAGCAGCGGCGCTGTGAACCCCACACAGAATGGTCCCCATCCCCCCTCAGGATAGAATTGGTAACCCCGGCCACTTATCTGAGTGTTCAGCTAACGGTTATTTGTTGAGATCCCTACGTGTTCCAGACACTGAGGACACAGGTAAAAAAGCAAACGTGTGCCCAGCCGACCTAGTTCAGGGGTTGAGCGTCCACCTAGGAACTGGGAGGTCACGGTTCGATTCCCGGTCAGGGCACAGGCCTGGCTTGCGGGCTCCATCCCCAGTGTGGGGCGTGTGGGAGGCAGTTGATCCATGATTCTCATCATGTATGTTTCTATCTCTCTCCCCCTCTCCCTTCCTCTTTGAAATCAATAATATATATTGCCGAAACCTGTTTGGCTTAGTGGATAGAGCATCAACCTGCGGACTAAAGGGTCCCAGGTTCACCGAAACCGGATTGGCTCAGTGGATAGAGCTTCAGCCTGCGGACTGGAAGGTCCCAGGTTCGATTCCGGTCAAGGGCATGTGCCTTGGTTGCGGGCACATCCCCAGTAGGGGGTGTGCAGGAGGCAGCTGGTCGATGTTTCTCTCTCATTGATGTTTCTAACTCTATCCCTCACTCTTCCTCTCTGTAAAAACTCAATTATATACATATACATAGATATACTTTTTTCTTTCTTTCTTTTTTAAAGCACATTGGAAATTGCCTTTGGATTAGCTGTTCAGGGATGGTGTATCAGGAATGGGAAAGTCAGTCAGGAAACGGGCCGGCTGAAGACCCTACAGAACAGAAAGCAGCTCGTGGGCGAATGCCAAGAAAGGGGCGAGAGGGCGGGTGTAGGATGTGCTCTGCTCCCCTCACGCTCTTTCACCCTCCAGATTAATTAAGCAAGAAAGCGAACCCATCTTTAATACCAACAGCTTCTCTCTGGGAATAGGGTTACATGGAGAAATCTGGGGCGAAATCAAAATGGCACATAACCTGCAGGCCCCATAGCGGTAGACTTCTGTTCACCCAGAAGATATGAGACCTGTGGAAAGAACAATAAGATGTCACTTTCCTAAAATGTGGGAAAGGCATTCGTGTTAAAACTGAAATTGGGGTTGGAAACATTTAAATAATGCTGGCATAAAGGGACAATAAAATATCAACATTAACATGAGAAAAGCTGCATGCTCTTTTAGTTTTTCTTTTTAGCAGTAATAATATCCATTTCTATTCCAGGAAACACCCTTTTACATTTCATCTTCGGGCTCATATTAATGATAAAAGAAAAGATAATGGCCTTTATTTGAAGAGTGGTTAAGGCAAGGTACAAAATCCTCAAACCCTTTATTAGTTGAATTCCCCATTGAAAATGCATTTAAGGGTCTTCTATCAACTCAAAGGTGTTGTTAATTTTACAGCCCTCACGACTTGGCATACAAATTCAACAGTGTTCACAATCCAAATAACTCAGATGATAGAGCACATTAATATCCCATGATTGGATTGGTATAAAATAGTTAACATATCACCAAAAATCTGTGAGTGAGGATATCGCATAGGACATTATACGGGACAAGGAGTGACTGACCTCAACTATCTCTTTAAAATCATTTCACCTTGACTCAAAAATTATTTATTGAGAGGGCAGGGCGGGGCTATCCTCCATTTTGTGTCGCTGGACCCTCACCCAACCAATCAGGGTCAGCCAAAGCAGTGACATCACCACCCCTATAAAACCCCTTGACTTGTCCAAGTTTGGCCTCTCGTCCGCCATGCTGTCGGTGTGAGTGGGACAGAGCCCGTGCCAGCTTGGAATTCAGGCTTTCTGCATTTGCCTCGGATTCGGCTCCCTGGTGGTCCTTGGGGATCACGAAATCTGGACACAACATTCATCCTCACCAAGAACACCATGGCTTTGCTAAAAGCTACTTTTACCAAGCTAACAGTATTTCCTTTGATCCGGGATGTTGTTTTCATAGGTCTTGAAATATCAGAGAGCATTTAAGTGTGAAGAAGACCTTGAAGAAAAGTATATTTTTAGACAAGACTATGTCATGTAGACAGTTGTGGAATCTTAGGGGGAAAAATAGGCATTTCTACAAATTTCAGATATATAAATTTCAATATATATGAGACCCTCAAAGGGAAATCCTATTCTTCACTCATCTACTAAGCATTACATTGGATAAATGCATAGAAAGAAATGTATAAATTGCAGTAAAAATACTAGTGCCCAGACAGACTGTCCTTTATACATGATATGTATCATTATATAATTTTTTATATAATTTTATATAATTATATAAATTATATAATTTAATTTTATTTTTTTAAATATATTTTATTGATTTTTTGACAGAGAGGAAGGGAGAGGGATAGAGAGCTAGAAACATAGATGAGAGAGAAACATCGACCAGCTGCCTCCTGCACACCCTCCACTGGGGATGTGCCCGCAACCAAGGTCCATGCCCTTGACCGGAATCGAACCTGGGACCTTTCAGTCCACAGACCGACACTCTATCCACGGAGCCACACCGGTTTCGGCAAGATTTGTGCGTTTTTAGATAATGTCCCAAACAAATGAGGAGGGACCAGCTGGCAGCTGGCCCGGCATTCCAAATGGAACTTCCACCCTATTGCCCAGAAGCCCGGGGGAAACACACCAGCCCGGATGCTAAGTTAGGCTCTGGTTGTAAAAGCATCCCAGACGCCCTAACATAAGCTCCGTCTCGGGCTGCATACCTTTATGTCTCTCACCTGATGTTTAAAAATAAGAGTCATTTCCCCATTTTTAGAGTGAGAAAGATGCATGCGGTTTTTATTTATTTGAGAGAGGAAGAGAGAGGGAGGGAGAGAGAGAGACATCAATGGAGAGAATCATTGATTGGCTGCCTCCTGCACGCCCCCCCCCTACTGGGGGGATGGGGGATTGAGCCCGCAAGGCTGGCTTGTGCCCTTGACGGGACTCGAACCTGGGAACCTTCAGTCTGCAGGCCGACGCTCTACCCGCTGAGCAACACCAGCTAGGGCCGTTTTGACACCTGCTGAAGAATTGTAAGCACCAGGAGGCAGTGAGTCAGTGCTGATGGCTCGGGCCTCCATGGAACTCGTGAACCAACCTGCTGAGTGTGTTCCCTTAAGCTCACCAGCACCCCCGAACCACTCACTACAGACCGCGGGCACCCCAGAATCTCTCATTGGCACGGTCTCCTGCATGAACAACAGACTTCCTCTCAGAGCCTATTCTACACGGAGCCCGGATTTCTCCTGGCTGCTTGTGAACTGCCATAATCCGATTTCTCAAACCTACGTCCTCCGTAATTACGGCTGAAGAATCTCGGTCGCGTGGCCCACAAGCTAATGGTAGGAAACCTTGTGCTCTTAATGGTCTCAAACGATAGCGTTGCCCTCTGCCGCCCTCCTGCCCTTTTACCCTTAGAGAATCTTCCCGTAACTCTGTGTGTGATGATGCTCAGGGCTCTCTGATGGACACACGTGTTAGTCGCAGGTCACCAGGTTCTGCAAACCCAGTTCTGGCATGTTTTCCAAAGGCTGTGTAGTGGATATCGTGGTTAGCGCCACGTGGGCAAAAACGTGTCATCCGTGGGGTGGGCACTGATGTCTCTCGGGGGTGGAAGCAGCACCCTTTCCTCGGGGGGGTTGGAGAAGCTGAGAGGGACCCCAAGGCCTCGGCCCAGCAGCCGTCAGGATGGGGCTGCAGGCGAGCAGGGGGTGGGTGAGGACCGAGCTGGTTTGGGGAGGGCACGGAAGAAGCCAGCTGGAATGGGGCCAATTGAAATGACCTCCCCGTAGACACCCTGACTGCGCAGGTAGGATGCGATCGATGGGCTACGCAGCCAGAGAAGCAGAGAAGGATCAGCCCCAGGTGTGGCGCCAGGTGGTTCTGGAAATCCTGGGGGGCCACGATGTAGAGGGTAGGGTTGCCTAACCACGATGCTTCACACCTGGCACTGACACAGAATAATACTGAATGTAAAAAAACACACAAATATTTGATTAAATGTTTCTCAGAAAGCACCGAGGGCCTCTGGGGGGAGTACAAGTGGGAGAAAATGGGGGAAATCGGGTGAAGTGTGTATTGAAGGGAATAAGAGACATGAAACAAGCCCTGACCGGTGTGGCTCAGTGGATAGAGCGTCCGCCTGCGGACTGAAGGGTCCCGGGTTTGATTCCGGTCTAGGGCATGGACCTTGGTTGTGGGCACATCCCCAGTAGCGGGTATGCAGGAGGCAGCTGATCGACGATTCTCTCTCATCGATGTTTCTAACTCTATCTTTCTCCTTTCCTCTCTGTAAAAATCAATAATATATACATATACATATATATATATATATATATATATATATATATATATATATATATATTTTTAATGAGAGAGATGAGACAAGTGGACCAATGGCAGACAGAGCAGGAATGCCAGAGCATGCAATCTCTTCACGGCCTGACAATCCCTGAGGGTAGGCAATGTTGCCCTCCCGGCTGTGCCCCCTTTCGCAGTCTACAGACACACGCTAACCACCCAACAAAGGCACTCAGAAATAGCCACGGGCTCCTTCAGGAAATAAATACTTCTTAAAGACACAGCACATCAATGATCACACCATCCAATTGCATTTGTCAACCATCAACTTATCTCGGAACCTTCTAGCAAACGCAGAATCGTCCTCGCTGTCCAGTCACCCAGAAGAGTAACCCGTGCATTTCTATGCTTAGCATTTCCATTTGACTTTCATCTTTTTATTTCATTTTTTTATATTTTCTTAGGGCAAACCTCCACAGGGAAATAAAAATAATAATTGCACAGAGGTTCGCCATCGCATCTGCTTCCTGCTCTGAAAGTTGTGTGAGATTAGGGAGGCTGGGCAGGGGTCCAAGGTTGTAATCAGATCAGAATGATCCCGGTCCCCTTCCCGGCTGCGTCCAGGGGAGGGAGAGACTAAAGTCCATCAACGTACAGCAATGCAATTAATAAAAGCAGCACTGTCATGAATAAAAAATAAGTTAAATCGATAAGCCATTTGCCTCAAATAAGATCAAGAGCTACACAAGCTAACTGTGCCCTTGACATAGTCATGGATGCTGGATTGATTCTATTCAAGAGGACACCAGCTAGTCCTGGCTGGTTTGGCTCAGTGGAAAGAGCGTCAGCCTGTGGACTGAAGGGTCCCGGGTTCGATTCTGGTCAAGGGCACATCTCTGGATTGCAGGCTCCATCCCCAGTAGGGGGGGTGTGCAGAAGGCAGCCAATCAATGATTCTCTCTCATCGGTGATGTTTCTATTTCTCTCTCCCTCTCCTTTCCTTTCTGGTATCAATAAAAATACATTTTTTTAAAAAAAAAGTACCAGCTAGACTATCACTGGAAATACCTACACAGCTGGTATACAGTAGAGTAATACATATAAATAAAGAACAGAAAGGTGGTGAGTGTTTAAAGAGACAGGCCCATAGTAAACAATTAACAGTGTTTTTATTAGCAGTAAAAACTTTATGGGCAGTCGGCCGGTATCATTAGCATCAGAGGAACAGACAGAGAACATAAGCAAAGATGTTTGGAAAGAACGCACACAGGTGGTATTCACGTTCTACCTGAAAGACAGATCGGTACCTAAAACATCCTTGGAAAACAACTGATTCTATGTAACATCCTCTAAAATTGGAACACAGTTCAAAGTAGTCAGAAGACCGTTATTGAGGGTCACGCCTTACCATTCATTTCCTTGCGACGGGCTTTCCAGCAGGACTCGGATAATGTATAACAGGCAGCTTAGTAACTTGAGAGAAAAATTGAACAGGCGTATTCTTAGGCCTTGAAACAGACAACAAAGAATTTGATTTTCATTGGAACTTAGTCCAAAAAAAAGAGAGACTAGAAAGGATTATCTAAAACATCATTAAGTACTGCACGTAGGTTGTATTTAGAAACTTCAGTGCCGTCATTGTCTGAACTCTGAAGCTCAAGGTAGCTCGATGTTAATTAGCTGAATTTGGAAACCAAGAGTGTGGTTGAAAGAAGGCTTGAACAGCAAACGACAGCCAACACTACACGCGGGGAGTGGTCTGGGTCTCACCGAAGCCACAAAGACCACGTCTCGTAAAGCATGCCTCACATACGTGTAAGCATTTCACACATCTATGAATTTGGGGGTAGATTTTAAAATCGAGCTGCTTACACATTCACGTGTTAAGTTGTAAATCTTGTACCTATAAATCAGAACGCCTTGCAGATTTTAATTATAGAGAGATTATAATCATGTCTATAACTATATATTATACTTCAGTGTAGTAATTACAAAATTGTAGAGAAATCATTATAGACTATTCTGGGAAGTACACACACACACACACACACACACCCATTTTTGAGTTTGACCAGTTGAAACTTACTTTCCCCTTTAGATTAAATATCAGTGAAGTCTTAATATTTTTTGGGGGGAGGGGATTAAGATTGTCATAGATATAGATATAGATGATATAGATATAGATATAGATATAGATATAGATATAGATATAGATATAGATAGATATTCATATATATAGATATCCATATATATAGATATCCATATCTATATCTATATCTATCCTGCAAAACCATGTAGATCATAGCTCTGCGGCCTGTAATACTTCATGACGATGAAAAAGAGCCATTAAGCAAAACATGCTTTAAGTCTGATGAATAGAAGCGTTATCGTCCCTACAATACTCAGGCAATATCTGAGTCGTGCAATATGAATAAAGCGGAGAGAAAGGCCATCCTATAATTATTCGTGAATACAATCTGGGAACAAAATGTCATTTTCACACTCGGCTACATGTGAGTGCATTTGCAATGACCCGTCTTGCTTCTTACATTAACTTGATTGGGGTGACACTGGTGGGCGCGGTCACACAGGTTTCAGGCGTGGGTCTCTATGTCACCGGGCCCGCATGCCACCTGGGGTGGTACTCCTTAACGGGACCAGGTTAATGCCTCTCCCCTGGGCAGCTTTCCCAGGCTGTGCTATCACAATGCTCTACTCATCGCAGGGTTTTCGCTTCCTTAGAAAGTCTTCTAGATTGTCCATGATATCGCCCTGGTTCCTCAGACCTTGTCTCCCCCACGTGACTGCTTAGCCAAAGCCACTGCCACGGAAATAGCCACATAAAGCATTTATCCTCCCTCTCCTGGAGAGAGGGGATTGTTAGCATCGAAACAGAGGAAACCTTTCACTCAGTAGGGGAGGAACTGATAGATATGTCGGTGGGGCCTCCATGGAAATCCTAAACCAGCAGATGAGAGAGGCGTTGGTTGTCATTAGTCTCCACCCCAAAGCTGACCTGCCATCAAAGCTCTCACCAGCGCGGCTCAAACACCGAGCTATTCCCTGTCTTCAGCGTTTGGCCAATTTCCCACAAGTCAGGTGGTTCCCCGTGAACCCTACAGAGACACGACTTAATTAAAACCATCCCCAGAGGATTCGGGGCTCCAGATTCCAGAGAGGGCATCCATCTCATTGGGGCGAAGCAGCGATTGTGGGGAGAAAACTGTATCTTGGCTCATTATAGGTGGCTTCCAAAAAAATACATGGTATGCCCGGCCAGTGTGGCTCAGTGGTTGAGCATCGACCTCTGAACCGGTTGAGGCACACACCCGGGTTGCAGCCTGTCCATCTCAGAGCATGTTCTTTTATTAACAGGCACGATTGGGGAGCAGTGAGCTCCTCTCTGTGGGATGAGACAGCTCTTTTCCCCGTTAGGATCAGCCACAACCACCGGAGCCTTCTCCTAAGAAGCCCTGGGTCCCATCACAGTTAAGCCATGGTGAGTCCCTCTCCTTTCAATCAATTTCCTCCACGTCTCTCCTCATCCCATCGGCTCACCTAGAATGCTATCTATTGATGTGGGATTTGGACAATGCAAGGAATGAGAAAAACCTGAACCCCCCACAGATGGAAACCCCTAGCACCTATATAATAAACGCCTAACATGCTAAGTGTCTGGTTGTCCGGTAGGCCACTCAACCAATCAAAGCGTAATATGCTAATGATTTGCAAAAGCCGCCCAATTGCTCGCTATGATGTGCACTGACCACCAGGGGGCAGATGTTGCTGGGGTCCAGCCAGCCCTCGGCCTGGCCTGTGCCCTCTCGCAATCCAGGCTGAGAGACCTGCCCCCCCCCCCCAGTGTACAAATTTCATGCACCGGACCTCTAGTTTCCTATAATTTGGCTGCCTGGCAGACAAGATTATCAATTGTTTGCCTCTATTTTAAGGATATTTTTCCAGAAGGATTGCACTGAAACTATTAGAGGTAAATAGATGTACACACACATAGACAGAGGAAATAAAACAGAGGGCTTACTTGATCGCTGATTTTTAATAAAAAATAACTTGAGTCTCTCTTTAAATGTGTTTTCATTCATGTAGAATTCAACTTGGACCCTGCAAAGAGAAAATAAAAACACAATTAACCTGAAGACCAATATATAAGGGAAAAAAAGCATTTGCCTTATATACTTTAGGTTAATCCCGAACATATTGTGAGAGGGAGTGACAGAGAGAGAGAAGAGAGAGAGAGAGAGAGAGAGAGAGAGAGAGAGAGAGAAAGAGAGAGAGAGAATTGGATAAAATACTGAATTTTTTGGAGAGAAGCAGTTACATTTATAGGCATAGTTCAGATGTCATTTGTAACTAAGCCAATTATTTTTATTAGTGGATGTAATGAGCGCTGTGGACAATTCAAAACAGCAGTAATGCAAATCAGTCTTTAATATGTATCTGCGGAATAAATTCTGAGTCGGTGTTTTTCAATGTTTGTTCACATCCTAAGAATCAAAGGAATGCCTGAAAAATTCAGTTGCAGAAAAACCAGCAGAGGGGCCGCATCAAAGTCTCAAGGAGCGGGGCCTCGAACGCATTTTCACGTAGTTCCCTTCACATTAGAAACCACGCTACAGACACTTTCCCTTCTGAGTGGTGTAGGCCCGTTTTTAAATAGACACGGAGCAGGGAAGGAGTGGGAATGCCAAGTAGAATGTGAAAGCCAACACAGATAGAAACAGGAATAGTTGCCCTCACGGTGTGGCTCAGTGGATAGAGCGTCGGCCTGCGGACTGAAGGGTCCAGGTTCGATTCTGGTCAAGGGCATGTACCTTGGTTGCGGGCACATCCCCAATAGGGGGTGTGCAGGAGGCATCCGATCAACAACAATTCTCTCTCATTGAGTTTCTAACTCTCTATCCCTCTCCTTCTCTGTGAAAATCAATAATTATATATATATATATATATATATATATATATATATATATATATATTAAAAAGCAACAGGACCAGTCAATTGTGATCGTGAAGTGTATATATTTAATCCTCTCCAAAATATCAGAAAAATAGCATTTAGGTAACGAATGCATTCACTTTCCCCTAAATTATTTCAACCTGCCTTTCGTGCCCTGGCATAATGAATATTTTCAAAGTACGGAGCGAAGAGAAAAATTATCTTCAGTGCACGCTGACTTGTTAATAATTATCATTGGAAATTTTCTTAGTCTCAAACGCATGTATTATACATTAGGATTGCACACCCAGCTAAGAAAGCATTTGAATGTTTAGACAAACCATGAAGAGTTCAGTTTTCCTAATATCAGAACATTCTGATAATACAACCCATGTATAAACTAGACCGTTTAAAAGTTTGGGGGTTTGGGGCGGGAGCACCCCAGAGAGATAAAACTGGAGAAAAAAATAACATATGAAGATGCTCATGTATTTTACAACTAACTCAGTACTCTGTGCTGTCTAGTCAAGAAGATTCGAGAATATTTAAAAAGCTGTCCCTTATGCCCTAAAAATAAAGGATCTTTTGTTATCTATTGTTATCTGCTGTACCTTCAAAAAACTAGAACGCTCGCTAACTCTCTCTACCCCTATCCCGGAAAGAAAACATTTCCATGCATAAACATATTGTCATCATTTCTTAAAATGCATGTCCCTTCTTTTGTCTCTCACTCACCTAATATGCTAAGCGAACGAGAGTAGAAATCAAGACTCTCTTGGTACTCTCTCTAGAAAGAAACCCTGGCAGTTGCAGTATCTCCCAGCAGAACGCTCTGTGCCCGCACGCCTCCCCCCCCCCCGCAAACACAGACGCACACACACACATACACGCTCACAGGTGCTACACGCACACCCACACATGTACACAGTCGTCCCCCAGTCTCTTGGAAACCCTTCCCTGGCTCTGGTTTCCTTGTTGATCAAATAAAAAGGCAGTTCGTCTTAAATACACTGACTGTAATACAGACGTCAGGCTAAATTAGTTCAAACCTGCTGTGGACACAAAGGCAAATCTGAGAGGACGTGTGGCTGTTACACAAGTAATTCACAGACAAGGCCATGTCAGTTTGCTTCCTTGGATTATCACATTGATAAGAATAGGAGCCCATTCCTCCCATGCTAGCTGGCGTTCAGTGCTGGCGATATAACAAGAGGCACGGTTCTAAACCAACGTTAGATTGTCTACAGCCTTGCTCAGAATAACGAGGAAATCTGGAAGGCGTCCCGTCCGAGAGAAAGTAGAAGGCGCTGGAGATGGTTGGTCTAAATAGGAAGAGAGAGCGGGTGTCTTTAAATGTTGAGGCGTCTGGCATTATTAAAACGAGATGACCCATAATGTGGCACTCTGTCGTATAGAACAATCAGAGAGAAAGAAAAATTTGAATGAGGTTACCCAACCTTAGAAAAGGCCATCCCTGTGGAGTAGAGAGCTCTCCAATATATATAAACTAGAGGCCCGTTGCACGAAGATTCCGGCAAAAATAGGCCTTCCTTTCCCAACTTCATTCCCTTCCGCCAGGAGCCTGCAAGTCCTCGCTCCCTGCCCTCCCCCTCATAGAAGGCGTCCCACCCCGCCCAGCTGCTCCACGCCTGTGTATGCGAATTATCCCTCCATCTTTGTTGGGTTAATTTGCATACTCACTCCTGATTGGCTGGTGGGCGTCGCAGAGGTATTGTCAATTTGCATATTTCTCTTTTATTAGTGCAGCTAAGCAAAAGGCCAGATAACAGCTTGCAAGGAAATGCTTTGTTTCCTGGGTGTAGAGACAATTTTGCATGGTGTGAGGTCTCTCAATAAATGCATTCCAAATTCCCCTTTTTGTTTTAATACTTTGGGAAGTAAAATAGTAAATGTCAGGTAATGCACTGCTGGATTCATTTCCTATATGTTAGGAGTTTTTCTGCAAGAGTCATAGCTAAGATTGATGCAAGCTATCACCTTTAGATTATTCTAGCATCTTCAAGTATGAACGGAAAAATTCTCCTGATGTGTCTATGCTCTGGAACCATTTTGAATACTATAGAGATTTTTTTATTATTATTCACAATCATCAATTTGGTCTAACACAATGGTTGGCAAACTGCGGCTCTTTGGCCCCTTGAGTGTGGCTCTTCCACAAAATACCATACTCGCCTGGGCAAGTCTATGTTAAAGAAGTGGCATTAGGAGAATTTTAAGTTTTAAAAAAAATTGGCTCTCCAAAGAAATTTCAATCATTGTGCTGTTGATACTTGGCTCTGTGGACTAATGAGTTTGCCGACCACTGCTCTAACAGTATCAACTGCCTTAATATTAATATTCATTTGCAGTGTGTGGGGGTTTTTTTTCCATTCTCCTCCCATTCTCTTTGTCTGGTTACTTGAATTTGATGTAAAAATCACACAGAGTGGTGTTAAAATGCAGTTTCCTTGCTTCGCCCTTAAAATTCTTTTGCAGTCTCGTTAAAGTAGGCCTCACCATTTTAGCAACAAAGCACATTAATTCTGGCCCCGCCTGTCGATGCATTCTTCTTTTAGAAACGCTATTTTGCCTTTTCCATTGCTAAGGCCCTGGACACTGTTCAGGACGCCAAACGTTGCCAGCCCTTTTCTTTGGGAACTCACGCCAACCTAGAACATCACCAGAGTGTCTCTCTTCTGCGTCTAACGGTCCGGTCCCTCTTCCCTTCCTGCTGCTTCCTGACTCTGCAGCCTCGGTCCTTGCATGAATCCTGTGACTGTCCTCACCTCCACCCAGGCCTCGCCTGCCAGGCCTCCGTGGCCTCCGTAGGGCGGCTCAGTGGATGCACGTAATTTCTACGTTCTCACTATTTCTTTGTGGGCGGTTCTCCTTGGGGAAAATCTACATGCGGATGGCAAGCGACAAGCCCCAGCTCCCGGTACAGTAGGGGACATGCAGGAGGCAGCCGATCCATGATTCTCTCTCATCATGGATGTTTCTATCTCTCTCTCCCTCTCCCTTCCTCTCTCAAATCAATTATATATATATATATATATATATATATATATATATATATATATATATTTATATATATAGCCGATATAGCCGAAACCGGTTTGGCTCAGTGGATAGAGTGTCGGTCTGCGGACTGAAAGGTCCCGGGTTCAATTCCAGTCAAGGGCATGTACATTGGTTGCGGGCACATCCCCAGTGGGGGGCGTGCAAGAGGCAGCTGATCTCTCATCAATGTTTCTAGCTCTCTATCCCTCTCTCTTCCTCTCTGTAAAAAAATCAATAAAATATATTTTTTAAAAAAAAAAAAAAAGAAAGAAATGTAATTCACATGATTTCAGTAACTTGCCCAAACTCATGGAGCTGGTCTTGGGATGAAACTGGGACGCAGATCTTTGCGTTACTTCTCGCCTCTCCCCGCCCATCAGGGAGACCCCTCCCCACTCGGAGAGCCCTGGGTGGTTGGTAACGTATCACAACAGAGCAGTGCAAACACCAGCGCGCCCAGGGCTGCTGAGGAGTGCTGCCCAGTCCTGCCCTGTGGCTCCTGACCCCAAACCCAGCTCCTGCCCACCTCCCGGCACCCACTCCCTCCCGACCCCCCAAAGCTCAATGACGTCACCGGCAGCCCTGGCAGGGAGGCCTCAGAGACAACAAATCCATGCATAAGCCCAGCAGCAATTTTTCATCTCCCCAAAATGAGTTTCCATCTTCACGCTCAAGTGCTCCCAGGGGTTGGCAGCCTTGACTGCAGGCACGGAAAACCCCTAATGCCAGGGTTCGACAGGTCCCGGCGTCTTTCTGCCCATCCCATCCCTGCTCTCTCATTCAGGCCTCACTCCCCAGGTCCCCCCCCTCCCCCCCAGGGACCAACGTCCCCTAAGGAGGCAGAGGTGAATTCTGAGGACCCTCCAGAGCACGCTCTGCACCTTAAATACAAAACCTACCATGATGTCGTGTTCTTTGGAAAGGGAACCTAGCTTTATGCACACACACACACACACACACTCACACACATGCACGCACATCCTCCCTCATCAAGCATATGCAAATACACACAAGGGTTAGCCACTGAACCATTACACGCACACACACACGCACACACACACATGCACACACATCCTCATCAAGCATATGCAAATACACACAGGAGTGTGCGTGAGCGTGTGTGTGTGTGTGTGTGTGTGTGTGTGTGTGTGTTTTGATGATGATGATGATGATGCAGTGGCCATGAGGGCAGCATCCGGGCGCTAACCACCCATCCATTTCCTGTCCTTGTGCGTAATGAGGACAGCCCCCAGCAATCGCATCTGTGCTCCTGTCACTCTGGTAATCAGAGCTGGCAGGTCGCTGGCAATCACAGTCCGCCGTTTCCATGGTGAAGCGCACCGCAAGTCCACCCAGGAGCGCGCCTGTGTTCAGGCCGCTCAGCAGCTAGAAAGCCCTCAACCCTCACCCTCACCCTCACCCTCACCCTCACGTGCCAAGTTCACTGGCAAAGCCCACCCACGCTCCGGGTATGCGTCCTCCCAGCGTTTAACCCGGCCCATCTCAGCGAGCCCAGGGTGGCAAAGGTGGAGGAAGCCAGAAGGGGTTAAGAGATGCATTTCTTCATCCTTGAATTGCAAAGAGGGTCTGCCTCTTTGCCCCTCTGCCCACACGCCTGCGGAGGGTGCAGGCCTGGGCCGAGCCTTAAACCGAGGAGGAGAAATGCACATGAGAGAATATTAAACTCATTTTTAGTCTGTTAATATCATAGAGTAACAACAGTACGCAGCATTTAGACTTCTCATAGGCCATGTGTGTTTACAGCTGGCACCCCAGGAAAAAAGAGATAACTAAATGCTTTAAGGAGGAGGAGGAGGAAGAGGAGGAAAAGGAAGAGGAGGAAGAGAAGGAGGAGGAGGGGGGGGAGGAAGAAGAGGAGGAAAGAAAAGAAAATGCTTTTTTTTAATTTCTCTGGCCTCAATTCTACTCTCATGACACACTCACACACATAGAAGCCCCCAAAGATCAAGTGGTCGGCAAACCTTGCCTCGCGAGCCACCTGCGGCTCTTTGGCCCCTTGCGTGTGGCTCTTCCACACAGCACCACGGCCTGGGCGAGCCTGTGTTGAAGAAGTGGCCTTAGAGGAGGTTTAAGTTTAAAAAATGTGGCTCTCCAAAGACATGTCCATCGTCTCGCTGTTGATATCTGGCTCTGGGGACTCATGAGTTTGCCGACCACCTACCTATGTACAGTTTTGTTGTTTCCAACATATCCAGTGTCACAGTTTGATTCCCAGTCAGAGCACTTGGCCAGGTTGCAGGTTGTATTAACCACTGGCACCCCAATAAATTCAATTAAAATGTAAAAAAAAAAAAAAAGAAGGATTTCGACATTGTATGCCCTCCTTGAGCAAAGGAGGGAAACCTTAGCCGTGCCTCGCAGACATCAGGAGCAGAAGTAGACTCAGATGGGCCGGAAGCCGCCGGCACCAGATGGGAAGTGGCATTAATAGCACAGCGCTCCCCGCCTCATGGAGGGTTTATTTGAGGACATGCTTCTCGCTGAGGTCCCCCCGACGCTGCCAGCTCTGCTTGGCGTGGGCTCTGGCACCGTGAAGGCGGGGAGTGCGTCTGCTTGTTCATTTTGATTTTGTTTTCAGAACCCAACCCAGTGCCAGGTACACGCGCCAGGCACTCGCTGTGTTTGCTGCGTGTTGAGTGACTTTGGCTCTGCAGAAGTTAGCATTCTGCTCTTCCTCTCCTTTGCGCTCTTAGCTGTCAAAATCCTATGGTCAGTTTCAAATCCCTTATGAGGGTCACCTTAGCATCATGCATGCTTTTTTTAAAATATATTTTTTTTATTGATTTCAGAGAGAAAGATAGAGACATCCATGAGGAGAGAGAATCATGGATCAGCTGCCTCCTACATGACCCCTACTGGGGATCGAGGGCACAACCGGGGGCATGTGCCCTGACCAGGAATCAAACCGTGACCTCCTGGTTCATAGGTCTTTCTTCACTCACCTGAGCCACGCTGGCCAGGGAGTGTCATGCATGTTTTGCGCACCTTGTTGGTGGTTTTTCTGTTTAAAATAACCCTCATGCTGTGACGCCGAGGTGCGATCTAGTGTTCCTAAATGCAGGGAAGTTACGATGTGCCTCATGGAGAAAAGACGTTGGTCTCTTTGATAAGATTTGCTCAGGAACGAGTTATGGCTCTGAGTTGGATGGTCATCCAGAACGAGAAAGAGGACTTCCGCCCACCTGTATGGGAGCTGATCCGGGAAGTGTTAGATTCACGGCAGCAGTGCGTGATGGAGCTGTGGGAAAGGTGTGACACCAGCTACATGGGTGGGTTCATGAAAGGCTGAGCAAACCAACCAAAGAAGGACAGTGAACAATATTGCCCTAAGGCAGAAAGTCAATGCCCTTTGTGGTCATATTATCCAGGGTTAAGAAAACAGTAAACCTGTCTTAGTTAGGGCTTTATTATAAAGACTAGAGGCCCGGTGCACAAAATTCGTGCACCCGGGGGGATTCCCTAAGCCTGGCCTGCTCCCTCTCAGGGACCCGCCCTCGGCGGATGTCCAACTGATGGCACCAGTCAGACATCCTTAGTGCTGCTGTGGAGAAACGAGAGACTCCCGCCATTGCTGTTGCCCTCGCCCACTGTAAGCCCGGCTTCTGGCTGAGCGGCACTCCCCCTGTGGGAGCGCACTGACCACCAGGGGGCAGCTCCCCAGTTGAGCATCTGCCCCCTGGTGTCAGTGCACTTCATAGCGACTGGTTGTTCGGCCGTTTGGTCAATTTGCATATTAGCCTTTTATTATACAGGATATACCACTGCATATATTTGTTTGGAAGTCATATATATTAAAGAATGTTTCTCATAAACACCCAAAACAAGGTATCAGTTGATGAAAATGTGATCAGAGGCTCACAAGTACCTGATCCTCTATTTCCCCAGGAGCAAGAGTTGTGTGTGTGTGTGTGTGTGTGTGTGTGTGTGTGTGTGCTCACGTGATTAAATAATTGAATGGCAAGCAAAGCTGCTGGCTCGCAGGGAAGGACATAATTCACGTGAAAAAATACATTCTACAAATCAGAGAGTGGAAGTCACTTCTCACTGTCACGCGCAGATGTTAAATCGCTTCCCAATTTGTTCACTGTGACCGTTTCTGTGAAAAGGTCCAATTTGGTGAGCAAGAAACTATTTTAAGAACCAGGTTTTCAACTAGAGCATCTTCCACAGATACTTAGCCCAATCACTTCATCCTAATTACGTGCAAGGCATTGAGTAGGAAATTGACAATTTCGGGTAAAAATGAAATAAAAGGGGAAAATGATCTCCAATGACTAATACGAACAACCCAGAAAGTATTTTCATCACCCATTAAGATGTTCCTCTCCAAAGTGTGCCTGTATCCTGTCCACCAATCCTACCATTTTCACATATGCCTTCTTTGGGTGAGGCATGTATTTTTTAAAACTTAACATTACAAATAGCCTTCGAGCTAAGAGTGATTATCCTCTTAATCACAAATGAGATGTACAAATGAGAGTGATGAGGCTCAGAAATTTCCTCATGTTACAGATCATGCCACTAGGAAGGAAAGAAGCTGAGATCTTACAAAAGGCCATTTTACAATGAAAATAGAACACGTTTTGAAGAGTTCCTTCCCCATTCCTGATCATTCATCTTACACAGATACTAGGAGCAAAAGGTCCTATCTTCACAAGAAATTCTGTAAAGCTAAGTTTCATTCGTGGTGCAAAACTGAAACCCAAGAGTAGATACATTATTTGAACCGAAGTGTCCCCATTTCTATATAGGACAGAGCAAGGCATGAACCTAAGTCTGGTTTTCAGATCATGTTTCTTGCCGATGTACCAAATCTCTCCACCCATCTCTTTCTCCCTGACTCTTCTCTTACCAGCTTTCTTAGCCTCAAATGAATTTCTGTTAACTACCTCTCATAAGCATTTTAGGGGGAAATAAAGGGTAATGATCCTAATGGAAGGACAGCCATCGTATCATTAGCCTAACAATCCCCATCGTCATTTCTATGAAAGAGAAAAGATTAAAAGCTTTGGCTTCCTTTTATGCCAAATATTTTGCCTCCTTTTCAAACCACGTTCCCATTCGTTTCAGACAACAGTGCTGTGAGCATTATAAATCCATAAAGAGACAAGTCCCTTCCAATTTGCATAAGGTAGCATTCTCTACCAACTTAGAATGAGACAGAGGGTTCTCTGAACAAACATTACAATCCTTGGTAGCCCCACGTGTTTACAAAGTCCAAGAAGTGGACTTTGGGTACCACCAGCTGAATCCCTCTCCCTTTTCCTCTGAGCACAAGAGAAAAGTCTCAGCTGCTAGCTCACTGGCAAATGCAAACAACGCGTGAACCTGCCCTCCCTTCTCTCAGGAACCATCTTTGCAGTCAAGCAAGGATCAGAGAGAAATGGCAGGACCATGGACTTCCAATCTTCCGATGGAACGCCCAAACCCACCAAGGTGTTAGTCACTCAAAAGCCCATCAGAAATGCACTACATCTTCACTCACTGTGGGTTAGGAGCCAAACACTTGACTTGGCCCTCGTCCATTTCAGGAAGGAGCATTTTACTGTTAAGGGTGGATCATAAAAGCAGGGTCGTCACCGGAGCCCGGATGTACGCGTTAAGGGAGTTTCTCTCTTTCTCAGGATGAAAGATCGGCCGGCCCTCTGCTTGCTCGGGAGGTGGAGGTAGCAGCCCCGTGACCACCTGCATCTGTAACAAGCCCACGTGCAACCCTGCCAGCCCGGCCTCAAATGTGCGAATAAAAGGAGCAGGACCGGGAATGGGCGTCTTGAGAGAAGTCCATCGCAGTCGGTCAAAACCAGGACTGGCCCGGCATCACAGCCCCACCACGTCCATGCTCACAGTTACGCTACACATAAACACGTATGTAAGTCTTCAGGACGTGTCCTAAAATAAGTAACATGACCAGATGACTCTTCTTAGACCCAATGCTGCACGTAACACGTTCAAAATAACTTCCACGGAAGCCATCATTTCAGAGGAAGAGCCTTATGTTGAATTAGAGCAACTTGATCGTGATTAAAAGGGGGATTAACAATTCTTCACGTGCTCAGTTATTCCAAGGCTGAACTGAATATTACTTCCTGACATACGTATCTCTTGTCGATCATGAAAATCATTAGGTTTAAAACATGCAATAGCAGCTTGTTGAAACTACAGGTCTGTTATGGAAAATACATAAGCAAAGACACTCTGTTATGGAAAATACATAAGCAAAGAACAGATAATGGCAACTTCACCCCGATCCACAAAAGCATCCAACATCGCTTCCGTCACCCCAGCCCCTTGATGCCATAGCTTAGCCCACACACAGTACCTTGTTCCTGAGCCAGTCACCGACGGCGACAGCGGGAAAGGCGTGAATGAGGGTCCGTACGGAACTAGCCTTGGAGACATCAGAACCTTCTTGCCCGGATATGGGCTCAAGAGCTCGAAACCTGTTTTCCGCCACAAACTCCTCTCACCCCCTTGCTAGATCAAAGGATGGGCGCCTTGGGTTGTTACCTTGACTTTGGGGAGGGTTGAGAGGGTGTACACATTTCGACGCTGGCAGCTGGTTCTAGTTTCTTTAATGCTCTCTTTGATCCAGCTTTGCCTGACAGACTACTCAGGAAATGGGGATGAGGCAGGAAGACCAGTGCACTGGTTAACATGATTATTTTACAGGGCATTATGCATTCATTAATAGCAAATAAGTTGTCAGAATATCGCTCCGCATTTCTTCCCCAGAAATCTTTTATTCCTGTTTGTCTCGCCTCAGGATGGTTGGCGTTCAAAATACAGAACACAGCACTTGTTTCAGGACATGTAACTTATAGCCTTTTCCCTGGTCAACCACATCGGATGTTAATTTTAAGCAAAGTCCACGGTCCTGGGACGGTGTTCGCCAAACCCACGTGTCTTACAACTCAGAAAAGTACCAGGGATTGCATCTCAAGCAGCGATGGTTTACCTCGATAAAATATGTATGCGTACTTGACGTGAAATTCCAAGAGGCACCATTATTTAACCTGTGCCCCGTGAAATGGCTGACATGCAGAGGAACACAATGAATGTGAAGTTTCTTATAGGCAGACCAGGAATGACAGTATACAAAAGAAAATACACATGGAGTGGCCAGATGATGACGATCTCTGAACGCATAATAACCTGGCCACTCAGTGTATATTCTATAGAATAAAAGGCTAATATGCAAATTGTCCCCTTGACCAGGGATTCAACCAGCAGGCAAGTCGACCAATCGCCCATGTCCCAGGATTCCCAGACCTCATCCATGCATGAATTCATGCACGGGGCCTCTAATATATATATTTACTGAGTGGCCATATTATTATGCATTCAGAGATCATCATAATCTGGCTACTCAGTGTATATATGCATTAATTCATAAAAATGCAGGTACAAGTCTCATTGAAAGGCAAAAATATGTTAGGAAGATATGAGCAACTGATACAGCAGTGGTGCACAGTAATATATGTACATTTTATAGCCTTACAATAATCTTGTTTGATTGTGAAAAAGCAAAGCAACATAATTGCCCAATCATAAAAAATCAGATAAACAGTGTGGTGATTGCAGGGGTGGAGGGGGGTGGGTGGATGTTGTAGAGGGCATGTAGGAGATAAAAAGGTGATGGGGGAAATAAAATTGAAAATTGAAAAAATAATTAAAATATTAAAAAAGAAAGAAAATCAGATAAATATGTTTTGCTATGTCAAAAATGTGCAATCAGCCCTAGCTGGTTCAACTCAGTGGATAGAGCGTCCGCCTACAGACTGAAGGGTCCCAGGTTCAATTCCGGCCAAGGGCACATGGCCAGGTTGTAGGCTTAATCCCCAGTAGGGGGCGTGCAGGAGGCAGCCAATCAGTGATTCTCTCTCATCATTGATGTTTCTATCTCTCCCTCCCTCCCCCTTCCTCTCTGAAATCAATAAAGAAATATATTTTTTAAATGTGCAAATCACAAGTAATACTGGAAAGCTATCCTTGATATACTGTTGAGTGGAGACTGGTAAATAAATAAACAAAAAAATCGGTTGCCAAATACTATTGTGGTTTGACCCAGTTAGAGCAAAGCTCATACATTTAAAAATAGGGGAGGGGAAATCCAAAATATTATACATTATGGATGACTACCAGCAATGCTGGAATTATGTTGCTGCTTCCCACAGTCAGTCATAAAAATAAAACCATAACGAAATGAAGCACACCCTTCTTACTAAGTCGCATCGCTATCCTGAGGTTTAGCCCTGACCTCACCTCCTGAAATGCTTCTCCATTCAAACCACTTCCTGGTTGTCACTTACTAAGATCCACACAACTGCTCTGCGGGACCTCAGGCCACTGTAGAGCCGGCCACCTTCCCAGGGTGATTTGTTAGGTTCTGACAGGAACTGAGAGAACAAACCAAAGGCCAAATAGTTCCTGTAAATAGAACATAAGTTCCCAGCCTTCATCACCACCCAGGGATCCAGAGCAGTCTTACCTAATCCTCCTGAGTCTCATTCTTCTGAATGGTCTGTGGGGTTGGTTGTTCATCGCATTCCTCTAGGGCAGTGGTTCTCAACCTTCCTAATGCCGAGACCCTTGAATACAGTCCCTCGTGTGGTGGTGACCCCCAACCATAACATTATTTCCGTTGCTACTTCATCACTGTCATGTTGCTACTGTTATGAATCGTAATGTAAATATCTGTGTTTTCCGATGGTCTCAGGCGACCCTGCTAACAGGGTCCACAACCTGTGGGTCCGCTGCTGTAGAGCCCAAGACCATAGGGAAACTCAGATATGTACATGACGATTCATAACAGTAGCAACATTACAGTGATGAAGTCGCAACGAAAATAATGTTATGGTTGGGGTCACCAACACACGAGGAACTGTATTAAAGGGTCGAGGCATCAGGAAGAATGAGCACCACTGCCCGGGGACAGAGCGTGGGCTTTGCCGTGCAGGGTTGAGGAGGCATTTCCTTGTACTCAGTTGTGCAGGCCTGGGGGTAGGCATGGAGAGAAACACATGTGTATATTCTATAGAATAATGATAGGTGTGCGGGTGAGATAAGAAAGCAGATACAGCTAATCCTGAGACTCTGTGTCTCTGATTTTGTACATATACCCTCCTTGTCTGCCTGCCCCAGCAAAACACAGATCCTCAGTCCTCAGGGTAGACTCCCCGTTAGGCACCTGAGGGTCGTAACGCTGAGAAAAGTGGGCCAGAGGCAGAGCGACGTGACTTGCATTTAAATCCTGGCTGACTAGCTGTGGGACTCTGAACACACACCAAGGATCTTTAACGGTCCTGAGACTCCGTTTCCTCTGGGGATAACATGGAGGGGTCCTAATGCCAAGCTCCAAAGAGTAATGAGGATGCAATGAGAATGCACGTAAAATACGTACTAGAGAAGCCGGCGTCTAATGTGTTCCTTCTCCTACACGCGTTGACCTGGACTTCTGATGGCCAACGCATGTAGGAGAAGAACACAAGCTTGTTAAAATCTCCTCCCCTACAAGAGTACACAGACATGGGGGGGTGAGGCTTCTTACCACTGTGGTCACTGAGAAATGTGAATTTGTGTAAAGTTCATTGAAGTAACGAAAATAACTCAAGAGCCCCGTGATTATCTCAGCTGGACCTCCAGTCCCTCAGCAGATCCTCTCCCCAGGAGGTAGCAATCAGAGGTGCCTCTGTCTCGGCAATTTAAGGTAATCAGGTGGAGGGGAAGGACTGCAGAAGCAAGCTTTTAGAAGCCACGGAGAGTGGCGGCCGGGAGGGAGCGCCGAGGTAGGCTGGGTCTTTGAGTTCTCGTTCTTGCTCTGATGATGCTGACCATCAAGATACTCAGATTAGTCGTTTAGCTGCCTTTGCTCAACACTACAGTAAACAAAGTCTCCACAGGTCCATTTTTAAAAATATATTTTTATCGGTATCAGAGAGGATGGGAGAGGGAGAGAGACAGAGAGAGAGAGAGAGGGAGAGAAATATCCATGATGAGAGAGAATTATAGATCAGCTGCCTCCTTCACACCCCACACTGTGGATCCAGCCCCAAACCTGGGCATGTGCCCTGATTGGGATCAAACCCGTGATCTCCTGGTTCTTTTTTTTTTTTTAATTTATATTTTATTGAATTTTTACAGAGAGGAAGAGAGAGAGGGATAGAGAGCTAGAAACATCGATGAGAGAGAAACATCGACCAGCTGCCTCCTGCACACCCCCCCCCCCCCACTGGGGATGTGCCCGCAACCAATGTACATGCCCTTGACTGGAATCGAACCTGGGACCTTTCAGTCTGCAGACCGACACTCTATCCACTGAACCAAACCAGTTTTGGCGACCTCCTGGTTCTTAAGTCAATGCTCAACCACTGAGCCACACCAATCGGCTTTGTTAGTCCTTTTTTCTCCCTCTTAAGAGAGGGTTGTTGTATCACATGTTCCAATGTATTGATTTCCCAGCAATTGTAAATAAGGATCAGTAGGAATAATATTCTGATTCAACACTTTAATCCATAAAACATCTTTTCAAAACATCAGAGTTTGGACATACAGGACACACTGCCAAGAACAACTCATTCGGACTGTGAATAGTACCATAAATACGGAGGTAACCAAGGAAGGAGAGAAAAGTGATTGGTACAGTTTCCCTGTAATGTGTTTGGACATCGTTTGAGTTTCCAGAACCAACATCAACAGAACCTTTCCACGGCCGAGTTCATTTATAAAGTTAACTTCCGGGAACCACCTACCATTTACAAACCCAACCTTGGAACAATCCCATTAACCACGAAAGAGGGAAATGGTGAGATAAGAAAGCAGATACAGCTAATCCTGAGACTCTGCGTCTCTGATTGCGCACACGAATCTTCTCCATGCCCAGCAGAATTCTGTGTACCTAATGTTTCTTAAAGAAATGGAAATGGAAAAATTTAGAAAAATAGTGACTATAGGAAATTCTCTATCAGTAGCCATACTTTTTTGAACATATTTAACGATGAGACCAAATCACTTACTTCCACTCTCTTATTTGAACTTTTTGCACACGTACAGAGATGTTTATAGAATAATATTCTGGCTGAAACCGGTTTGGCTCAGTGGTAGAGCATCGGGCTGCGGACTGAAAGGTCCCTGGTTCAATTCCGGTCAAGGGCATGTACATTGGTTGCGGGCACATCCCCAGTAGGGGGCGTGCAAGAGGCAGCTGGTCGATGTTTCTCTCTCATTGACGTTTCTAGCTCTCTATCTCTCTCCCTTCCTCTCTGTAAAAGATCAATAAAATATATTTTTTTAAAAAAGAATAATATTCTGCTCTATTAATAGGTTTTAATGAGTAATCAAGTTTTGAGCACTGTTTTGCTTATTATAAACCACAGCTTAAAACCACATGACTTAGCAAGCGCTGCAGTGAAATAGAGGGCTTCGTGTAATCCTAGAAACTTTGACTGAAAGTTCACTCTCATTCACAACTTGGAGACGATGCATGATAGATACCTATCATTAAGGCCCAGTACCCCTGTACTCTGTGGACAAAGCTTGGAAGGTGATGGGGGTTGGGGGAGGGGGGATTTTTTTACTTAAGACTGTCTCAGAAAACCACAATTTGCAAAGACTGCTTCCCAAAGCTGGCGATTATCCCTATTTCAGTGTTGAATGCTTTTGGTAGATGGCATTTTCAGTGCATTTATACTTGGAGAGAAAATCATAAATGGAGGTACAGCCCCATGGAGTAAACCGATTTCCTACCAGACTAGGAGGGAAATGATGTCTGAATTCGGAGCGCATGGCTGGCTTTCACATTTCTCATTTTGAAATCCTGTTCCAGGCGATCTATCTATTTGTGCAAGTATTAACATGGTGTTTGCTAGGCTTCGGAGACGAATTATTTGAGTTGATGTAGCAAGGCCCATGTCCTGAGATTATCCTCAGATGGAGAATAAGAAGGAAATTGGGAATTGAAGAAATTGTGGAAACTACATTAGCATTAAGTAGGGGGGAAAGAACATTTTTCCAAAATATTCCATCTCAGCCCTAAAAGTTTTAAAGGAACATTTTTTTTAAAAAAAAATGGGAGTCTTTTTCTTAGACATTTGATTAAAAGATAAATCCCGGAGATAAAAGAAAGAAAATTCAAAATCTACAACAGTAAGGTTCTATATTTTGTTTTTAAATCTCTTTGTTAATATTTGTTTATTTCAGAGAGGGAGGGAGAGATAGAAGCATCAATGATGAGAGAGAATCATTGATCACTGCCTTGACCATGTGCCCTGACCGGGAATGGAACCGTGACCTCTTGGTTCATAGGTCATTGCTCAACCACTGAGCTCCACCTCGCTTTTTCTGTGACCTGGCTTTTTCTTTACAGTCATAAAGGATACAATTCCAATGTTTTCAGCGTTACCTATTTATAAAAGTGTTTGTCCTATTAATAGTCACGTAAAGGTATTTACCCATAAGCAACTGGAAAGCCACAGAGCCAAACTCAGTTCATGATAATTCCAGTTAAAAACAACACTTGAACGTGGGTTTGAGAAATGTAGTCAAAGTTACCCCAATGTGTGCTTCTTTAAAAAGCCCCCAATTTAAAAAAAAAATTATGCTATTCTTATTATACATTTTTATATCCTTGGATTTGCTTGCATTACCTTATGGGAAAAGGGTATTATATAAAGTAAACTGTATAGGTAATAATGTTCATAGGAAACTGTAATATGAAATATCTCGGACTATATATAATGTCAAGCATTATGAAAATTAGGTGTTACTAAATCATAAGACCATTTTCAATGGGCCACTTGTCATGCAGTGATTATCCTTAAAATTCCCTAACTTCTGCTCATTACCCTAACACCATCCAGGAGAAAAATTGACTTACAAATGTATTAAAGGATTAGCGCTTCAGAAATGAGTATGGACTTTCATGAAATGTATCCAGTCGAATGAAAAATAAATAAATGGCTTAAGAAAAATACGGACTTCAACATATTTTATAATCCTCACTTAAAAAAAAACCATCCTTCATTTTTCCTCTAACCACTGTGAAAAAAACAATCTCCTAATATCGGTGTGTCATCAAATGTTCTGAACATCTGAGGATTCAAGAGGAAATGAACTGGAATTGCAAAATTAAAAATTAAATTAGAGATACCACTGCAAGTTGGGGACATATCTGAAAAGATGCATTACCCGAGCCAGCCAGAGAGAGACAAATACCACGTGACTTCACTTCCAGGTGGAATCTAAAGAACAAAAGTAATGAACAAACCAAACAGAAACAGACTCAAAGATACAGAGAACAAACTGGTGGGCGCCAGAGGGGAGGGGGCTGGGGGACTGGGGGAAAAATGGGAAGGGATTAAGGAGTACCCATTGACAGTCACAAAGTGGGCAGGAGGACATCAAGTACAGCAAGCATGGGGAATAACAATAGCGCAGTAACTCAGTACAGTGCCAGTTGGACACTGGAACTCTCAGGAGGAACACTTTGTAAAGTATCTGATTATCTAACCACCACGCTGTACACCTGAAACTCACCCTAAAAAAGAATAGTGCATGTAAACAGTAATTAACCAAATACAATTAAAAAAGAAAAAATGAGCATCACCCTTCCTCAGACATGGCCCCCAAAATGACACCAAGTCATCTGAAGACAAGAAAAGGAAGCACCCTGACAGCAGTTGATTTATGGATGCAATAATTAAGAGAACATTGGTTTGACGTAAAAACACTGAGACATTTTTATAGGACTCTGATCCCCCGAAAGATAGAATCCTGGATAAAAGAAATAGATCTGTGAATAAAATGTAGGATATCTGAAAGTGGTTGAGCAAAGCTAAATCCAAGACAACTTCCTGCAGTGTCCCTTCTTCTGCACAATCTCCCCCATGAGTTCGTCAACCTGCGCAGCCTCAAAATAAATAAACAAACAAATAAATAAATAAATAAATACATAAATACATACATAAATAAATAACTTCCTGGAGAAAGAATACGAACATGTCCATGGAACATAAAAGTAGGGAGACATTTTTAGGTCCATGGCTTCATTCCCTCAATCATTCAGCAAACATACCTAGATTTATTATTGGGTGTCTAGGATGGGTAAGGTCCCACCGTGACACTGGAGAAGTGGGTGAGCAAGAGGGACGTGCCTGAACAAGAGATTCTCTCGAAGAATGACAAAGGCTAAGAAACCGCTGGTATGATCCTTAGGAAATTTAACAACTTGTGAACATCGAGTTAAGGAAGCATCCAAGAAGGAATCAACTGGCCCAGAGGTCGGCAAGGCTCACTTCCACGGCACATCTGCTAAAGCTGGACCGATACGGAGATGAACACCACCACCTTCCCTGACCAAAGATAACAAGAGCTCAGCGAACCTCTCCCACCTCCCAAACTCCCCCTCACCCCCTCCACCCCCGCTGGAAAAGTAACCAAGGAACAGAGTCACCTGTAGGAAAAGCAGGTGGAAACCTCAAGGAGCAGACAATGTTCAAGGTGAAGTGAAAACAAACAAAACAAAACAAAACAAAAAACAGAAATAAACAGCAAGGTATGTTCTATTAGGTTATAAATAGATGACATAACTGTTTAGCCATTTATAGGCACGACATCCCTTTCAAATATGGCCATGGTGGTTTTGAAGTCCACAGACTTGGAATCCTTCAAAGATATTCAGTCAAGTTAAGCTTCTTGAAATAATAAGAAATGTGGTTCACCATTCCGTGTGTGGCTCCCAAGCAATTATGGTTGATACGTAGATAATTATCCCATCTGTCTCTCCGCAGTGTCTCGGAGAGTCAACATCTTAACATGCTGCGGTTGTGAGGATTCGAAAGTCGGAAGGCTGACGTCACCTCTCACCAACATGCCTTGTGTGCATCTCATGGGGGGATTTTAAGTCAGAACTCTTCCCGTGTAACCCCACAACTATAAATTTTGTCAGAGTGAAGAGCAATAAAACACCACGCTTTACGTCTACTACTCACAAAGATAAATCTCTGAAGATAAAAATACAATGGAAAAGAGGGTAGTGGCAGATAAAAGGAGTCCGGACAAAACCAAAATGAATAAAAATGGATACCGCACATTTTAAATAATAAGTTAACCTTTCGATTATTATTTTTATCTTTATCATCTGATGTAGGAGAAAGTGGATGTCTGCCACAGTTTACTGAAATTTTCTGGGTGGTTCTACTGAATGAACTTTGTACCATTTTATCATTGGAAAACTAGACCTACTACACTCCTATAAGAAAGGCCAAAACAGTCACGTTAGCTACAACACCAAATGCTGTGAGGATGTGGAAAACTGGATTGCTCATATATTGCCAATGGGAATATAAACAGCCCAGCCACTCTGGACAAGTTTGCTTGTTGTTGTGTGTGTTTTTTAAATAAAATATAAAATGAGACATACAACTACCATAAATCACAGCAATTGCACTCTTAGACACTGACATCAGAGAAATTAAAATTTATGTTCACATAACAATGTGCACACAAATGTTCATCATATATATGTATATGTATGTGTGTATATGTATGTATATATGTATATATGTATATATGTATATGTGTATATATATGTACAATTATATATTTACATACATGTATGCACTTGCTTCCAAATGTATAGACTGTTTCTTGAAGCATGTACCAGAAATAGAGGAGCCGCTAAATTGCCTGTCTTTGGAAATGCAAACTGGGTGGAGGCAGAAATACTAGATTTGTTTACTCTATTGCTTCCATTTACACAAGTTTAAAAATTTCAAACCCTGTGAATGTACTACCTATCAAAAAGTACATTTTAGCTCAGCCAGCATGGCTCAGTCGTTGAACGGTGACTTATGAACCAGGAGGTCATGGTTCAGTTCCCAATCAGGGCGCATGCCTGGGTTGCAGGCTCCATCCCAAGTGTGGGACATGCAGGAGGCAGCCAATCTGTGATTCTCTCTCATCATGGATGTTTCTATCTCTCCCTCTCCCTTCCTCTCTGAAAGAAATAAAAGTATTAATATATATAGATGTATTTAGCTTCTAATAACTCTTCCCCAAAACTAACAGAAGAGTTGTAATCAGAAAGGGCAACATGGGGAAAACTCCACGTCGACGTTGGGAATGAATTTTCCTGATCCGCCTGGCGTCTGGACGTGGGTGGCTGGCTGTCAGAGACACTCGGGGGTTGGCACGTCCTCTGATATGACTCCACAGTCCCCCGGAGCGGGCATTTCATCCTCACTGTGTTTTCAGACAGAGTTCACGGGAGAAAGCATGACAGGAGCATCGCCAGGGCAGAGCGCCCCGGCGAACCGGCTCTTTCTGTCCCATTATATGTGATCAAAGCTGTTTCCTGATACAAACAGGTAATGTCTCCCGTGGAGGCCAAGCTGCGGTTTTTCTCGGGATGTGAGCAGCTTGGAGGGAGGAGAGGGGGGGGAGAGAGGCAGGAATTGGGAATAATGAGCGGACCAGCCTCACAAAAATAAGAAGATTGAGTTGGAAACAGAAGTTTCCTGGATGAGAGAAGAGGGGAAACATTAACCCTCATTCTTGCCAAGAGTTTAACAAAGAAAACACAAGCCCCGTGGAGGTCTCAAAGGCCTGGCAGCTCTGGAAACACGAATCATTTGATTCCATTATATTTACATACTTTTTCCAGCCACGCAGAGAGCTTCTGGCGGAAGTTACGATTTCCACAAATGATATGTTTCCCACAGCCCTGATCCCCAAGACAACCATTAAGAAATCGTCCAGGTTTAGATTTCTTTCTTTTTTAAAAAAAATATATTTTATTGATTTTTCACAGAGAGAAAGAGAGAAGGATAGAGAGAAACTTTGATGAGAGATTCATCAGCTGCCTCTTGCACAACCCCTACCGAGGATGTGCCCGCAACCAAGGTCCATGCCCTTGACCGGAATCGAACCTGGGACCCTTCAGTCCACAGGCCAACGCTCTATCCACTGAGCCACACCGGTTTTGGCCAGGTTTAGATTTCTACTGTCACAATCGGTTCCTGAAAACTGAAAGAGAAGGACTTGAGTTGACCTATGAACCAGGAGGTCATGGTTTGATTCCCCGTCAGGGCACATGCCCGTGGTACAGGCTAGATCCGCAGTGCAAGAATATTTATTTCCTCATCTTTCAATGGCCCGATACCAGCTCTCTCGGCCGAAACACATCCATCGCATGATGTCATTACATCTGGGAAGACTACAAATTGAATGTCTCTCCTTCTACAGGAATATTCCTTTCAAGTTCAGCAATGCTTTCAACTTCACTTAGTGGGAGAAATTTCATAGGGAAAAGAAAAAAAGTGCCGGAATTGTTCTGAGCTATTATGCAAGACCTCCAGTAGAGAGTAAGAACAATCTCAAGGGGTAAAAACCGATAAAAATGACCAAACGTTGTGTTATGTGATTTTAATGCATCAAATCACAAACCCAGAAAATTCCATCTCTGGTCTATTTATACTTTAAATGAAGTCCTTCTAAATTTCTAATAATATACAAAAATTCCAGAAGCAATAGTTCTCAACTAGCATCAGAATGTGTTGGGGAGTTCTTTAAAATTGGACATTAAGCCAGGCCAGTGTGGCTCAGTGGTTGAGCATCCTATGAACCAGGAGGTTCGTTCCTGGTCAGGGCACAGTTTCGGGCTCCATCCCATAGTTTGGGGGGGGGGGGAGTGAGGAGGTGCATGCAGGAGGCAGCCGGTCCATGATTCTCTCTCATCGTGAATGTTTCTATCTCTCTCTCCCTCTCCCTTCCTCTCTGAAATCAATAAAAATATTTTTAAAAATTCATATAGAAAATACATTTACCATATTTATTGGGAAAAAGTCTGCATATAAATGGACCCTCCGGTTCAATTCCATGTTGTTCAAAGGGCCAACTGTTTATAATCACACATCAATGTTAGTGATTTGGCTCTACATCTAACAACCCCAAAGATAACAGCACAGGCTGGGACACCTGTGTCAGTGATACTGTTGTGTGAATGTTCCGTGTCCCTATCTATGTCTTAAATCTTTCCCGTGAAAACTATGACTTGCCAAAACCGGTTTGGCACAATGGATAGAGCGCCGGCCTGCAGACTGAAAGGTCCCGGGTTCCATTCCAGCCAAGGGCATGGACCTTGGTGGCAGGCACATTCCCAGTGTGGGGTGTGCAGGAGGCAGCTGGTCGATGTTTCTCTCTCATCAATGTTTCTAACTCTCTATCCTTCTCCCTTCCTCTCTGTAAAAAATCAATTATAGATAGATAGATAGATATAGATAGATGTAAAACTATGACTTGGCAACTCTCAGGACTAAGCAGAATGCTACAACCCCAGACATAAAATAAATACCACAACCCCAGTTATAAAATAAATATCACAACCCCAGTTACAAAATAAATACCGTAACCCCAGTTATAAAATAAATGCCACAACCCCAGTTATAAAATAAATACCACAACCCCAGATATAAAATAAATACCACAACCTCAGTTATACAATAAATACCGCAACCCAGTTACAAAATAAATACCACAACCCCAGATATAAAATACCCCTCAACCACACCTCTCTTCCTGTACACACCCCATCAGGATGGTTTTCACGTCAACTTACTGAAACTCTCCAGCGAGTTTAGCCTACCACTGGCTCCTCTTTAAAATTCTTTTAATACCTGACATTTTTTTGTGCTCAATGAAGTCAGCAGCTTGTCTCCCGTTCATTCCCACTCCCAGATGCTGATCTTCAGCTCACAGGGAAAAGGCCTCCTTCTCATGGACTCGACTTCAAAATGTGCGCCCTTCCTCAGCAGGAGCGAGGGGGCAGGGAATACACCCAAAGCTCCTAGCAGAATCCTTTGGAAAATCAGACATTGGAGTTGTCTCAATCCTTCCCCCAGTGTTTTGCTTCAAGTATCATGTGCAAGAAAAAACACAGAATCAAGTTATTTTATTTTTTTAAAATATATTTTGTTGATATTTTACAGAGAGGAAGAGAGAGGGATAGAGAGTTAGAAACATCGATGAGAGAGAATCATTGATCAGCTGCCTCTTGCACGCCCCCTACTGGGGATGTGCCCGCAACCAAGGTCCATGCCCTTGACCGGAATCCAACCAGGGACCCTTCCGTCCGCAGGCCGATGCTCTATCCACTGAGACAAACTGGTTTTGGCAAGCCTGGTTATTTTAAACAGGGCATGTTTTGTGATCACTCTATCAGAAGAACATGGATTTCATATTGCATATTAATGCTCTCTGTTAGATATGCTATTATCATAAAAGATTACCGAAGTCGAGAGCATAATTGTAGCCTTGGAGTCTTTCTATGTTACCTCTTAGGTTAACACACAGGGGAGCATTGAGGATTTTAGCTCAAAGTGTATATTTTATCCACTTACACAGGCTTAAAACTAAGCCCAAGCTCCCTTGTATTGGTTCTAAAATAAATCAGCCAGCAGACATCAGAAAACGGAACATCCTCTGGGGTTTTTTTTTGCTTCTGTTCCCCTTTCTTTTAAAAGAAATATGCTTTTATTGATTTCAGAGAGGAAGGGAGAGGGAGAGATAGAAACATCCACGATGAGAGAGAATCACGGACCGGCTGCCTCCTGCACACCCCACACTGGGGATGGAGCCCGCAACCCCGGGCCTGTGCCCTGACCGGGAATCGAACCCTGACCTCCTGGTTCATAGGTCGACGCTCAACCCCTGAGCCACATCAGCTGGGCTCTATTCGCCTTTCTATTTAGTTATCATGGGGCCTCTGTTTCCCTCAAGTAGGAGCTTCTGTTTTCTGAACCAAAAGCTGGGGGGGGGGGGGGGGGGCAGGATAAATGTGTGTGAACAAGGGAGACCATAAGTAAGGCTAGAATATCTCATTTATAAATTTTAAATTGCCTTTACTGGTATGGAGGGTTTTCTTTCTTTTCTCCTTTTTCTCTTCCTTGTCTTTCTTTCTTCCTTGTCTTCCTCTGTCTCTCTCTCTCTCTCTCTCTCTCTCTCTCTCTCTCTCTCCCCTTCTCCCTCCCTCCCTCCCAACCCCTCCCTTCCTCCCTCTCTCCTTTCTTCTTCCTTCTTTCCTTCCTTCCTTCCTTCCTTCCTTTCTTCCTTCCTTCCTTCCTTCCTTCCTTCCTTCCTTCCTTCCTTCCTTCCTTCCTTCCTTCCTTTTCTTGTCTACAGCTTGTGTAGAAAAATGAGAGGGTTAATATTTCTACAACCAGTACACCAAGCCAAATAATGTGTCACTTACCAGAATCTCGAATGTCTTTGGGGACCTGGTCAATGATTTTCCAGGGAAAACAGAACCCAAAACAAATAGACCGTGAACTGAGAGTCAGAGACAAAAATGCTGAATTAATGAGCGCACAATTCATTTCTTATACTTTTTCCTAAAAAAAAATAAAAATAAATTCTGGAGGCGTTGTATCTACTTCTCACTTGAGGTCATTAAGACGTGGTTTCCTTTAGAAGTGAAACTTAACTTTACCTTATTTTGTGATAATAGAGAAACACTGCCAGATCCACACCGAATCAAACCTGCCAGCGTTTGAAATGTTTCAGTGTGGATAGGTCATCGAGTTACACTCAGGTTTGTACAGTGTTACGAAAAGATGACAAGACATTATTCTTCTCCCGCAAGCCAGTCATTTCCTGAGAAACACATTTATCTGAACACAGACGAGGTACACAGAAGCAAAGGCCATCCCTAAATAAAAAGTAAGTAGGTAAACAGGAGTTGCTTTTACTTAGGTCAGGGGTCGGCAAACTGCGGCTCGAGAGCCACATGCGGCTCTTGGGCCCCTTGAGTGTGGCTCTTCCACAAAATACCACGGCCTGGGCGAGTCTATCTTGAAGAAGTAGTGTTAGAGGAAGATTAATTGGCTCTCCAAAGAAATTTCAATCACCGTACTGTTGATATTTGGCTCTGTGGACTAATGAGTTTGCCGACCACTGGCTTAGGGAAAACACATTGGCTGGATCCTCTCCTTAAGTCAATCCCACCTGCATGAAGAGCCTTGTGAGAAAGCCTCAAGGTCAAGTGTCATTTCAACCATTCTTTCCGTGTCGCAGCAACTTACTGTTAATAGAGGTCAGAGTAACTAAGCAGAATGTTGGTGTGGGTGTTACCTAACACTATAAAGATACAAGTACACATGTATTAACGCAGACAATAATGAAAATATACCAGAGAACATTCCCATGTGGTTAAAAACTACCTGAGCACAATGTATTTTATGCCTGAATAGTAATTCACCTCATGAATATTCATGCTGCATATGTGAGTCACCACTCCCCCAGTTTTGAATATTTAGGTTGTTTCCAGTGACCCTAATGTACATGGACAGTGGAGAGCAGGCACCTTCCCGAGCACATTTCTTAAGAGTATTTCCGAGTGGATTCCCGGAAGTGGGTCGTTCCCTTGTTCAGAGTCTGAGTCAAGGTTCTTGATAAATATTGCCACATCGTTTTTTGCAGAGTTGTACAAATTGGCATTCCCACCATCAATGTACAGAAGTTCCTGTCTTTCTCTATCCTCTTGCCTGCTCAGTTATCAAAAGCTCTGCTAACCATGGCGTCTCATTCCAGTGTGCGTGTCTCCATTTGTTGGCGATTAATATTTATTTGGATCTCATCTCTCCTGGATTGTTTTCATTAATGTTTTCCCTCAATTCTTTGCAAAATGTCCCTCTGAAACATTTTATAATGCAGCAATGAATCCATTGCTGTATGTTTCAAATGTATTGTCTGCCTTTGATTCCTCTGTGTGAATGTGTTTGCCTGTGTGTGTGTGTGTGTGTGTGTGTGTACACAATGGACACTTCAAGTCAAATTTATTCTTTTTCATAAACTATTTTGCTAGTCTTTTTTTTATCTTAGGAAACTTTCCTACATTCAGATGTTTGATTGATATTCAACCACATCCTCTTGTACTTTTTGATTAATTTAATTTTTTCATGTTCTTCTTTTTCCATCGATCCCTCCTAAATACATCAGTCGGGTGCTTACTGTGCATCAAGATAACACGATTTAAACTTGGCATAAAGCAAGCCTGAGCAAATTCCTTGCTCCTGTCGCTTAAAAAATGAGTGCAAGAGACACTGTTAACGAAAGGAAGTGGGGAAATGACCTCGTGTTACAGCAATGTGCTGTGGATTCCGGGGGGGGGGGGGGGAAGAAATAAGAATAAAGTCAAAACAATGTAGCTGCGAACGTGTGAGAACAGATCAGGGAGGGACGCGGAGCTGGAGAGAGAGGGACTGGGCCCAGGAGCCTCCTACGATGTCTGGTCTTTCTCCAAAGATGGAAAGCATTCACCTGGTGCCTGTCCCCTGAGGACAAAGACAGATGAAAAACAAGAGCCTTCATCCTCCCAGTTCAAATACAGAAAGACCTTCCTCCGCCCGCCCCCTTTTTCCTCCCAGCGGTTCCTGTAGGAAGTTCTCGGTGGTCAGTGCATTCTTCCTCAGAAATGCTATAAATCCTTTGCAGAAGCAGATAAGCCCTCTGCGGGCTGGGAGCCACCTCTTTGCAGTATAAACACCGAAGAGATCGCTCCCCCGGCTTAGTTGATGCAATAGGGCAGCATCCAAGCCAGGGCTCCACATTGCAAAACCGCTTCCAGTCATCAAGACCTGAGAGAGGTCTGTTTTCCCTCTCGCAAAGCCGGTTAGTTCACACCCATTAGTCTGTTTATCGAGTACCAGGTACAGTCCGGATGCACTGCGTGCGACATGACACAGCACGCAGTCCAGTGTGAGGACTGGCCACGGCTGATCTCCAGGACGCGTATATATAATGGGACATGTCTGCCGGGCTGGAGTCTATTTCCTCAATCTCCTCGTGCGCTGCCTGTGATGTTGAGAGAAGTGCTCACCTGCCCGAATTCAAATAGCAGACTCGGAGACAGCACTACGGGGAAAACGGGGCGTCTAGAACGTTCTCGAGAGCAGGGGTCTGAGGGCAGGCACACCTGCAGCAGGGACCTCAGCCTGTGCGCCCAGTCCCTCCCCCGGGTCCTCACTGGCTGCGTACTATGCGGTCACCTGTCTCCTCACCCGCCGCCCGGGCCTTGCTGTCTCCCATTGGCCGTTTAAAAAACTGGGTTGAGGCCTTCTCTGGTTGCCACCGCCTTCTCCTCTCTAGTTGAGGCAGGCGTCTCAGGGGTCTCCGCCATGATGCTGGCCCACGTCCACAAAGTCCTTTGTTCTTACACCCTCTTCCCTCCTCCCTCCATGGTCTTTGGATGTTAAGTTGCAGAGCTCAGACTGCGTCCACTGGACCGCAGAGAAGACAGGGACCGTTGTCTCAATGGAGCAATGACATGACCAACGCAGCTTTTATGAATGGAGGAGGCCAACCGCGTACAAGAAACCAGATGGGTCGGGGCAGGAAAGCAGTGTCCGGTGACCCACTTTCAAGGCCCGATGGGTGGACTGTGGTGGGAGGGAGCATGGGAGACCCACGTGGGCGCTTATACCTGTAGCGTCAGCATGAACACATCAGCTGTGGCTACAGTAACCTCATGCTTAGCGCCAACCGGCAAACAGCTGGTACCTCAAGGACCCTTCCTTAGAGATCCGAAGGAAATGGCACATCATTACCGTAGCTAAATGCGGCCGATGAGTGCCTCCGACAGGCATTAACTTTATAGGGGGACCTGCTGTGAGAAAAGTATAGGAGGGACAAAAATAGATGGACGAGATTTGGCACTTTGCTCTGTGGCAAGGTGTTTTAAAAATGCGAGGTAGAAATAATGCTTCTCAGAAAACTTTTAAGAGTCAATTCTAGTCCACATACCCAATGGGGTATAAATAAAAGGAGCTTCTGGGGGGCCTGGTGTAGGTAGATACCAGGATAAGATAAAAGAACACAGGTAGCCCTAACCGGTGTGGCTCAGTGGGTAGAGCGTCGGCCTGCGGACTCAAGGGTCCCAGGTTCGATTCCGGTCAAGGGCATGTGCCTTGGTTTCGGGCACATCCCCGGTAGGGGGTGTGCAAGAGGCAGCCGGTTGATGTTTCTCTCTCATCGACGTTTCTGGCTCTCTATCCCTCTCCCTTCCTCTCTGTAAAATATCGATACAATATATATATTTTTAAAAAATAATAAATTGGTGAGTCATTCTGAAGAACTCAAAGTCAGATTGAAGATGTGACATATGATATTCATGTTTTCTTCCAGCTGTTTATCCGGTATCCTTCAAAATGTTCGGAGCGCTAAATAATTTATGACTAAAAGAAGGAAGTTAAGAGGGAGTGAGGGAGAATCATCCAAATGCAGTGCCTCAGAAGATTGGCTGAAATATTGATAAGACTCAGTAATTACTATAGCTAATAATTTGCCGTGCTTAGCGGGGGAAATGGGAAATCTTTATTCACTGGGGAGGCATTTATTTTGTTTACCGCTTGCTTCTTTAGAAAATGTTTTCTTTGGAGGTGGTTTTAAATGCACAGGAAGGGCAAAGAAAATGTGGGGGCACTTCCTGTGCCCCCTTCACCCAGCCTCCCCCTAAGTTAATATCGGGTATAATTCTAGTGCAGGGGTGGGCAAACTTTTTGACTCGAGGGCCACCATGGGTTCTTAAAACGGACCGGAGGGCCGGAGGAACAAAAGCAACCTGACCGTGCTGGCACTCTCCTCTTGGGCTGCTGGTGAAGGAGCGGAGGGGAGAGCAAGAGAACCCTCCGCTCTTTGGGCTCCACGGGCCGGATAGAACAGCCCAACGGGCCGGATCCGGCCCGTGGGCCGTAGTTTGCCCACGACTGCTCTAGTGCAACGCTAAAACCAGGAAAACCGAAATCGGTACAGTCCAAAGAGTTTGAGTCTTCTGATCCATGACCATAACAACTGTTTCTTGACTCTGCCGTTTCCAAATTGCCTTTTCCATTGAACATCAACACTTTTCAAGAACAGCGGCACCAAGGGAAACATATCACATCTGAGGATTACAGAAGTAAGAGGGTCAACCCTAGCCTTTGGTGTTTTCTAGTATTTTCCTCAACTGAATATCCGGACAAGCTTATTCTGGCCCAGACAACTTCCTTTATGTGCAAATCTGCTAACCGATTGGCTATTGCTTCACCTTCTCACACTGCTATTGGGAGAACCGCATCCAATTGCCTCTTCCGTGGTGAAATGTATGTTTCCAGTAAGACAACTGGAAAACAACACAGAGCCGGGAGCAATAGTTTAGACAACTACTAAAATTAAAAATCGGGGCGGGGTGTGGATTTTAAGGCCCTAAGTGGTATAATTTGTAGTTCGTTCCGCTGTATCGTACCATCCCAAACTATATATTCTTCACGAGTTTTCTTGATATCTGAGCTACAGTGTTTAATGGTGTTCATAGGAGAACAAAAGGCGAGCTCTCTGAACATAATGAAAGAATTATTTACCTTGGAGCTTGACTCTCGCAGGCGCAATCACCATAAAACTGTTAAAATAGACTCAGGGCTTATGAAACAAAAAAAAAGAGCAATAAAATTGTCTGCTAACTAGCACACCACTTTTCTCCAAGCTACTTGATGATGCTAAGTGAAATAAATCAGACAGAGAAAGACAAATACTGCATGATTTCATGTACTTATGGAATCGGGAGAGGAAAAAAACAAGGGACAAAACAAACTAATAAACAAAGTAAGACAGAAGCAGACCCCTAGATGCAGAGACCAAAATGACGGTTGCCAGAGAGGAGCAGGGGAGTAAGGAGGGAGTGGAAAAACAAACAAATAAAAGCCACTCGATGAAATATAGGACACAGTCTGCATGTGCACAAATCCTGAGGCTCTGAGCACCGCTATATCATATATTTAAAATGTTTTCAAACATGAGTTTTCTACAGCATAACAGGAAGTCAAGGAACACAAGGGTGACGTCAGAAGACTTGAGTCGACGGCCTACAACATCTAACATACCACTCTTAAAACAACAACAACAAAACAACCATTACTGCGTTTCATTAACAGTAGTTTCCCCCTTAGAACCCAGCTAAAGACTGGTCAACAGAATAGGAATAGGAATACCCACGTTTTAGAAGAATATGCCCTCTTCTGTTCAAAGTCTTGGCACGTGGGTAGAAAACGTCCATTGACACATTTCCCATAGTTATTATTCCTCGAGAAAATCATTCTATTGAGACATAACACTGCAACATTAGACACACTCTACACTGCTCCTCATTAAGATAAAAATTACAGCCCAAACCGGTTTGGCTCAGTGGATAGAGCGTGGGCATTCGGACTCAAGGGTCCTGGTTCGATTCCGGTCGAGGGCATGGACCTTGGTTGTGGTCACATCCCCAGTGGGGGGCATGCAGGAGGCAGCTGATGGATGATTCTCTCTCATCGATGTCTCTAACTCTCTATCCCTCTACCTTCCTCTCTGTAAAATATCAATAAAATATATTAAAACCAAAAACCACACAACTACGTTGCCGTTACTCCTTCCTGGTACTCGGCCAGCTGACCCCTCCCCCTGGTTCCTAGGAGAAGGCGGGGAATTTCCATTCTGGCAGACGGGGATAGCAGGCTGCCTACTGGCGAACCGCACAACTGGGCCCGTGGTTCGTAGCTGGCCATTTGCAATCTGTGGGCAGCCCACGAGTCTCCCCACGGGGCCTTCAGTGAGGCCGAACCGCGCTAATCCGCCCTCGTCCCTGCTCACACGGTGATTTACAAGATGGCCTGCGTGTGCCCTGCTAACGGCAATTCGTCACCCTGGTTCTGTGCAAGGCCCTGGACGGCTTTTCTTTCTTCCTTTTGCTGTTCCCTGGTTTTCTGCACAACGGCCATTTCTTGCCCAGATGTGCACGCTGTGAAAACCGGAAGCAGTGCCACTGGGAATTCAAGGCATGCACACCTCGTGGGGGTGGTTTTTCTCTGGAAGCCGTGGGCGTGGGCGTAACTGCTGGAGGGGTGAGGGCCCTCGACAGCACAGCTCAGAAGACTGGCCCCGGTGAGATTCCAAGCAGGAGGAGGATCAAAGGTCAAAGATTTGGGGACTTGCTGGCAGCCACCGTCCCCTAAAGACCAGCCACACTGGACAGGCTGTATTTTTTACTGTTTTTCTGCAATGCTTCTATTTGTAAAAAATGAAATGAAATGAAATGAAATGAAATAAAATAAAATAAAATAAAATAATAAAATAAAATTAATAAAAATTAAAATTAAAAAAAAGATCCAAGTAAATATGATCTATTCTATACAATGTTGTGGAAAAATCTTCCTGTTCTTTTTTCTCCCTCTGCAAATCAATAAAACCATATTTTTTTTTAATAAATGTCACATACCTGATGTAGAAAATGAAATCACAGCACTCCAATCTACCCTTACTTGGACTTATTATGTGTCAGAGGTACTCGGAAAAGTAAAAGGTGCAGTATTCACAGAAGAGCTATCCCTAACCCAGGGGTGGGCAAACTTTTTTGACTCGAGGGCCACCATGGGCTCTTACACTGGACCGGAGGGCCGGAACAAAAGCAACCTGACCGTGCTGGCACTCTCATCTTGGGCTGCTGGTTCAAGAGCGGAGGGGAGAGCAAGAGAACCCTCCCCTCCGGCCCGCGGGCCACAGCTGCCCTAACCCATGGCTTCATTCAGAAGGTGGACCCGTGAGCGTGATTGAATGGAATCCAACCTTGAACACAAGCTCTTGGGTCATCTGAAAGGCTACATTTCACTTTATTTATGAGAACCAGTCTAAAGGAAGGAGTCATAGACACTTTTATATAAAATACTAAAATCTGAATTCTTGAGAACTATTAAAGATAGTAACAGAAAAATGCCTTTTTCTGTTTTATGTATTATACATACCTCACTGTTTTTCATCTTTAAGATGGTAGGCAAGTTTTTGTTGCCTCATTTGTGATTTTTCTTTAATATAATAGTGCTAAGAAACATAGCTTGCCTGGATTCTCTCTCACAGAAAAATGCTTAAATCTTTTTTTTTTTTAGATGTTGCACATGCATGGTTGGTTCCACTATATAATTAAACAGTAAAAAGTACACTTCATTCTTTACTGACCTGAACTTTAAGAACTTGGAATAAGTATTTTACATTAAATGGCTACCTTTCAAAATAAGATGTAAGTTAACAAGGGTCATAAAATTGGGAAATTATAGAAATGTGTCATCTACCAATCCTAAACTCATTCCTCCAACTTGATGCCTCCAACTTCGTTTTATAATATCTAAAATTACCCATACTCAGAAAGTTATCTAAGCATGCCCCTCTCCCCCCATTTTATAAATACCTCTTAGGCCATTAATTGATTGCATCATATTCTTTGTTCAAATCCCTTTATGCCTCCACTGTTACTACAAAGCATTAGGCTGAATTATTCTAAATGCCACCTATAAAATATGAAAAGATATATTTTAAATTAATGGAGTTGAAGCCACTGAGCGGATCTTTGAGGACTCGGATGGTGTTAATTAAATAAATGTCCCACTTCTGCGTGACTGCAGCTGGGAACTGTCCATTAACAGCCATTTATCCTCTGTGGCGATAATTTATCCACAACAAGTGCATTGTGTCCCAAACTTTAAAATGACTAAGTCATGAGGAAGCGTGAGAAAGGCTTGTTCTAACCGTCTGAAGGCATTCAGGACCTCGCAATGACCAATCTCTGCCTTCAGGGGAACATTCTAAGCCTCTACGGGCTTATGAATCTAAGAAATATTCAAACCGGAAACATGATGCATTGTGGACAACTGGAGTTCAGTCTCATTGGATGTTTTTTAAAGAATAGTTAATTCGTTTTGAAAGGAGAGAGAGAGAGAGAGAGAGAGAGAGAGAGAGAGAGAGAGAGAGAGGGAGAGAGAGAGAGAGGAGAGAGAGAAGAGAGAGAGAGAAGAGAGAAACATCAATGGGAGAGCACAACATGGATCAGCTGCCTCCTGCATGCCCCCGATCAAGGATTGAGCACGCAACCCAGGCACGCGCCCTTGACCGGAATCGAGCTGGCAACCTCCTGGTACATAGCATGGCGCTCAACCAAGTGAGCCACACCAGCCAGGGCTCCTTGGATTTTCAATACAACAATTCTTCACATTACAGACTGTCCTCCACATAAAAGCGGTTCCATTCTGTCTCTAGTCCTCTCAGTTCCATTACAGAGCAACTTTGAAGAGACCGAGTCTTCTAAATAGTAGGCTCCAAATGGATTGTCACATGCTTCCTTCTGTTCCTGCCCAGCCCTGACTTAATAAAGCCTGAGATGGAGCATGCATTCAGATATCAGCTGCAGGCATGCACGGCCATCGGAGAAATGCTATTCGAAGCACTGGAATTAGATTTGTGTGTTTTACTGAGGACGCCAAAGAAAGGAACGTGCTCCGTGTATACAACAGCCCTCGGGGAGGCATCAGCACTGCTGTCACGTAGCAACTCTTGAATTTCTTCCCTGGCCCCAGGACTCATGTCCCTCGTGTGCTAAACGACCCGCTCGGCTGTGTCTCTCCCTGTCTCCTTGTCCTGCTCAGAAAGGGGTATGAGGAAGCCAGTGAAGAAGAGGGAATCAGGAACTGTGTCAGGGTGGCGCTGCCACATACACGGCACATAGATTACACATGCATTCTGTGTGTTTCATAAAATATGTTTTTATTGATTACATAAATCCGTAACTTGGTCATTTATAAACGGCGATCAAGACTTATGGACTGTCCCTAATACCGGTAGTAGCTGCTGGACTTCCATACAACTAATAGTGCCCTGGTCTGTCTATACCAGCCGTGGGCAAACTATGGCCCTCGGGCCGAATCCGGCCCATTCAGCTGTTCTCTCCGGCCCACGGAGCCGAAAAAGCAGAGGGTTCTCTTGCTCTCCCCTCCGCTCCTTCACCAGCAGCCCGAGATGAGAGTGCCAGCATGGTCAGGTTGCTTTTGTGCTGGCCCTCCGGTCCAGTTTAAGAACCCATGGTGGCCCTCGAGTCACAAAGTTTGCCCACCCCTGGTCTATACCAACATCACGGCCAACATGGGAGTCATGCATGGAGCTAGGACATTTTCATGGCTGCCTCACTAGATGGTAGGAATTTCTCAGCTCCATTATGATCTCATGACACCACTGTTGTATATGCGGTTTGCAGACTAAAAATTTATTATTCAACACATGACTGTACACATATCACATGTACATTACATGTGTGTTTCTCTACCCAAAGTTGGTACAATGTAAATTTAAGTGAACTATCCATCCAAGGTTAGTTTGCCAAGAACCTATGGTGTGGAGTGCACACTCTCTGTATCTTCAGGGGCCCACAATGCTCTCTCTCTCTTTTTTTAAAAATATTTTTTTTACTGATTTCACAGAGAAAGGGAGAGGGAGAGAGAGCGAAACATCAATGATGGGAGATAATCATTGACTGGCCGTCTCCTGCCCGACCCACACTGGGGATCGAGCCCACAACTTGGGCCTGTGCCCTGACCATGACCTCCTCCTGGTTCAGGGATCAACCCTCAACCACTGAGCCGCACGGGCCAGGCCCACAATATTCTCTCTCGGATGACACATCCTCACATATCAATCACAGGCCTCACCCATTTTCACATGCCAGTCAACCGTGCCCTACTAAGACTCAATTGAAAATGCTTCAAATGAAGAGCAAGGTAGAAAGGGTCCCCTTTCCGGTAACCTCCTCCCCCCTCCTTTTTAGGATGTGACTCTGGAAAGAAGATGTGGGATTCCCAGTCAGGGCACATGCCGAGGTTGCGGGCTCCATCCCCAGTAGGGGGTGTGCAAGAGGCAGCCGGTCCACGATTCTCTCTCATCATCGATGTCTCTCTCTCTCTCTCTCTTTTTCCCTCTCCCTTCCTCTCTGAAGCCAATAAAAATATAGTTTTTAAAAGAACCCACAGTGCTACCGCCACCAAGTCCCAAAGATGCCCTCTGTATGTGTTCAGCCCATCCTGAACTTGCTACCCGGAAGAGGGGATGTCTGTCCTACATGACGGCCTGAGGTCCTAAACCAACAACCACAGAATCCAGTCACTATGGCCACTCCTGCGCCGACAGCCATTTACCGAGGCTAACAGAATCGATCGCAATGTCAACTAGCATTGCAAATGTGTTTACCTAGCCCTTCTCCTCATCTTCTCCATTCAACCAGAACGCCTTCCTCTCCCAGCCTGCTGGCAAACTGGTATCCATCCTTCTCACTTTCAGCCAGCCGGTATGTTTTTGCCTAAAGAGGCTAAACTGAATTAGTATCCTCTGCAGAGCACCCAGGTCCCTTTGAATGACTCATCGGAGACCCGAGGAAAGTTGATGGTCGAGGCACAAGCTAAGGCCCTCCCACGTGAAGGCACAGGAGCCGCGGTGGGAGCACCGATGATGAGGAAGAGAAGGAAGGGACCGGGCAGGGGTGGACGGAGGGGGGTTTTCAATCAGACCAGTACCGGCCCTTTTCTGTAAGGAACAGACGGCGCCAGGAACTAAGCGAACTCCAAGGAAACCTCCCGGTGGCACCGAGAACCTCGTTAGCAGCGTGTCCTCCCTCGTTAGCAGCGTGTCCTCCCCCAAAACAAGGCAGCACGGCGGCGACGTGTGCTCGGCGCAGTGACTCTTCCAGGAAAGGCTACATTCGGCGAAACAGAAAACGTGTTTTCTGTTGTTGTTTTTTTTCCCAAGTGATGACACACAGCCAGCCGGAGGAGTTTCAGAAGTTTGGGCAAAGCAGGGATGCGCGGACGATCACACGAGCACTATGTTGCCAATAATAGCTATTCTGGTTCGGGGGGGACCCGTCTTCCTTTGGTGGCCTGGACGCCTGTGTGCGTGTGTGTGTGTGTGTGTGTGTGTGTGTGTGTGTGTGTGTGTATGTTAGGTTAAAAAAAAATACACGAATGGTGAAAAGATCAGACGGTGCTCTGGCCACAAGGAGCAGATGGGATCGTCCTCTACACACAGCATCCGGACTCTGACCAGCGATGGCCACCTTCCTCTTCCGAGGGACCCCCCTCCATGGCTAAGGCTGACCCTATCCCCAACCAACCACCTGTTCCACGTGTACGCCTGTCCACCTGTAACCCCAACGCGTACGACACCCAGAGGCCGGGGGACACCCCCTTAAGACATCACTGATGGGAGGGAGGCGGGGGGGGGCTCCCCTAAGTTTCTGCTCTGCTTCTACAGTCCACCGGAACGCCTCTTCCGCCCGGATCCCCCACGCCTCGGGGGACAGAACGGGGGGGGGGGACCCTTTGGCCCGGACCCTGCGTGTGCCGTGTGGACCGTGTGGACGTTCTGTGCCTCCCAGCCCAGCCCTGAACACACATGCCCCCCAGGCAGACACACATGGTCAGGAACCACCGCACACACATGCCCCCAGGCAGACACACATGGGCAGGAGCCAGCATCCGGCCAATGCAATGAGCCTGGCGCGGGGACGGGACGGGGACGGGGATGGGGACGGGGAGTCCCTTGTCTGCAGCCACCACGTCTCCATGGAGTCCACATGGAGAGACAGAGCAAGGAGGGTGCCTCTCCCGTCCCCCCATCCCATCCCTGGCTTCCTCTGCGCGCCCCCCACCTCCCCGGGGGCTCCCCACCTGTCCTGCCGGTCGGTCGGGGGGACCCAGCCCACGTCACTCACCTGTCGTCGTTCTGCCATCCCTGGTCCCCCAGCAGCAAGTCCCGAAACCGGTACCGGGGAGGCAGCGGGGGCACCTCGCTCTCCAGGTCGACCATCCTTCCTTCCCGCGGAGAGTGAGGAGCGGGGAGCGAGCCCCGCCGAGGCCGGAGGAGCCGGGGGAGGGAGGGATGGAGGGATGGAGGGAGGGAGGGAGGAGGGAGGAGGGCGACGGGGAGGGGAGGGGAGGGGGCGGGGCAGAGGGAGGGAGGGGGCGCCCCGGATGCGGGGACCAGGGGGGTGAGGGATGGAGGGATGGAGGGATGGAGGGAGAGGGGCGCAGGGGGAAGGGGCCTGGAGGGGGGGGTCCGCTCGGAGCCGGAAGCCCAGGCTGCAGGGGATGATGATGGGGAGGAGGATGGGGATGATGGGGAGGAGGATGGGGAAGATGATGGGGATGATGGGGGGATGATGGGGAGGATGATGGGGATGATGGGGGGATGATGGGGATGATGCAAACCCAGCCCCGGAGCCAAAGTCTGGCTCCCACCGACCAGGCTCCCCCTCCCTCCGCCGCCGGGGGACCGCCCCCGGGCTCGGCGCCGCCCCTGGTCCCCGGGGCCCGGGAGGCGGGGAGGCAAAGTAACTTGGCCGGGGGGCCGGGGGCCCGGGGGCCGGGGGGCCGGGGGGCCGGGGGGCCGGGGGCCGGGGGGCCGGGGGGCCGGACGGGGGGCCGGGGGGACCGGGGCGCGCGGGGCCGGAGCGGTCCACCCCCAAAGGCGGCAGGTGCCCCCGGGGCGCCCCGACTCCGCCCCGCGGACCCCGGGGAGGCCCGCACCTGCCCCCGCGGGGCCGCCGGGAGCCCCGCCAATGGGAAGCCCCCTCATTTGCATAACGCGGGGCGCCCCGGGGGGGGGGGACCGCCAATGGGACGCCCCCTCATTTGCATAACGGGCCGGTGCGGGGGCGCCCGGGGGCCGGCGGGGGCCGGCTGGCTGGTGGAGTCCTGGGTGCGGACCCGCCATCCCCCCACATCCGGCCGGGGAAGCCGGGGTGTCCCTCCCTCCCGGGCTCCCCGCAGCGGGGAATCCCCGCGCCGGCCGGAATCTCCCCGAATTCTCCTCTCCGGCTGCCAGGAGGGGAGGGTTCCCTGATGGGGGAAAAGCAGGGAGGGACTCTCTTTATTTTTATTTTTATTTTTATTTTTATTTTTATTTTTATTTTTATTTTTATTTTTATTTTATTATTTTATTTTATTTTTATTTTTATTTTTATTTTATTATTTTTATTTTTATTTTTATTTTTTATTTTTTTAGGATTTCATGATTTTTTTCTTTATTGATTAAGGTGTTGCATATGGGTCCCTATTCTCCCTATTATTTCCCTCCAACCCCCTCCCCTCGCATGCCCTCCCCCCTGGTGTCCACGTCCCCTGGCTGGGCTCAGGTGCAGGCGCACAGCCCTTTGGCTGATCTCTCCCCTTCCCCCTTCCCCTGTCCTCCCTCTGAGGTTTGAGCATCTGGTGGATGCTCCCTGTCCCCAGCTCTGTTTGGTGCATTGGTGTGTGTGATGCTCATTATTTCCCTCCGAAGAGGGAGATCCTGGGACCTCTGATTTCTCAGCAGCAAGTGCTCCTGGAGCTCCTGCCGTGGGCACCAGCATGCATGGGGCAGGGAGGGACTCCCTGGCCCTGGAGGGGAGCACTGGGAGGATGGCATGGCGGGGCGGCCAGCTCCAGGGAAGGAGACCTTGGGATCCACGTGCTGGCCGGTTACTGCCCCCGCTGTCCCCGCCCTGTGGGCCCGCAGGTGGCCAGGCCCCAGCCCTGGGGGTGCTCCAGCCAGTGCTCCAGGCAGGGGGAGGAGGGCGTGAACCCCAAGCTCCACAGTTGGTTTTCCCATCTCAACACCGGCTCACCTGGGGAAAGTGCTTATAGTATAAGCCTTACGCACAAGCCCAGGTGCCATTTGCGCCAAAAACTGGCTCCATCAGGGTCCACAGACGCTGGGTGCACGGGCATCTGAGGGCACGGGGAGCCTTTATTCCCTCATGCTTTAGGGCAGTGTTTCCCAAAGTGGGGTGCACATACCCCCAGGGGCACGGGGAGAGTTTGGTGGGGGGACGCGTTGCACCGGAGTTTGGTGGGGATAGGCACTGCCCCGTGCTTAGCTGCACCCAATTCTACGTTCTCATGAGTCAAGTCAGGACAGTCTTGTGAGGCGTGAGATGGTCCGGTGTGCACATCAATACATAAGTGATATTTATGATATAACTTTTATTTATATTTTATTATGAATAATTTTATTTTTCGTTTATTATTAGTTTGTGTATGTACCCCCAAAAAAGAAAAATAAATATATCTTGATTGTTATTAAAATACATCCTTTTTTTTTTTTGAAGAGGGGTACTCAGCGTTAGGAAAGTTATAGAAGGGGTACACACATGTCAAAAGTTTGGGAAACATTACTTTAGGGGGTTCCTCCTCTCTGCATTTCGAAGGTAAAGAAGGGGGAGAGAGAGAGCGATAGAAGCATCCATGATGAGAGAGAATCACGGATCGGCTGCCTCCTGCACGCCCCACACTGGGGATCGAGCCTGCAACCCGGGCACATGCCCTGACCTCCTGGTTGATAGGTGGACACCAAACCACTGAGCCAGTCTTAAGTATTGGTCTTGCAAGTGTCCAGATAACAGTTACAAAGACACACACAAAAAAAATAAATAAAAATGAAGAAACCAGTCAGAGCCTGTTCAGCCAGAAGGATACAGATTGGACAAAGTACCTGAGTGTGCCGGGCCAAGGGGAGCCCAATGCACTGATGGTACACTGATTTGTGTGCCTTCACGTTACCCAAGTGGCACCTGGCTGGTGTGGCTCAGTGGGCACTGACCCAGAAACCAGGAGGTCACCTGTTTGATTCCGGTCAGGGCGCATGCCCAGATGGCGGGCTAGATCCCCAGTGTGAGGCGTGCAGGAGGCAGCCCATCAACGATGTTTCTCTCTCATCACTGATGTTTCTCTCTCTCTCTTCCTCTCCCTTCCTCTCTCTGTAAAAAGCAATAAAAATTTTTTTTTAAATGTCCAAGTGGAAAATGTTATGCTTCTAAATTTTTAAAAATAATAATGAAAAGAATCGTGTAACGTAAGGAACGCTACGCTGCCATTGTTAACATCTGGCCATCTGGGGCATTGGAGCAAATTTGTAATTGGGAGATATTTTGCTCACCTTTTGATGTATTTTTCAGTTTTCCGGAGGCAGACGTTCTAAGGTGGTCGCCGATTTGGGCTTTCGCCCCCTCCTGCCGTGTCTTTCTGCACCTCATTCTACTCTCATGCCCTTTCTTTTCCGTGTCACGTCACGCCACGTCCCGCTGTTAAAATATCTCTCCCTCCTTCGCGCTTTTGGCCTCGGCTCCCTTTCTTCTCTGTGCCCTCTTGCCCTCCCATTTCATGGATTCTCTTTCCTGCTGTGTGTGTGTGTGTGTGTGTGTGAAAGCTTCCCTTCCACTATAACACCGGGCTCTGTTTTTAGAAACAATTTCAACTCGGCTCTATAGGTGACAATTCACACCTTGGCCGGTCCCTTATCAACATCCCTCTACTCTACGGGCGGGAAGATCGTAACAAAGCCTGCCCTATATCCCACGCGTGGCCCGCTGCACGAGCAGAACCGGAGTTGTTTCATCCACGTGGAAAAGGGGACACAGTGAGAAGTGGACACGGAGAATGTGGCATTCAATCAGCAGATCCCCCTCTGAGAAGCACAGGAAAGTGGCCCGGGGGAGGGCGTGTGGGGGTGGATGAAGACATGTGAACACAGGTGCCAACATGCCAAGTGCTTTCTGTGCTTTGAAAACCAACGCCCCGGCCGAGGTGTGAAACGTGGGCACGGGCCTCGCAGTGGGACCCTGTCAGGAGGCAGGCAGCGTTCTGGCCGCTGTCTCATCCTCCGTCCCCTCCCTCCTGCTCCTTCCCCTTCTCCTGGCTCCCTCCAAATGCGCACTGAGCCTTCCTGAGGATGCGCATCTCCCCGTGGATCTGCTTCTGGCTCCTGGCTCCGGCTGAACTTTCGGAGGGAGAACGTGGAGGGAGCCGGAGGGAGAATTCTTTGGTGCCAAATGTGATTCGACCGCTGGGAAGCACACTCTGGGTCAATACCCTGAGAATCGCCCCCACATCGTTCTCTTAGGTACAAAACACACGTATCTGGGGGGAAACTCGGGGTTAACCTCGGATCTCCCCATTCCCAGTGCTTAGTGTCCCCAACCCTACTCGTGGGTGGCTTACAGAAGGCATCCCTGTCAAACCTGCCAGCGAGGGCCTCTCTTTCTCTTTCACAGTCCTTGTCAATTATCAGAGGAGCAACAACAGTCTAGTGAGTGAATGAAACCAGTGTGGCTCAGGGGATAGAGCGTCGGCCTGAGGCCTGAAAGGTCCCAGGTTCGATTCCGGTCAAGGGCATGTATCTTGGTTGCGGCCACATCCCCGGTGGGGGGTGTGCAGGAGGCAGCTGGTTGATGTTTCTCTCTCATCGATGTTTCTAGCTCTCTATCCCTCTCCCTTCCTCTCTGTAAAAAATCAATAAAATATATTTTTTTTTAAAAAAAGGAGAAGTTTCATATGTGGATGGATTGGGTCACAGCTCTGTCACCCTTCAAACATAAAGACTCACAAACGTTCACGTGGTCATAGTGCCGCGTGAGGACCTACTGTGAGCCAGATGCTATGTTAGGAGGCCTACAGTAATTTTGTAAATGCATTCTATAGAGTCGACAGAAAGCTAAGGTTAATGCTCCGTAGCCATTTCGGTATGAATGATATGCAAGCCCAATCTTCCTGATGGTTACGCGTGCCCCGGGGCTATAAACTAACAGTTTTCATCACAAATAGCAAGTTGGCATAAACACAGCGCGTAACCACAAGTGAAGAGAATTGGAAGAAGCTCACGCGGTTTTCTTACATGATTGTGTTATAGACATTGAGGTCCCTGGTGTCTATGAAAACATTTCTGAAATTCATATATTTTATTTATGGGTGTGATGTAAATAGTAATTATGCCTAGTTATACCAAATTTGTATTTTTATTTCTTTTCAGGAAGCTCGCCACTTCCAGGTGTTAAATGGTACCTCTGTCTCCATCACTTGCTTGATTTCTGCAGCTTGAATATATACGTTAAAATTCGAGTGTTGACTCTATCTGTTTCTCTCGTATCTTCCTCTTAATACAAACATGCCTCAGCTGTTTAGCAACTAATGAGCTTAATCACGCTTTTCAAGTTTCGCACAACTGGTTGAACAGCTTTGATTACGTTCTAAGCGATAAACCACAGCATGTACCCTCGGAGGAACCGAAACAAATAAATGTTCTGAAGTTAAAAGGGGGGGTGGGGGACAGAGAAAGAGAATCTGGCCGCTCGGTGATGCTTCTAAACTCCCATGAAAATCACAAACGTGGATGGTCAGGAAAATATTTCAGATTGCCCAGGTAGAAGCCAGGCCGTGTCGGCAATTGGAGCAGACGTCTTGAATTACGCTCACGTGCGAAGCAGAAGACACGTGCGCCATATTGAGTTCGGATTCACCCAGCAGAGCGTGTGCGACCGAGCTGAATGAGTCGAGTGCAATTTTTACACTGGCTCCGTGCACCAATTTTTACACTGGCTCCGTGCACCAATTTTTACACTGGCTCCGTGCACACTTCACCCATGTGGCCACTAATGAAGGAGGTGGCAGAAAGCAACCTGGGAAGGGAAGTAGCCCATCCCCTCCTACTCCAATATCAGTACAGATCCATTGAAATGCTGATGAGTTCGCCCAGGTGCCGTGTATGAGATTTAAGGATAGAAGGACTAGCTCAGGGGCGGGCAAACATTTTGACTCAAGGGCCACCATGGGCTCTTAAACTGGACCGGAGGGCCGGCACAAAAGCAACCTGACCGTGCTGGCACTCTCCTCTTGGGCTGCTGGTGAAGGATCGGAGGGGAGAGCAAGAGAACCCTCCGCTCTTTCGGCTCCTCTGCGGGCCGGATAGAACAGCCGAACGGGCCGGATCCGGCCCGCGGGCCATAGTTTGCCCACGGCTGGCACCTAGGGCAATTGACCCTGAGAACTTTCCTCACTGATCAGTAGATTCATGTCACACACCGCAAGCTCCGAAGCACTGCTACAATCACCGCCTTTCTTGGCACAAAATCCTCTCCTCCTGAAGCTAACACTCCTACATTTCGTCTCTCAGCAGATTCCCTGCTGTTTGGATGCTGATTTTCAAACTCGTTGGCATGGATGAACATTCCACATCCGGGTCCCCGATTTCACATTCCGCAGTAATTACAACACCCACCAGAAAGCCTCAGACCACCTGGTCCCCACCCCCCACCCCCCCCACCCCCCCGCAGGAAAGAAAATGTAACATGTTATAATAACAACGGGCTTTCAAAGATAAGCAGTTAGAAAATATTTTCACGGACCAAAGTGTTACCCAAATTCAGCGAATTAAGCATTCTCTGCTTCTGGAACTGTATCTGTTTGCCTCTGGAGCTCCAACGGAAACAACCATGAAATACAAAACACAGAGACTGCTGGATATGACTAGGAGGGGGTCGCAGCCCAAATCACAAACTCCAAATAGAAATTTGGGTGACAGGGGGGAAGGGACTAGGAAGTTACGAAATAGTCATGGGGATGGAAGGGACAGCATAAGGAATATAGTCAATAATATTGTGCTAAGTGTGTAAGGCGCCATTTGGATAACTGGGAATTTCAGTCAAGTTGACATTTTAGTATAAGAAAAATAAACTCATGATTATGCAATAAATCAAGAAAGAGTCCAAGAGCCTGTCTTAAAAAACGTGATTATGAAATGCAAAGAGTGGGGGGAAAAGATGCATCAAAATTAGGACCTCGGCAACTGTGGAGAAGTCATAGTTGGAAAGCACAGGGAGTGAAAAAAGAAAAAAGAAAAAAAAGAATAAGTCCACTCAGATATAATACTAAGATTTGAAGGAAATGGCAAAACTAGTTATGAAAATGAATGTCAAGTGGGAGAACCAGAGAATAAAGGTTAAACCCAACAAAATCAGGAAGTAATTAATGAGAGGAGGGTGTCGGAGGCGCACAGTAGGACCACACTTCATAGCCTTTACGTTGAGTGCATGCACGGAGCGCGCTTTGGACGATGAAGTGAGAGTTGAGGTGACTCACGTGATCTCTAGGCAGAAGCTGTAAGGAATTGGCTCCAACTGGCCAGATCCCTTCCTCTGCTGGGAGCTGTTTCTCTAAGCGGGTATATCAGATGTCTGCCCCCTTCCGGAATCCCAGGGGTGCTTTCTGGAACCGAGCTCCATAAAAGTCCTCCCCCCCCCCCGAAACTTCCAAATCCCCACCAAGCCACGCGCCTCTTCCATGTTCTCAGGGGTCAGCCACGCTCGCACCTTCTCAACCACAGCTTCCGGGCAAACACGCATCGCATCCCACCAGTGGATTCCTGAATCCTCGCTGCAGGGCCTGGGGCCTCGCGTGTTCTGTGGATTCACCGCCCGCCTTCTCCCTCACGGATGTTCCAGCAAAGGCCCCGCTGGCCTTCAGGGTGGTCTCCGCACGCTCACATGATGTCATCCATGTAATGAGCTCTTGTAACTCTTGGGGGGCAGGAAGGACAGATCTTGGCTCCCACCCGTGACATGTCGTGGGCTGTGGCTGTGGCCTTGGGGGGCACTGGAAGGTCCACTATTGTCCCTCCCACGTGAACACAGGCTGATAGTAGTTATCAGATACCTGTCTCTGCTAGAGAATTCTCCAGAATGTCCTTGAAGAGGAAGCACTGATGCAGGAACACTCGTATTAATTACCATGTTGATAATGTATCAATTACGTAGTGTAATAATCTCTATGTGATTCATAAAAAAATAATGTTTTTGTTGCAAAACAACCCAAAGAAAGTTCTAGCATCACGTCTCATCTGGCAATGGCTTCCTGTGTCATTTAACGCATCAAGCAAGCCTGTACGTTTAATATCTCCAACAGGAAGATAGGACACATCTTTTGAGTGAAAAAGATGGGTCACACAGTAGGACCACACTTGGGAAAAACCCCAAAATTAGTTCAAGGTCAACTAGGCTTAATTTCGATTTTGATTGTGGGGGAAGTTTATAAAAACTTATCAGAAGGTATAAAGCCCTCGGTGAGATGAGATCAGAGGTCACTGTGAGACAATACTTAGTTATTCATTTAACCAAAGTCACGACTAGAGAAATCAAAGGCAAATACCCGGGAAGTGTATAGTTGTAAAAAAAAACACACCCCCACACACGACGTGGCCCCTTTAACGGCCAAGGGCCCGTTTTCTTAAACAATCAAAGACCCAGTGAGGATGATGAGAAATACAGGAAACCATTTTCGTTAAACACAGAATTCCTTGTTTTCCAGCCAGATTACGCAAAAGGTAAACATAACCCTTTCACAATCTTACCAGGAACCGACCAGCAGCCCAAGAAAACTCTATTTTATCAGCACATGAGAGGGAGTCAAGTTTCAGTTTTCCATAAATATGCTGTCGAGCTGAAACCGGTGTGGCTCAGTGGGTAGAGCTTCAGCCTGCGGACTGAAAGTTGCCCCAGGTTCGATTCCAGTCAAGGGCATGTGCCTTGGTGGCGGGCACATCCCCGGTGGGGTGTGTGCAGGAGGCAGCTGATGGATGATTCTAGCTCTCTATCCCTTTCCCTTCCTCTGTGAAAAAAAATCAATAAAATATATATATTTTAAATATGCTGTTGATAGTAAGGCTTATTTCTAAACACAAAGAGGCCTTAATTTTACAAAATAATTTTGGGAATGCCCTTCCAAAGTTGAAAGACATCACACATGGGCCATGGGTAGCCATGGACATGCTTAACATGCAGACACAACAGAGACCCCCCAAGGCTTTCATTCCAAACTTTCACCAGGACCACTCACAGGGCCAAAGCTTCTTGCTCGTGTGTGTGTGTGGGGAGGAAGACTTTTCAGATGTGTGTATTTGCCCTTGACACATGATCTTGACACAGACCTGAGGAGGGCACGGTGTCTTGTGTCCCAGTCTGCAAAAACAGAATTTTTAAAAAAAAGCAAAAATAAAAGCTTGTCACTCCCTCCCTCCCCTTATGTTTTCTTGGGTCTCTGCAGGCAAAGTCTTAGCTCTCTCCGGCGGTCTTTATCCATGTCAAAACGATGACAACGTTCGCCACTTCAAGGGACCGACCCAAAAGGGTGGGTGTTCCCTCCTAGGAGTTTGGGGGCACGTGGTTCTCTTATCAGAAGTCTAGGGTGATTTCTCTGTTACATTCTCCTTTCTTCTCGGGGTGGGACTGCCCGGGGCAGTAGCTCATGACATCGACCCATGCTAAGAGTTCGCTCTGTTCGCAGCATAATGGCTGGCCATGCACAGAGTCAGCTGGACGGTGAGTCTGGTGCTTGCACGTCCAACGGTGAGGCCAGACCATCTGGGTCCTTAACCCCCTGTGGCCTGCGTGGAAAGGGAGCCACAGAACGCGCCTACCAGGTCTACGAGGCCATGGGCAGATGAGAAGCTTCCTGCCGCCCCTGACACGGAGACATTAACCGTTAATCAGCAGTTATTGCGAGGTCGGTGGAGCTGGGAAGGCTGAGGCAATCTCGGTGCCGAGCAAACAGGAGGCTGAGCTCCAGATTGGTCCGGTCCCGCAGCCTTGAACAGACTCCACAGGGTGCCCGTAGGTCGGGGTGGCGCCCGGGGTGAGTGTCTAGGAACTCAGGGGGCAGCAGGTGCAGGAAAAGGTGGGGGGGGGGCACCCATCGCCATCTCCCCCAGCTTTCTGTGGCTCCCGGATGTTCTCCAGGGAGGGGCCAAGGAGATGGCTGGTGGAGTTCCTTCTCTTCTCCCTGAGGAGGCTGGGTTACTTGGAGAGCTTACAGCCCGGGGGTAGAACATCACGTGATACAACCAGGGCCATAATAAGAGGGGGGGGCCCTGTGTGTTTCATCCCCCCTTCGCCCACATGTATGTAGGGCAGCTTGTACATTGTGTCTCGCGTGAGCTGGGGGGAAAGATACCAATTCCCTAGGTTATCTTCTGATTGGGTTCTCAGAGGAGTGGAGAAAGAACCAACCGACGGTGAGAGAGAAGAGAGCCTAGGTTCTAAATCAGAATGGAACCCAGGGCCCAGCCAGTGTGGCTCAGGGGTCCAGCATCAGCCTAGGAACCAGGAGGTCAGGATTCGATTCTTGGTCAAGGGCACAGGACCACACAAATAGAATCCACTCCTCATTTGGCAGTCTGCTTATTTTATGGTGACTATCTCAGGACCACACGAATGGAATCCGCTCCTCCCCTGGTTCACACCACCCCTCCCCCCGGGTCCCACTGCTTCCCCAGGGCACACGGCTCTCCCGGGGCACACGGCCACCTGGGACACACGGCTCTCCCCAGCCCTTCATTCTTGGCAAAGCTGACCCCCCCCCTACGTTCTTCACACACACACAGAAACACACAGAGATACATACATAGACACAAACACAGACACACACACACACATACACAGAAACACACACACACACACAGACACACACAGACACACACACAGAGAGACACGCAGACACACACACAGACACAAACACACACACACACACACACACACACACACACACACACACACCACCCGGGTCTGGATTGTGCAAGCCTGGGGTGGGGGTCAGGGGAGGGTTCCAGAACCCCGGGGCCACCCCGTCATGCGCTGCACCTTCCCAGGACCCCAGAGCGTCCAGCTGGGAACCAGCCTGGGCTGCTGACCACCCAGCCGGGCCCGGGTCACCGCGCGCCCATTCAGCGGGAGCCAGGAGTGGGCTCCGTCCCCTCCCCTAAACAGTCCCTCCCGCGGGGCGGGGCCTCCCTCAGCTCCCAGCTCCCCACTCTGAGCTCCCACTTCCTCCTGCAGCCAGCCCTGCCCTGCACACCACAGTCCTCCCCAGAGGACGCCCGGAGGGAGGAGGGAGAGCGGGCATCGGCAGCTGCTCCATGCACCCCTGACAGGTCCCCCACCATGAGGCTCCCCGCAAAGATTCTGTGGCTCACGCTATGCTCTGTTTGTGTAGCCCAAGGTAAGAGTACAAACCAAGGACTTTCTTTGTTTGTTTTGTTTTTTTTCCTACGGCTCTCTTATCAAGGGCTTGCTGACAACCTTCTGGCAGCGGCAGTGAAAATGCGCTCTAGAAAATGCGCTCTGATTCCAGCCCCCGTGGGGCTGAGGGTTCGAGTGGCTTTTGACACCAAAGGGAAAGCCTTCTTTCTGCTGGCTTCCTGGCAGGGCATTCCGATTCTTCAGCCTAAGCGCACTTCGCGGGAGTTTTCGGAAAGTGTTTTTAGAACTGTCTTGGAGAATTGCAGTGCGTGTGGTCACTTCCATTTGCCATTTTCCTACGATGTCAGTTGCTTTTCTTGCTCTCAGTTTGCACTAAAATGCTCCCTGTCCAAGTATGAAGCAGCATGTGAATATATGTAGAAGCAGAATAGAAATGGGGCAGTAGCCGAAACCCCTTTGGCTCAGTGGATAGAGCGTCGGCCTGCGGACTGAAGGGTCCTGGGTTCGATTTCGGTCAAGGGCAGGGACCCTGGTTGCGGGCACATCCCTAGTGGGGGGTGTGCAGGAGGAAGCTGATGGATGATTCTCTCTTATCTATGTTTCTAACTATCCCTCTCCCTTTCCTCTCTGTAACAAAAAATCAATAAAATATATTTAAAAAAAGAAATTAGGCAGCAAAAGCCTCCAAATCATATAATGATTGGATTTATTTCAGCTATAGTATTAACTCTTCCTAAAGAAATATTCACCTCTCATTTAGAACTCATGTTGCCATGGTCTTATAGATGACCGCTACTTGTATCATTAGAATGAAAATATAATATAAATTTGGGGGGGTGGGGAGAACATACCTTCTCTGGGATATCTACGGTACCCTATTGAGTAGAGATTTTCCCTGAGGTTGTAGATAAGGATGATTCTAGAATAACCGTCTTTAGCTAGAGTGACTTTCTTCTGATATCAGGAGGACAATTTCCGGATTCATCATCAAATGTAATTCTGTCACTATTTCTTTTTCTTTTTTTATTTCTATTGATCGTGGTCTCACATGATTGTCCTTATCCCCCCAGTCCCATCCCAAACCCCTCCCTACATATTCCCACCCCACCCCCGTTGTCCATGGCCACTGGCTAGGCCCATGTGCTATTTCTCGACAGATGGAACAAAGTTTCTCTCCTAGTTCCTGACACGCAGTGATGTGATAGGTGCATGATTGGCATTGGCGAGCCAAATGCGTTGCAATGGCTCCTAGATTCTCAGAACTTCCCGCTAAGCCAACACGGTTTGAGCGCAATGCTTACTCAGGCCAGCCTCTGAGCGCTGAGGAATCTTCACACGGAACCGGGCCCTCTGTTAGTTATCTTGTTCTAACATGCTATGGTGTGATTTTTAGCGTGTAAACTGTATATCCAGCCAGCCACTTTTCCAACTAGGCATACAATCCTTTCCCTGCACACATCCATGTTACAACCAGTACTTAGAAGTAAGATATGATGGACAAAAAGTCTGGAACAGTGATACTGGCTAACCACAGAAAACTTGTTTCTCTACTACGTGCGTTTTTGTCATTTTTTAAAAAATAGGGATACGTGTGGTGTCTGGGCATTTACTTACAGGTTGTTTGTGAAGGGTTTGTGCAGACTTCACTTGTCCTGTGGACGCTTAGTCTATGTCTAGCTTCTGTTTACGACTCAGGAATCACGCCCTCAGTTTAATTAGACTTCTTCAACGACGACAGAGCGGAGTTTGAAATACTAAAGCTGGGTGCTACACAGTATTTGTGGTAAAAATTACATACAAGGCGTTGGCATGATTCAATGAGGTCACCGATGTCGGGTAACCTATTCCTAGCTCCTGTTCCTCGTGTCACTTGCGAATGTTTACGCGTGATACCAGGTTCTGCCGGGGAACTGAGCACTAGATGCATTATCCTGAGGATGACTCTCAGTCTGCCCGCCGCTTCCTAACGTAAGCACAGCTGCATGCATGTTGAAGTGTTGAAAGCGAAGCTCAGGAATGCCCCAACCGCACGCGCACTGTAAGAAAAAGTGGACATGGACTTCCAGTGGCTGTAGAACAACTGTATTCTTCCTTGCCAGCCCAACAGTCCTGAAACGAAGTTGGTTTGCTGTGCATTCGCCTAACTAGATCCCTTTCCCGCATCCATTTCCCTGGGGGGAGGGAGAGGTGGGTGGCGAGCAGGGCCAGAACCAGTGGAGCCATTCTGGAAGATGAGGTACTTCCACCTGGACCAGGTCGGGTGGATGACACGGCCTGTGAGATGGGGAGGGACTGCGTCAAAGCAAGCCTCCCTATTTTTTGTTTGTTTGTTTGTTTGTTTGTTGTTATTTTGAACTCGGAAACACTTTTTTTAACAATGACATCTTTAAGTTAAAATTCCATTGGGGTGACATTGGCCAACACAAACACCCAGGTTTCAAGTGTGGATTTTCCTGAGTTATAAAATCTGTCTACAGCACCATGTGGCCGCCACCCAAGGTCAAGTCTTCCCCTGTCACCTCCTATGAGGACCCCTCCCCCCCACCCCACCCCCAGCAGCCACCACTCCGCTGTTTGTGTTCATCAGTTGCAGTTTTTTATCCCTCCTAGGGGTGAAATCCCATGGTTCTTAGCTTTTTCCGTCTGACTTGTTTCACTTAGCGTGATGTCCCCAAGGCCCACCCACGTTGCTGCAATTTTTCAGCGTAGGCATGCCCTGGAAAAAAATGCGTATGCCACCCCCTCTTCCTCTTGCCTGAAATGTTAAAGGAGAAGGGGATTGTTTAAGGATCGCTAACACTATGCTTAGCTAGCAGTTCGAAGCCCAGGTTAGTAACGATTCCTTATTGGCCTTTAATTTGCCGGGGCCGGAGCCAAAGTTTAAGTGGACCCACGTTTATTTGCTCAAACGCTGATTGTTCCACAGCTTTCACCACTTTCCCTTCTGCCTCCGACTCCTCCTCCTCCCCCCACACACCCTCCCCCACCTGCCCTGCCTGGCCATGACCCTCTGCCAACCAATCCATTGTGTGTTCTCTCGACTCTGGTGCACTTTGCCCATTCCTTCAGAGCATAATGCCTGACATGGACATGATGTAATTGGGTGGAAAAGTATTACATTTTAGCTTAAAATGTTAAGGAAATATTATAAAAGTGTCTCAGGGGGAAGTAATGGAACGGGGGGGGGAGGGGAATCACAAAAATGATACAGGGGAAGGGGAATAAAAAGATTTGACAGAGCACTTTTATTTGTTTTGACACTTTAATGGAGAGAGAGCCAAGTTTCTCATAAATCTCGTTAACTTGAAATGTAGTAGATAGAAGAGAGAGTATAAAAATGTTCCCTCAAAGGCTCCCAAAAGCTTTTCTGAGCTAAATTAAAATAACTTCTGACTGCAGAAAGTATAGCATAAGTTCAAACGTAGGACACGTGGACAGGATGGTAGAGTTTATTGGATTCACGCAACTAAACTTCTGTTCCCAGGCCCTCGCTCACCTTTTATATTTGCCACCGTCTAACCATGCCCTTCCACAAGTTGTCCCTAACCTACAGAGGTAACGGAAAGGTCCGAGATAGCTTCATATCCATTCATTTGTTCTCTCACTCATTCATTTATTCACTCATTCATTCAACCATCGGTTCTTGATTGATTGGCAGCCATGCACCACACACTCTATGTCCCTTTCCAAAAGGTGGCCAGTTAGTGGGGAAAACAAAAGGAATGGCTATTGCATTTTTACTAACATAGTGTATCTGATCATAGAAAGCATTGTGACTGAGATAATAAACAAAGGAGTCTATAAGACCATTTAGAGAAGGCAAGGACTCAAATTGGACAGAGAATGGAGTGGGGCAGGGTGGAGAGAAAAGTATGGCGGGGTGGTGAGGACATCTTGGGTGGGTTTTGAAGGCTGAGTAGGAGTTGGCCAGGTGAGGACAAGGAGGGCATTCAAGATTAAGGAAGCGCCGAAACCGGTTTGGCTCAGTGGATAGAGCGTCGGTCTGCCGACTGAAAGGTCCCAGGTTCGATTCCGGTCAAGGGCATGTACCTTGGTTGCGGGCACATCCCCGGTAGGGAGTGTGCAAGAGGCGGCTGGTCGATGTTTCTCTCTCATCGACGTTTCTAGCTCTCTGTCTCTCTCCCTTCCTCTCTGTAAAATATCAATAAAATATATTTTTTTTAAAAAAATGATTAAGGAAGCATCGTAGTTCTGTAAGACTTGGGGGGCTGAAGCCTTCTCCCATCTTTCTAACCCTTCCATCCATTGAACTTCCCCAAGCCCCACAAGTACAACTGGGTAGCACGCGTGATGTTTTTCTTCCCTTTCGTTTTTCATTTGTATCCCCAGGATTGTCATGATAATTATTCAGGTGCTAAATAATTCTAAAAAAAAATAGACTACTTGAACAAAGAGACCAACGTCAGCCTACCAAAGCACTCTGGATGTGATTGTGTTTTCTCAAGTGTATAATTTTATTATAGCTTGTTGTATTGGATTAAGAATACTTTTCAAACAAGTTTATAGATGTACTGACATTGAAAACCAGCAATTAGTTCTGTGTGTCTATCTTAATACTACCCCCTCAAAATCTGAAAGATGAGAGAGAGCTGTCCATGTAATACAAGGGAGTGTGGTTGGTGTGCATCTGAGCCAGCATTTTGACTATTTGGGATAAAATAACTCCTTGTCTAATTGAATATTTTTTTTTAAGAATGAGCTTGAAACAGTTAGCTCTTTGTCAATCCAGGCAAGTAAAAGCCAGGTCATAAGATAGGCTTAACTATTGATCTGACCCAATTCGTTGAATGGTCACTTTAAAAGTATTTTGTAATGACATGAGCTGAAAGCACTCAGAATATTCCAGATTAGAACACAAGTAGACAGGAGGTACATTTGAAGTGGGGAGATGTGAATATTCATGGAAGTCCCTCCACTACATAAAAGAGGACAGAGCCCAGCCGGTGTAGTTCAGTGGTTGAGCATCAACCCAGAGGCCACTGGTTCAATTCCCGGTCATGGCACATGCCCAGGTTGCAGCTAGATACCCTGTGGGGGTGTGCATGAGGCAGCTGATCAATGATGCTTCTCTCTCATCAGTGTTTCTCTCTATCTCTCTCCATTTCTCTCTCTCTAAAAAAAAAAAATCAATAAAATATTTTTTTTTAAAAAAGAGGGCAGAGATGGTCCTTCCTTTAGGGAGGATTGATGCAAGTTTAGTAAACAACACCTCCTTTTATTGAACTTTACAATGTGCTCAATATTAACATACAATAAAAATGCCTCCTTATCTATGGATATGGATATTTCATAAACATAATTTTATATACATAAAAAAGGAAAGCTTAGTAAACATAAAACAATGATGAAGCCGGAGCTGTGTTGGGAAGGAAATAAGATTTAAGTAGAGCCTGCAGGAGGAGACAAAAGCCAACTGTCCAAACTCTGTGGTTAAGAATGTTCCACAGTCAAGGTGATGGATGAGAGTAATCAGAGCTAACAAAGTGGAGATGGCCGTGGAGAGATGGGAAAACCGAGCTGGGGCGATATATCTTTTTCTTACAGAGCCAAGATATGCATTTCGAGTCCCTGAAAGAAGCACTTTTAAGTATTATCCGACACCAAAAAGGGTAATCAATCCACTTGGGAACTCCTGATAAACGAACACAGCGAATATTGTGAAAAGCTGGTGGGAAGATTATGTGAGATGTCTACCTTTGTCTTTTCCATCTGGGTGTTAGAAGCAACAAACTAAATTTGAAAAATCAAGAGTTAAAGGTGGAGCCCTAACCCAGTGGTCGGCAAACTGCGGCTCGCGAGCCACATTCGGCTCTTTGGGCCCTTGAGGGTGGCTCTTCCACAAAATACCACGGCCTGGGTGAGTCTATGTGGAAGAAGTGGCGTCAGAAGAAGTTTATGTTTAAAAAAATGTGGCTCTCAAAGAAATTTCAATCATTGTGCTGTTGATATTTGGGTCTGTTGACTAATGAGTTTGCTGACCACAGCCCTCACCGATTTGGCTCAGTGGGTAGAACATCAGCCTGGGGACTGAAGGGTCCCAGGTTCGATTCCGGTCAAGGGCATGTACCTTGGTTGTGGGCACATCCCCAGTGAGGGGTGTGCAGGAGGCAGCTGATTGATGTTTCTCTCTCAATGATGTTTCTAACTCTCCCTCTCCCTTCCTTTCTATAAAAAATCAATAAAATGGTTTGGTTTTTTTAAAAAAAAAGAATTAGAAGTGTAAATGTGTCATCTGGAAATATAACAATAACCCAGAGGAAGAAAACTCGTCGCCTCTCTGGCCAGCAAACAGGCTACATTTTTGTGTGTGAGGCCGGATTACTCTTTTGATAGATGGCTGCATAAGTGAAAATAATTTCAACCGAATAAATCAATTGAGAAAATTGTATCCCTTTCCCCTTGCATTAGCTCAATAACAGAACAGGAAGCACGTTTATCAAAAGGCTACTATATTAGTGGAAATAGTTCTCGACTCACAATATTGGCATCTACATTTGAAATCTAACTCATGCATTTTTCTAATAATCTGAACGCCTTGCAGTGGGTCTGAATATCAAAAGGGGGAAAAAGCACTTGTTAGCTTTTTCTGCTTGTAATTAAGCAGAAAATTTTCATCTAAAAAAAAACACACAAACATGAGCATTAACACGTAACAAAACAAACAAAAAATCAAAACAAAAACTCCATAGGGAGGCAGGAGGTTGGTTGGGTGGTTTCCTGGCGAGGCGTTACCGCCACCTCGTGGCCAAAAAAGAAGGACATTTACTTCACTTCCGGGGGAAATCCAGTCTGCTCTGTGGAATCCTTGATTGCCCAGTTCCTGAACGTGAGGGTGCTCAGAGCTTGCGAAACCTTCCCAAGAAACTTGGTGCCCGGGTCGTGGTGCAGGGCGTGTGACTATTTCTCTGCAAAGTTATCCTTACAGATGTAGGCAGCTTCCCTTTCTGTAAGCTAAGACAGACGCATGTTTCCTATATCAACACGCCCGTGTGGCTGGACCTACACGAGAAAGCGCTAACATGCTAACTAGCCCAGAACGACCTGCCAGAATGGCCCGGTGGGCAGAGGGCGGGGCCGGCGAGCCCGCACCACCAGGCCAGTCATGGTGGCCAGTGTCCGCACCACACCTCCGCGGAGACAGCCCCAGGGGAGCGGGCCTAAGCTGGCTGGGGGACATCCCCCAAGGGGTCCTGCAAGATGGTGCAAGGCAGGCTGGGGGACACCCCCACCTCGCCCCCAGTGCACGAATTTTCATGCACCGGGCCTCTAGTATGTGTGTGTGTGTGTGTGTGTGTGTGTGTGTATGTTTTCATGCACTGGGCCTCTAGTGTGTGTGTGTGTGTGTGTGTGTGTGTGTGTGTGTGTGTATTTTTTAAAGTAAAACTAACCTAAGCATACTGTCTAGTTAAATAGCTACTTTGAGCTCTTGTTCTGGTTTCCTTGTTCGCAGATTGCAACGGGCCTCCCCCGAGGAAGCAGACAGAAGTTCTGACGGGCGACTGGTCCGAGCAGGGCTACCCGGAAGGCACAAAGGCCACCTACAAGTGCCGCCCCGGGTACAGGACGTACGGCGTGATCACCATGGCCTGCAAGGGAGGGGAGTGGGTGGCCCTCAACCCACACAAGACGTGTCAGAGTAAGTCAGTCACACGTGGGCGGCGTCCTCGACGAGCACGGGTCGTTGCGGAAGGGCGTGTGATTCTGTGGCAGCGACACCGTAGTTTTGACTCTGCGGCTGAGCCACCTCAGGGTCATCACTTAAATACGAAACCCGACCCGTCTTTACTCTTTAAAAGAGCTGGCGTGCTCAGTGGTAGAGTGTCAACCCATGAGCCAAGAGGTCATGGGCTTGACTCTCAGCCAGGCCATGCCTGTGCTGTGGGGTCCATCCCCAGGAGGGGGCATGCAGGAGGCAGCCAATCAAGGATGTTTCTTCCTCATGCATGTTTCTACCTATCCCTCTCTAAAAATCAATAAAAAAAAACATTATAATTGTTGAAAAGGGGGGGGGGAGGGGTGATCTTCCAAATCGGAAAAGGCAAGTGTACAGATAAGTCGCATTCCAAAACAATGACTTTGCCATTCCTCGCTTTTCCGCATCCTTGGTCCTGTCCCCTAGTAGACATCAACCCCCCCTTGTCCCTGAAGTCTCAGGCGAAGGTGTCTCCTGGGGGAGCTACTACTCCTGCCTGCCTTTCTTCCTTTCAGAGAAGCCCTGTGGACACCCAGGGGACACGCCCTTCGGTTCGTTCGAACTTGCAGAAGGAGATAAATTCGAATACGGTGCCAGGGTAGTTTACACGTGTGACGAGGGGTAAGTAGTCACTCCAAAACCACGCGTACGCATGGAGGTCACTGATCACGGATGCGGTAGATAGGAACTACTGAACCGAAACCCCACGCCAAGGAATCTTCTTCCCTGACACAATCCTAGATTAGGAAAGAAGCCCCAAAGTGAGGAGACAATGCCGCCATCTTGGAGGGGAGAAGAATGGAGTGAGGGTGAAGGAAGGGCAACATAGGTCAACGGTTGGTTACTATCATGCTTATGGCTTTAGTTTTGGGGTGACAGTTCCTAAAGCTTATGACGCTGTGAAGTGCAACTGATTAACTGACTCACTGAAAAAAAAAAACAATAGCAGCCGAAAACCGGTTTGGCTCAGTGGTAGAGCGTCGGTCTGCGGACTGAAAGGTCCCAGGTTCGATTCCGGTCAAGGGCATGTACCTTGGCTGCGGGCACATCCCCAGCAGGGTGTGTGCAAGAGGCAGCTGGTCGATGTTTCTCTCTCATCGACGTTTCTAGCTCTCTATCTCTCTCCCTTCCTCTCTGTAAAATAATCAATAAAAAATATTTTAAAAAAATAAAAAGAAAAAACGACAGCATATTGTGCATGAAATGAAGAGTTTGCATCATGAACCAAGGATTATGGTTATCTCTAGTTTACCTAAGGCTTGAGGGTCTTTCTTAAGGAAGGAAAAACAAAATGTAAGAAAGATAAAAAGGATATTAAGAGATGACAACAGAGAGCAAGAGGAAGAGGAAAGCGCATATGCTTTTCATTTTCCCTCCAATGGAGTTTGGACCATTCAGCATGGTATCGACTTTAAAGCTGCTTGTGAACGCACATTAGCTCACTGCCCTGCTATCTTTGGTTTTCAGGTATCGGATGATAGGTGACATCAATTTCCGAGAATGTGATGCAGACGGGTGGACCAATGACATTCCTCTGTGTGACGGTACATACGGTTCTAAAAACACCGAACATGTTTTCCAAGTGGCTTCCATGAAAACATCCTTCCAGTCTGTAACTAAATGCTTCCTCTGCAAATGGTTACTTATGGTTTCTGAAATAGCACAGCCTGCCTCCCCGACCATCTTACTACCACGTTATTCTGTGTGTCAGTAACCAAATAGGAATTCAACCTCATCCAATCTAATATTTAAAGGATGAGCGCTTGGAAAATATGGAACTTATTTTTCTTTCCTTTTGGATTCGAACCTCTAAGAAAGCACACAAGTATCACTGTTTAAAATGCAGGGGGTTATGAGAGAGAAACTCGACATTGTTTCTTGTTTGTTTGTTTGTTTGTTTGTTTTGTTTTGTTTTTTTCCACTTAGCGGACTTTATCTCCAACAAACAGCTCTATGGAATGCTTCTTTAAGAAGAAGAAAAAAAAAGAAAACGAAAACATTTAAGCAATTTCCTCCAATCTTACCTTGCCGATTTTTTATATCTCCATCTGTGTGTAGATAGATATTTTTCGCGGCCAACTTCCAAGACCTATTAGAAACCGTTGCGTTCCTCTTCCAGTGGTTAAGTGCTTGCCCGTGGAAGCCCCCAAGAACGGGAGACTCATCAGCAGCGCGTTCGAGCTGACCCAGGAGTACTCTTACGGGCAGGTGGTCAAGTTCGAGTGCGACGCGGGCTTCAAGCTGGGCGGGCCTGCGGAGATCCACTGCTCTGACAACGGCAGGTGGAGCGCAGATAAGCCCGACTGCGTGGGTAAGACGGCTGCGCATAGTAGGGCTCTTCTTCTCCCGCGAAAACAGGCATTGCAGAGACGCCGGGCCTCCTGAGGAATCTGCGTGGTGCTGATGTGAAATAACGTTTATTGAGCGCTCACCACTTCCCAGCCATGCACCTGAGGTCCTTATGCGTGTCACCTCGTTCTACTTTCAGCATGGCTTTGTGGTAGACGCGCCATTCCAACCTCTGTTGTGTATATAAGGGAAGCAAGGGTTATGCCCCGCGATGCCCCACGTTTTCTTGCATAGAAAACTTGGATGACGACACCACCCGTGCAGAAGGCCGATTACTTTCTGGAGCTGTCACGACCATGAGATCAATTTTGTTTTGTTTTGTTGTTTTGTTTTCTTGACAAAGTCAACAGTGAACAGCTCCGTCAGCCACCTCTCTACTATCAATAGCTTAGTTACAGCCGTGGGCAAACTACGGCCCGCGGGCCGGATCCGGCCCGGTCGGCTGTTCTATCCGGCCCGTGGAGGAGCCGAAAGAGCGGAGGAGGGTTCTCTTGCTCTCCCCTCCGCGCCTTCACCAGCAGCCCAAGAGGAGAGTGCCAGCACGGTCAGGCTGCTTTTGTGCCGGCCCTCCGGTCCAGTGTAAGAGCCCACGGTGGCCCTCGAGTCAAACAGTTTGCCCACCTCGGAGCTAGAACATACGTGATTTTGCAGGTTACTCAGCGAAAATGCCTGTCACGGCAGCTTAGAGCTCTGTTCAGTGTTTATATATATGTGTGTGTGTGTGTGTGTGTGTGTGTGTGTGTGTGTGTGTGTATGTGTATATATATATATATATATATATATATATATATATATATATATATAGTGGATGAGTGTTACGGCCACTATTTATTTCAGCGGGACTGGGCTGTCCTCACACCCAATGGAATTAGCAGCACCATTGTAGTCACAATGGTAACTTCCAGATGCTCAAATCTCCAAGGGAAGGCGGGGGAGGGTGGGGATAAAGGGGAGAGACCAGCCAAAGGCCTTGTGTGCGTGCATATGAGCCTAACCAGCGGACACAGACACCCCGGGGGTGAGGGCATGAGTGGGTGTGGGGTGGGGGCGGGGGCAGTGGAGGGATTAGGACACATATGCGGGGCTGCCTGCTCGGCCCAGTGCCAACAGAGCTGGGGCCCTGCTGGGCGGAAGTGTTGGGCCGCTTCCTTTCACGTACGTAACGGACACTTTGGGATCTCACCCCCTCGCCCAGGCATCTCCTGCCCAGTGCCAAAGATCGACCACGGAGAGCCCACGTCCCCGAAGCCCTCGTACAGGGAGAACGAGAGGCTTCAGTACAAGTGTCTCCCGGGCTATGTCTACGGAGGAAGAGCGGAGACCGTCTGCACCCAGTGGGGGTGGACCCCGCCCCCGTCCTGCCAAGGTAACCTCCCCTTTCTCACGGGGGGCCTGTTGCGGTGCACGCTATCGGTCCACTCTTCTTCCATCGGGTCTGTGCTTTGTACCGTTGGGGATTCCAGTTGAGAGGAATTTATCAAAACTTTGATCTCACCCTAACCGGTTTGGCTCAGTGGATAGAGCGTTGGCCTGAGTTCTGAAGGGTCCCAGGTTCAATTCCAGTCAAGGGCATGGACCTTGGTTGCAGGCACATCCCCAGTGGGGAGTGTGCAGGAGGCAGCTGATCCATGTTTCTCTCTCATCCATGTTTGTAGCTATATTCCTCTCCCTTCCTCTCTGTAAAAAAATCAGTAAAAATATATTAAAACAAAACAAAAACAACTTTGATCTCTGCCGGGCCAGCATGGCTCCGTGGTTGAGCATCGGCCTATGACCCAGGAGGTCATGCTTTGATGCCCCGTCCGGGTTGTGGGCTCCATCCCCAGTGTGGGGCATGCAGGAGGCAGCTGGTCCATGATTCTCTCTCATCATTGAGGTTCCTCTCTCTCTCCCTCTCCTTCCTCTCTGAAACCGATAAAAATATACTTTAAAAAAAAAAAGACTTTAGTCTCTGCATTCATTAAGGGATGATCTCTGACAACAAGTCATTAGCAGGAATGAAAGAAAGTACCAAGACCGGCTAACTAAGAACCACCTTTGGCCCAGTTCATCCCTCCCTGTGCAAATGGATGTTCCTACCGAGTCACAACATGGAGGGCCGATATGGAGCTATTGTTCGTCTTCCAAGTCTTCCTGATGGCTTCTCACAGTAGGAAAAATGTGGCCTCACACGTTTGTTCAATCTCAGCTGTTACTGTTTTGGCTGGAGGCACCGGGCCCGTCAATGGTTTACCAGCACCGTGTGCTGTAAGGGAGATTATGAGAGCAGGGATTACAATTTGTCAAGGGATTATGCCCACTGCTTGAAAGCAACCACCTGAAGTTCTTCTATTCTTAACCAATTTAACAACATTCTCCCACTAGTATCTGGTTGGTCTCTTAGGGAAACGTGTGTTTTTATATATGTAGATTTTGTAGATTTTGACTTCAAGCATTTGGTGTTAAGTGTAGCTATACTAGGGAGTGAAAACTAGATATGTAGACTGGACTGCATTGGAAATACGAAAGCATGATAAATATGGTGGATTAAAGTGAGAGGAAAAAATAAGCATATTTTAAATAGATCTATTTTATTGACTTCAGAGAAGAAGGGAAAGAGAGAGAGATATACATCAATGATGAGAGAGAATCCATTGATAGACTACTTCCTGCACACCCCACACTGGAGATCAAGCCCACAACCCAGATATATGCCCTGACCAGGAATCCAACATGACCTTCTGGTTTATGGGTCGATTCTCAACCCCTGAGCCACACTGGCCAGGCAAAAAAAAAACAAAAAACATATTTAAGTTTCATTTGAGGTTAGTGTCGATTAACATCAACTACGGGAGGCATATTTTACTTAACACTTGTGTGTAGCTGATCATATATATTTTCTACTAGTTTCTAAATAACGATAGCGAATATATATGTAAGGACAGGGTACTCATTGGAATGCCGTTTAGCTATTTGGAAAGAACAACAACAACAAAAAAAAACGACATTTGCTTTATTCTCGTGGCCTTGATGACTTTCGTGTGATTTCTGTATAATTCACATGTCCTCGGCGATGTACAGATCTTTTCTGCATGACAGACATGTACGTTTGCTTTTCAGAAAAGACGTGTGAATCTCCAAGAATTGCGAACAGTCATTTTCATGCTGACAGGAGCAAGTACAGAGTGGGAGACACCATCACATACACCTGTAAAAATGGCTTTTACCCTCCCACGCAGGGAAATACCGCAAGATGCACTGCCTCAGGCTGGGAGCCTCCTCCAAGATGCAGCTGTAAGTTCCCCCCCATAAGTTGACCCGCTTCTTAATTCTGCAATTACTTCTCTTAAACGTAAAAATACAGGGGATCTGCCCGGCCTGCGTGGCTCAGGGATTGAGCATCAACCTACGAACCAGGAGGTCACGGTTCGATTCCCAGTCAGGGCACAGGCCCAGGTTGTGGGCTCCATCCCCAGTAGGGGGCGTGCAGGAGACAGCTGATCCATGATTCTCACTCATCACGGATGTTTCTCTCTCTCTCTCTCTCTCTCTCTCTCTCTCTCTCTCTCTCTCTCTCTTTCTCTCTCTCTCCCTCCCTCCCTCCCTCCCTTCCTCTGACATCAACAAAAAATAAAAGAGGCCAAAACTGGTTTGGCTCAGTGGGTAGAGCATCGGCCTGTGGACTGAAAGGTCCCGGGTTCGATTCCGGTCAAGGGCATGTGCCTTGGTCTCGGGCACATCCCCAGTAGGGGATGTGCAGGAGGCAGCTGATGGATGTTTCTCTCTCGTCGACTTTTCTAGCTCTCTATCCTTCTCCCTTCCCCTCTGTGGAAAATCAATTAAAAATATATTTTAAAAAAATAAAATAAAAGTAAATAAAAGGGATCCTGGCCTCAATGAGAAGGTAACGCAGAGGCTTCAAAGCAATCACTGATTTGCAAAGCCTCCAATTCAAATTAAGATCAAATCCAATACGTTTTTATTGGTTAATAAAAACTTAACTTTTGTTGGTAGGCAATGTTACATATGTGTGTATGTATGAATACATATTTCTCTCGCTAATATCCTAATATGTGAATGAAAACATTTGGCAAGATCACAGCCAGGTAGCACCTAGGACATTAGGTACTAATTTCTAATATAGTACAAACTCCCCGAACAGACCAGCCTCACACACCAGCCCCCTGTCTGTCGGTGTTGGCGGGGTCAGCCTTTGGGACCTGCGTTCCCTCCTGGTTCAGGGTCGCTCCCTGGGATGTGGCCCAGGTTGTGGGGGGTTCGGGGGTAGGCTGGGCTGCAGCATATGCTTCACGGGGCCCACTGCCAGGGCGTGGGCAGGAGCCTCCGCACCCGTCCACCTGGGCGTCTCCATCGGTGGCCTGGGTGGAGGTAACCCCCCCAGAGCGAGTGACCTGAGGGGCCCCGGAGGCGCCTCCAGAGCTTTGCTGACCTGGTCACACACGCTGCCCTCAGCCACGTGAACTCTTCAGTAGAGGGTCCCCCCTAAGTCCAGCCTCAGTCCGGGGAGGGGCACGGGGCGCCCTTGTCTGAGGGGGATGAATGTGGGGGACATGGTGCACCTCCTAAAGCCACCCCCTGTCACACACGCCCCTCGGTCAACGGAGTGTTTTATTCCTGGTGGGGGCGGCCCCTTCCCCAGTGTTTTCTGTCTCTGCAATCTCATTGCTGTTCCTTGTGTATCAGCTCGTTGTCAAAGGGGCCCACACTTCGGCTGGATCTTCCATGGTGACAAGTGAAATGGTACCCAGAGCAGGTCAACGGCTCAGTGTCCACTCAAGGCCACGGCCAAAGGAATGTGGGCAGTCGGGTGCCTTAAAGAGGAGGCCGTGACCACCGGGGCTCAGACCCCGGTGTGCAGAACAGTGACAAGGGGAGCGACTCTGAATGTAGATAATAGTCACCGAAGCATTGTGTTACTTCCAGATGCACACCACAATGATCCGGTATTTGCATTATCTTGTGAAATGATCGGGGAACAAGTGTTACTCACATCATCTGAAGATTATAACCTTTCTTGCCCTAGAAAGCCTAATGCAATGAGTGTAATGTAATTATGTGAGACTACATATAATTCATCAATGAAACAAGCTATCATAACGTTGTTATTAAGGGAAAACTTTACTTATGCTGTGTTTTGTTTGTTTTACTTGCTAGTTAGGCCCTGTGACTTTCCAGAAATAAAGCATGGATACCTACATAGGGAAGACAGATATAGACTATCCTTCCCAGTATCGGCAGGAACATGGTTTTACTATTACTGCAATGAAAACTACGTGACTGCTTCAGAAGGCTCCTGGGATTACATTACTTGTAAACAAGACGGATGGACCCCGAAACTGCCCTGCCGCAGTGAGTGAACCCCTCTGTCCTGTGCGCGTGGCAAGAGTTCAGAGTGGAGAGAGCGACCAAGAGCACCGCTAAGCCTGGGGGGAGGCTGGGGGGGGGGAATAGGTGGAAGGGCGAGTCTCTGAGCAGAAGGACAGATACTGGATTTCCCTTTCATCACGGTTCTTCATTCGCAGCAGGAGAAACAGAAATAGATTCTACAAGCCTACCTATAGCATTTATACCTACTTCAATTGTGGAATCTACAGATAAACACCACTTAATATGGATTTTAAAAACACTTGGTAGCAACTGTTGTGTTTCTTAAGTTATGTGCTACTTTTGGATGCTTATGCATTCTAATGTGAATATTATAAAGAGAGTTCTCAATTTGTTTTGACCCCACTTATGTGTTTTTTATCATCATTTTATACTTCTCAGGAAAATGCATTTTCAATTATTTGGAAAATGGACACCGTCCACCATCTCCACAAAAATATTTGCAGGGCCAATCTGCAAGAGTTTATTGCTATCGAGGCTTCACGCTTCAAAACAAGCAGACCTCGATGACCTGTACGGAAGATGGCTGGCACCCTCCTCCCAGATGCATCCGTGTCGGTAAGGAAACCGGTCTAACAGCCAGTCTGTTCGTGACTGTCTCTAACACTCGCCTGGAGTAACCGAGGCAGAAGTTTTTTATCACCTTCTTATTTTGCCAGTGGTTTTATATCTTCAAGTGTGTATGAGTGGGAACACGGATTTCTTGGTATATCCATGGAAAAACAAGGAAGCCTATTGGTAGATACAAATTTAAAAAAAAAAATAATAAACCACAACAGCAAAAGACCGCAAAGAGCAAACCTGTAATAACAGTGCCATGCACAGGATGACCGATTAGGAGGTTCTGGCATCTTCCCCACAAAGAACAGATATTGGGACAATCACCCGGCAGGAGGGCTCTGGGAACCCAGCTGAGACGTTTCAGACACCATTGGAGCCAATGGCTTACACTGGGGGCACCTAAGTCTCTGAGAGCACCAATTTCACTTCCTGAGTTGCTCTTCCCAGAATGCACCTCTGGGGTGTTTGAGGTTGGAGACCTCAAGTCCCACTGGCTTGCTGTTCTGTTTTGGAAGTCTAGGTTGTTCCGGTCAACTTGACCCACTCAAGGCTGATTTTCCAATGAATAGGGCTGGTGTGGGCGCCATTACACAGAGGAGCTGACTCAGGGTCTGGATGGAGAAGGCCTCTTTGGCCTCTCTCCTAAGTGATTTGTGTTTAAAGACCTGCTTCCACGTGACTGGTGAATAGGCATGTTTCCCAGTGCTGTGTGCGCCCTGGAGTCTCAGAATTTGTTGTTTCCTGGCAGTTCTTGCCTCTGGTAGTTGTGCTCTGCCCATTCTCAGGGGTTCCGCCTTGCACTCTAGTGGGATGTATTCACCAAAGGATCTAGGGATCACCTTGCAGGTTTGCAGAGCTCTCTCCCTCCTCCAGGGGTCTTTCCTCTGCTTATGCTCTTCAGCGTTTGATGGTGTCGGCATCTTGGGGTACACTGGCATTGGTGTCCCCTATTCAGTAGGACTGGCATGTCCTGGGCTGTGTTCTGGAAAATCCCCGCCTCCCAACAAAGCCCCGGTGAGAATGGAGCTGCCATGGGTTGAGCCTGTGTCTCGGGAACCTTCGTTAGGCACTGGCCGTGTCCATGTGCCTCACAGGGTCGTTTTCGTAGATTTGGCTCCACTTCCTCCTTGTCTGTGGGGCTGGCACCCTCTTCACTGTTCTTTCCTTTGTCCCTGCTAGTGCATATTTTCCACGAGCCTCCTTTTGACTCTACATTTCCTCTAGTGTTTGGGTTCTAGTTGATTCCTGCTCAGGTGTTTCTGTTTTTTGGTTGGGTTTTCCTTTATCAGCAGGAATGGGGTGTAAGTGAAAATGGGGATCGCTTATGGTTAATGCGGACAGCTTGCTATTGTGACAGAAGCACACGCAGTGGCATGCCCACCAGACGGAGCTGCGTGGCACACCCCTCACCTCACAGAGGTGCCATTGCTTCCTGTGGTGAGAGCGCTCAGGCGCCAACTCTCAGCAAGATTGAAACCCAATGGGTCACAGGAAATTGCCTGGCGCTAGGAGAGCTCGGGCATGCTGGGAGCTTCCAGAATCATGAGACAAACCGATTTTTAATAATTTCCCACAGGGCATCCTGAGCGTTTCACATCTGGCATAGTGTCCCCCCCCCCCCCCAAGTGTATTCAACGTCTAGATTTCACATTTTCAGAAACTCATAACCTACTTTCTCCGACACAATGCTTTGGATGAGTAGGAATTTTCCTGTTTTTAACTAACAGAAGTCCTTATTTCTCAGGTTGTAATGCTGTGTGAGTCCTTAGGAAACTGCCAACCACATGCTCACCATTTCCTTATGCTCTCTCTTCCTTTTAGCATCATGTTTAAAGTCAAAGGCAACCATTGAGAATGGATTTATTTCTAACACTCAGTCTGAATATTACGTAAATCAAGAAGCAACATATAAGTGCAAACAAGATTATGTAACAGAAGATGGTCACACATCCGGGCATATTACATGTCTCGAGAATGGATGGTCCGCTCATCCCCGATGCATTAGTAAGTCCTTCATGATTATGGTGTCCATTATTTTATTGAACAAACGTTTACTTTCACTGTTTTCAGTTATGTGAGGTGATAGAAGCTGATGTGGCTCTATTTGAAAAATCTAAATAAGGAATTTGTGAAACAATACATTTTGTGTGTTTTACAATGAATTACTAGTGGGGTAGACATAAGTCCATCATTCTGTTCAAGGTTTATCCGCCATAAAACATCCTGCGATTTGCAGTCTTCCTAGGGGGCCAGTGTGTCCTCCGCCGGGAGCTCACCCCTCTGAGCTGAGGTCTGGTACCCGTTTTCAGGTGATCAGACTTCCCTTTCGGAGACTTTGTTCCTACACCTGCGAGTTAGGTTTGGAAGTGAAATGTGGGCTCCCGGAACGCAGGTGTAGAGGAATGTCACGTGTGTGGTCTATGTGTGCGGTCTATGTGTGCGATGCTGGGGGGAGGTCCTCTTCTGAGACATCACGTCCTGTGGGAAACCTGCAGGGATGGGCAGTGAGTGGAGACTGGGAAATGCATCTGGACAGAAGCAGAGTCACTGCGGGGAGAGAGCTCTCTGCTCCGTGGCCTCGACGTTTATGAACGTTCCCCGCAACTGTTTGCTGGTTTTGTCTTGTTCATCCCCAAGCCACGCTGGGGTAGTTTACATTCACTTTAAGTGAAGTAGATACTTAAAATGCCCCAAACCTATTGTTTTCATTGCTTTCCGTTTCCATAGTTACCTAAGAAAAAAGTGCTGAAGGTTGCATCCACATCAGACCCATTTTATATTAAGTTGTGATCAACTATTCATTACAATACTCTTACTGGGAAAGGAAGAAATGTGTCTATTATTTTTATTATTAGAGTTTTAGTTTATTTTTTAACATAGCTGCATAGTATGCTATAAAATACAAAGTAAATTATTGTTAACACCACTCCAATATAGTGTTAGTGAAAATTGAGACCATTTTTTTTAACATTTTGCTTTCTTATACTAACTATAAATATAGAACTATCTTTACATTCGACCTCGAAAAAATATAAGAGAATATACTGTCATTAAAAAATATCTGATAAAGCTAAAATAGCATGTGAGCTTTAAGTTAGTATGTGTTAAAAGAAGAATTGTATAGAATGTTTAATTGTATGAAATGTTAAGTTTATTCTCACTGTTGAAAAATAACTTTTTGCTGAACTAATTCATTTTTCCTGGCATTTTTTTCTGGCACTTTTTTCTGGCATTTTTTTCTGGCACAACTACTAATAACTTTGGCATCTATACTAACAAAATGCTATTCTGCTTTGCCACAAAAAGCACAATGCATCTCTTATGGCCTATTTTATTGCTAACATGGGATAAATGTCTTAAGTTTAATTACATTGAGAAAAAGATTCTTAAAATAAATGTTTTTGGATAATTTAAGTGATGGTAGAACTGCTGTGTAGAAATACATGCTTTCATTATGAGTAATGATTTTAGGACAGTGATTTATCACTAGTATGCCTAGATTACTGTATATGATACATAATTTATTAGCACATGCTAAGTGATAAAGCTTTTTTATTCTTGAGATGGAACTTACACAATTCAATTGTCTGTTCAATAATATTAGAAGTGAAATCTTCAATTCTATTATGCATTAGAATCTTGTGGCATGCCAGTATTTGAGAATGCCAGAGCCAAAAGTAATGGCACGTGGTTTAAGGTCAATGACAAGTTGGCCTATGAATGCCAGGATGGATATAAAAACGCAGATGGGGACACCACGGGCTCCATAGTGTGTGGTGAAAATGGTTGGTCTGATGCCGCCACCTGTCATGGTAAGTACTGATTTTCAGGATCATCGAAATAAACAAAATGTGTGCGTAGCCTCTTCATTACAACACTCTCATTTTGCATTCCACGGTTTGCCAAGCATGTGTTTTGTTATTCTAAACGCAACCTTTTATATAATGTAAACCGGGGTACTCGTGACCCACGTTATATGTTTTACTACTTCCTCAGCAGTTTTCTCCTGAGTGGGTTCTTGACACCTCCCAGCTGAGGGTTCCTTTCTGCAGGTCCCGACAGGACGTCCTTACATTCCGATTGGGAATGGTTCTGAGGACAGTTACTACATGAATCTCCATGTCTGCCAAGCTGCTGTCCGGGAACTTGCATCTGTGTTGATGCAGGGTATCCCAACTCATGGGAACAACATGTGTAAAACTTTGAAAAAAAAACCATCCCTGGGAACTATGAGGGATTCCACTGAGGAAGGGGGAGAATTTTTGGTGGAGACTGGGCCAGAGTGGCAGCTGAGGAGATGCAGAGCAGAGGGCAGATCTGGGGTGCACCTTGGTGGTAGCAAACACGGGTAACATTACTGAGTGTTGGGTGTCAGACAGAGTGATCATACAAGGGACTCACATGTGGATTCTAAATATCCTATCATAAGGAAGCGGGTCAATGGAGGTGACTTTTGGTCAGGTGGAGCGGGGGGAGTAGAATGAGGTCTTTGAGAGGAACATCTCCACTGTTGACTTGGGCACATGAGTGTTGACCTTCGCATGGACAATCCACATTGGATTCTAAACTCCAGAGTTGAAAGTTGAGTTCTAGCCAGATCAACATATGAGATTATGGCCATGTAAATGATGACATCTCATTGGGAAAGAATGCAGAAAGAGACAAGAAGAGCCCTCCAGACTGAGCCCTGAAGCATTCCAGCATGCAGAAGAGGGGTGGGTAGCAAAGTTGAATAAAATGAGGACTTGGAGAATGAGGAGAGAAAAAAAACATGTTGGAATGAATGTTGTCATAGGTGTGGGGAGGTAAAAGGATTAAAGGGACAGGAAGTCTGACAGATGGATTCATAGGGAATTCCATGGGGTCCCTCTCGGTGGGTTTCAGTTGCCTTCCACCGGTTTGCCAAGCATGAATCTTTGAGCAACACCAAGCTGATTGGAAGCATTGTTCATTTGTCCATTTCTGTAAAATGTTTCCATGTTGACAAACATTCTAATATTTTTTTAAAAAAAAATATTCCGGTGATCAGACTACATTCTCTATGTAGGCTTCCAAGCACACCTACTATGGGCTCTATACAGGCTCCTTGCATTATGAAAAAAAGGAAAAACAAACACAACAACAACAACAAAATAAGTCAAATAATGGATCACATGATTAAAGTATTTCTAATACGTTTTTTTATATTTTCAAAGGAACGCATAAATCCAAGGACTTTGAAAATAGGAAGGATTCAGGGCGCTGTTTCATATAGGAGAGCATTTCTACACAGAAAGGTTGAAAACCATTTCAGACTCATGCAACAGGAAGAGCAAAGAACTCGATCTCTTTAAAAAAATGTTCAAAGACCATGAAGCCAGGGGTCTGGATCAACAAAGGGGAGAAAAGATAAGATGGCATTGGAAGTGTAGGCATGAAAGAGTTGGGATTTTATTCGACGTAGGAATTGATTTAAATTATTACCTGAGCAACTTTTAATGTTCCCCTACCGAGATATATGAGAAACTCCTCTCTAAAAGGCCTGGTCTCCCAAGTATGTTAAATTAAAACACCCACTTTCATTTAAGCATGCAATTTAAAATTGTAGCATTCATTGTTTTAATGTGCCAGATTAGTATTGTTTTTGTAATACCAAAAGCGTTAGCATATAGTTTTACTACTGCCAGTAATAAAATCAGATCCACTATAAGAGAGGTGATATTACAAGTAAGTTTTCAGGTCACATCTATTGCTATCAGAGGGTGCCCTATGAATGTGAGGGATGTGTCAGACATAATAGATAATGCCCTCTCAGGGAGAATCTTTATTTGAGGCCTCTCTGTATACACAGCACCCAGCCACTTATGTTTGCATGACATGTAAAGTTTACTTGGCACTGACTAGTCTTATGTTCTCATTAAATTATTTACCCTTTTTATAGAAAGAGAATGCATCGTTCCCGATATAGAGCCGGAGTTACTTGCTCAGCCCAAGAATGAGAAATATGTCATTGGAGGCGTGTTGAAATTCTCCTGCAGAAATAGATTGCACTCTCTTCTTGGACCAGATTCAATTCAGTGCTACCACTTTGGATGGTCCCCTAATATTCCGACATGCAAAGGTGATTATTTCTCTGACACTTGCTCAAACGAGAATTAGAACATTGGATATCAGCTGTTCTTTTCCTCTCTTACTATTCTGTTGGCGGCCAGTGTGTCTATAATTCAGTGCATAAGCCAGGGATGGGTGTTGGGTAGTAGATACCTCACACTTTCTTATTTAAGGAAATAATCTTTAATTATCTTTTGGACTAAATATTAAAAATCTCCATGGATGGACATACAGAGTGACATTATAGTGATCTCTTAAGTCAGAACTTTAGCATAACTTCCACCATTTGTATTGCACATTTCTATCAGCATGGGTTTCACCTAAAGTTTCCCTGGAATTTCTAAGCAATATTCAAGCATCATAGAGTTCATTCAATGCCATATACAATATAGCGTAAAAATTTGTTGATCAAATGCTTGCCTCCAATGATTTTTTTTTTCAAAAAAAAAAGTTTTGATGAAATGTTTCCTTGGAATGTGAAGAGTTGCACATTCATATTTGTTCATTGATTTGCATATAGGTTTGGATGGTCTAGAGCAGGGATAGGGGACCATTTTTATACCAAGGGCCATTTGGATATTTATGACATCATTCTCAGACCATACAAAATTATCAACTTAAAAATTATCCTGCTGGAATTGGTCAACCATTTAATTAACTCACCCCTAATGCCTTGGCAGGGCCAGACCAAATGAGTTCTAAGGCCTTTCTTGGCCCTCGAGCCAGACATTCCCCACCCCTGATCTAGAATAGTAAACATTTCCTGGGCGTACATTTATGTCCGACATGCTAGTTCTGTGACATAACAGAACTGGGAGACATGAATCTGGTGTAAACACCACTCTGTTTCCTTTCTCAAAATAATGCTATAATAAGTTAGGTAATAAGTCATAGATTAAAGAAAAAAAATCTGTTCATTTTACTGGATTTTCAGTTGTACAAGAGGCACTTTCACCTTTAGTTACATAGAATTTCTACCGCAGAGGAAGTAAAACCATGTGATCAACCTCCTCGACTCCCCAACGGGACAGTTGCAGACACACCTAAAGCGCAGTATGAACACGGTGAGGTGGTGGAGTATGCCTGCAGCCCCGGGTTCCTGATGAAGGGGGCTAGGAAAATCCAGTGCGTTGACGGAGAGTGGACACCCTTGCCCGTGTGTGTTGGTAATGTACACCCAGTTTCAATGGTTAGACTTCGCATCGTCACTTGGTGTTTCTCTTCCTATCAAGGCCCCACGTACACGTGAAAGTTGAGTGTTTGTTCTGGGGTTTTCACAGAGGAGCACAGTACCTGTGGAGACGTGCCGGAGCTGAAGGACGGCGGGGTCGTGTCCCCAGCACAGCCCTCCTATCGCCACGGAGACTCAGTAGCGTTCGCTTGCAGAGAGAACTTTACAGTGGTTGGTCACGGCTCAGTCACGTGTGTTAGGGGAACGTGGACCCAACCGCCTCAGTGCATTGGTGAGAAGACCCCTCTATAATCGACATGTAATGGCATTGGATAGTTTTCCCTGTGAAGTTCTCCATGCAACCGTATTTTTGAAATTCGTAAATTGTAATGAATCAAACTTTCCTGGTTTATAGTTCAATTGTGTCCTACAGAGGAAAAATAGGAACTAGCAATAGAATTTTGTGTGTCTCTCCCTAATATTGACATTGTTTAAACCTGTGAGGCTAAATTTTACTTAAAGACACATGATTGAAAGTTTCTCCTCTGATGTTTATTTTATACCTCCCCATCATCTTGCTTTTCACTCTTGCTAAAGATATGCTGAAATATCCGCATTCTGTATCCTACAACTTAGGTCAACCTTTCTTGTTATTGTACATTAAACTTATTGAAAAGTATATAATACAACTAGGAAATTCACGTAGTCTATTTCCACAGATAACTTTGCCTTTTTAACACATTAAGGTTGTAGACGAAAAATAATTCAGAGAAATTTGAGATGAAGAAAAGTGGATGTGGAAATTCACAGATTTCAAGTGGGACCATATTTAGTCATGTAGGACTCGTTCCTATGTAGATCAGATAAAAGGTAAACCCAGTGTCTTTGCAATCCCCAAAGGGCAACATGTCTTTAGAATGGCTATTGCCTCTGAGATTTCAATACTGGACATAGGACCGTCTGTTCACACATTGTAGCCCACCTCATGCACCATCATCAGGAAGAACTATTCTAGTGGAATTTATGGCCCTAAAGTCCCATTTCATTAGAGTCTGGACTCTACGGTTGTTGTGTTGTTTGTTTGTTTTTTGATATTAGTTGCTCGGGTTTTCATAACGATTGTCTTCAATGGAATATTTTCATTTTACAGCAACAGGTGAACTCAAGACATGTAAGTTATCCAGGGCAATAGCCTCTGAGACAAAGTTGTCAGATAAGGAGAATTATGAGCATAATAGGAAAATCAATTACACGTGTAAGTCAGCGCAGAGACACTCGGTCTGCATGAACGGAAATTGGCAGCCTGAGGTGACCTGCACAGGTGAGCTCTTCTTTAGATCATTCCCAGAATGTTCTTTTTCCTTCCTACCTTGTAAAAGCTGTCTCTTTATGTCTTAAATTTTTTTTTACTAAGTATGTATTATGGCAATAATTATGAAACTGGAAGGAAATTTAGAAACTAACCAAAACACTGTTTCTGAGTATGAATTGTATCACGTGCCTCGGTCAGCTATCAACAAACCACCCAGCAGAGCGGTGGCTTTACAGTCACATTGGGCAGTGGGTGTGTGCATTAATATCGGAATCCCACTGCTACCAAGTTCTTATCTTCAGATGTGTCGATGCCTGTAACGTGTGTATTTATCCAAGCATCTATCAGTGTACACATCTAGCTACCGATCTATCTATGTCTGCATCCACCTATCGCTGTAGGAATCTACCCATCTAGGCATCTGTCTGTGCTCCTGTATATCTGTCTGGCAAACACTGAGTCTTATCGCCACCACCAATCCCAGTAATTTAGGGTTCATTCCACTTTTCATGTCTGCATTGATCTTCTTTAACTGGAGGGCACCTTGACTCACTATCCTCAATATTTTTACCAATTCCCTCAAACCTAGAATATTCAGAAAGTATTCTATATAATAAAAGGCTAATATGCAAATTGTCCCCTCAACCGGAAGTTCCACCTAGAGTTCAACCAGGATGAGGCCAGCTGGCCAACCACCCACGGCCTCTCCACCATGGCCAGCGTGATCAGGGTGGGCTGCCCAGATGCCACCAGTGCACAAGTTTGTGCACCAGGCCTTTAGTTTTATATAAGCTACCCAAGAGTGATAACAGATGGAATAAAGGACAGAACCTACAAGGAAGACCATGAGAATATAAACCCAAAGAGATATGTTAGAGTGACAAACAAAATGGAAAGATAACCTATTTAAACACAGAACAGAGCATTATAGTTTGATCTTAACAGGTGCATGATTATTGATCATTTTATTCACTGAACTATTATTTTAATATTTTCGACTCACGATTTTTCATCCAGAAATCTGATTTTAATATTTTTAGAAGCACCACGATGCCCACCGCCACCCCAGATCCCCAATTCTCAACCTATGACCCTGACAGTGAATTATCAAGAAGGAGAAAAAATATCTATCCTCTGTCAAGAAAACTTTCTGATCCAGGAGGGAGAGGAAATCGTGTGCCAGGATGGACGGTGGCAGTCAATACCTCGCTGTGTCGGTCAGTAGTGGGTCGCTTACATCACAGATGTCTTTCAGATGAGGGTAACCCCTTACCCCCCCTCCCCCCAGCTTTGTGTAAAGGAACATCCCCTATCCACTTCATCTCCAAGCCGTAATGCCCTCCAGGGGCAGAAATCCATCAGCATCATTTCACTTCTAATGGGAAAGGAGTGCAAACAGCAACTTCCAGTGACTGTGGAAATACCAAAGTTCTGTTTATGCGTGTTTCACTCCCCAAGAAGAACAGCAGGAGACTGAGGAGGCATATGGGACAAATGGATAGTAGCATCAACTTTATGGGCACATCTAGCTTTGCAAGTTTCAAATACTTTTAGTTATGAATAATTTCACTTGTTTCAATCATCTTACTTTAAAGTCCCAAGCCTTGTTGGATTTTATTTTTCACTTTAAACATTATGCTTGCGCTTGACCTCTCAACCTCTATCTTTCACATAGAAAAAACTCCATGTCCTCAACCACCTCATGTGGAACATGGGAGCATTAAGTCATCCGGATCTTCAGAAGACGGAGGAGAAACACTGGAACCCAAGCTATATGCACATGGCACCACCTTAAGTTATATTTGTGAGGATGGTTTCGAATTATCTCAAGAAGATGGGATAACATGCCACCTGGGAAAATGGAGTGCTTCCCCACAGTGTGTAGGTAAGGACAGCATGCAAACTCAAGTTCTATCTTGGTAAAGTTCGGTAAGATAATCCATCATCGTCATCAAAGTCATGAGAATAACTCTTTAGAATTATAAACATATAAAACCATTGTATGTTGTTTATATATATTTCAATATTCAACAAATGATTTTTGCATAAACAAATCAAGCCTGTTTTTATTAATTTTATTGACTCCTTATGAAATCGCTTGTAATTCGGGCATTTTTTTCCTGCAAAACCTGAAATGTGGTGAAATGAAACCGAACTCTTCATATAAGTGTACCTGTTCTCATCTTCCTGCATAGTCCTATGGGTTGCCATGAAGGCTTTGTCGCAAGTTTTATAAAGATTTATGTTCTCCCTCCATTGTCCCTTCTGATATCTTACAATATATAAAACTTTCATTTAAGACGATTCTCAATGTGTTTCTTTGTATTGCTCGAGTTGGTTAGAGAAGCAGTGACACCCTCATTCTCAGATGTTTCACACTTTTCATTCAAGTTCTTGCTCACGCTGACAGCTGGACAGCCATCTTGTTGGTTCTAGAAGCATTTGTGCGCCTTTTCTGTCATGTGATATTAGCGCCTGTGTGGTCATTTCCTTTCAAATGAAAGTACCAAATATGACATGAAATGAAGTTCAGAGGTTGTGAAATACATAGTCATTCTTTCTTTCTTTCTTTCCTTTCTTTCTTTTCTTTTTTTTTAGGACTTCCTTGTGGGCGACCCCGTGCAATTTCGAATGCTAATCCACCTCCCGGGTTAAACAGTTTTCCACATGGAGGACAATATACATACACCTGTAAACCCGGATTTCGAATCCGTGGGCCTGCATCTATCGAATGCTTAGGAGGAAATTGGTCCCACCCACCAGAATGCACAAGTACAGTGTATTTCATTTTCTTCTAAGGCTGATAAATATCTCTAGTTCAGAGTATCCATGGTAGAACGATAAATCTGCATTAATTCTAGAAGGTCTCTCTAAAAGTTCTGTATTCTGCTAGAGGATTAATAGAAGAATTAATAGTCATATGAGAAGTTTGGCAATAGGAGTCAAATTATTTTCATTTGATGTCATATGTGTTCACTGTCCACGTGCTCTGATGGGCATCCTCTGACTCCTCATCTCTTGTGTCACGGCTATGTCACGGCTGGTCTCTGCTCACCAACCTCATCAATATTCAATTTACTGAGAGTTTATCAGTTATCTCCTCATAAGTCCATAATGTTCTAAGATGGTTAATGTAGCCAGGCCCAGGTGGCTCGGTGGTTGAGCATCGACCTATGAACCAGGAGATCAGGATTCCATTCCGGGTCAGGCAACATGCCCGGGTATGATCCCTCCTGGGGGTCAAGCAGGAGGCAACTCATCAATGATTCCCTCTGATCACTGATGTTCCATCTCTTAATTCCTCTATGAAATCAATAAAAATATAGTTAATTAAAGATGTTTGATGCAATTATGGGAAAAGATTTGGACAGAAGTAAAAAATGGAAATGTGCACATAGTGTCGGTGGCCTGTGTGGACAAATAAGAATTTGGATGTAAGAAGTTTGGTCTCGATCATGACCTGTATGCCCATCTCCTCAGGCTTTCAATACCACCACCTCCGCGTTGCACTCTTGATAAATGTAAAATTATTCAATGTATTTGAGTCAAGATGGCTCACATTTTCAAGTTATAAGAAAAACATTGTACAGTAGGCATTGGTTTGGTGTGTGTCTGTTATTCTAGAGTATAATTTACGCCTGATTTGTACTTTTTAAGATTTACTGAAAAGTCTCTGTTGTTGCTTTTCCAGAAAATACTTGTCCTAGCCCACCCACCTTTGACAATGCCATCCTCAGAGGCCAGGCGAAGAACTCATACAGGTCAGGAGCCAAAGTGGCTTATAAGTGTCCAGACCATTACCAAATGGATGGATCCAATGTTGTAGAGTGTAGGGACGGCATTTGGATCGGAACACCCACGTGCAAAGGTATTTTGGTGAATGGCTTCTAGCGTCATTAAAAATAGACATCAGATCTGGTGTAGGCCAGATGAAGGAAGGTTTATGCCTCAACATGGAGGAATGGGATGTGTATCAATGCTGGGCATTGGAGCCCCCGAGCCCTCACAGTGTGACCCCTGAAACAGCCGTGTCAGCATTTCTAGAGAATGGGTAGAAAGTCAAATGCAAACTCACAGGCTCACTCGGACTCAGCCTCAGAAGCTCAGGGGTTGTGACCCCGAAACTGTGGTAGCAATTCCCAGCGGGTTCTACACCCGCTTTGGTTGGGAACAGTAGCTTCAGCCTCTTACTGCTTTGCTTCCACCCGAATCCCCCGATGAGCTGCACAGTGCTCTCTGCAGTGCCCTTAAGCACTCAGGTTATCGGAGTATGTTTAGGGAACTGTAAATACATTGCACTCTTCTTTGTCCTCAGTTTCTCTGTGGAAATCTTAAGTGATCATCTTCCTTAGCCATCCGATGTTCCTCAAAGCATGGCTATACTTGACTTATTCTCTAAGAACCTGGCTACTGTGCTCACTTTCTAAGGACCTAAAGTCACAATTCAAAAATGTGATGTTTGTGAACCACATTTGGCTGCCCAACATAGCATGTTTGTGATGCGTTTCTTGGGTTTACAAGTTCATGTTGATGTTCTATCATCCACATTTATTTCACTAAACCTAAAGAAAAATATTCAGATAGACCATTGTTTGTTTGTTTTTTTTACTTTTAAAAATGTTTTCAACTTTTTATTGAACTTATTGGGGTGCCACTGGTTAAGAAATGCTGCTGGTATAATTGGACAGACACACGCAGAAATGTGATATTGGACCCCCGTCTTATACCTTACACAAGAATAAACTCAAAATGGATTAAAGACGTAACTGTAAGGTTATAAACCATAAAAATCCTAGAAGAAAAGAACATGGGCCATGAAATCTTAGACATTTCTCACAGCAATATTTATTTCTGATATATCTCCGCAGGCAAGCAAAACAAAAGAAAAAAAATAAACAAATAGGACTTCATCAAACTAAAAAGCTTTGCACAGAATAATCATCTTTCTCATTGGCCTAAAAATCTCTACTAACCTTTAAGAGAGGATGGGAAAGAAACTTAAGATATAGAAGATTGCCTCTTAAGGGAAAAAAAAATTGCTTTATCTTCTTTTTTCAAACTTGCATGTAAATTTGTGGAGATTTTCTGTCTCGATTGCATCTAATGATCGCTGCATGAGAGATCCATTTTTTCTTCCTTATTCAGATCTCTCCTGTGGCAGCCCTCCCCCAGTGCAAAATGCCTACATACCAGACGAGAAGCCTAGGTACCAACACGGGGACACAGCACATTATCAATGCAGGCACCTTCTGGGCCTCTTCGGGAATGAAGTGGTGACATGCTTAAGTGGAAATTGGACAGACCCACCTGTGTGCAAGGGTAGGGTGTCCCATACTCCCCTCCCAGACTCTGAGCAGCTTCTGTAAGCCCTTGGTCACTATACTCCTGTCCAGCTGGCCCTCCCTTGGTTACCAGGGTTTGTCGCTCTATCGTTTCCTGTAAATGGGTTCGGGGCTGGGAGGAGGTGAGTGTAGCTTACTCTGTAGCTCCCTTAAAATCCACTGCTCACCCAATAAATCAAACCATATCCTCTCTTAGATTCCACAGGAAAATGTGGGCGCCCTCCCGCTATTGACAACGGAGACTTCATCTCCTCTCCATCACCAGTCTACGCTCCCGGGTCTTCAGTGGAGTATCAGTGCCAGGCCTACTACGTGCTTGAGGGAAACAGGAGAATAACGTGCAGCGATGGAAAGTGGTCTGAGCCACCCAAATGCTTGGGTAAGTCCTTTAGTATCCTCGTAGACATCCGTGTAATGAATGCCATGTATGTACCTCTTCTGTTGACCACCAAATAGTCATGGCTGAGGGTATAAAGTCTGAAATATTCTTGAACAACAGCAGCAAGAAACTATCATTTGTCTTTATTGTAATTTATTTTCCCCAGCACCACTTATGCCCCCTCCATTCCTTCCCACCTCCACCACCCGCTTCAAGGTTCTTTCATGAAAGCCCCTCATAGCGGAGTGGGCATCGCGAAGGCTGACTGTAGAACACAGGGGTCACACGTTCCACAGAGCACCCCACTTCTCCATCACTGGTAGTTTACAGTGAGTGACAGCAGCATGGCGGAGTTTCAATGCAGTGGCTTGCAAAAGGGTTTGAGGATAAATTCCCGGATGTGTGTAGAAGGTTCTACATGAGAGTGTAACATTCTGTGGGAAATGTTTGTAATACTACCTAAAATTTTATGTTCCTTTTTATTTTACCTTCAGATGCATGTGTAATATCACAAGAAGTTCTGAAACGACATAACATAGAGTTTAGATGGTCATATGAGACAAAGCTTTATTCTAGAACAGATGATGTTACTGAATTTATGTGTCGAAGAGGCTATCGTCCCAGGTCACCAGACTCTGCATTCCGCGTACAATGTCGAGAAGGGAAAATGGAGTATCCCACTTGTGTGTAAAATGACAGCTAGCTATGCGGCAGTTTTCACATTAAAATCTGCGCCTTCGTTCAGAATGCTTTCGTATTAATCTAATTCTTCTCAATTTATTTTTCCAATTGGGTGTAACTCCCTTTTATTCATTAATCAGAATTTGTGTTAAGTGCCAGCTGGGAGATGTCACTTCTCATAAGCATCTCATTAAAGTGTGACAAACCATTGTGCTGTGTGTTTCCGTTCATGAAACGTCTCTGGTCAGAAATCAGATGCCATCTCTTCCCCCTCTACCTTCCCCCACCACCTCCCCAACGTTCTCAGCTTTCTCCGGGTCTGGTGGGGCCGTTCTGAGACTCTTATTTCAGAGGAAAGGGGGAAAATGCTTGTCTCCATTTTCACCTGAAAATCACTTCACAGACATATCAAAACCAAACTGTGTTGACAATAGATGGTAGAGGTTTTACTTAGTTTTGCTTACATACTGATAGCTCACTATACCCTCACAATGATGAAATGTAACATCTGCATATCCATCTAGCACATACAATAATTCAAACAGATCATAAAAAGAGGTACTAGATTCCAATCAGGGACCTAGCCACTGTAACACGGAATGGAAAAGTGGTAAAACACAGAGTATGAACATGTACAACACATTCATCCAGCGTGCTGTGAAATGTGAGCCGAAGGTTACAGATCAAAGACTGGGAGGAAGCAATGAAACACCTACCACAACTACAGTTCAATTTATATATAAGAGGCGTGGGCATTGAGTTCCATTCTTATATCCTCCCATTCCTCAATCTTTAACATATATCTCCTTTGAGACCCTAGAATATGTTAAGTTAAAATGCATAAATACAAAAAGGAAGACAATACATGCTGAGAAATGTGAAGAACTCTTTCATAATGACGTGGGCATATGGTTAGGGTGAGCTGCCGGAAGTGAAGTTTGTGGACCACTCAGTAGATATCAAAGTCCTAAGAGGCTTGCAAGTCCCCTCGGGTTTCATTAATAATCGATCAACTACAATTTGATTGCCAAAAATGGATTATTATAAATTCTAGACCAACGACTAAAAGGAGATATCTAATCACCAACAAATTGTATAAAATGAAATGCTAAAAGCATAGACTAATGTAAAAGAAAGCAGAGGATTCTAAAGAACACACCAGAAAAACATGGGACAAATTAGAAGCAATTGGCAAAAGGCATAACTGCATCCATCAAGAGTAATTATTGATATTAAATTACAGTGACAAGCCAATAAGAAGAAAGATGAAGTAGAATTGAATAAAGAGAAAACCCAGTTATGAGCCATTTCACAAAAGACCAATGTAAATATTAAAAAATGACTCGTTGAGCCCACCTCGTATAGCTCATGCTTGAGCATTGACCTATGAACCAGGAGGTCACGGTTCAATTCCCGGTCAGGGCACATGCCCGGGTTGTGGGCTCCATCCCCAGTGTGGGGACGCAGGAGGCAGCAGGTCAGTGATTCTCTCTCATCGTGGATGTTTCTATTTCCCTCTCCCTTCCTCTCTGAAATCAAGAAATGCATAATTTTTAAAAAGTGACTACCTGAAAGCAAAACATTGAAAAATGTAAACCTTGTATGAACAAAGTTTATATAAGGTGAGTGGTTATGGTAATCTATATATATATAAAAGGCTAAGCGACCATCTGATGGTCCCACCAGCCAGTGGACATGATGCACACTGACCACCAGGGGGCAGACGCTCTATGCAGGAGCTGCTGATCTGCGATGACTTGGCAGCAGCAGTTTTGGGGTGATACACCCTAGAACCAGAGATGAAGGAGCCCGATTCCAGGGTGTGTCAACCCAAGAACCACCCTCTTACAGTCTGGGACCCCCTGGGGGGATGTCAGAGAGTCAGTTTCAGCCTAAACCTGCAGGCCAGGTCAAGGGACCTCAACTGCCAGAGGGACCCTGCTCACTCCACAGACACCCTTCAAGCCGAGGTGCCGCCTCAGATGCGGCTGGCTGGAGAGGGCAGTGGTGACTTGTCTCCAGGGAGTGTCCAGTATCTCTAGCCCAGTCCCACCCATCTGGCCACCTTTTAATCAATTTCCTTTCAATGTGCACAAATCCGTGCACCAGGACTCTAGTATTATATGAAATAATAAACAAAAGAGAAAGGCCAGAGAATAATGAAGAATAAAATACGAAATGCAGGTGATACTGAATTCACTAAGGCAAGGAGGAAAATGAGTTGTACAAGGAAAGAGTGAAATACAAATTTGTAACTGAGAAAGCCTGTAAGAACTCCACCAAAAAGACCTACTAGAACTAATACACAAATGCATGTTCTTTATATGAGAAATGAAGCATTAAAAAAATGAAATGTTAAAAAACGATTGTCATGTATGAATATGTAAAGTTAATATCACTTATGAGTATTTACATAGAAGGATAAAATTCGACAGAATATTGGTAACATTGCTACACTGCAAATTTCAAAACATAGGGAGAAAACAATCTCAAGACTAAGAAATAAAAACGTCCATGATGTTGGTGGGTTGAAGACTTGCTATCATTAAGATGCATATTCTCCGCAATTAATTCATGCTTTCAGCTTGATCCAAGAAAACTTTCCTTATTTAACCAAAATCGAATATCACTGACAACATGATCCTAAAATTCATCTTTAAGAAAGAACCACATCGGAAGGACTTATTCCTGAGTATCTAAATCAATAACAAATATTCCCTGTGTGGAAGTGTCAGAATGACAAACACCTGAACCAGTGGGAAAAAGAGATTCCGGAAATACACACCCACACACAGAACAAGCACAGAATGAGGAGTAATTATAAGGACATACAATTTAAAAAAAATGTCTGCCTACAAAAATTTAACCTGAAATCAGAAGTCAGTTAACAACTTGGAAAATGCTTTTGATTTATATCACGGAAGAGTGCAACTACAAGTGATGATAGTATTATTTCTAAACAACAAAAAGTAATAATAATAGGAAAAGAGACAGGTAGATATTTATCTTCCTCATTAAGGAGGAAGATAAATATCCTCAGTGTAAATAAGCACTTTCATAGCAAAATGCACCTTAAACCACACAGAAGTATCACGTATTACTTACCAAAGAGGGAAACTATCTCTCAGGTTGACCACAGCCCCCTGTGCAAAGAAGTGAAAATGTCTATGGAATGGCATGATGGTCCATGAATTTCACTCCCGGCAGCTCACCCTGATCATATATATATATATATATATATATATATATATATATATATATATATATGAAAGAGTTCCTCATATTTCTCAGCATTTATTATCTTCCTTTTCGTATGCATGTATTTTAAATTAACACATTTTGTGGTTCAAAGGTGATATATGTAAAAGATAGAGGAATAGGAGGATATAAGAATTGAACCCCAATGCCCACACCTCTTATATATAAACTAGAGGCTCGATGCATGAAATTCATGCAAGAGTAGGCTTTCCTTCCCCCAGCTCCTAGCACCTGCTTTCCTCTGGCACCCGGGACCGGGGCTTCCCACACAGCTCCCTCGGATTTGTCCAGAGGGTCATCGGGAAGGATGTCCAGTCTAATTAGCATATTACACTTTCATTATTATAGATTGAACTGTAGTTGTGGTAGGTGTCTCATTGTGCTTCCTGCTAGTCTTTGTTCTGTAAACATTGGCTCACTTTCCAGCACAATGGGTGATTGTATTGTCATGTTTATACTCGATATTTTATTTTTATCAGTTTTCATATCCATGTTACAATAGCTATGTCCCTGATTAGAATCTAGTATCTCTTTATGACTTGCCTGCTAGATGGATATGTAGAAGATGTTGCATTTCATCATTTTGGGGGTATAGTGAGCTACGGATAGATAAGCAAAAGGAAGTAATCACCTCTACCATCTATTGCCGACATGGATATGACGTAGTTTGTTTTTGACGTGTTTGTGAAGTCATTTTTAGGTAAAGATGGAGACATGCACCCCCTCCCCCCCAGTTTCCTCTGAAATAATCCCAAAATGCCCGCACATAGCATTTTGGTTTGCCATATTTTAATGAGATGCTTATGAGCAGTGGTCGGTGGGTTGATCTCCGATTACAGCGACATCTTCTACAGAGTATTTAACACAGATCCTGACTAATGAATAAAAATGAGTTAAACCTAGCCAGAAAAGTAACTTGAGAAGAATTGGGTTCATAATAAGGAATTCTGGGTGAATTGAATGAATTTTCTATTATTCGTCATCATCATCATCGTTGTCATCATTTGATGGTATCCCTGGCACATACTAGCATCTTGTTCATAAGTGGGAATCTCCAGTTCTCCTCCTTGACATTGTACTTGGACTGAAGATGATGGTGGCCCTTCATCGCAGCTAGGTTGGCACACGAATTCAATATAATCTTCCCTTGCAAGATAATCTTTTCTCCCATCTAACGATCTCAACTGTATGTTACGTTTTTTCTCATGATTTCATCTGATACTACCCATGCATCTGACGGTTAAAAAAGAGAGAGAGAGAGAGGACATAAAACTAAGTTTTAACCAAATATCTTCCACAGGAAAGAGCAGGAAACGCCAGAAGACTGGCAAGCTTTGAGACAGGAAGAGCAGTAGGCGGGGGCCGGTCACATATTTGGGGCAACGGAACTTCTTCATTCACACGTGGGGTACTCCACTGTCCCTTCACGACACGCGGCTTGAAATGACCCCTCTGATGTCACCGCCTTGTGTCCCGATTTGCACACAAATTCCACGCTATCCCCTGATTTTGCATAATAGGGCTCGTCATAGTTCTCTTTCAACTGTATCTTCTTTTCATCCATGATGTGTTCTAATATCACACAGGGGTCTGAAAGTAGAGGAGATGAACACAGGAATTAGGAACCCCTCCTTTCACAAACAAACAAACCTTCGACCCAGGGACTAGCTTAGAGGACGAAGTTATCGAAGGAGCTAATGATCATCCACGTGGGCCGAGTCCTGCTCTCTGCCCCGGGCTGTGGGCCTCACAGCTCCCTGGCAGCAGCTGCGGCTCCTCACACACCAAGAAGCTGAGGGGAAAGGAAGGTCAGGCGCACCTGTCCAAGGGAATGGACCCCAGCGCCTTGGCTCTGTCTCTGGGATGTGGGCACCCACAAGGTGGCTTCCTATCAGTGGACATGGAAGCCAGCTCCTCGGTGGCCATGGTTCTTCCTGTCCGTGTCCCACTCAGCTGGCAGTGGCTACAGAAGCTCCCAGTTCAGTCTCATTCTGCTGGGTTGAATGATGCGACTAGTTTTCCCTGTGCCCACACAACGGGGGAAAAAGAACCATAGAAAACCACACGATTTCTAAGGAGCGATTTTCTAACAAGATACCACTAAATAGCCAAAACCAGTTTGGCCCAGGGGAGATAGAGCGTCGGTCTGTGGACTGGAGGGTCCCAGGTTCGATTCCGGTCAAGGGCATGTACCTTGCTTGCGGGCACATCCCCGGTAGGGGGCGTGCAGGAGGCAGCTGGTCGATGTTTCTCTCTCGTGGGTGTTTCTAGCTCTCTATTCCTCTCTCTTCCTCTCTGTAAAAAAATCAATAAAATATATTTAAAATAAAATAAAATAAAAAATAAATAAAAAAGATACCACTAAATAGCCATATATTCATAAACCTATCTCTATCCATCCATCTACCCGCATCCACCCATTGTATGTATCTACCAGCCAGCTAGCTGTTCTTCACCCTCTATAGTTAAGGCAGGCTGCACGGATGCAAGCATATGCATGTAGAGAGGTTTTGAATATCAACATGATTATGCACAAATCCCTTTTGTTAATTTTTATTTTATTGTGTTTTCCCCACCACCATTTATCCCCTTATGCCCTCTCCCACCTCCACCCAGCCATGCCCCACCCACGGTCACCATACTGTTGCCATTAACCATGAATTCTCTCTTTTTTTCTTTGTCGCTCAATCCCTCTACTCTGCCCACCACCCCCTACACCTGCGCCGAACTGTCTGCTTGCTCTCTCTATATGAAACTGTCTCTGTTTGGCTTGGCGAGCTCATCAAATCACCCTCCTGGTCTCAGGATCCAAGAAGATTCTTGAGAACTTACCTAAGCATCTCGGGGGTTCGGACCACTTTGCGTCACTACAGGTCACATAGTTAGGACCCTGGAGTTTATAGTAGGCCTGGCACTGGTATTCCATTCTTGACCCTGGAAGATACACTTCCAAAGGGAAGGAGGTGATGTCTCCATTGGCAATCGCTGGAGGAGGCCCACACTTGTGTGCAGATTCTGAAAAAGAGCATTTTTAACTGTCGGAGAGAAAACTGTAGTTTTGTTGGAAACTATTCATGCAAAGCTGGACAGGAACTAACTATTGCCCCTCTGTTGCATTTTAAACCTTGTAACCACCATGTTGTTCAAAATGCTTTAGACCGGTGGTCGGCAAACTCATTCGTCCTCAGAGCCAAATATCAACAGGACAACGATTGACATTTCTTTGGAGAGCCACATTTTTTTAAAAACTTCAACTATATAGGTAGGTACATCGTTATTCACTGAATTTGGGTACTCTACGTTGGCCTCTGCTAAAAACTATATAGGTAGGTACATCGTTATTCACTGAATTTGGGTACTCTACGTTGGCCTCTGCTAAAAACTCAAGGGGCCAAAGAGCCGCATGGCCTTACATCAAGCAAGGATTCCATACATGTAGACTTTTTAATTCTTGGAAAAGGAAACGCTGGAATCAAAACACTTACTAAAGCAGGTTGGCAGGTGGGACCATCCGCCCTCACCACACACCATGGAGCCGTTGGTGCTTCCATCTCTGTTTTCGTAGCCATCTAGGCATCGGTAGTCCATAGTGTCGTTGGGTAGCAATGCTTTTCCAGTGAATATGACCATGGCATTCTCAAATATTGGCATGTCACAAAGTTCTAAAGCAACATAAAGGCCACCATTTTATTTCCAATGCTGTACCACGTAGAATCCAACTGAGAAAATCTCATGCTGGCAGTACTAAACTTTACCATCGGTGTGTGGATAAGTGAAGTATCAGGTGAAACTTCTCTGAATTAGTGTGATTTGGGGCTGGACAAGTAATATAACATGGAGGATAGATTTCCTCACACATCCTTTTTTCCTACCATTCAAAACCTCTAAATACCTGTTAGGAAACTTTAGTCCGGTGAATTTTTAACTGTCGATATGTCACTGGCTTTTTCTAAAATATACTATTATAATGATATCATGTTATCATTTGAAGGGCAACACCATTTGTGATTTCTAGAGGTAATTTATGCATTTACGAGGGAGCCATACTAACACTGAGAGTGTGAGTCTCAGAGAAGGACAGTAGGTTTTGGATACAGGATCCAAGTATTTATATAAAACACCCTCCTTTCCCTAATGGTTCTCAGAATTGAAAATTTATCCACATTGATTTTAAATATGAATTGCGAGGGGTTCTGTTTTTTTCACTAAAGGGAGTCCATGAAATAGAAAACAATATTTTTAAAAAACAACTGATGTCTTTTTGTTTTGTTTTTTTAAAATCAATCTTCCCACCTTCTGTAGCATAAGGTCTAGTTTTTTTTTTAACACAGTCTTTTTAAAAAAAATACACATAATGTTTTTAGTATGCAATAGTTTTTGAGTGATCAGGGTAAGTATTTCAACCCCTATAACAGGGGCAGAAAATGGCAGGAAAAGGGAACTCTTTTAGTTGCCCACACTGGCATTCATAGGCCAACATGTCATTGAGCTTAAAGCACGTGCCATAACTTTTGGTTCTGGCATCTTCAAATATTGGCATATCACAAGATTCTAATGCATAGGTAGAATTGAATATTTCATTTCTAATAGTATTTAGTAGACAATTTAATTACATAAGTTCCATTCCAATTAAAAAAACAACTTTATCACTGGCATGTGCTAAGAAATTAATTCCGATGCACAAAATTAGTGCAAGAGGCCTTCTTATCCCCAGCTTCATCCGGAAGGAGGTCATGAAGGTTGTTCGGTTGTCCGGTCTAATTAGCATATTATACTTTCATTTTTATAGATATATGTAACCTAAGGAGAACAGTGATAAATCACTGTCCTAAAATGGCTTTTTATAATAAAAACATGTATTGCTACATGGCAGTTTTACCATCACTTATATCATCAAAAATATTTATTTTAAGAACATTTTCTCTCTGCAATTAACCTTAGATATTTATTTCACGCTAGAAATAAAATAGATGCATTTATACATTTTTTTTTGGCAAAGCAGAATAGCATTTTGTGAGTGTAGATGCCAAAGTTATGAGCAGTTGTGACATATATGCCAGGAAAAAATGAATTGGTTCAACAACAACAAAATATTTTTAAACAGTGAGAGTAAATTTTTAAGCATTCTATAAAATTCTCCTTGAACACATACTAATTTTTAAAGTTCACATGCTAATTTAGCTTTCTCAGATAGTCCTTAATGACTGTACATTGTCTTATACCTATCATGATCCAATGTAAAGATAGTTCTATATATTTAGCACAAGAAAGCAAAATGTTAATAAATGGTCTTAATTTTCACTAACACTATATTGGAGTGATGTTAATAAAAGTTTAAGTAATTTGCCTCCAGTTTTATAACATGCTTTGTAGCCAGCTACCTTAAATTGTTGTTTTTTTTAAGAGGTAAAGTAAAATTATAAAAATAATATATGTCCTTTCCCAGTAAGAGTATTGTAATGAATAGTTGATCACAACTTAATATAAAATGGGTCTGATGTGGATGCAACCTTCAGCATTTTTTTCTTAGGTAACTATGGAAACGGAAAGCAATGAAAACAATAGGTTTGGGGCATTTTAAGTATCTACTTCACTTAAAGTGAATGTAAACTACCCCAGCGTGGCTTGGGGATGAACAAGACAAAACCAGCAAACAGTTGCGGGGAACGTTCATAAACGCCGAGGCCACGGAGCAGAGAGCTCTCTCCCCGCAGCGACTCTGCTTGTGTCCAGATGCATTTCCCAGTCGCCACTCACTGCCCATCCCTGCAGGTTTCCCACAGGACGTGATGTCTCAGAAGAGGACCTCCCCCCAGCATCGCACACATAGACCACACACGTGACATTCCTCCACACCTGCGTTCCGGGAGCCCACATTTCACTTCCAAACCTAACTCGCAGGTGTAGGAACAAAGTCTCCGACAGGGAAGTCTGATCACCTGAAAACGGGTACAAGACCTCAGCTCAGAGGGGTGAGCTCCTGGCGGAGGACACACTGGCCCCCCAGGCAGACTGCAAATCGCAGGATGTTTTATGGCGGATAAACCTTGAACGGAATGATGGACTTATGTCTACCCCACTACTAATTCATTGTAAAAGGCAAAAGGAAATTACATGCATTTTCTCACAAATTTCTTATTTAGATTTTTGAAAGAGAACTACACCAGCTCCCACCACCCCCAATGAAAAAAGAAATCAGTGGAAGTAAACGTTTGTTCAATAAAAGAATGGACACCCAGTCATGAAGGACTTACTAATGCATCGGGGTTGAGCGGACCATCCATTCTGGAGACATGTAATATGCCCGGATGTGTGACCATCTTCTGATACATAACCTTGATTGCACTTATATGTTGCTTCTTGATTTACGTAATATTCAGACCGAGTGTCAGAAATAAATCCATTCTCAATTGTTACCTTTGACTTTAAACATGATTCTAAAAGGAAGAGAGAGCATAAGGAAATGGTGAGCATGTGGTCGGCAAACAGTTTCCTAAGGCCTTACACAGCATTACAACCTGAAAAATGAGGGCATTTTTCAGTGAAAACCTGGAAAATTCCTACTCATCCAAAGCATTGTGTCGGAGAAAGTAGGTTATGAGTTTCCAAAAAAGTGTGAAATCTAGACGTTGAATACACTTGGGGGGGTGGGCTATGCCAGATGTGAAACGCTCAGGATGCCCTGTGGGAAATTATTAAAAATCGGTTTGTCTCATGATTCTGGAAGCTCCCAGCATGCCCGAGCTCTCCTAGCGCCAGGCAATTTCCTGTGACCCATTGGGTTTCAATCTTGCTGAGAGTTGGCGCCTGAGCGCTCTCACCACAGGAAGCAATGGCACCTCTGTGAGGTGAGGGGTGTGCCACGCAGCTCCGTCTGGTGGGCATGCCACTGCGCGTGCTTCTGTCACAATAGCAAGCTGTCCGCGTTAACCATAAGCGATCCCCATTTTCACTTACACCCCATTCCTGCTGATAAAGGAAAACCCAACCAAAAAACAGAAACACCTGAGCAGGAATCAACTAGAACCCAAACACTAGAGGAAATGTAGAGTCAAAAGGAGGCTCGTGGAAAATATGCACTAGCAGGGACAAAGGAAAGAACAGTGAAGAGGGTGCCAGCCCCACAGACAAGGAGGAAGTGGAGCCAAATCTACGAAAACGACCCTGTGAGGCACATGGACACGGCCAGTGCCTAACGAAGGTTCCAGAGACACAGGCTCAACCCATGGCACCTCCATTCTCACCGGGGCTTTGTTGGGAGGCGGGGATTTTCCAGAACACAGCCCAGGACATGCCAGTCCTACTGAATAGGAGACACCAATGCCAGCGTTCCCCAAGATGCCGACACCATCAAACGCTGAAGAGCATAAGCAGAGGAAAGACCCCTGGAGGAGGGAGAGAGCTCTGCAAACCTGCAAGGTGATCCCTAGATCCTTTGGTGAATACATCCCACTAGAGTGCAGGGCGGAACCCCTGAGAATGGGCAGAGCACAACTACCAGAGGCAAGACCTGCCAGGAAACAACAAATTCTGAGACTCCAGGGCGCACACAGCACTGGGAAACATGCCTATTCACCAGTCACGTGGAAACAGGTCTTTAACCCAAATCACTTAGGAGAGAGACCAAAGAGGCCTTCTCCATCCAGACCCTGAGTCAGCTCCTCTGTGTAATGGCGCCCACACTAGCCCTATTCATTGGAAAACAAGTCTTGAATAGATCAAGGAGAAGAAGAAGGAGAAGGAGAAGAAGAATATTCAAAATATTCTCTGGAACAGAAACCTGCAAGATCTGGCTTTTTTTACACCCTTTCTACCCCAAAGCATGTACCACATAGATGCCAAATAGCAGCCATTACTTCAAGATGAAATGTGAGTCGTTAGTAATAGAGTAATAGATAGTGTAGATACGTTCAGGTAATGTGACCAGAACTTCCCTTGCTTGTCATTCAGAAAATGCATGGCCCAGCCGAAACTGGTTTGGCTCAGTGGTAGAGCGTCGGTCTGCGGACTGAAAGGTCCCAGGTTCGATTCCGGTCAAGGGCATGTACATTGGTTGCAGGCACATCCCCCGCAGGGGGTGTGCAAGAGGCAGCTGGCTGATGTTTCTCTCTCATCGACGTTTCTAGCTCTAGCTCTCTCCCTTCCTCTTTGTAAAATATCAATAAAATATATTTTTTAAAAGAAAATGCGTGGCCCAGCACCCTAGCAGTCATGTTGTGTTCCCATTTCATTTCTATAAATTTTATTTAATCTGGACACCAAAATATGGCCATCAGAGTTCAATATTAAGACTGAACTTTTGAAAGAGTCTAATGTGGTTTCACTTAATGGTCTCTGGTGGGTGAGCAAGTAATACAGAAATGCCTAAACATTTCATTAGACTGAACTTTCAAAATGTGTTCCAATAGAGAATCAAACAGAAAAACAAAGAGATGGGTGTTCCCACTCAGCACCCCTGAAAAAATAAAACCAAGAAGGGCCATTGCCAACACAAGGAGCTGATAGAAACCTTTTGCCTCAGTTACTCCAGGTGAGTGTTAGAGACAATCACGAACAGACTGGCTGTTAGACCAGTTTCCTTACCGACACGGATGCATTTGGGAGGAGGGTGCCAGCCATCTTCCGTACAGGTCATCGAGGTCTGCTGGTCTTGAAGCGTGTAGCCAGAAAAGCAATCAACATTTACAGATTGGCCCTGCAAATATTTTTGTGGAGATGGTGGACGGTGTCCATTTTCCAAATAATTGAAAATGCATTTTCCTGAGAAGTATAAAATGATGATAAAAGCACATAAGTGGGGTCAAAACAAATTGAGAACTCTCTTTATAATATTCACATTAGAATGCATAAGCATCCAAAAGTAGCACATAACTTAAGAAACACAACAGATGCTACCAAGTGTTTTTAAAATCCATATTAAGTGGTGTTTATCTGTAGATTCCACAATTGAAGTAGGTATAAATGCTATAGGTAGGCTTGTAGAATCTATTTCTGTTTCTCCTGCTGCTAATGAAGAACTGTGATGAAAGATAAATCCAGTATCTGTCCTTCTGCTCAGAGACTCGGCCTCCCACCTACTCCCTCCCCCACCCAGGCTTAGCGGTGCTCTTGGTCGCTCTCTCCACTCTGAACTCTTGCCACGCGCACAGGACAGAGGGGTTCACTCACTGCGGCAGGGCAGTTTTGGGGTCCATCCGTCTTGTTTACAAGTAATGTAATCCCAGGAGCCTTCTGAAGCAGTCACGTAGTTTTCATTGCAGTAATAGTAAAACCATGTTCCTACCGATACTGGGAAGGATAGTCTATATCTATCTTCCCTATGTAGGTATCCATGCTTTATTTCTGGAAAGTCACAGGGCCTAACTAGCAAGTAAAACAAACAAAACACAGCATAAGTAAAGTTTTCCCTTAATAACAACGTTATGAGGGATAACTTGATTCATTGATGAATTATATACATTCTCACATAATTACAGTACACTCATTGCAATTAGGCTTTCTAGGGCAAGAAAGGTTATAATCTTCAGATGATGTGAGTAACACTTGTTCCCCGATCATTTCACAAGATAATGCAAATACCGGATCATTGTGGTATGCACCTGGAAATAACACAACACTTGGGTGACTATTATCTACATTCAGAGTCGCTCCCCTTGTCACTGTTCTGCACACCGGGGTCTGAGCCACGGTGGTCACGGCCTCCTCTTTAAGGCACCTGACTGCCCACATTCCTTTGGCCGTGGCCTTGAGTGGACACTGAGACGTTGACCTGCTCTGGGTACCATTTCACTTGTCACCATGGAAGATCCAGCCGAAGTGTGGGCCCCTTTGACAACGAGCTGATACACAAGGAACAGCAATGAGATTGCAGAGACAGAAAACACTGGGGAAGGGGCAGCCCCCCACCAGGAATAAAACACTCCGTTGACCGAGGGGCGTGTGTGACAGGGGGTGGCTTTAGGAGGTGCACCATGTCCCCCACATTCATCCCCCTCAGACAAGGGCGCCCCGTGCCCCTCCCTGGAGTGAGGCTGGACTTAGGGGGGACCCTCTACTGAAGAGTTCACGTGGCTGAGGGCAGCGTGTGTGACCAGGTCAGCAAAGCTCTGGAGGCGCCTCCGGGGCCCCTCAGGTCACCTGCTCTGGGGGGGTTACCTCCACCCAGGCCACCGATGGAGACGCCCAGGTGGACGGGTGTGGAGGCTCCTGCCCACGTCCTGGCAGTGGGCCCCGTGAAGCATATGCTGCAGCCCAGCCTACCCCCGAACCCCCCACAACCTGGGCCGCATCCCAGGGAGCGACCCTGAACCAGGAGGGAACGCAGGTCCCAAATGCTGACCCCGCCAACACCGACAGACAGGGGGCTGGTGTGTGAGGCTGGTCTGTTCGGGGAGTTTGTACTATATTAGAAATTAGTACCTAATGTCCTAGGTGCTACCTGGCTGTGTTCTTGCCAAATGTTTTCATTCACATATTAGGATATTAGCGAGAGAAATATGTATTCATACATACACACATATGTAACATTGCCTACCAAAAAAAGTTACGTTTTTATTAACCAATAAAAACGTATTGGATTTGATCTTAATTAGAATTGGAGGCTTTGCAAATCAGTGATTGCTTTGAAGCCTCTGCGTTACCTTCTCATTGAGGCCAGGATCCCTTTTATTTACTTTTATTTTATTTTTTTAAAATATATTTTTTATTGATTTTCCACAGAGGGGAAGGGAGAAGGATAGAGAGCTAGAAAAGTCGACGAGAGAGAAACATCCATCAGCTGCCTCCTGCACACCCCCTACTGGGGATGTGCCCGCAACCAAGGCACATGCCCTTGACCGGAATCGAACCCAGGACCTTTCAGTCCACAGGCCGATGCTCTACCCACTGAGCCAAACCAGTTTTGGCCCCTTTTATTTTTTGTTGATGTCAGAGAGGAAGGGAGGGAGGGAGAGAGAGAGAGAGAGAGAGAGAGAGAGAGAGAGAGAGAGAGAGAGAGAAAGAGAGAAACATCCGTGATGAGTGAGAATCATGGATCAGCTGTCTCCTGCACGCCCCCTACTGGGGATGGAGCCCACAACCTGGGCCTGTGCCCTGACTGGGAATCGAACCGTGACCTCCTGGTTCGTAGGTTGATGCTCAATCCCTGAGCCACGCAGGCCGGGCAGATCCCCTGTATTTTTACGTTTAAGAGAAGTAATTGCAGAATTAAGAAGCGGGTCAACTTATGGGGGGGAACTTACAGCTGCATCTTGGAGGAGGCTCCCAGCCTGAGGCAGTGCATTTTGCGGTATTTCCCTGCGTGGGAGGGTAAAAGCCATTTTTACAGGTGTATGTGATGGTGTCTCCCACTCTGTACTTGCTCCTGTCAGCATGAAAATGACTGTTCGCAATTCTTGGAGATTCACACGTCTTTTCTGAAAAGCAAATGTACATGTCTGTCATGCAGAAAAGATCTGTACATCGCCGAGGACATGTGAATTATACAGAAATCACACGAAAGTCATCAAGGCCACGAGAATAAAGCAAATGTCGTTTTTTTGTTGTTGTTGTTGTTCTTTCCAAAGAGCTAAACGGCATTCCAATGAGCACCCTGTCCTTACATATACATTCGCTATCGTTATATAGAAACTAGCAGAAAATATATATGATCAGCTACACACAAGTGTTAAGTAAAATATGCCTCCAGTATTTGATGTTAATTGACACTAACCTCAAATGAAACTTAAATATGTTTTTTTGGGTTTTTTTGGTTTTTTTTTTGCCTGGCCTGTGTGGCTCAGGGGTTGAGAATCGACCCATAAACCAGAAGGTCATGTTGGATTCCTGGTCAGGGCATATATCTGGGTTGTGGGCTTGATCCCCAGTGTGGGGTGTGCAGGAAGTAGTCTATCAATGGATTCTCTCTCATCATTGATGTATATATCTCTCTCTTTCCCTTCTTCTCTGAAGTCAATAAAATAGATCTATTTAAAATATGCTTATTTTTTCTCTCACTTTAATCCGCCATATTTATCATGCTTTCGTATTTCCAATGCAGTCCAGTCTACATATCTAGTTTTCACTCCCTAGTATAGCTACACTTAACACCAAATGCTTGAAGTCAAAATCTACAAGACATATATAAAAACACACGTTTCCCTAAGAGACCAACCAAATGCTAGTGGGAGAATGTTGTTAAATTGGCTAAGAATAGAAGAACTTCAGGTGGTTGCTTTCAAGCAGTGGGCATAATCCCTTGACAAATTGTAATCCCTGCTCTCATAATCTCCCTTACAGCCCACGGTGCTGGTAAACCATTGCCCGGCCGGTGCCTCCAGCCAAAACACTAACAGCTGAGGTTGAACAAACGTGTGAGGCCACATTTTTCCTACTGTGAGAAGCCATCAGGAAGACTTGGAAGACGAACAATAGCTCCATATCGGCCCTCCATGTTGTGACTTGGTAGAAACATCCATTTGCACAGGGAGGGATGAACTGGGCCAAACGTGTTTCTTATTTAGCCGGTCTTGGTACTTTCCTTCATTCCTGCACATGACTTGTTGTCAGAGATCGTCCCCTAATGAATGGAGAGGCCGAAGGTGTGGTAAATGACCCTCAAAGAGTCCTAGCCGGTGGGGTTCGACTCCTGGTCAAGGGCACATGTCTCGGTGGCAGTTTCCATCCCGGGCCCTGGTTGGAGCTTGTGTGAGAGGCAACCAGTCCATGTGTCTCTCACATGAATGTGTGTGTGTGTGTGTCTCTCTCCCCCTTCTCCCTCCCTTGCACTCTTTCCCTAAAGATCATTGGAAAATACACCCTCGGTGCGGATTTTTCAAAAAGTAAAAGCAAATGAAAAAGGCCCAATCCTACTTATGAAGGAGTTAAATCTTCCCGTCAGTTTCAACTCACCTTGTCCACGAGCCCAGGAGACCCACAGGGTGAGGATGACCTGGACGAGGAGCAGCATGGTGGGGGTCCCCGGCTGTGCTAGCACCAATGGTCCAGCGCTGCTGGTTGGGGTTCAGTCTGCTTCTTGAGCCCTTACCAAGTGTGGCTCTGAAGTTAAGTGACAGCACCAAGAAGCTGGCTGACTGGGGTCCCTCGATAGATATCAAAGTTCAAAGGCTTTTGCAATATCTGTAAATTTGCATGAACGATTTCACAATCACCTCCTGAGTTACTTCCCAGAAAGGTACTTACAGCTTTTCTCGGGGACAGGAATGGACTGGTTCCAAAAGTAAGACAAAACTCTAATCTTGAACCACTGCTTGAGAATGGGGGAGGTTCTTTCTCAAGCAGGATGTTCCCGTGGGAATAGCTCTGCCTGCATGTCCCTGTGACTGTCTCTTGTCCTCTAGTTGCTCTCACCCGACTGCAGTCCGTAGGGGTCAGTGGACACCAGCCAGGGTGTCCACACAGGTCCTGTCTGTAGGGCAGCACGGATTTTTTTTTGTAAACTCACAACAGACCACGCCACCAAGTCCACTGATGTCAGCACATTCTTGGTATTCAAGTTGTTTTTCATGTTTTACTTGTTTTTAGAGATAGAAGGAGGTAGAAGGAGAGAAAGTGGGAGAGATACATCGGCGTGAGGAAGACACATCAGTTGCTTGTGTCCTGTACACGCGGTGACTGGGACAGGGGTCGATCCTGCGGCCCAGGTACATGCCGTTGACCAGGACTTGAACCACAGACACTTTGGTCCTCAGACTAACACTGTGACCACTGAACCACACCAGAAGGGTCAATTTTCACATATAAATTTTTTTAAAATATATATTTTATTGATTTTTTTTAACAGAGAGGAAGGGAGAGAGATAGAGAGTTAGAAACATCGATGAGAGAGAGTCATCGATCAGCTGCCTCTTGCACGCCCCCTACTGGGGATGTGCCAGCAACCAAGGTACATGCCCTTGACCGGAATGGAACCTGGGACCCTTCAGTCCACAGGCTGATGCTCTATCCACTGAGCCAAACCGGTTTCGGCCACATATAAATTTTTATTGCGCTCTTCCCCGGAGTATATTCTAAGCTCCCGTGTTTTGTTTGGTTAAACGCCCGATTGAATAGGCAGAGAGCCACAGCGTTACTCTCTTGCCCTTCATCGCTCTATGGGCAAGGAGTCTAATCCCACGACGGTGAAGAATTATTGTCTTGGTACAAGTGAAACTTCTTCATTCACAGCTGGGGAACTCCACTGTCCCTCCCCGACACGCAGCTTGAAATGACTGCACTGACATCACCGCCTGGTGTCCCAACGTGCACATAAATTCCACGATATCCCCTGATTTTGCATAAGAGTTTTTGTCATCTTTCCCTTTTAATGGTATGTTCTTTTCATTCATGATTTTTTTTCTGATATCACACAGGGATCTGAAAGTTGAGGAGATGAATACAAGCAGTTAGGAATCCCTCCTTTCAGAAGCAAACCAACCTTCAACCCAATGACTAGCTTAGAGCAGTGTTTCCCAAACTCCTCTCGCGATGAGAATCAGCTGGTGGAGTTGTTAAAAATACAGATTCCTGAATCCCAACTAAGCAGTGCTAAAATAGAATTTTGGGGAACATACAGGTAAAATTGTATACTTCACTAGTGCTCTAAGCTTAGATATATTAAGTGTACAATTTTACCTATATGTTCCCAAAAAATTCTAGTTTAGCACTTCTTAGCTGGGATTCAGGAATCTGTAGTTTAACAACCCCACTAGGTGATTCTCATCGCGAGAGAAGTTTGGGGAACACTGGCTTAGAGGACGAAGTTATCAAAAGAGCTAATGATCATCGACCACGTGGGCCCAGTCCTCCCCAGCAGCAACTGTGCCTCCTCACACACCAGGAAGCTGAGGGGAAGGGAAGGTCAGGTGCACCTGTCCAAGGTCACAGAGCTCTTCAGGTGGCCGATGCCCGTGGACCCGACAGGGTGACCCCAGGGCCTTGGCTCTGTCTCTGGGGCGTGGGCACCCACTCAGGTGATGTACGGTAGCTGTTTTGATTATTTCATCCTCTAAGCTGGTCCATACGTTGAAGCCTTATCATATCATAAAGGCGTAGTATGCAAATTGTGCCCTCAACCCGGAGTTGTCGTGGGGGTTCCACCAGAGTGCGGGGCTGGCCAGGGGAAGGGAGGGAGGCCCAGTCTGGCAGTTGGCAGCCACTAGGGACCCTACCAGTGCACGAATGTCACCCACGGGGCCTCTAGTTTGTTTATAAAAGGAAATATTATCGATTGACTTTATCCGTTTCTTCTACTTTCAGATCCATGGGCAATAACATGTTAAAAATGCCCTGTCTGCTGTGGTTAGTGTTAGGGTGAGGGTCAAAAGGTCTGGGGTTAGACCGGGTCAACGGCATGTACCTGAGTTACAGGTTGGATCATTGTTCCAATTAGAAGCTATGTAGGATGCAAGCAATTGATCTCTCTCTTCTCTCCTCTTTCCTCTCTCTTCTCTCTCTCCTCTCTCTCGTCCCCCTTCCCTACATTCTCTTACTTGAGTCAGAGTTGAATCATAGACTGAACAAGACTTGTTGTGAGCAAGAAGGGCAGTTGTCATAGTTTGTACCTGTAGGGTTTGAAATGCTTGGCAGAGTTGAAGCTTTGCTCTTCTATTTGACTAAAATAATCAGTTGTGTTAGAGCTGCACATCTTAACTCACCTGGTCAATGAACAATTTCCCTGGCCCTAAGTCAACATGGGAACTGAATTTCTGTTTTCACAGAACCCATTCTGAAGGCACATGAAAACAAATCAAAGTCCAATGGAAGCTCTGAGATGACTAGTCTCCAATTAGTATTTGAGCAGAAGTTTATTAACCAAACTAGTTCTCAGTTTGGGTTAGACTTTTCCCTTCCCATTTTCCCCCATGTCATGCCTCTGAATATGTGATTCCCTCAAATGAAAGGTGCCTAGGCCGGCCAGTGTGGCTCCATTGGTTGGACATCATCCCACACACCAAGAGGTCACAGGATCATTCCAAGTGAGGGCTCATTCTGTGGTTATGGGCTCATTCCCCAGTAGGGGGCATCCAGGAGGCAGCAGGTAGATGTTTCTCAACTTTGATATTTTTCCCTCTCCTTGTGCCTCCCTCTCATTTAAATACAAGAAAATATATGGGGTGTGGGGGGAGAGATGTTGAACGTGAAGAATGTGCTGAAATCCTTGGACTTGGTGGTGTGGTCTATTGTGAGTTTATAAAAAAAAAATCGTGTTGCCCTACAGACAGGACCCTACACTGTGTGGACACACTGGTTGGTGTCCACTGACCCCTAAGGACTGCAGTCAGAGCAATTCGAGGACAAGAGACAGTCACACAGACGTGCAGTCAGAACTATCCCCATGTGAACCTCCTGATTGAGAAAGAACCTCCCCCATTCTCAAGAAATATTTAAGTCAAAGATAAATAGTTTATATCACTTTTGGATCCAGTTTATAACTTTTCTAAGGAAAGTGGTACCAGTACATGTCAGGGGATGAAGTCCAGAAATGATTGTGAAATCATTCGCGAAAAGTTAGATATTCCAAAAATCTTTGAAATTTGATATCCACTGAATGACCTGTCAACTAGCATCCTGATATTTCACTTAAATCTAGGATCTCACTCACACTTGGTGAATGCTCATAAAGCGGATTTGAAACCCCAACCAGCAGTGCTGGACCATCGGTGCTAACACACCCGAGGAGCCCCGCCATGCTGCTCCTAGTCCAGGTCATCCTCACCCTGTGGGTCTCCTGGGCTCGTGGACAAGGTGAGTTGAAACTGATGGGAAGATTTAGCTCTTTCTTAAGTAGGATTCGATCTTTATCGAATGTCTTTAAGGTTTTTTTTAAATCCTCACCTGAGGATTGATCTTTCAATCTTCTCTCCATTGATCTTAAGAGCAAAAGAGGACAGCAGGGAGAAGGGAAAGAGGGGGAGAAAAAAGGGGAGAAGGAGAGTCAGAGAGCCAGAGAGCTAGAGGAGAGAAAGAGAGAGAGGGGGGGGGGGAGGGAGAGGGAGAGGGAGAGGGAGAGGTAGAGAGAGAGATGTCCATGTGAGAGAGACTGATTGCCTCTCTCCCTAGCCCAAGGGCCGGGATAGAAACTTCCACTAAGACATGTGCCCTTGACCAGGAGTCGAACCCACCAGCTAGGACTCTTTGAGGGTCATTTACCACACCTTCGGCCTCTGCATTCATTAGGGGACGATCTCTGACAACAAGTCATTAGCAGGAATGAAGGAAAGTACCAAGACCGACTAAATAAAAACCACCTTTGGCCCAGTTCATCCCTCCCTGTGCAAATGGATGTTCCTACCAAGTCACAACATGGAGGGCCAATATGGAGCTATTATTGGTCTTCCAAATCTTCCCGATGGCTTCTCACAGTAGGAAAAATGTGGCCTCACACGTTTGTTCAACCTCAGCTGTTACTGTTTTGGCTGGAGGCACCTGCCCGGCAATGGTTTACCAGCACCGTGGGCTGTAATGGAGATAATGAGAGCAGGGATTACAATTTGTCAAGGGGTTATGTCCACTGCTTGAAAGCAACCACCGGAAGTTCTTCTATTCTTAGCTAATTTAGAAACATTCTCCCGCTAGTATTTGGTTGGTCTCTTAGGGAAACTTGTGTGTTTATATGTGTCTCATAGCTTTTGACTTCAAGCATTGATGTCAAATTTAGCTATACTTTGAATTGAAAACTAAGATAGGTAGACTGGACTCCAATGGTAACATGACAATATGATAGATTTAGCAGATTAACATGTGAGATAAAATCAAAGTATTTCTATTTTTAAAATATAGTTTATTGACTCCAGAGTGGAAGGAGAGGGAGAGAGTGTAAAAACATCCATGATGATAAAGAATCTTTGATTGACTCCCTACTGCTCAGCCCATAATGGGAATCAAGCCCCCAATTCAGGCATGTGCCCTGACCAGGAATGGAACCATGATTTCTTGGTTCATGGGTTCATACTTAACCCCAAGCCATTAAGGCCTTGCAAAAAATTTAACATTTTTCAGGTTCATTTAGGTTAGTGTCAATGAATATCAAACTCTAGAGACTTAAATTACTTAAAACATATGTCTAGAAGTCACATATATTTTCCATTATTTTTAATATAATCATAATATATATATATATATATATATATATATATATATATATATATATAGACAGTGTGCTTATTTGAATGCCCTTTTGCTCTTTGGAAAGTACAAAAACATTGTTCACTTGATTCTCATGTCCTTGATGATTTCATGTGATTTCTGCATAACACACTTGTCCTTTCACTTTTCAGAACTAGCATGTGACCCTCCAAGAATTCAAAACGGCCAGTACATTCCTAAAAGGACCAATTACGAGCGGGGAGACACCATCACATACTACTGCACAAGTGGCTTTTTGCCTTCCTCCTGGGGAAATACGACAAAATGTACTGACACAGGCTGGGATCCCCCTCCAAGATGCAGCTGTAAGTTCCCTTCATAAGTTGACCGCTTCTTAATTCTGCAATTACTTCTCTTAAACTTAAAAATACAAGGGATCTGCCTGACTGGCATGGCTCAGTGGTTGATTAGTGACCGGTGAACTAGTTCAACCACGGTTCAATTCTTAGTCAAGGTGATGCCCACTTTGGGAGATCAATCCCCATCTGGGACACCATAGGAGCTCCAGATCGATGATTCTCTCTCTCTTCATTGATCTCTCTCTCTCTGTCTCGCTCTCTCTCTTGCTCTCTCTCCTCTCTCTCCCATTCCTCCCTGAAGTCAATAAATAAATTAAAAATTAAAAAAATAAAGATAACCTAATGAGTCCAAATCTTTGACTCACTGAGAAGGCACAGCAGAGCGCTTCAAGGCGGTCTTTGATGTCCAGCCCCCCTCCAGGGAGGGGCACGGGGCGCCCTTGTCTGAGGGGGATGAATGGGGGGGACATTGTGCACCTCCTAAAGCCACCCCCTGTCACACATGCCCCTCGGCCTACAGAGTGTTTTATTCCTGGGGGTCTGCCCCTTCCCCAGTGTTTTCTGTCTCTGCAATCTCATTGCTGTTCCTTGTGTATCAGCTCATTGTCAAAGGGGCCCACACTTCAGCTGGATCTTCCATGGGCGACAAGTGAAATGGTACACAGAGCAGGTCAATGGCTCACTGTTCACTCAAGGCCAAGGCCAAAGGAATGTGGGCAGTCAGGTGCCTTAAAGAGGAGGCCGTGACCACCGTGACAGACCTCAGTGTGCAGAACAATGACAAGGAGAGTGACCATTTACGTAGATGAAATCTCATTTAAGTAATCATTGTGCAGATAATGATTCAATATTTATCTATATTGTGCAATGATCAGACAACAATTGCTATGCACATCCTCTCAAGATTCCAACTTTTCTGGTCCCAGAAAGCCTAATGCAATGAGTGTAATTATGGGCACGTGAGAATATAACTCACCAGTGAAACAAGGTCTCCCTCACTACGTCTATATTAAGGTAAAGGATTACTTATACTCTTCTTTTGTTTGTTTTCAACAGTATATCCCTGTGAATATCCACAAATAAAGCATGGACTCCTATACCTGGAAAAAGTATATAGATCCTACTTCCCAGCACCGATAGGACAGTGGTTTTACTATTCCTGTGATGAAAACTACGTGACTCCTACTGAATATTACTGGCATTACATTACTTGTAAGAAGGATGGATGGATACCGGAAGTGCCCTGCCGCAGTGAGTGAACCCCTCTGTCCTGTGCCCGTGGCAAGAGTTCAGAGTCCAGAGAGCAAAACATGAGCACCCCTAAGCCCCTGTGACACAAATACGGGCAAGGGAAGAGTTCTATGAGCAGAAAGACCAACATAGATATTTTCTTTCACGATAGGTCCTTCATTAAAAACATGGGAGATGAAAAAAAGACTTTATAACGATGTCGATTATCATGTATTCGTAGTGCCATTGTGAAAACCACAGATAAATCATCTTTAATCTTGGTTTTTCTTTCTCAGACACATTCACTAGCAACTTCCCTTCTACGTGAGCTGCCAGTTGGGATGATTATGCATTCTAGTGTAAAGATTGCAAAGATGATTTTTAATTCATGAGTATGACTACATTAATTCCTTTTTTATGATTCTTGTGTTATTTTCAGGAAAGTGTATTTTCGATTATTTGGAATATCCACATTCTGCACCTATAAAACAAAAATATTTACAGGGACAGTCCCTCAATGTTGCCTGCCACCGGGGCTACAGTCTCCCAAACCCAAAGAATACCGTGACATGTACAGAGAATGGCTGGTCCTCGCCCCCCACGTGCATCCGTAAGTGAGCCTCCCTGATGTCCAGTCCATTTGGGATTTTTCTAAAACCAGGCGTATCACTGTGGAAAGGTGAATGTGTCAACTCTCAAGGCGGAATGGGACAAGCCTCCTTGGCTTTACAACAAAGCCTACCTTATTTCCTGTTCCCAATGTGTTAGCAAAGCTTTAAATGTTTGATAGCGAATAAGTCGTTAATATATTGTAGTGAGTGACAGTGAGCAATAAGTCATGGGTATTGTGAAATCATGTTAAGTGACACAGAGATTAAGATCACGCACGGTGTGTGTTCACTGAAGAAGCTTTGAAAATGTCCTTGAAATTTAAAAAATTAAATTTTGCCCAATGTCACATATAGATCGCTGACAACCATTCCACCTATGAGTGTATGTATGCATGCTATGAGGGTGTCATCAATGAAGATTCTCATATGGAGTCATATCTGCCTTTTGCATGCTAAGTACACGGGATTCTAGAAGTCATCTTGTGGGTGTTTAGAAAGGAGAGAATAATTGTAATGGACATTGTATTATGCATTGGGACATAATAGAGCTGATCTTTCATTGGAGTCTTCTTACATGTGTGTATCACAACAGTGATCACTGATTTGAACTGGGAATTCAGGAACCTACTGAGCCCCTAAAGGAGTCTCTTTGTCCACTTTTCCCTACACATGGTAGACGGGTTGAAATTAATTCACTTAGACTAGGGACATTTATAGATATTTTAAAAATAAGATTGTTTTCAAGAAAAACTAAACTACATGCTACAGAAAGTGGGCAAATTGACTTAGAAAGCACAGAGAGATATCTGTTCTTATTCTTAAATAGAAGCATGGCTTTCCATCTCATGGACTTGCTTTAGTGAAAAAGCTGTGCCCTTTGCAATACATTTTTAAAATCCATGTGGAGAAACTTTCAATTCTGGGAATCATGAGGGAAGCAAGGATGTTTTCTATGAATGCATAGATTACATATCCAGCCGCTACAGTCTTTCTGTAAGACTCACACTCTTGGTGGCAGCATGTCTATACATACATATGCTCTATATATTTATGTAAATAAATATGCTCAATAAATACATACGTTACCTCTTATCTTCACAAGTGGTTTTGTCCTTCAAATGATAGCATCGTATCATGACAGCAGTGTAATGTAGAAACAGCCACTGCTATTCCCACAGTTAAAAATAGGTTTTGGCCAAAGGTTCCTAGCCTACATTTAGAGGTTTTGAATGACTGGAAGAAGTATGGGTGAGGACATCTATTCTTCACGTCACACAATCCATCCAGCTCACAAGAACACTAACTCGGATCATTGTCACCTGATACTTCACTTACCCACACACGGATGCTGAAGTTTAGGATTGCCAGCATGAGACTTTCATAGTTGGATTCCACATGATTCGGCATTAGAAATGCAATGGTGACCTTTATTTTGCTTCAGGGCACTGTGACATGCCGATATTCGAGAATGCCATAGCCACAATCACCGGAAAACCATTTCGACCCAATGACACGTTGGACTACCAATGCCTGGATGGCTATGAAAAGGAAGATGGAAACGCCCTGGGCACCATGGTGTGTGGTGAGGACGGCTGGTCCCACCTGCCAACCTGCTTTAGTAAGTGTTTTGATTCCAGCGTTTCGTTTTTCCAATAATTGGAAAGTCTACCTGTATGGAGTCCTAGCTTGAGTGTGGGTGGTCTAAGGCATTTTGGACAACAGGTTGGTTAAAAGGTTTAAAATGCAAAAGATGGACAATTATTTATGTTCATCTTTGCGTGAATAGTTTCCAATGAAACTACAATTTTCTCTCCATCAGTTAAAGTTGCTCTTTTTCAGAATCTGCACACAAGTGTGGGCCTCCTCCAGAGATTAGCGGTGGAGTCGTCATCTCCGGGCAATTGGAAGAGTATCCTCCAGGATCAAGAGTGGAATACCAATGCCAGGCCTACTATAAACTCCGGGGCCCTAACTATGTGACCTGTAGTGAGGCAAAGTGGTCCGAACCCCCGAGATGCATATGTAAGTTCTCAAGAATCTTCTGGATCCTGAGACAAGGAGGGTGATGCTGATGAGCTCGCAGGCGGTCTACTAGTCAAGGAGTCAGAGTCTAGAACTGGGCTCACCAACAGCTCTCCTGCTCAGTGTTTCACACCAGACTTGTGTGTAGGGCTATGAGCTTGGAGAACATCCTTCTGGCAGCCCAGGAGCCCTTGGGGGATGTGCGGCTGATGGCTTAGCCCCGCTGTCCTTGGGAAACAAGCCTAAAATGCAGTTGGACATCCTTAGAGCTGCTGAGGAGGCAGAAGAGGCTCCAGCCACCACCACTGGCTCGCAGCCATCAGACAGGCTAGTGCAGGCATGGGCAAACTACGGCCTGTGGGCCAGAACTGGCTCATTTGGCTGTTCTATCTGGCCCCCGCAGAGCCGAAAGAGCGGGCCATACTCTTTTATGTAATGATGTTTACTTTGAATTTATATTAGTTCACACAAACACTCCATCCATGCTTTTGTTCCGGCCCTCCGGTCCAGTTTAAGAACCCATTGTGGCACTGGAGTCAAAAAGTTTGCCCACCATTGGGCTAGTGGCTTAGCTGAGCACCCCCATGTGGAATTGCACGGACCACTGTGGGGGTTGGGAGGCAGCTCCTGCATCGAGCGTCTGCCCCCTGGTGGTCAGTGTGCATCAAAACAACTGGTCATTCCCAGTCCTTCTGCCATTAAGGTCAATTTGCATAATACCCTTTTATTATATACTAGAGGCCCAGTGCACACATTCATGCACCATTGGGGTCCCTGGGCCTTGCATGCAGAATCAGGCCAAAACCTGCTCTCCAACATCCCTAGAGGGGTCCTATATTGCAAGAGGGCACAGGCCAGGCCGACAGACCCCACTGGTGCACAGTCGTGGCCAGGGAGGGATGCAGGAAGTTGGCCAGCCATGGAGGAACTGAGGAAGGGATCCAGGGTGTGTCCAGACAAACTCACTCAGTCCTGATTGGCCAGACCACAGCAGCAAGCTAACCTGTTGGTAAGAGCATCTGCCCCCTGTTGGTCAGTGTACATCATAGCGAGTGGTTGAGCAGCCTTAGCATATCATTAGCATATTAGGTTCTGATTGTCTGAACCGACCAATAGATGACCAGACACTTAGCATATTAGGCTTTTATTACATAGCATATGAATGTTGCTTACAGTCCCATTGCAAAGGCAATACACTTGGCCCACATTCATGTACATTGGCTCTTTCCCTTACTTCATCCTCTGAGCTAATCATTGGGTTGAAGGTTTATTCGTTTCTACTAAAAGGCAAAACTACTCATGGTTTTCATTTATTTCCTCTACTTTCAGACCCATGTGTGATATCAGAATACATCATGAATGAAAAGAACATTCAGTTAAAAGGGAAAGATGACAAAACCTATTATGTAAAAACAGGGGATAGCGTGGAATTTGTGTGCAAATTGGGACGCAAGGCGGTGACGTCTGTTGAGTCATTCCAAGCCCTGTGTGTGGAAGGGATGATGGAGTTCCCCACATGCGAATGAAGAAGACCTGTGGCCCCAGACGTGTGGCCAGCCCCACCCACTGCTCTTCCTGCCTCCGAGCTGGCCAGTCTGCTGGCGTTTCCTGCTCTTTCCCACTATATTTCAAAGGACATAGAGCAATAGCTTAGCCTCCTTTTCAACTTAATCTTCTCCCAACGCAACTATATCATCGCTGACTCTTGTACCAAGACAATAATTCTTCACTACCGTGAGATAAGAATATGTGGCAATAGAGCAATAAACAGCAATGGACGCAAGAGGGTGGCTTTCTGCGTAATCCATCGGATGTTTAACAGTCAAACAAAACATGCGAGCTTAGACTATATTGTAGGAAATGGTACAATACAAAGTCATGAGTTAAAATAGCCCTTGCTGGTGCAGTCCAGTGGTCAGAGAATTTGACCTGAGGCCCAAAAGACCTAGGGTTAGATTCCTGGTCAAGGGCAAGTACCTGGGTTGCAGTTTTGACCAGTGTCCCAGTTGGAGGATGTGCAGGACACAAGCAATTGATCTGTCTCTCTCATATCAATATTCTCTCCCCCCTTCAAACACCCCCCCCCTGCCTCTCTCTCTTGGTCTCTCTCCTCCCTCTTCCCTACTTTCTCTTACTTGAGTCATGGACTGAACAAGACTTGTTGTGAGCAAGAAGGGCAGTTGTCATTGTTTGTACCTGTAGGGTTTTAACTGCTTGGCAGAGTTGAGGCTTTGCTCTTCTATTTGACTAAAATAATCAGTTGTGTTAGAGCTACACATCTTTATTTTATTTTATTTTATTAAGGTATTATATATGTGTACATAGTTTACCATTCCCCTCCCCCCCCGAGCTACACATCTTAACTAACCTGGTCAATGAACAATTTCCCTGGCCCTAAGTCAACATGGGAACTGAATTTCTGTTTTCTCAGAACCCATTCTGAAGGCACATGAAAACAAATCAAAGTCCAATGGAAGCTCTGTGATAACTAGTCTCCAATTAGTATTTGAGCAGAGGTTCATTAACCGAACTAGTTCTCAGTTTGGGTTAGACTTTACCCTTCCCATTTTCCCCATGCCATGCCTCTGAACATGCGGTACCCTCAAATGAAAGGTGCCTAGGCCGGCCAGTGTGGCTCCATTGGTTGGACATCATCCCACACACCAAGAGGTCACAGGATCATTCCAAGTGAGGGCTCATTCTGTGGTTCCCCAGTAGGGGGCGTCCAGGAGGCAGCAGGTAGATGTTTCTCAACTTTGATATTTTTCTCTCTCCCTGTGCCTGCCTCTCATTTAAATACAAGGAAACATATGGGGTGTTGGGGAGGATAGATGTTGAACGTGAAGAATGTGCTGAAATCCTTGGACTTGGTGGTGTGGTCTGTTGTGAGTTTATAAATAAAAAAATCCGTGCTGCCCTACAGACAGGACCTTACACTGTGTGGACACACTGGTTGGTGTCCACTGACCCCTAAGGACTGCAGTCAGAGCAATTCGAGGACAAGAGACAGTCACACAGACATGCAGTCAGAACTATCCCCATGTGAACCTCCTGATTGAGAAAGAACCTCTCCCATTCTCAAGAAATATTTAACTCAAAGATAAATGGTTTATATCACTTTTGGATCCAGTTTATAACTTTTCTAAGGAAAGTGGTACCAGTACATGTCAGGGGATGAAGTCCAAAAATGATTGTGAAATCATTCCCGAAAAGTTAGATATTTCAAAACTCTTTGAAATTTGATATCCACCAAGTGACCTCAGTCAACTAGCATTCTGGTATTTCACTTACATCTAGGATCTCACTCACACTGGGTAGCGGCTCATGAAGCGGATTGAACCCCAACCAGCAGCGCTGGACCATCGGTGCTAGCACAGCCGGGGAGCCCCGCCATGCTGCTCCTAGTCCAGGTCATCCTCACCCTGTGGGTCTCCTGGGCTCGTGGACAAGGTGAGTTGAAACTGACGGGAATATTTAGCTCGTTCTTAAGTAGGATTCGATCTTTATCGTGTGTCTTGAAGTATTTTTAAATCCTCACCCGAGGATTTATCTTTCAATCAGCAGGGAGAAGGGAAAGAGAGGGAGAAAAAAAGGGACAGGGAGAGCGAGCGAGAGAGAGCGCGAGAGGAGAGAAGAAAGAAAGAAAGAAAAAGAAAGAAGAAAGAAAGAAAGAGAAAGAAAGAAAGAAAGAAAGAAAGAAAGAAAGAAAGAAAGAAAGAAAGAAGGAAGAGAGAGAGAGAGAGACAGAGAGAGGAGAGAGAGAGGAGAGAGAAAGAAAGAAAGAAAGAAAGAAAGAAAGAAAGAAAGAAAGAAAGAAAGAAAGAAAGAAAGAAGAAAGAAAGAAAGAAAGAAAGAAAGAAAGAAAGAAAGAAAGAAAGAAAGGGGGGTAGAGGGAGAGGGAGAGACAGATGTCGATGTGAGAGAGACTGGTTGCCTCTCTCCCTAGCCCGACCAGGGGTGGGATGGAAACTGCCACCAAGAGATGTGCCTTTGACCAGGAGTCGAACCCACCGGCTAGGACTCTTTGAGGGTCATTTACCACACCTTTGGCCTCTGCATTCATTAGGGGACGATCTCTGACAACAAGTCATGTGCAGGAATGAAGGAAAGTATTAAGACCTGCTAAATAAGAACCACCTTTGGCCCAGTTCATCCCTCCCTGTGCAAATGGATGTTTCTATCGAGTCACAACATGGAGGGCCAATATGGAGCTATTGTTCGTCTTCCAAGTCTTCCTGATGGCTTCTCACAGTAGGAAAACTGTGGCCTCACACGTTTGTTCAATCTCAGCTGTTACTGTTTTGGCTAGGGGCACTGGGCCAGGCAATGATTTACCAGCACCGTGTGCTGTAATGGAGATTATGAGAGCAGGGATTACAATTTGTCAAGAGATTATGCCCACTGCTTGAAAGCAACCACCGGAAGTTCTTCTATTCTTAGCTAATTTAACAACATTCTCCCACTAGCATTTGGTTGGTCTCTTAGGAGAACTTGTGTTTTTATATATGTCTCATGGCTTTTGACTTCAAGCATTGATGTTAAATTTATACTATGAAGTGAAAACTAAGCTAGGTAGACTGGACTGTAATGGTAACATGAAAATATGATAGATACAGCAGATTAAAATGTGAGAGGAAATAAAAGTATTGTTATTTTTTAAATATAGTTTATTGACTCCAGAGTGGAAGGAGAGGGAGAGAGAGTGGAAACATCCATGATGAGAAAGAATCTTTGATTGACTCCCTCCTGCTCACCCCCTCCTGGGAATCAAGCCCCCAACTCAGGCATGTGCTCTGACCAGGAATGGAACCATGATTTCTTGGTTCATAGGTCAATACTTAACCCCAAGCCATACCGGCTTTGCAAAAAATTTAACATTTTTCAGGTTTATTTGATGTTAGTGTCATTTAACATCAAACTCTGGAGACTTAAATTACTTAAAACATATGTCTAGAAGTCGCATATATTTTCCACTAATTTTAATATAATCATTCCAAATATGGATAGATGATAGATAGATAGTTAGATAGATAGATAGATGATAGATAGATAGATAGATAGATAGATGATAGATAGATAGATAGATAGATAGATAGATAGATAGATAGATAGATGATAGACAGGATGCTCATTTGAATGCCCTTTTGCTCTTTGGAAAAAACAAAAACATTGTTCACGTAATTCTCATGTCCTCGATGATTTTCATGTGATTTCTGCATAACACACTTGTCCTTTCACTTTCCAGAACTAGCATGTGACCCTCCGAGAATTGAAAACGGTCAGTACATTCCTACAAGGACCAATTACGAGCTGGGAGACACCATCACTTACTACTGCACAAGTGGCTTGTTGCCTTCCTCCTGGGGAAACACAGCAGAATGTACTGACACAGGCTGGTATCCCCCTCCAAGATGCAGCTGTAAGTTCCCCCCATATCTTGACCCGCTTCTTAATTCTGCAACTTAATTCTCTTAAACTTAAAAATACGGGGCATCTGCCTGACTGGCATGGCTCAGTGGTTGAATATTAACCTGTGAACTAGTTCAACCACGGTTCAATTCTTAGTTCAGGGTACATGCCAAGATGGGGGCTCAATCCCCAGTCTGGGACACTGAAGGAGCTCCAGATCAATGATTCTATCTCTTCATTGATCTCTCTCTCTCTCTCTCTCTCTCTCTCTCTCTCTCTCTCCTCTCTCTCTCTCTCTCTCTCTCTCTCTTTCTCCTCTCTTTCCTTCCTCTCTGAAATCAATAAAAAAAAATTAAAAATTAGAAAAATAAAGGTGACCTAATGAGTCCAAGTCTTAGCCTCACAGAGAAGGCACAGCAGAGCGCTTCAAGGCAGTCTTTGATGTCCAGCCCCCCTCCAGGGAGGGGCACGGGGCGCCCTTGTCTGAGGGGGATAAATGGGGTGACATTGTGCACCTCCTAAAGCCATCCCCTGTCACACACACCCCTCGGTCCACGGGGTGATTTATTCCTGGGGGGCTGCCCCTTCCCCAGTGTTTTCTGTCTCTGCAATCTCATTGCTGTTCCTTGTGTATCAGTTCATTATCAAAGGTCCCACACTTCAGCTGGACCTTCCATGGTGACAAGTGAAATGGTACCCATAGCAGGTCAACGGCTCACTGTCCACGCAAGGCCAAGGCCAAAAGAATGTGGGCAATCGGGTGCCTTAAAGAGGAGGCCGTGACCACCGTGACACAGACCCCCGTGTCCAGAACAATGACAAGGAGAGTGACCATTTACGTAGACGAAATATCGTTGAAATAACCATTGTGTAGGTCACGGTTCAATATTTGTCTATATTGTGAAATGATCAGAAAAACAATTGCTATGCACATCCTCTCAAGATTCCAACTTTTCTGGTCCCAGAAAGCCTAATGCAATGAGTGTCATTATGGGCACGTGAGAATATAATTCACCAGTGAAACAAGGTCTCCCTCACTACGTCTATATTAAGGTGAAAGATTACTCATATCGTCGTTTGCTTGTTTTCATTGCTAGTAAATCCCTGCGAATATCCAGAAATAATGCATGGACTCCTATACAAGGAAGAAACATATAGATCCTACTTCCCAGCACCGATAGGACAGTGGTTTTACTATTCCTGCGATGAAAACTATGTGACTCCTACTGAAAATTTCTGGTACTACATTACTTGTAAGAAGGATGGATGGATACCGGAAGTGCCCTGCCGCAGTGAGTGAACCCCTCTGTCCTGTGCCCGTGGCAAGAGTTCAGAGTCCAGAGAGCAAAACATGAGCACCCCTAAGCCCCTGTGACACAAATACGGGCAAGGGAAGAGTTCTACGAGCAAAGAGACCAACATAGATATTTTCTTTCACGATAGGTCCCTCATTAGAAACATGGGCGATGAATAAAAGACTTTATAATGATGTTGATTATCATTTATTCGTAGTGCCGTTGTGAAAACCACAGATAAATCATCTTTAATCTTGGTTTTTCTTTCTCAGACACATTCACTAGCAACTTCCCTTCTACGTGAGCTGCCAGTTGGGATGCTTATGCATTCTAGTGTAAAGATTGCAAAGATGATTTTTAATTCATGAGTATGACTACATTAATTCCTTTTTTATGATTCTTGTGTTATTTTCAGGAAAGTGTATTTTCGATTATTTGAAATATCCACATTCTGCACCTATAAAACAAAAATATTTACAGGGACAGTCCCTCAATGTTACCTGCCACCGGGGCTACAGTCTCCCAAACCCAAAGAATACCGTGACATGTACAGAGAATGGCTGGTCCTCGCCCCCCACGTGCATCCGTAAGTGAGCCTCCCTGATGTCCAGTCCATTTGGGATTTTTCTAAAACCAGGCGTGTCACTGTGGAAAGGTGAATGTGTCAACTCTCAAGGTGAATGGGACAAGCCTCCTTGGCTTTACAACAAAGCCTACCTTATTTCCTGTTCCCAATGTGTTAGCAAAGCTTTAAATGTTTGATAGCGAATAAGTCGTTAATATATTGTAGTGAGTGACAGTGAGCAATAAGTCATGGGTATTGTGAAATCATGTTAAGTGACACAGAGATTAAGATCACGCACGGTGTGTGTTCACTGAAGAAGCTTTGAAAATGTCCTTGAAATTTAAAAAATTAAATTTTGCCCAATGTCACATATAGATCGCTGACAACCATTCCACCTATGAGTGTATGTATGCATGCTATGAGGGTGTCATCAATGAAGATTCTCATATGGAGTCATATCTGCCTTTTGCATGTTAAGTACACGGGATTCTAGAAGTCATCTTGCGGGTGTTTAGAAAGGAGAGAATAATTGTAATGGACATTGTATTATGCATCGGGACATAATAGAGCTGATCTTTCATTGGAGTCTTCTTACATGTGTGTATCACAACAGTGATCACTGATTTGAACTGGGAATTCAGGAACCTACTGAGCCCCTAAAGGAGTCTCTTTGTCCACTTTTCCCTACACATGGTAGACGGGTTGAAATTAATTCACTTAGACTAGGGACATTTATAGATATTTTAAAAATAAGATTGTTTTCAAGAAAAACTAAACTACATGCTACAGAAAGTGGGCAAATTGACTTAGAAAGCACAGAGAGATATCTGTTCTTATTCTTAAATAGAAGCATGGCTTTCCATCTCATGGACTTGCTTTAAGTGAAAAAGCTGTGCCCTTTGCAATACATTTTTAAAATCCATGTGGAGAAACTTTCAATTCTGGGAATCATGAGGGAAACAAGGATGTTTTCTATGAATACATAGATTACATATCCAACCGCTACAGTCTTTCTGTAAGACTCACACTCTTAGTGGCAGTATGTCTATACATACATATGCTCTATATGTTTCTATAAATAAATATGCTCAATAAATACATACATTACCTCTTAACTTCACAAGTGGTTTTGTCCTTCAAATGATAGCATCGTATCATGACAGCAGTGTAATGTAGAAACAGCCACTGCTATACCCGCAGTTAAAAATAGGTTTTGACCAAAGGTTCCTAGCCTACATTTAGAGGTTTTGAATGACTGGAAGAAGTATGGGTGAGGACATCTATTCTTCACGTCACACAATCCATCCAGCTCACAAGAACACTAACTCGGATCATTGTCACCTGATACTTCCCTTACCCACACACGGATGCTGAAGTTTAGGATTGCCAGCATGAGACTCTCATAGTTGGATTCCACATGATTCGGCATTAGAAATGCAATGGTGACCTTTATTTTGCTTCAGAGCACTGTGACATGCCGATATTCGAGAATGCCATAGCCACAATCACCGGAAAACCATTTCGACCCAATGACACGTTGGACTACCAATGCCTGGATGGCTACAAAAACAGAGACGGAAGCTCCAACGGCTCCATGGTGTGTGGTGAGGACGGCTGGTCCCACCTGCCAACCTGCTTTAGTAAGTGTTCTGATTCCAGTGTTTCCTTTTTCTAAGAATTGGAAAGTCGACATGTACGAAGTCCTCGCTTGAGGGTGGGTGGTCTAAGGCATTTTGAACAACATGGTGGTTACAAGGTTTAAAATGCAAAAGAAGGACAATAGTTTCTGTTCCGCTTTGCATGAGTAGTTTCTAACAACGCTACAATTGTCTCTCTAACAGTTAAAATGCTCTTTTTCAGAATCTAGAGACAAGTGTGGGCCTCCTCCAGAGATTAGCAATGGGGCCATCACCTCCGTGCCATTGGAAGTGTATCCCCCAGGGTCCAGAGTCGAATACCAGTGCCAGACCTACTATAAACTCCAAGGTCCTAAATCTGTGACCTGTAGTAATGCAAAGTGGTCCAAACCCCCGAGATGCGTAGGTAAGTTCTCAAGAATCTTCTGGATCCTGAGACCAGGAGGGTGATGCTGATGAGCCCGCGGGCGGTCTACTAGTCATGGAGTCAGAGTCTAGAACTGGGCTCACCAACAGCTCTCCTGCTCAGGGTTTCACGCCAGAGACTCGCGTGTAGGGCTATGAGCTTGGAGAACATCCTTCTGGCAGCCCAGGAGCCCTTGGGGGATGTGCGGCTGATGGCTTAGGCCCGCTGTCCATGGGGAACAAGCCTAAAATGCAGTTGGACATCCTTAGAGCTGCTGAGGAGGCAGAAGAGGCTCCAGCCACCACCACTGGCTCGCAGCCATCAGACAGGCTAGTGGCTGAGCTGAGCTCCCCCTGTGGCATTGCACTGACCACTGGGGAGACAGCTCCTGCATCGAGTGTCTGCCCCCTGGTGGTCAGTGTGCATCAAAACAACTGGTCATTCCCAGTCCTTCTGCCATTAAGGTCAATTTGCATAATACCCTTTTATTATATACTAGAGGCCCAGTGCACACATTCGTGCACCATTGGGGTCCCTGGGCCTTGCATGCAGAATCAGGCCGAAACAGGCTCTCCAACATCCCTAGAGGGGCCTCATATTATGAGAGGGCACAGGCCAGGCCGAGGGACCTCACTGGTGCACAATCGTGGCCTGGGAGGGATGCAGGAAGTTGGCCAGCCATGAGGAAGGGATCCAGGGTGTGTCCAAACCAACTCACTCAGTCCTGATTGGCCAGACCACAGCAGCAAGCTAACCTGTTGGTAAGAGCATCTGCCCCCTGTTGGTCAGTATACATCATAGCGAGTGGTTGAGCAGCCTTAGCATATCATTAGCATATTAGGTTCTGATTGTTTGAACCGACCAATAGATGACCAGACACTTAGCATATTAGGCTTTTATTACATAGCATATGAATGTTGCTTACAGTCCCATTGCAAAGGCAATACACTTGGCCCACATTCATGTACATTGGCTCTTTCCCTTACTTCATCCTCTGAGCTAATCATTGGGTTGAAGGTTTATTCGTTTATACTAAAAGGCAAAACTACTAATGGTTTTTTATTTATTTCCTCTACTTTCAGATCCATGTGTGATATTAGAATATATCATGAATGAAAATAACATACAGTTAAAAGGGAAAGATGACAAAACCTATTATGTAAAAACAGGGGATAGCGTGGAATTCGTGTGCAAATCGGGACACCAGGCGGTGACGTCTGTTGGGTCATTCCAAGCCCTGTGTCTGGAAGGGAGGATGGAGTTCCCTACATGCGAATGAAGAAGCCCTGTGGCCCCAGACGTGTGGCCAGCCCCACCCACTACTCTTCCTGCCTCCGAGCTGGCCAGTCTGCTGGCGTTTCCTGCTCTTTCCCACTATATTTCAAAGGACATAGAGCAATAGCTTAGCCTCCTTTTCAACTTAATCTTCTCCCAACGCAACTATATCATCGCTGACACTTGTACCAAGACAATAATTCTTCACTACCGTGAGATAAGAATATGTGGCAATAGAGCAATAAACAGCAATGGACGCAAGAGGGTGGCTTTCTGAGTAATCCATGGGATGTTTAACAGTCAAACAAAACATGTGAGCTTAGACTATATTGTAGGAAAAAGTACAATACAAAGTCATGAGTTAAAATAGCCCTTGCTGGTGCAGTCCAGTGGTCAGAGAATTTGATCTGAGGCCCAAAAGACCTAGGGTTAGATTCCTGGTAAAGGGCATGTACCTGGGTTGCAGTTTTGACCAGTGTCCCAGTTGGAGGATGTGCAGGAAGCAAGCAATTGATCTGTCTCTTTCATATCAATATTTTCTCTCCCCTCTCACCCCCAGCTTCTCTCTCTTGGTCTCTCTCCTCTCTCTTCCCTACATTCTCTTACTTGAGTCATGGATTGAACAAGACTTGTTGTGAGCAAGAAGGGCAGTTGTCATAGTTTGCACCTGTAGGGTTTGAACTGCTTGACCGAGTTGAAGCTTTGCTCTTCTATTTGACTAAAATAATCAGTTGTGTTAGAGCTGCACATCTTAACTCACCTGGTCAATGAACAATTTCCCTGGCCCTAAGTCAACATGGGAACTGAATTTTTATTTTCTCAGAACCAATTCTGAAGGCACATGAAAACAAATCCAAGTCCAACGGAAGCTCTGTGATGACTAGTTTCCAAATTGTATTTGAGCAGAAGTTTATTGGCCAAACCAGTTCTCAGTTTGGGTTAGACTTGATGCTTCTGATTTCTCCATGTCATGCCTCTGAATATTGGGTGCCCTCAAATGAAAGGTGCCTCGGCCGGCCAGCGTGGCCCTGTTGGTTGGATAACAAGCCATTCACCAGTAGGTCACAGGTTCATTCCAAGTGAGGACTCATTCTGTGGTTATGGGCTCATTGCCCAGTAGGGGGCATCCAGGAGGCAGCAGGTAGATGTTTCTCTCTCCCTGTAGATTTCTATCTCTCCCTCTGCCTCCTTCTCTCTCTAAAAGGAAACAAAACATGTGAAAAAGATTGAATGCGAAGAATGTGCTGAAATCCTTGAACTTGGTGGTGTGGTCTGTTGTGAGTTTACAAAAAAAAATCAGTGCTGCCCTACAGACAGGACCGTACACTGTGTGGACACACTGGCTGGTGTCCAGAGACCCCTACGGACTGCAGTTGGGTGATAGCAATGGGAGGACAAGAGACGGTCACAGGGACATGCAGGCAGAGCTATTTCCACGGGAACCTCCTGATTGAGAAAGAACCTCCCAGTTGTACCCATACATGTCAGGGGATGAAGTCCAGAAATGGTTGTGAAATCATTCATGATAAGTTACAGATATTCCAAAACTCTTTGAAATTTGATATCCACCGAGTAACCCAAGTCAGCTAGCATCCTGGTATTTCACGTAAATCTAGGATCTCACTCACACTTGGTAACGGCTCATGAAGCAAATTTAACCCCAAACAGCAGCGCTGGACCATCTGTGCTAATGCACCGGGGAGCCCCACCATGCTGCTCCTAGTCCAGGTCATCCTCACCCTGTGGGTCTCCTAGGCTCCTGGGCAAGGTGAGTTGAAACTGATGGGAAACTGGTTAGGCTCAGTGGATAGAGCATCGGTCTGTGGACTCAAAGCTCCCAGCCTGCGGACTGATAGGTCTCAGGTTCGATTCAGGTCAAGGGCATGGACCTTGGTTGCGGGCACAACCCCAGTAGGGGGTGTGCAAGAGGCAGCTGATCGATGATTCTCTTGCATCTTTGTTTCTAGCTCTCTATCCCTCTCTCTTCTTCTCTGTAAAAAAATCAATAAAATATATTAAAAATAAATAAATGCCCTAAAGATCATACTCCGCCATGTTGAAAATTCTTCCCCATTTTCCTGGCTTTCCAAATCTCACTCCCTCCTTACTGGATTTCTCTGGGCTTCTCTAGAGCATCCTTTTGATCTTGGTAGGTACCAGTGTGGTGCTTGTCAGAGCAACTCACCCTTGCAGCATGCACTCTAGAGGGGTTTGAAACCTAATTCTACTGTCCACCAGCTGTGTGACCTTGTGCAAGTTACTGAAACTCCCGAGACGACTTCCTCAGCTTCCTCATCTATAAAATGGGGATAGTCATTATGGTCTCTCTCTCACAGGATTCTGGTAAATATTACGTGATTTTATACTGTGAAAGTGTTTCAAGCAGTTCCCGGCCCAAACTAAGCAGCCTGCGCACGCGTGTAGACACGCTCTCGCCTGACACTGCGTTCCCATCCAACATGGCTCACCAAGGAAGAAGGCATTAGGATAGGAGCTTACTATTCACTGAGACACGTGAACTGGCTCCACTCTGCTCTCAAAAATGGAAATCCCGGTCCTTTTAATCAAAATGAATAGTCTGCCACCTCATGGACACTGCCTTGTGGGGTATGAAGGTCAGTTATGAGGTTCGTCCCATTACTGCTAGTTGTGGTTAAAGTATGACATTGTAATAGAAATATGAGGTTGACTTCTCAAGCACTCTCTTTTTTCTTTAAATAAATCTTTATTGTTCAGATTATTACAGGTGTTCCTCCTTTCCCCCCCCCCATAGCTCCCCTCCACCTGATTCCCCACCTCACCCCATGCCCTTATCCCGCCACTATCTTCATCCATAGGTGTAAGATTTTTGTCCAATCTCTTGCCGCACCCCTCATACCCGCCTCCCCCTGAGAATTGTCAGTCCACACCCTTTCCATGCCACAGTTTTGTTTGTTTTTTTACGTGTTTGGGAAGTGATTTTTAAGGTGAAGATGGAGACGAGCATTTGTGTATATATATTTTAAAAAAAAACTCAACGTGGAAAGTTTATCAATCTACAGAATGGAAGAGACTATCAGCACATCTGATAGTCTAGATACTTCTGTCTGGAGCACACACAAAGCTTTTACATCTCAATCATCAAGACATAATGAGCCAGCGTTAGCCGATTTGGCTCAGTGGGTAGAGCGCTGGCCTGCAGGGCAAAGAGTCCCGGGTTTGATTCTGTACGGAGAGAGCCTTGTTCTTCCTTTGTTGTCCTTCCTTCCACGGTCACTGAAAAATTATATCTGCTTGCCTCCCAAGCCCTTCTCTTTTTTTTTATAAATTATAATACCGTATTTGCCGGCGTATAAGACGATTTTTTGGCCCTGAAAAATACGTATTTGCCGGCGTATAAGACGACTGGGCGTATAAGACGACCCCCTAACATTTCCACTAAAAATACAGAGTTTGTTATATACTCGCCGTATAAGACTACCCCCCACTTGGAGGCATATTTTTCAGGGCCAAAAAATCGTCTTATACACCGGCAAATACGGTATATAAAAATTATATATATTTAATAATTATATATATTGACATAATTGTGTTTTTAAATATTATATATTTATATAATCCCATAAATTTAATAATTATATATTTATATAATTCCATAAATTTAATAATTATATGTAATTAATTATATATCTATTTACATCTTATAATATATACTAATAATTCAAACAATTCATAAAGAGGTACTAGATTCTAACCAGGAGCCTAGCTATTGTAACACAAGACTTGAAAACTGACAAGATATCGAGTATAAGCCTGCGTCTGGAGGAGACAATAGCGTTCCCCAGGTGTGAATGATCAAGCCCTGTGGCCCCAAAGGAGTGGCCAATCCCACCGACCGCCCTTCCTGCCTCCGAGCTGGCCAGTCTCCTGGCCGTCGGGTGAGAGACACAGGGGCATGCAGTCAGAACGATTTCATTGAGAAGATCCCGGTTGAGGGAGAACCTCACCCATTCTCAAGAGGCGGTTAAAGATTAGGATTTTATATCATGTTCGGATCCAGTTCTCCGCTCATGTAATGCAAAGGGGCACAAATAACCTATCACGGGAGTAACACACACACAAAAAATAATTGTGAAATCGTTCATGCAAATTTACAGATATTGCAAAACTCTTTGAACTTTGGTATCTACCGAGGGACCCCAGTGAGCTAGCTTCCCGGAGTTGTCACTTAACTTCAGAGCCACACTGGGTGACGGCTCATAAAGCGGATTTGAAACCCCAACCAGCAGCCCCGCCATGCTGCTCCTCGTCCAGGTCATCCTCACCCTGTGGGTCTCCTGGGCTCGTGGACAAGGTGAGTTGAAACTGACGGGAAGACTTAGCTCCTTCGTAAGTAGGACTTTGCTCTTTTTCATTTGTTTTTACTTTTAAAAAAAAAAAAAAAATCCTCTCCCGAGGATATATTTTCCATTGGTCTTTAGAGAAAAAGCAGATATGAGCGAGAAATGGGTGTCAGAGACACTGATATGAGAGACACAGGAACTGAGTACCTCTCGCAAAAGGCCCAAAGGGCCCGGGATGGAAACTGCCACCGAGACATGTGCCCTTGACCAGGAGTCGAACCTCACCGGCTAGGACTCTTTGAGGGTCATTTACCACACCTTCGGCCTCTGCATTCATTAGGGGACGATCTCTGACAACAAGTCATGTGCAGGAATGAAGGAAAGTACCAAGACCGGCTAAATAAGAACCACCTTTGGCCCAGTTCATCCCTCCCTGTGCAAATGGATGTTTCTACTGAGTCACAACATGGAGGACATAATTCAATTGTCCGTTCAATAGTATTAGAAGTGAAATCTTCAATTCTATTATGCATTAGAATCTTGTGGCATGCCAGTATTTGAGAATGCCCAGAGCCAAAAGTAATGGCACGTGGTTTAAGGTCAATGACAAGTTGGCCTATGAATGCCAGGATGGATATAAAAACGCAGATGGGGACACTGCGGGCTCCATAGTGTGTGGGGGAAATGGTTGGTCTGATGCCACCACCTGCCATGGTAAGTACTGATTTTCAGGATCATCGAAATAAACAAAATGTGTGCGTAGCCTCTTCATTACAACACTCTCATTTTGCATTCCACGGTTTGCCAAGCATGTGTTTTGTTATTCTAAACGCAACCTTTTATATAATGTAAACCGGGGTACTCGTGACCCACGTTATATGTTTTACTACTTCCTCAGCAGTTTTCTCCTGAGTGGGTTCATGACACCTCCCAGCTGAGGGTTCCTTTCTGCAGGTCCCGACAGGACGTCCTTACTTTCCGATTGGGATGGTTCTGAGGACAGTCACACGCGCATCTACTGCATGTCTGCCATGATGCTGTCTGTTCTCCGGGGTTAGAAATAGAACTTGCACCTGTGGGCACCTGGGTGGGGCGCAGGGTATCCCAACTCATGGGAACAGTATATGTCAAGATTTGAAAACCAAGAAATCCTTGGGAACTCTGAGGAACTCTGAGGGATTCGAATTTTCGGTGGAGACTGGGTCAGAGTGATGGCTGAGGAGATGCAGAGCGGAGGACAGATCTGGGGTGCACCTTGGTGGTAGCAAACACGGGTAACATTACTGAGTGTTGGGTGTCAGACAGAGTGATCATACAAGGGACTCACATGTGGATTCTAAATATCCTATCATAAGGAAGCGGGTCAATGGAGGTGGCTTTTGGTCAGGTGGAGCGGGGAGTAGAATGAGGTCTTTGAGAGGAACATCCCCACTGTTGACTTGGGCACATGAGTGTTGACCTTCGCATGGACAATCCACATTGGATTCTAAACTCCAGAGTTGAAAGTTGTGCCAGACATAATAGATAACGCACTCCCAGGGAGAGCCTTTATTTGATGCCTCTCTGTATACGCAGCACCCAGCCACTTATGTTTGCATGACATGTAAAGTTTACTTGGCACTGTCTTATCTTCTCATTAAATTATTTACCCTTTTTCTAGAAAGAGAATGCATGGTTCCCGATATAGAGCCGGAGTTACTTGCTCAGCCCCAGAGAGAGAAATATGTCATTGGAGACGTGTTGAAATTCTCCTGCAGAAATAGATTGCACTCTCTTCTTGGACCAGATTCAATTCAGTGCTACCACTTTGGATGGTCCCCTAATATTCCCACATGCAAAGGTGATTATTTCTCTGACACTTGCTCAAACGAGAATTGGTACGTTGGATATCAGCTGTTCTTTTCCTCTCTTACTATTCTGTTGGCGGCCAGTGTGTCTATAATTCAGTGCATAAGCCAGGAATGGGTCTTGGGTAGTAGATACCTCACACTTTCTTATTTAAGGGAGTAACCTTTAATTGTCTTTTGGACTAAATATTGAAAATCCACGGAGATTTTCAATATTTAATCCAAAAAACAATTAAAGGTTTGTTGATCAAATGCTTTCCTCCAATGATTTCTTTTTCCAAAAAAGTTTTGATGAAATGTTTCCATGGAATGTGAATAGTTACACGATCTTATCTGGTCATTGGTTTGCATATAGGTTTGGATGGTCTAGATCAGGGATGGGGAACCTTCTTTCTGCCAAGGGCCTTTGAATATTTATGACATCATTCTCAGACCATACAAAACTATCAACTTAAAAATTATCCTGCTGCAATTGGTCAAACATTTAATTAACTCACCCCTAATGCCTTGGCAGGGCCAGACCAAATGATTTCTAAGGCCTTTCTTGGCCCTCGAGCCAGACATTCCCCACCCCTGATCTAGAATAGCAAACGTTTCCTGGGCTTACATTTCTATCCAACATGCTAGTTCTGTAACATAACAGAACTGGGAGACATGAATCTTGTGTAAACACCATTCTGTTTCCTTTCTCAAAAGATAAGTTATACAACAAGTCATGGATTAAAGAGGAAAAAAAAAATCTCTTCATTTTACTGGATTTTCAGTTGTACAAGAGGCACTTTCACCTTTACTTACATAGAATTTCTACCGTAGAGGAAGTACAGTCCTGTGATCAACCTCCTCGACTCCCCAACGGGAAAGTTGCAGGCACACCTAAAGCGCAGTATGAACACGGTGAGGTGGTGGAGTATGCCTGCAGCCCCGGGTTCCTGATGAAGGGGGCTAAGAAAATCCAGTGCGTTGACGGAGAGTGGACACCCTTGCCCGTGTGTGTTGGTAATGTACACCCAGTTTCAATGGTTAGACTTCGCATCGTCACTTGGTGTTTCTCTTCCTATCAAGGCCCCACGTACACGTGAAAGTTGAGTGTTTGTTCTGGGGTTTTCACAGAGGAGCACAGTACCTGTGGAGACGTGCCGGAGCTGAAGGACGGCCGGGTCGTGTCCCCAGCACGGCCCTCCTATCGCCACGGAGACTCAGTAGTGTTCGCTTGCAGAGACGACTTTACAATGGTTGGTCACGGCTCAGTCACGTGTGTTAGGGGAACGTGGACCCAACCGCCTCAGTGCATTGGTGAGAAGGCCCCTCTATAATCGACATGTAATGGCATTGGATAGTTTTCCTTGTGAAGCTCTCCATGCAACCGTATTTTTGAAATGTCAGCTTGCAAACTATAGTGAATCAGACACGCATCGTTTATAGTTCAATAGTGTCGATAAAGGAAAAACAGAAACTAGCAGTAGAATTGTATGTGCCTCTCCCTAATATTGACATTGTTTATACCTGGGAAGCTGCATTTTACTTAAAGACGCATAATTGAAATTTTCTTCTCTGATGTTTATTTTGTTTTATCTTGCTTTTCACTCTATAATCTTGCTTTTCACTCTATTCAAGGTGTTTCTTTCCTCCTGATTACCGTATTTGCCGGCGTATAAAACGACTGGGCGTATAAGACGACCCCCTAACATTTCCACTAAAAATACAGAGTTTGTTATATACTCGCCGTATAAGACTACCCCCCACTTGGAGGCATATTTTTCAGGGCCAAAAAATCGTCTTATACGCTGGCAAATACGGTAATTAATTGTTTCAGAAAACAAGCATCTTTAGACATACCACAAACATCACACCCTCTTTCGACCACAAATCTTCCTTCAGTCATCATCTCTTGAAGAACGCGACTCTTTTTGGTCTCCTTCGACACTCTGGATCCATGCTAAAAACAAAACCAACTCTCAAGCCTCTTGTCTGTTTTAAATTAGCCTCCTTGATTTTATATATTTTTTTCAGGTTGCATCGCAAAATCATTACTTTTCTTTGGCCAGTTGCTTGACTTTTCTTTGTTCTGTTTATCCTCTCGTCATTAACAAATTATGAACAAAAACTCCCTAAGATCTACACTGATGCCTTATCAAATTCAGAAAGGATTGCCACCTGCGTTGCATTTTTGAAATATGTAGCTGTGTATGAAAACTTATATAGTATCAAAAACATACTGAAACCAGCATAAAAGTGTTATTGTGGCTATACAATATTATTAGATATAGGATGACATGGTGTATAAAATAGCTTCTCAAAGATCGGAAGAATGTACATACAAAATAGGTTATGACGTAAAACACAAACAACTGATATCTTATTCTAGTTTTTTGTGATCGTGGTAAAGGTATGCTGAAATATTCACATTCTGTTCCCTACAACTTAGATCAACCTTTCTTGTTATTGTACATTAAATTTATAGAAAAATATATAATAAAACTAGGAAATTCACACAGTCTATTTCCACAGACACTTTTTTTCCTTTTTAACACATTACGCTTGTAGACGAAAAATAATTTGCAGATGCTTGAGAACACATGGATCTGAACACTTGCTCGTTTCAAATGGGATGTTACGTAGTCATGTGTGCCTTTCCTATGTAGATCAGACAAAAGTTGTACCCCAAATGTCCTTGCAATCCCCAAAGGGCAACATTCTCTCTGAAATTTCATAGGACTATATGGCTCTTCACTCTGAGATTCCAATACTGGACATAGGACTGTATATTCACACATTGTAGCCCACCTCATGCAACGTGATCAGGAAGAACTATTCTGGTGGAATTTATGGCCCTAAAGTCCCATTCCATTAGCGTCTGGACTCTATGGTTGTTGTGTTGTTTGTTTGTTTTCTTATATTAGTTGCTCGGGTTTTCATAACTAGTGTCTTCAATGGAATAATTTCGTTTTTCAGCAACAGGTGAACTCAAGACGTGTAAGTTATCCAGGGAAATTGCCTCTGAGACAAAGCTGCCATATAGGGCGCACTATGGGCACAATAGGAAAATCAGTTACACGTGTGGGAGGAAGTCAGCGCAGAGACACTCGGTCTGCATGAACGGAAAATGGCAGCCTGAGGTGACCTGCACAGGTGAACTCTTCTTTAGATCATTCCCAGAATGTTCTTTTTCCTTCCTACCTTGTAAAAGCTGTCTCTTTGTGTCTTAAATTTTTTTTTTACTAAGTATGTATTATGGCAATAATTATGAAACTGGAAGGAAATTTAGAAACTAACCAAAACACTGTTTCTGAGTGTGAATTGCATCATGTGCCTCGGTCAGCTATCATCACACCACCAAGCAGTGCTGTAGCTTTACAGTCACATTGGGCAGCGGGTGTGCGCATTGATACTCTGTCTCCCCAAAAATAAGACAGTGTCTTAGATTAATGTTTGCTCCCAAAGATGCGCTAGGTCTTATTTTCAGGGGATGTATTGTGTTTCCATGAAGTAGGTCTTATTTTCGGAGGATGTCTTATTTTTGGGGGAAACGCGGTATTGGAATCACATTGCTACCAAGTTCTTACCTTCAGATGTGCCTATGTCTGTAACCTGTGTGTTTATCTAAGCATCTATGGGTGTACACATCTAGCTACCAATCTATCTATGTCTGCATCCACCTATCGCTGTAGGAATCTACCCACCTAGGCACTGTGCTTGTGTATATCTGTCTGGCAAACACTGAGTCTTATCGCCACCACCAATCCCAGTAACATAGGGTTCATTCCACTTTTCGTATCCGTATTGATCTTCTTGAACTGGAGGGCACCTTGACCCACTATCCTCAATATTTTTACCAATTCCCTCGGGCCTAGAATATTCAGAAGGCATTTTACCATAAGCTAAGCTACCCAAGATGGATCACAGGTGCAATAAAGGACAGAACCTACAGGGAAGGCCATGGAAAGATAAGCCCAATGAGGTATGTGAGAGTGGCAAACACGATGGAAAGATAACCTATTGAAACACCGAACCGAGCATTACCGTTTGATCTTTCCAGGTGCATGATTATTGATCATTTCGGTCACTGAGTAGTTATTTTAATACTTTTGACTTCACGGTTTTTCATCAAGAAATCTGATGTTGATGTTCTTAGAAGCACCACGATGCCCACCGCCACCCCAGATCCCCAATTCTCAACCTACGACCCTGACAGTGAATTATCAAGAAGGAGAAAAAATATCTATCCTCTGCCAAGAAAACTTTCTGATCCAGGAGGGAGAGGAAATCGTGTGCCAGGATGGACGGTGGCAGTCAATACCTCGCTGTGTCGGTCAGTAGTGGGTCGCTTACATCACAGATGTCTTTCAGATGAGGGTAACCCCTTACCTCCCTCTTCCCCCCGGCTTTGTGTAAAGGAACAAAAGGAGCCCCTTTCCCCTTATCCATTCCATTTCATCTCTAAACAGTAATGCCCTCCAGGGGCAGAAATCCATCAGCATTATTTCACTTCTAATGGGAAAGGAGTGCGAACAGCAACTTCCGGTGACTGTGGAAACACCTCATCAAGTTCTGTTTATGCGTGTTTCACTCCCCAAGAAAGGACAGTGGGAGACTGAAGAGGCATATGGGACAAATGGATAGTAGCATCAATTTTATGGGCACGTCTAGCTTTGCAAGCTTCGAATGTTTTTAATTACGACATACTGTAATGTGTCCCAGTGTCCCTAGGATAAGATATCAAACAGTGCTGGATCTTATTTTTCGATGTAAACATTACTTTTGTGCTTCTCCCTTGGATCTCTATCTTTCACATAGCAAAAACCCCGTGTCCCCGGCCACCTCATGTGGAACACGGGAGCATTAAGTCATCCGGATCTTCAGAAGACGGAGGAGAAACACTGGAACCCAAGCTATATGCGCACGGCACCACCTTAAGTTATATTTGTGAGGATGGTTTCAAATTATCTCAAGAAGATGGGATAACATGCCACATGGGAAAATGGAGTGCTTCCCCACGGTGTGTAGGTAAAGACAGCATGCAAACTCAAGTTCTATCTTGGTAAAGTTCGGTAAGATAATCCATCGTCGTCATCAAAGTCATGAGAATAACTCTTTAGAATTATAAAAGTACAAAACCGTTATATGTCATATATATAGATTTTAATGTTTACCAAATTAATTTTTCATAAACAAATCAAGGTGGTTTTTATTGATTTTATTGGCTCCTTATGAAATCGCTTGTAATTCGGGCATTTTTTTCTCCACAAAACCTGAAATGTGGTGAAATGAAACCAAACTCTTCATATAAGTGTACCTGTTCTCATCTTCCTGCATAGTCCTATGGGTTGCCATGAAGGCTTTGTCGCCAGTTTTATAAAGATTTATGTTCTCCCTCCATTGTCCCTTCTGATCTCTTACAATATATGAAACTTTCATTTAAGATGATTCTCAATGTGTTTCTTTGTATTGCTCGTGTTGGTTAGAGAAGCAGTGACACCCTCATTCTCAGATGTTTCACAATTTTCATTCAAGTTCTTGCTCACGCTGACAGCTGGACAGCCATCTTGGTGGTTCTAGAAGCATTTGTGCGCCTTTTCTGTCATGTGATATTAGCGCCTGTGTGGTCATTTCCTTTCAAATGAAAGTACCAAATATGACATGAAATGAAGATCAGTTAGTGAAATGCACAGTCATTCTTTCTTTCCTTCTTTCTTTCTTTTTTATAGGACTTCCTTGTGGGCCACCCCCTGCAATTTTCAATGCTAATCCACCTTCCAGGTTAAGCAGTTATCCACATGGGGAACAATATACATACACCTGTAAACCCGGATTCTGGGTCCTTGGGCCTCCATCTATAAGATGCTCAGGCGGAAGATGGTCCCACCCACCAGAATGCACAAGTGTATTTCATTTTCTTCTAAGGCTGATAAATATCTCTAGTTCAGAGCATCCATGCTACAACGATAAATCTGCATTAATTCTAGAAGGTCTCTCTAAAAGTTCTGAATTCTGCTAGACAATGAATAGAATTAATAGTCATATGAGAAGTTTGGCAACAGGAGCGAATTATTTTCATTTGATGTCATATGTGTTCACTGTCCACGTGCTCTTATGGACATCTTCTGGCTTCTCATTTCTTCCTCTGTCATGGCTGGTCCCTGCTCACCAACCTCATCAACATTCAATTCACTGAGAGTTTATCAGTTATCTCCTCATAAATCCATAATGCTCTAAGATGGTTGATGTAGCCAGGCCCACGTGGCTCGGTGGTTGAGTATCGACCTAGGAACTAGGAGGCGACATTATACATCCCAGTCAGGGCACATGCCAGATTGCAGGATCAAACCTCCAGTAGGGGGCACGCTGGAGGTAGCCAACCAGTGGATCTCTCTCCTCATTGATGTTTCTATCTCTCAACTCCTCTCCCTTCCTCTCTGAAGTCAACAACAACATAGTTATTTTTAAGATGTGTGATGTAATTATGGGAAACAGATTTAGACAAAAGCAAAAAATATCAAATGCACATAGTGTCGGTGGCCTGTGTGGACAAATAAGAATTTGGATGTAAGAAGTTTGGTCTCGATCATGACCTGTATGCACATCTCCTCAGGCTTTCAATACCACCACCTCCATGTTACATTCTTGATAAATGTAAAATTATTCAATGTAATTGAGTCAAGATGGCTCACATTTTCAAGTTATAAGAAAAACATTGTACAGTAGGCATTGCTTTCGTGTGTGTCTGTTATTCTAGAGTATAATTTATGCCTAATTTGTACTTTTTAACACTTACTAAAGTCTCTGTTGTTGCTTTTCCAGGAAATGACTCACGTTTTCAAGTTATAAGAAAAGCATTGTACAATAGGCATCGGTTTGGTGTGTATCTGTTATTCTAGAGTATAATTTATGCCTAATTTGTACTTTTTAAGATTTACTAAAAAGTCTCTGTTGTTGCTTTTCCAGAAAATACTTGTCCTAGCCCACCCACCTTTGACAATGCCATCCTCAGAGGCCAGGCGAAGAACTCATACAGGTCAGGAGCCAAAGTGGCTTATAGATGTGCAGATTATTACCGAATGCATGGATCCAGTGTTATAGAGTGTAGGGACGGCATTTGGATCGGAACACCCACGTGCAAAGGTATTTTGGTGAATGGCTTCTAGCATCATTAAAAAGAGGTATTGGTTCCAGTATAGGTCAGATGAAGGAAGGTTTATGCCTCAACATGGAGGAATGGGATGTGTATCAATGGTGGGCATTGGAGCCCCCAAACCCTCAGAGTGTGACCCCTGAAATAGCCATGTCAGTGTTTCCAGAGAATGGGTAGAAAGTCAAATGCAAACTCACAGGCTCACTCGGACTCAGCCTCAGAAGCTCAGGGGTTGTGACCCCGAAACTGTTGTAGCAATTCCCAGCGGGTTCTACACCCGCTTTGGTTGGGAACAGTAGCTTCAGCCTCTTACTGCTTTGCTTCCACCCGAATCCCCCGATGAGCTGCACAGTGCTCTCTGCAGTGCCCTTAAGCACTCAGGTTATCGGAGTATGTTTAGGGAACTGTAAATACATTGCACTCTTCTTTGTCCTCAGTTTCTCTGTGGAAATCTTAAGTGATCATCTTCCTTAGCCATCCGATGTTCCTCAAAGCATGGCTATACTTGACTTATTCTCTAAGAACCTGGCTACTGTGCTCACTTTCTAAGGACCTAAAGTCACAATTCAAAAATGTGATGTTTGAGAACCACATATGGCTGCCAAATGACATGTCTGTTATGCGTTTCTTGGGTTTGCAAGTCCACTTTGATTTTTACATAATCTGTGTTCATTTTACTAGACTTAAAGAAAAATGTTCAGAAAAAAACATCTTTTTTTTTTTTTTACCTTAAATTTTTAAAAAATTTTATTGAATTTTTGGGGGTGCCACTAGTTAACAAATGACGCTGGTAACTGGACAGAAGAAAACAAAACCATGATATTGGGCCACCTTCTTATACCTTATAAAGGAGTGAACTCAAAATGGATTAAAGATATAAATGTAAGATTATCCTATATAACAAAGAGGTGATATGCAAGTTGACCCTCACGTTCTTGCACAAGATGGCTGCCCCCATGTGGTCAAAGATGGCCGACACAAGATGGCCAGCAGGGGAGGGAAGTTGTGAGCATTATCAGGCCAGCAGGAAAGGGCAGTTAGGGAGACCACGATAGCAGGAAAAGGGCAGTTGGGGACGACCAGGCAGAAAGGGGACCAGACAGGCATTGATCAGACTGCCAGGAGAGTTGTTAGGTGGTGATCAGGCTGGCAGGCAGGAGAGTGGTTGGGAGCCAGCAGTCCCGGATTGACAGGAATGTCCAAGTGCCATGATAAGACCTAAACCAGCCGTCTGACATCCCCCAAGAGTCCCAGATTGAAGAGAGTGCAGGCTGGGCCGAGGGACACACCTCCAGTGCATGAATTTCGTGCACCGGACCTCTAGAAAACCATAAAAACCCTGGAAGAAAAAACATGGGCCATAAAATCTTAGCTATTTCTCACAGCAATATTTTATTTCTGATATATCTCCTCAGGCAAGCAAAACAAAAGAAAAAAAATAAACAAATAGGACTACATCAATCCAAAAATGATTGCACAGAATCATGATCTTTCTCATTGGCCCCAAAAAAATCTCTATTAACCTTTGAGAGAGGATGGGAAAGAAACTTATGATATAGAAGCTTAACCCTTACCCCAAAAAAATTGCTTTACCTTTTTTTTCAATCTTGCATGTAAGTGTGTGAATATTTTCTGTCTCAATTATGTCTAATGATCGCTGCATGAGAGATCCATTTTTTCTTCCTTATTCAGATCTCTCCTGTGGCAGCCCTCCCCCAGTGCAAAATGCCTACATAGCAGACGAGAAGCCTAGATACCGACACGGGGACACAGCACATTATCAATGCAGGCACCTTCTGGGCCTCTTCGGGAATGAAGTGGTGACATGCTTAAGTGGAAATTGGACAGACCCACCTGTGTGCAAGGGTAGGGTGTCCCATACTCCCCTCCCAGACTCTGAGCAGCTTCTGTAAGCCCTTGGTCACTATACTCCTGTCCAGCTGGCCCTCACTTGGTTAGGAGGGTTTGTTGCTCTATCGTTTCCTGTAAATGGGTTCGGGGCTGGGAGGAGGTGAGTGTAGCTTACTCTGTAGCTCCCTTAAAATCCACTGCTCAGCCAATAAATCAAGCCATATCCTCTCTTAGATCCCACAGGAATATGTGGGCCCCCTCCCACTATTGACAATGGAGACATCACCTCCTTTCCATCACCAGTCTACGCTCCCGGGTCTTCAGTGGAGTATCAATGCCAGGCCTTCTACGTGCTTAAGGGAAACAGGAGAATAATGTGCCACAATGGAGAGTGGTCTGAGCCACCCAAATGCTTGGGTAAGTCCTTTAGTATCCTCGTAGACATCCATGTAATGAATGCCACGTCTGCTGCTTACAACAGAAGTTGTACCTCTTCTGTTCACCACCAAATAGTCATGGCTGAGGGTATAAAGTCTGAAAAATTCTTGAACAACAGCAGCAAGAAACTATCATTTGTCTTTATTGTCATTTATTTCCCCAGCACCACTTATGCCCCCTCCACCCCTTCCCACCTCCACCACCCGCTTCAAGGTTCTTTCATGAAAGCCCCTCATAGCGGAGTGGACATTGTGAAGGCTGACTGTAGAACACAGGGGTCACACGTTCCACAGAGCACCCCACTTCTCCATCACTGATAGTTTACAGTGAGTTATAGCAGCATGGCGGAGTTTCAATGCAGTGGTTTTCAAAAGTGTTTAAGGGTAAATTCCTGGATCTGTGTAGATTTGACATGAGAGTGTAAAATTCTGTGGAAAACATTTGTATACTACCTAAAGTTTTACGTCCCTTTTTTTTTTTTTTTAGGACTTTCTTGTAGGGGACCCCCTATGGTTTCCAATGCTAAACCACCTTCCAGGTTAAAGAGTTATCCACATGGGGGACAATACACATACACCTGTAAACCCGGATTTCGAATCCATGGGCCTGCATCTGTACAATGCTCAGGGGGAAGATGGTCCCACCCACCAGAATGTACAAGTGTATTTCATTTTCTTCTAAGGCTGATAAATATCTCTAGTTCAGAGCATCCATGCTACAACGATAAATCTGCATTAATTCTAGAAGGTCTCTCTAAAAGTTCTGAATTCTGCTAGACAATGAATAGAATTAATAGTCATATGAGAAGTTTGGCAACAGGAGCCAAATTATTTCATTTGATGTCATATGTGTTCACTGTCCACGTGCTCTTATGGACATCTTCTGGCTTCTCATTTCTTCCTCTGTCATGGCTGGTCCCTGCTCACCAACCTCATCAACATTCAATTCACTGAGAGTTTATCAGTTATCTCCTCATAAATCCATAATGCTCTAAGATGGTTGATGTAGCCAGGTCCACGTGGCTCGGTGGTTGAGCATCGACCTAGGAACTAGGAGGCAACATTATATATCCCAGTCAGGGCACATGCCAGATTGCAGGATCAAACCTCCAGTAGGGGGCACGCTGGAGGTAGCCAACCAGTGGATCTCTCTCCTCATTGATGTTTCTATCTCTCAACTCCTCTCCCTTCCTCTCTGAAGTCAACAACAACATAGTTATTTTTAAGATGTGTGATGTAATTATGGGAAACAGATTTAGACAAAAGCAAAAAATATCAAATGCACATAGTGTCGGTGGCCTGTGTGGACAAATAAGAATTTGGAGGTAAGAAGTTTGGTCTCGATCATGACCTGTATGCCCATCTCCTCAGGCTTTCAATACCACCACCTCCATGTTACATTCTTGATAAATGTAAAATTATTCAATGTAATTGAGTCAAGATGGCTCACATTTTCAAGTTATAAGAAAAACATTGTACAGTAGGCATTGGTTTGGTGTGTGTCTGTTATTCTAGAGTATAATTCATGCCTAATTTGTACTTTTTAAGATTTCCTAAAAAGTCTCTGTTGTTGCTTTTCCAGGAAATGGCTCACATTTTCAAGTTATAAGAAAAGCATTGTACAATAGGCATCGGTTTGGTGTGTATCTGTTATTCTAGAGTATAATTATTGCCTGGTTTGTACTTTTAAAGATTGACTGAAAAATCGATATTGCTTTTTCAGGAAATACTTGTCCTAGCCCACCCACCTTTGACAATGCCATCCTCATAGGCCAGGCGAAGAACTCATACTTGTCAGGAGAATATGTGATGTATACATGTCCTGACTACTACCTAATGTATGGACCCAATGTTGTACAGTGTAGGGAAGGCATTTGGATCGGAACGCCCACGTGCAAAGGTATTTTGGTGAATGGCTTCTAGCGTCATTAAAAAGGGGTATTGGTTCCAGTATAGGTTAGATGAAGGAAGGTTTATGCCTCAACATGGAGGAATGGGATGTGTATCAATGGTGGGCATTGGAACCCCCGAGCCCTCACAGTGTGACCCTTGAAACAGCCGTGTCAGCATTTCTAGAGAATGGGTAGAAAGTCAAATGCAAACTCACAGGCTCACTCGGACTCAGCCTCAGAAGCTCAGGGGTTGTGACCCCGAAACTGTTGTAGCAATTCCCAGCGGGTTCTACACCCGCTTTGGTTGGGAACAGTAGCTTCAGCCTCTTACTGCTTTGCTTCCACCCGAATCCCCCGATGAGCTGCACAGTGCTCTCTGCAGTGCCCTTAAGCACTCAGGTTATCGGAGTATGTTTAGGGAACTGTAAATACATTGCACTCTTCTTTGTCCTCAGTTTCTCTGTGGAAATCTTAAGTGATCATCTTCCTTAGCCATCCGATGTTCCTCAAAGCATGGCTATACTTGACTTATTCTCTAAGAACCTGTCTACCGTGCTCACTTTCTAAGGACCTAAAGTCACAATTCAAAAATTTGATGTTTGAGAACCACATATGGCTGCCAAATGACATGTCTGTTATGCGTTTCTTGGGTTTGCAAGTCCACTTTGATTTTTACATAATCTGTGTTCATTTTACTAGACTTAAAGAAAAATGTTCAGAAAAAAACATCTTTTTTTTTTTTTACCTTGAATTTTTTTAAAATTTTTGTTGAATTTTTGGGGGTGCCACTAGTTAACAAATGACGCTGGTAACTGGATAGAAGAAAACAAAACCAGGATATTGGGCCACCTTCTTATACCTTATAAAGGAGTGAACTCAAAATGGATTAAAGATATAAATGTAAGATTATCCTATATCACAAAGAGGTGATATGCAAGTTGACCCCCACGTTCTTGCACAAGATGGCCGCCCCCATGTGGTCAAAGATGGCCGACACAAGATGGCCAGCAGGGGAGGGTAGTTGTGGGCATGATCAGGCCAGCAGGAGAGGGCAGTTGGGGAGACCAGGATGGCAGGAAAGGGCAGTTGGGGGCAATCAGACTAGCAAGGGAATAGACAGGCATTGATCAGACTGCCAGGAGAGTTGTTAGGTGGTGATCAGGCTGGCAGGCAGGAGAGTGGCTGGGAGCCAGCAGTCCCAGATTGACAGGAATGTCCAAGTGCCATGATCAGACCTAAACCAGCAGTCGGACATCCCCCAAGAGTTCCAGATTGAAGAGAGTGCAGGCTGGGCTGAGGGACACACCCCAGTGCACGAATTTGGTGCACCAGGCCTCTCAGAAACCATCAAAACCCTGGAAGAAAAAACATGGGCCATAAAATCTTAGCTATTTCTCACAGCAATATTTTATTTCTCATATATATCTCCTCAGGCAAGCAAGACAAAAGGAAAAAAATAAACAAATAGGACTACATCGATCCAAAAATGATTGCACAGAATCATGATCTTTCTCATTGGCCCCAAAAAATCTCTATTAACCTTTGAGAGAGGATGGGAAAGAAACTTAAGATATACAAGCTTAATCCTTACCAAAAACATTTGCTTTACCTTTTTTTTTTTTTTCCGATCTTGCATGTAAGTGTGTGAACATTTTCAGTCTCAATGGCGTCTAATGATCGCTGCATGAGAGATCCATTTTTTTCCTCTTTATCCAGATGTCTCCTGTGGCAGCCCTCCCCCAGTGCAAAATGCCTACATACCAGACGAGAAGCCTAGGTACCAACACGGGGACACAGCACATTATCAATGCAGGCACCTTCTGGGCCTCTTCGGGAATGAAGTGGTGACATGCTTAAGTGGAAATTGGACAGACCCACCTGTGTGCAAGGGTAGGGTGTCCCATACTCCGCTCCCAGACTCTGAGCAGCTTCTGTAAGCCCTTGGTCACTATGCTCCTGTCCAGCTGGCCCTCCCTTGGTTACCAGGGTTTGTTGCTCTGTCGTTTCCTGTAAATGGGTTCGGGGCTGGGAGGAGGTGAGTGTAGCTACTCCTCAGCTCCCTTAAAATCCACTGCTCCGCCGAAACCGGTTTGACTTGGTGGATAGAGCGTCGGACTGTAGGCTGGAAGGTTCGATGCCGGTCAAGGGCATGGACCTTGGTCGCGGGCACATCCCCAGTGGCGGGGGTGCAGGGGGCAGCTGGTCGATGATTCTCTCTCCTGGATGTTTCTAACTCTTGATCCCTCTCTCTTCCTCTCTGTGAAAAATCAATAAAATATATATATTTTTTTTTTTTTAAATAATCCACTGCTCACTCAATAAATCCAACCATATCGTCTCTTAGATTCCACAGGAAAATGTGGGCGCCCTCCCACTATTGACAACGGAGACATCACCTCCTTTCCATTAACAGTCTACGCTCCCGGGTCTTCAGTGGAGTATCAGTGCCAGGCCTACCACGTGCTTGAGGGAAACAGGAGAATAACGTGCCACAATGGAGTGTGGTCTGAGCCACCCAAATGCTTGGGTAAGTCCTTTAGTATCCTCGTGGGCCCTGGTAGACATCCGTTTCACGAATGCCATGTCCGCTGCTTACCACAGAAGACGTACCTCTTCTGTTGACCACCAAATAGTCATGGCCGAGGGTAGAAAGTCTGAAAAATTCTTGAACAACAGCAGCAAGAAACTATCATTTGTCTTTATTGTCATTTATTTCCCCAGCACCACTTATGCCCCCTCCACTCTCTCCACCTTCACCACCCGCTTCAAGGTTCTTTCATGAAAGCCCCTCATAGCGGAGTGGGCATCGCGAAGGCTGACTGTAGCATACAGGGGTCACACGTTCCACAGAGCACCCCACTTCTCCATCACTGGTAGTTTACAGTGAGTGACAGCAGCATGGCGGGGTTTCAATGCAGTGGCTTGCAAAAGGGTTTGAGGATAAGTTCCCGAATGTGTGTAGAAGGTTCTACATGAGAGTGTAACATTGTGTGGGAAATGTTTGTATACAACCTAAAATTTTATGTTCCTTTTTTTTTTTTTTACCTTCAGATCCATGTGTAATATCACAAGAAGTTCTGAAACAACATAACATAGAGTTTAGATGGTCACATGAGACAAAGCTTTATTCTAGAACAAACCATTTTACTGAATTTATGTGTCGAAGAGGCTATCGTCCCGCGTCACCAGAATCTGCGTTCCGCGTACAATGTCGAGAAGGGAAAATGGAGTATCCCACTTGTGTGTAAAATGACAGCTAGCTATGCGGCAGTTTTCACATTAAAATCTGCGCCTTCGTTCAGCATGCTTTCGTATTGATCTAATTCCTCTCAATTTATTTTTCCAATTGGGTGTAACTCCCTTTTGTCCATTAATCAGAATTCGTGTTAAGTGCCAGGTGGGAGATGTCACTTCTCATAAGCATCTCATTAAAGTGTGACAAACCATTGTGCTGTGTGTTTCCGTTCATGAAACGACTCTGGCCAGAAACCACCTCCGTGCCTGTCACTATCCCACATTGATGTTTCTCTCTCTCTCTCTCTCTCTCTCTCTCTCTCTCTCTCTCTCTCTCTTTCTCTCTCTCAAGTCAATAAAACATGGGGGGGGGAGAAAAATGAATACCAAGAATGTGCTGAAATCCGTGGACTTGGTGGTGTGGTCTGTTGTGAGTTTACAAAAATATCAGTGCTGCCCTACAGATAGGACGGGACACTGTGTGGACACCTGGCTGGTGTCCACTGACCCCTAAGGACTGCAGTCGGGTGAGAGCAATGAGAGGACAAGAGACGGTCACAGGGACATGCAGGCAGAGCTATTCCCACGGGAACCTCCTGGTTGAGAAAGAAGTGGTCAAAGATTAGAATTTTGTATCACTTTTTTTAAAAAAATATATGTTATTGATTTTTTACAGAGAGGAAGAGAGAGGGATTGAGAGGTAGACACATCGATGAGAGAGAATCATTGATCAGCTGCCTCTTGCACACCCCCAACTGGGGATGTGGCCGCCACCAAGGTCCATGCCCTTGACCGGAATCGAACCTGGGACCTTTCAGTCCGCAGGCCGACGCTCTATCCACCGAGCCACCCCGGTTTCGGAGAGAGTTTTGTATCCCTTTTGCAGCCAGCCTTTCTATCACTGTCCGTAAGGGAAGCTGTCCAAGTACATTCAGGGAAGTAACTCAGGAGGTGATGGTGAAATCATTCATGCAAATGTACAGAATTGCAAAAGCCTTTTGAACTTTGGTATCTATCGAGTGACCCCAGGCAACCAGCTTCCTGGTACTCTCACTTAACTTCAGAGCCACACTTGGTAAGGGCTCATGAAGCGGATTGAACCCCAAGCAGCAGCGCTGGACCATCGGTGCTAGCACAGCCGGGGAGCCCCGCCATGCTGCTCCTCGTCCAGGTCATCCTCACCCTGTGGGTCTCCTGCGCTCGTGGACAAGGTGAGTTGAAACTGATGGGAATATTTAACTCCTTCATAAGTAGGACTTTGCTCTTTTTCATTTGCCTTTATTATTTATTTTTAATCCTGACCCGAGGATAATTTTTCCATTGATCTGTAGAGAAAGAATGGATATGAGGGAGAAGGGAGAGAGAGAGAGAGAGAGGAGAGAGAGAGAGAGAGAGAGAGAGAGAGAGAGAGAGAGAGAGAGAGAAGAAGAAGAAGAAGAAGAAGAAGAAGAAGAAGAGAAGAGAGAGAAAGAAGAGAAGAGAGAGAAAGAAGAGAAGAGAGAGAAAGAAGAGAAGAGAGAGAAAGAAGAGGAGAGGAGAGGAGAGGAGAGAAGAGGAGAGGAGAGGAGAGGAGAAGAGAAGAGAAGAGAAGAGAAGAGAAGAGAAGAGAAGAGAAGAGAAGAAAGAACAGCAATATGAGAGAGACATATGGATTGGTTGGCCCTCACACTCACCCCAACCAGGATTGTCTGTAATCTTTTAAAAAATATATTTTATTGATTTTTTTACAGAGAGGAAGCGAGAGGGATAGAGAGCTAGAAACATCGATGAGAGAGATACATAGACCAGCCGCCTCCTGCACACCCCCCACCGGGGATGTGCCCACAACCAAGGTCCATGCCCTTGACTGGAATCGAACCTGGGACCCTTAGGTCCTCAGGCAGACGCTCTATCCACTGAGCCACACCGGTTTGGGCTTGTCTGTAATTTTTTAATAACTTGACCAGAAGACGGTTTCTGTGTTGTAAGGTAACAATAAATAATACCTTGATGGAACCAGGCCCATGTGGCTCAAGTGACTGAGTGTTGACCTAGGAACCCGGTGGTCATCTTTCGATTCCGGGTCAGGGCACATGCCTGGGTTGTGGGCTGGATCCCAGTAGGGGGTGTGCAGGAGGCAGCCTAGCCATGATTCTCTCTCATCACGGATGCGTCTCTCTCTCCCTCTCCCTTCCTCTCTGACATCAACAAACAGGTATATTCGTTTTTCAAAGAATACTACTCTGGTGGGGTAATCGCTAGCATCTGCATCATCCACGTGTCCTTTTTTTTTTTCTTCTCAGAAATAACATGCGACCCTCCGGTCATTCCCAACGGGGACTTTGCTCCTAAAATGAGCCAATACGAGCTTGATGACGTAATCACATACCAGTGTGGAAATGGCTTCCATCCTCCCCGGATGGGGAATAAGGCGGAATGCACTGTCCTCGGCTGGACACCGGTCCCAAGATGTGTCCGTAAGTCCCGTTTCATGCCTTGGCCTGCTTCCTCGTTTATGAAATGACTTCTCTGAAACGCAAAGACACGGGTGTCTGAGGAGCCCAGTCCTGGCCTCGCGGAGAAGGTAAAGCAGAGGACTGGCGGGCATGCTTTGCTTCTCAAAGTCTCCAATGCTAACCAAGTAGGACAGAATCTCTCTCTTGGATGTCTCTAACTCTCTATCCCTCTCTCTCTCTTCCTCTCTGTAAAAAAAAAAAATCAATAAAATATATATTTTTTTAAAAAAAAGAAACAAGTTAGCTCCCACTGGATTTTTGCGAACGCAAAACAGGATCCATAGTGTGTGTGTGGTGTGCTTTGTTCTCATTTCCAGGGAAGCCCTGTGGATTTCCGGAGATAAAACATGGACGGCTGCTCCTCGCAGAGACATCGAAATCGCACTTCCCAGTGTATGAAGGGCGGTCGTTGGCCTATTTTTGTGACTATGACTACGTGCCTCCCTCACAAGGTCACATAGGCGTCATAACTTGCACTCGAGACGGATGGTCCCCAGAAATACCCTGCCTCAGTGAGCCAATCTCTCTCTTTTTTAAAAAAAAATAGATATAGATATAGGTATAGGTATAGGTATAGGTATAGGTATAGGTATAGGTCATAGGTATAGATATAGATATAGATATAGATATAGATATAGATATAGATATAGATATAGATATAGATAGATATGGACATGGACATGGACATGGACATGGACATGGACATGGACATGGACATGGACATAGACATAGACATAGACATAGACATAGACATAGACATAGATATAGATATAGATATAGATATAGATATAGATATAGATATAGATATAGATATAGATATTTTAGCCGGAACCGGTTTGCCTCAGTGGATAGAGCGCCGGTCTGCGGACTGAAGGGTCCCAGGTTCGATTCCGGTCAAGGGCATGTACCTTGGTTGCGGGCACATCCCCGGTAAGGGGACGTGCAAGAGGCAGCTGGTCGATGACTCTCTCTCATCGATGTTTCACACTCTCTATCCCTCTCCCTTTCTCTCTGTAAAAATTCAATTAAATATATATATATTTATAAATATATATTTTTATTGGTTTTTCACAGAGAGGAAGGGAGAGGGACAGAGAGCTAGAAACATCGGTGAGAGAGAAACACCGATCAGCTGCCTCCTTCACACCCCTCACCGGGGATGTGCCCGCAACCAAGGTCCATGCCCTTGACCGGAATCGAACCCGGGACCTTTCAGTCTGCAGACCGGCGCTCTATCCACTGAGCCACACCGGTTTCGGCCAAATGTGCGATTTCTTACTGTCCGTTTGTGATTCCTAGGGACCTGTTCTTTCAACTCTCTGACGCACGGATATGCTCCAGTCGCTGAGGAAAGATACGTCCAGGGGCAGACTCGAACCGTTATGTGCCATCGGGGCTACGGGTTGCCGAACCCACAGAACACGATGACCTGCGAGGAGGAGGGCTGGGCGCCTCCCCCCGTCTGCATCCCTGTCCGTAAGTGGGCCGCCCCGGGACCCAGCCTGGCCTTTTCTGAGACCGGACCCGTGTCTGTGGAACACCTCCCGGTAGTGGAAAAAGCTATGCCCTTGGCCATTCATGTTTTTTTTTAATACTCGCGGTGGATTAAGTTTCCTATCCTAAGGAGTCATTGCGGAAGAGAAGGCCTTTATATTATCTTACCTCCTTAAGAAAGCTAACTTGTTTCTTTTATATATATATATTTTATTGATTTTTTTAATTATTATTGAGAGGAAGAAAGAGGGATAGAGAGCTAGAAACATCCATGAGAGAGAATCATCCATCAACTGCCTCTTGCACACCTGCTATGGGGGATGTGCCCGCCACCACGGTCCATAATATGAAGACCCATGATTCTAGGATCGCTAGAGCCGCCGCAAGCAAATGTGTTTTTTTAAAAGAGAAAAATCAAGGTGAAAGGTAATCTGCCTTTTCCCCCATTAAACAATGAATAAAGGACATCGCTATTGTTATAAAGTTTTTATTTTGCTCTCCCATTTTCTTTTCTTTTCTTTTTCCCCAGTTAATCCTCACACCCAATCATGGATCACACCCAATCCTCACACCCAATCACACCCAACCATGGATATATTATCTTACTTCTTTCAGTTAATCCTCACCCAAACCCATGGATCGTGGATCACAGGGCTACTGTCTTTCTCCAGGTCATACGGAAGGTTCCTAGCCTATGTGGAGAGATTTTTGTTAGTTTTTTTTTTAATATAATTTATTGATATTTTACAGAGAGAGAGGGAGAGAGATAGAGAGCTAGAAACGTCGATGAGAGAGAAACACCGACTAGCTGCCTCTTGCACACCCCCTACCGGGGATGTGCCCGCCACCAAGGTCCATGCCCTTGACCGGAATCTAACCCGGGACCTTTCAGTCCGAGGGCCGACGCTCTACCACTGAGCCACACCGGTTTCGGCATGTGGAGAGGATTCGAATGGCAGCAGAAAGGATGGGTCAGGAGGCCTATTCTTCTCGTTCTATACCTCGCCCAGCCCCCGGGTGGCAGGGACTCTCAGAGAGTGGCCCCCGGACACCTCCCCCTTCATCCCACACAAATCGGTGAGGCTCTCTTCCTCCGACGGGGCTGGATTTGGCATCAGAAACCCAACGGGGACCTTCCTTTTGGCTTCAGGGCACTGTGACATGCCAATATTCGAGAACGCCCTGGCCGTATTCACCGGCAAGCCATTCCGGCTCAACGACACGATGGACTACGGGTGCCTGGATGGCTACGAGAACGGAGACGGAAGCACCAACGGCTCCATGGTGTGTGGCGAGGGCGGCTGGTCCCACCTGCCAACCTGCTTTAGTAAGTGTTCGGATCCCGGCGTTTCCTTTTCCCAGGGATTGCAAAGTCTACCCGGTACGGGGTCCTCGCTGGAGTGTGGCCGGTCGAAAGGCCATGGTCGGCAAACCGCGGCTCTTTGGCCCCTTGAGTCTTTAGCAAAAGGCCAGCGTAGAGCATCCAAATTCGGTGCAGAACGAGATACCTACCTATATAGTTGAAGTTTAAAAAAATGTGGCTCTCCACCGTGTGCCCCAGGGAAGACTTGTGTCCCGGGAGAGCCGTGTGTCCCAGGGGGCCGTGTGCCCCGGGAGAGCCGTGTGCTCCAGGGGAGACATGTGCCCCGGGAGAGCCGTGTGCCCCGGGGAAGCAGTGGGACCTGGGGGGGGGGGTGTGAACCAGAGGAGGAGCGGATTCTATTCATGTGGTCCTGAGATGGTCACCATAAAACAAGCAGATTGTCATATGACAGCGGGGAGGGGAAGGAGACCTGGGGGGAGATAAGAGAACAACCGAAGGACTGGTATGCATGCATATAAGTACAACCAACGAACACAGAACTCTGGGGAGGGAGGGCATGAATGGGAGATGGGGGGGGGGGGGGCAATGGTAAGCTATGTACACATATAATGCCTTAATAAATTTAAAAAAAAATGTGGCTCTCCAAAGCAATGTCGATCCTTGACCTGCTGATATCTGGCTCTGCGGACAAATGAGTTTGCCGACCACCTGGCCGAAAGCATTTTGGAACAGCAAGGTTTTAAAACGCAGAAGAGGGACGATAGTTCAGCTTTGCGTGAACAGTTTCCAACAAAGCTACCGTTTTCTCTCCTACGGTTCAAGTTGCTCTTTCCATCGGCCTGCGGACTCAGGGGTCCGCGGGTTCGATTCCGGTCAAGGGCATGGGCCTTGGTGGCGGGCACATCCCCAGTGGGGGGCGTGCAGGAGGCAGCCGGCTGATATTTCTCTCTCCCCGATGTTTCTAACTCTCTATCCCTCTCCCTTCCTCTCTGTAAAAATGAATAAAATATATATATATATATATATATATATATATATATATATATATATATATTTAAATAAAATAAAAAAGAGGAAAAATAAATACATAAAGTTGCTCTTTTCCAGAGTCTGCACACAAGTGTGGGCCTCCTCCGGCGATCGCCAACGGCGACATCACCTCCTTCCCGCTAAAAGCGTACCCCCCGTGGTCAAGAGTGGAATACCAGTGTCAGGCCTACTACGCGCTCCGGGGTCTGGGCTACGTGACCTGCAGCTACGCAAAGTGGTCCAAACCCCCGAGATGCCTGGGTAAGTTCTCAAGAACCTTCCGGATCCCGGGACCGGGAGGGTGATGCAGATGAGCCGGCGGGCGGCCTGCTCGTCACGGGGTCAGAGTCTCGAACCCTGCTCACCAGCAGCTCTCTCCTGCCCAGCGTCTCGCTCGCGGGGGCCCGTGGGGAGGGCTTGGAGGAGAATCCCTGTGTCGGGAACGTTCGAGAGTCCTATCCTGGCACCCAAAGGGACCCCCCGGGGGGGGGCGTGCCTGACCCGCCCTCTCCTGTGTGTGTTGTTTCAGAGCCCTGCGTAATATCCCAAGAAGCCTTGAAGGAACGGAACGTGCAGTTGAAGGGGAGCAGAGACACCTACTATGCGAAGACGGGGGAGTTGGTGGAGTTTGTGTGCAGGCCAGGACACGCGGCAGTGACGCCGGCGCTGTCGTTCAAAGCCCTGTGCCGGGAAGGGAGGCTGGAGCTCCCCAGATGCGGGTGACGAGGCCTGTGGCCCCGAGGGGTGGCCGGGTGTGGCCAGAGGGGTGGCCAGGCCCAGCGGCCGCCCCTCCTGCCTCCACGCTGGCCCGTCTGCTGGCCTGTCCTACTCTTTCCCACTGTGTTTCTGAGGACATAGGGCAACGTGTTAGCCGGCTCTCACTGGCTCCCGGCTCCCGACTCTCCTGGCCCCTGGCTCTCCCGGCTCTCGGCTCTCTCGTCTCCAGCTCCTGGCTCCCGGCTCCCAGCTCTCGGCTCTCCTGGTTCTCAGCTCTCTAGGCCCCTGGCTCTGGGCTCTCCCGACTCTCCCAGCTCCTGGCTCTCGGCTCTCCCATCGCCCGGCTCTCCCGGCTCTCTCGGCTCTCTCCCCGGACTGCTATAAGGACTCCGCCCACTATAGAGCCGAAACCGGTGTGGCTCAGTGGATAGAGCGTCGGTCTGCGGACTGAAAGGTCCCGGGTTCGATTCCGGTCAAGGGCATGGACCTTGGTTGCGGGCACCTCCCCGGAGGGGGGCGTGCAGGAGGCAGCTGGTCGATGTTTCTCTCTCATCGATGTTTCTAGTTCTCTCTCTCCCTTCCTCTCTGTAAAATACCAATAAAAATATATTTTAAAATAAAAAAAAAGACACATACAAATGCAAGTCCCTGTCCGTTGTACCCGTGTCTCCAGTATGGGAGCCCCTGAACTGAAGGGTTCTGGGTTCGATTTCAGTCAAGGGCACGCAGCTCCGTTGCAGACCTGATCTCCGACCCCAAGCAATGTGTCTCTCTCACATCTGTGTATCTGTGTGTGTGTGTGTGTGTGTGTGTGTGTGTGTGTGTGTGTCTCCCTTCCCCTCCCACACTCTGAAATTCAATGGGGAAAATACCATAAAGGAAGTAAGTGGTCAATAGAAGCAGGAACATTTTGATGTGACGATCTGTAATAGAACGGATGGGAGACGGGCGATCAGACTAGACGTAAAGGAACCTGTCTGGATTTTTTTTTAATTTTGTTTTCAGACATAGAAAATGTCCATCATCATAAACAATTGAAATTCGCATCTTCGGGGGTGAGCTAAAACTTAGAGGTTTCTGGTCCAACCATTTTCTTCCCGAGATTACGTTTCTCAAAGGATTTTACGATGTGTTGAAATAATGGTTTTTATTTCTGCCATTCTCGTTTTAAAGGGTTCTTAATATGGCCTCCTGAGAAAGAGGGAGGGAGGGAGGGAAGGAGGAAGAGAAAGAGAGAGAGAGAGAGTTGAAACAAGCATCATTTCTGCTTAAATATGCATTACAATCTTAGCCCTTTTTTTGATATTTCATATAATTAGATTACAATCTTAGCCCTTTTTTTGATATTTCATATAATTAGTCGTTGTTTTGACTAGGTTTTTATAAAGATAAAACCCCACTTGAAAATATTGTGCCACCAATTTATTTTTATAAACTCGGCGTCACTTACTAACTCACACCATTTTCCCCATCCCCCCGCCCATTTTTTCTGTTACTTACCTATTTTTCTCTTAGGGATGCGAAAGCTAAGATATACTAAAATACTTCACCAGCATATACAAATCTCCGGCTATTCTGATTTTTAGCGCAGTTAAAAATACAAAGAGATGCCATCATTGCATTTGTGATCGTAATGTGTTTTTTCCTGATTTTTTTTTAAAAAAGGTTATTTTTCTGTTTGTCAAAAAGGGAAAGACATTGCCCTAAGTCATTTTGACTCAGTGGATAGACCCAGGGGTGGGCAAACTTTTTGACTCAAGGGCCACCATGGGTTCTTACACTGGACCGGAGGGCCGGCACAAAAGCAACCTGACCATGCTGGCACTCTCCTCTTGGGCTGCTGGGGAAGGAGCAGAGGGGAGAGCAAGAGAACCCTCCGCTCTTTTGGCTCCGCGGGCCGGATAGAACAGCCGGATGGGCCGGATCCGGCCCGCGGGCCGTAGTTTGCCCACGGCTGGGATAGAGCATCGGCCCATGGAGCAAAAGTTCCCTCCGGGGTTCACTTCCCCTCAAGGGGATGTACCTCTCGGTTTGTAGGCTCGAGGCAATCAAATGATCGGTCTCTCTCACCCATGTGTCTTTGTCTCCATCCCTCCCCCTCCCTTTTACTCTCTGAAATATCAATGGACCCCCACCTGGCCCCCATTTTCCCAAATTAAATTTTAAATTAAATTAAATTAAATTAAAAATAAAATATCAATGGAGCCCGGGCCGGTTTGGCTCAGTGGCTAGAGCATCGGCCTGCAGACGGAAAGGTCCAGGGTTCGAGGGCGCCTCCTCCCTGGACAAGGCACACGCAGGAGGCAGCCCGCTCATATACCCTGCTTCCCCGAAAATAAGGCCAAAACCGGTTTGGCTCAGTGGATAGTACGTTGGCCTGTGGACTGAGAGGTCCCAGGTTCGATTCCGGTTGAGGGCATGTACCTTGGTTGGGGGCACATCCCCAGTGTGGGGTGTGCAAGAGGCAGCTGATGGATGATTCTCTCATCGATGTTTCTGACTCTCTATCCCTCTCTCTTCCTCTCTGAAAAATCAATAAAATATATTTTTTAAAAAACATGAAAATAAGACAGCGTCTCAGATTAATTTTTGCTCCCAAAGATGCGCTAGGTCTTATTTTCAGGGGGTGTATTATGTTTCCACGAAGTAGGTCTTATTTTCGGAGGATGTCTTATTTTCGGGGAAACACGGATATTTCTCTCGCATCAGTATTTCTCTCCCTTCCCCTCTCTCTCCCATTCTCTCTAAAATCAATGGGGAAATATCCTCAGGATTAACAAAAACGAAAGGGGGGGGGGGGAAATGATTGCTTCCCTCTATAATGAGCATCAAGGGCGCTGAGATTGGCCAACAGGACGAATCTCTTGGACCAAGAGGAAGACGACGAGGAAACAAACGCCAGCGGGAGGGGTGGGTGGGGTGGGTGGGGTGGGTGGGCCCCCCGTGTTACCTGCGCTTCGGCACGCATTTCGGGTACCTCAGCTTCCCCCGGTCGCACGGCACTCTGCGCTCCATGGCGAAGTCAGACACCTCCTCCATGTACGAATTTCTCCGGCAGACAAACTCGATGTACTCGCCGTGGAGAACCAGGAGTCTGTTGTCATAGCGCCATTTCAGGAGCAAGTTATTCTTGTCCATCTCATCCAAAGATAATTTGCAGGGTTCTGGGAGGGGAAGAAAAAAAAAAAAACAAGAAAGAAAAAAGGGGGGGTGGGGAATTAGCTTGGTAGACCAGGAAGCCCTGTGTTGCCTGCTCATGATGACCTGGAAATTTCCAGGCAATTCGAGAGGAGTAAGGAAACTCAGTTAGGAGTGAGTAAACGGGTAAGTAAAATCACTTTAAGTCGGGGGGAAAAAATGTCCCAAACTCTGCCCTAGCCGATTTGGCTGATCCGCGGATGGAGGATCAGCTGGCAGACTGAGGGGGTCTCAGGTTCAGTTCCAGTCAAGGGTTCTCATTTTATTGCGGGCAACAGCCCAAGGCATGAGGATCTCATTCTATTGGCGACAACAGAAGGGGGCGGGGTAGTCTCATTTTATTGCGGGCAACAGCCCTGGGCAATAGGATCTCACTCTATTGGGGCCAACAGCCCTGGGCAATAGGATCTCACTCTATTGGGGCCAACAGCCCTGGGCATTAAGATCTCATTCTATTGGGGGCAGCAGCCCTGGTCATTAAGATCTCATTCTATTGGGGCCAACAGCCCTGGGCATTAAGATCTCATTCTATTTGGGCCACCAGCCCTGGGCATTAGATCTCGTTTCCTGATGCCCACCTACATTGCTCAGCCCTCACAGCCCACACCTGGGGCCCTCAATTGGAGACGCCATATTGCTCGGGGCTCGCAGACCCCATAGAATGAGCCTCAATTACCCTGGCCTGTTGGCTGCAATAGGAGACACCATATTGCTTGGGCTCACAGGCCCCATAGAATGAACCTCAATTGTCCGGACCTGGGACCCGCAATAGGAGACGCCATATTGCTCAGGGCTCGCAGACCCCATAGAATGCACCCCAATTGTAAGAGCTAGGTGCAGCAATTGGAGATGCCATATTGCTCAGGGCTCGCAGGCCCCATAGAATCAGACTCAATTGCCAATCCTGGGGCCTGCAATAGAAGACCCTATATTGATCAGAACTCACAGGCCCCATAGAATGCACCGCAATTGCCCACAACTGGGGCCCATAATACTAGAGGCCATATTGCTCGTGGCTCCCAGACCCCATAGAATGAGCCTCAATTGCCCTAGCCTGTTGGCCACAATAGGAGACGCCATATTGCTCAGGGCTCACAGGCCCCATAGAATGAGCCTCAATTGCCCGGACCAGGAGCCCGCAATAGGAGATGCCATATTGCTCAGGGCTCACAGGCCCCATAGAATGATTCTCAATTGCAGTTAGGGGTAACAAGGCCTGCAGTGGAGGGCAGTTGGGGAAGACCAGGCCTGCAGGGGAGGGCCGTTAGGGGTGACCAGGCCTGCAGGGGAGGGCAGTTAGGGGCAAACAGGATGGCAGGGGAGCTGTTAGACATCAATCAGGCCAGCAGGGGAGTGGTTAGGGGGTGATCAGGTTGGCAGGCAGACGCGGTTAGAGGCCATCAAGCAGACAGGCAGGTGCGCATTTGGGAGTTAGCAGTCCTGGATTGTGAGGGGGATGTCCAACTGCTTGGGCGGGGGGGGGGGGGGTCCCAGATTGGAGAGGGTACAGGCTGGCCTGAGGGACACACCCCCTCTGCACAAATTTTGTGCACTAGGCCTCTAGTATATATCTATATCTATATCTATATCTACATCTACGTCTACGTCTACGTCTAATCTATATCATCTATATCTATATCTATATCTATATCTATATCTATATCTATATCTACATCTACATCTACGTCTACGTCTACGTCTACGTCTACGTCTACGTCTACGTCTAATCTATATCATCTATATCTATATCTATATCTATATCTACACTTACCACGAAGACACGTGCATCTCACCCATCCCACACCCGTGCCTGCTGAATGGTGCATCCTTAACAAGCACTTTTCCCAGCAAACTGGACCTATAGCCATGTGTGCTCCAGAGGAAGGAACAGCATCGCGTGGGGGCGGTAGGCTCTCCCACAAAATGAGACGCACGCGCAGTGCCGTGGCGATCGGAAGGGACCAGAAGGGGAAGGAAAGGCGGTCTCCTCGTACCGACGAGGAATGCATACCTAGGCACGAGGGCGGCTCGGTCCACACGCCGTCGACGCAATAGGAGTAGATAGAGCCTTGCAGGAAGTAGAACGTGGCACACCTGTACTCCACCGAGGAGCCGCTTTCGAAGCAGACGTCCTGGAGGGTGGTGTTCACAATCACCGCGTGATCGACGCGAGGAGGTGGTCCACACTTGCCTTTGGATTCTGGGGGGGGGAAATATATATATATAGACGCGCACAATGGCTCGCTTCCATCGTGGCTGCAAAAGGCAAGGGCGTGTCTCCTGGAAAAGCGTTTCCAGGCAAGCTCGCCAGCCCGGCCCGTGTGGCTCAGTGCCTGGGTGTGCAGGAGGCAGCCGATCCATGATTCGCTCTCATCATTGATGTTTCTCTCTCTCTCTCTCTCCCTCTCCCTTTCTCCCTCTTCCTCTCTTTCCCTCTCCCTCTCTCCCTCTCCCTCTCCCTCTCCCTCTCCCCTCTCCCTTTCCCTCTCCCTTCCTCTCTGAATTCGATGAAAATATATATATTTTTAAAAAGTTAAAAGAAAATCAATGGGCCACTCAGAAGAAGACAAATATCACGTGATCCCACTCAATTGCGGATTATGGTGGACGACAGAAACTGATGAACAAAAAACAGATCCAGAGACAGGAAAGCATCGATCAGATGCTCAAACCTCAGAGGGAAGGTAGGGGAGGGCGAGGGGAAGGGGAAGAGATCAACCAGTGGACCTGTGTGCATGCACATGGGCCTGGCCAGTGGCCATGGACACCAGGGGGCTGGGGGCATGAAGGGGAGTGGGGTGGGTGGGGTGGGGGGGGAATGAGGGGATAAGGACAACACGTAATACCTTAATCATTAAAAATTTTTAAAAATCAATGGGAGCCGAAACCGGTGTGGCTCAGTGGATAGAGCGTCGGTCTGCAGACTGAAAGGTCCCAGGTTCGATTCCGGTCAAGGGCATGTACCTTGGTGGCGGGCACATCCCCGGTGGGGGGTGTGCAGGAGGCAGCTGGTCGATGTTTCTTTCTGGCTCTCTCTCTCTCTCTCTCCCTTCCTCTCTGTAAAATATCAATAAAAATATTTAAAAATAAATAAAAATAAAAATAAAAATCAATGGGAAAAAATATCCTCAGGGCGGATTCACCAAACACACACACACACACACACACACACACACACACAAACAAAAGCACCCACAACATTCACTTCTGGAAATTCAGTGATATCACTGACGAGGGTGTGTGTGAACTGGAAAACGGACCAGATCCTCCCCAGCTCCGTAGAGGAGAGGGTGACGGTGGTGCATCATCTTAGGTCTGACCCTTTGAACCCCGAGGGGGACCCTGATCCCCCCGCTCCCTGCTTCCCCCCCCCCACCCCGGGGAGGAATTGTAGAAGGCTTGCGCTTACCTTTCCTCATGCACAAAGGATATTGCACTTGGCCCCGGTTGCACTGCGCGGACAGCCCAGAGGTCGGGGAGGAGGGCGCTAGGTCGAACCCGGGCCTGCACAGGAAGTCGATGAGGTCTCCGTGGAGGACCTTCCCCTCGTACTCCCACCTCATCACGATGTTGTTTCTCTCCATGGCCTCCTCGCTGATGTCGCACGGCTCTGCAACACCAGACGCCCTCGTCAGCCCTCTGCGCGGCTGGCCAACAGGAAAGTGATGTGTTCTTTGTTTTTTGTTTTTTTAAATTTTTTTCATTGATTTCAGAGAGGAAGGGAGAGAGAGTAGAGAGAGAAAGAGAGAGGAGAGAGATCCATGAAGAGAGAGATAGGCAATGATCTGGTGTCTCCTGCACACACACACACACACACACACACACAGGTGTATTAAAAATAATAATAATAACAACAGCCGAAACCTGTGTGGCTCAGTGGATAGAGCGTCGGCCTGCGGACTCAGGGGTCCCAGGTTCGATTCCGGTCAAGGGCATGGACCTTAGTTGCGGGCACATCCCCAGTAGAGGGCGTGCAAGAGGCAGCTAGTCTGTGTTTCTCTCTCATCGAATGTTTCTAGCTCTCTATCCCTCTCCCTTCCTCTCTGTAAAAAGTCAATAAAATATATTAGGGAGGAAAAAAAATAAGGAAAAAAATAATAATAACAACAGCCAAAACCGGTGTGGCTCAGTGGATAGAGCGTCGGCCTGCGCAGACTCAAGGGTCCCAGGTTCGATTCCGGTCAAGGGCACGGACCTTAGTTGCGGCCACATCCCCAGGTGGGGGTGTGCAAGAGGCGGCTGGTCGATGCTTCTCTCTCATCGATGTTTCTAGCTCTCTATCCCTCTATTTTCCTCTCTGTAAAAAATCAATAAAATATATATTTTTTAAAAATAATAATAATAAACAAAAAATGGTAATCGTGTGAAGAGAAGGCTGTGTGCTAAGTAGCCTAATTGAACAAGTGCATGACATGGTCACATGGTACACATTCCGTCACTCGCAATGTGGAGCGTAAGGGTATCGATAAAGCAGGGTGGGGGAGAGAGACACGGGGGGGGGGGGCGTTGGACAGATTCCACGTGTGTCCGTCCCTCTCACCTAAGCAAACGGGGGGCGAGGACCAGAGCCCGTGGTCACAGGACGACGTCTTCTCCCCGCTCATGATGTGGTACTCACTGCACACATACTCCACTGACGCCCCCGTCCCGTAGCTCTCCTGCTCCCTGCCCACCAGCGCCCCGTGGGAGATCTTGGGTGGATACTGGCAGATCTCAAAGTTTTCTAAGGGAAAAAGGTTATTTTTTAATTATATATATATATAATTATATATATATATATATATATATATATATATATATATATATATGATTGATTTTTTTATAGAGAGGAAGAGAGAGGGGGAGAGAGCTAGAAACATCGATGAGAGAGAGTCATCCATCAGCCACCTCCTGCACACACCCCCCCTTCTGGGGATGTGCCCGCCACCAAGATCCGTGCCCTTGACCGGCATCGAACCCGGGGCCCTCCCGTCCGCAGGCCGACGCTCTGTCCACGGAGCCACACCGGTTTCGTCAGAGGCTATTTTCTTTAAATCGATAGGATCTTACACCGGCCTAACCATAGTGGGGCCTCCATATGTGTCCGATGTAATTTAGACAATTGATTTATTTCTAAATTCACCTGAAGCGAGAAATGCTGTTCCGCTCAAATGTCTTTAAAATGGACTGAACAGCAAATGTTTGGGGTTTTGTTGGATATATTTTTTATGGATTTCAGAAAGGAAGGGAGAGGGGGAGAGAGGGGAGAGAGAGAGAGAGAGGAGAGAGAGAGAGAGAGAGAGAGAGAGAGAGAGAGAGAGAGAGAGAGAGAAACATCAGTGATGAGAGGGAATCCTTGATCAGCTGCCTCCTGCAACACCCCCCACTGGGGACCAAGCTCAGATCAACCTGCGGACTGAAGGGCCCGGGTTCGATTCCCGGTCAAGGGGGAGAGAGAAGAGAGAGAGAGAGAGAGAGAGAGAGAGAGAGAGAGAGAGAGAGAGAAAGAAACATCAGTGATGAGAAGGAATCCTTGATCAGCTGCCTCCTGCAACACCACCCCCCCCCCACCCCCGCTGGGGACCAAGCTCAGATCAACCTGCCGACTGAAGGGTCCGGGTTCGATTCCCGGTCAGGGCACACACCCAGGTTTTGGGCTCCATCCCCAGTTGGGGGCGTGCAGGAGGCAGCCGGTCCATGATTCCCTCTCGCCATGGATGTTCCTCTCTCTCTCTCTCTCCCTCCCCCTTCCTCCCGGAGATCCATAGCAACGCCGTCTACACGGACACACCGCGGTGTGGACGGACATGCCGAGAAGGAGAGAAATCGGGGACCCACCGACACACTGCGGGGGGCTGGTCCACACCCCGCGCTGGCAGGTAATCTCCCTGGGGCCCCGGAGGTCAAAGCCGGCCTGGCAGCTGTAGGCCACGCGGTCGCCGCCGTGGTAGGCGTCGGCCGTGTCGTTGGCCTCGCCGTTCTCCACGTCGGGGGGCTGGTCGCAGGCGATCTTGTCCGTCTCTTCTGCAAGAAGAGGGCGCACGGTGGGCGGCCAGAGAGAGAAGAGAGACACCCTTTAGCCTCCCCGCACCCCTAGGAGGGAAGGAAGGCAGGGAGGGGGAGAGGGGGAGAGGGGGAGGCGTCGCTGACCGAGACACTTGGGGGGGTCCGTCCACTTCCCGTTGAGGCAGCGCATCACCTCCACGCCCCGGAGCCTGTAGTTGAGCTGGCACTCCACGTAGACCACGTCCCCGTCGTGGTAGCTCGGCGAGTTGGCCGTGAACTTGGCGTCCGGAGGCAGGGGCGGGGGCGGGCAGCGGGTTCTGGTGCCTTGGGGGGAGAAACACGGGGCCGTGGAGTCATCATCCTTAGCCCAGGTGGGATAGGCACGTGCGCGTTGTGCCACGTACCGCGAGGACAGGTGGCAGAAGGGAGGGCAGGTCGCCTGGCCGGCCCCGTGGATAGAGCGTCAGCCTGTGGCCTGAGGGGTCCCAGGTTCGATTCCGGTCAAGGGCACAGGTCGGGGTCACAGGCTCGATTCCCCATAGCGGGGGGCGTACAGGAGGCAGCCGAACAGTGATTCTCTCTCATCATTGATCTTTCTCTCTCTCTCTCTCTCTCTCTCTCTCTCTCTCTCTCTCTCTCTCTCTCTCCCTCCCTCTGCCTTCCTCTCTGAAATCAATAAGCATTTTATTTATTTTTTTAAAAAAATATATTTTATTGATTTTTTACAGAGAGGAAGGGAGAGGGATAGAGAGAAACACCGATGAGAGAGAATCATCGACCAGCTGCCTCTTGCACACCCCCTACCGGGGATGTGCCTGCAACCAAGGTCCATGTCCTTGATCGGAATCGAACCCGGGACCCTTCAGTCCGCAGGCCGATGCTCTATCCACTGAGCCAAACCGGTTTTGGCTCAATAAGCACTTTATTATCAATACATATTTTTTTAAAAGAGAGATTTAAAATGTATGAGATTGGCCCTAACCTTGGTTGCGGACACATCCCCGGTGCGGGGTGTGCAGGAGGCAGCCGATCGATGTTTCTCTCTCACTGATTATTTCTAACTGCCTATCCCTCTCCTTCCTCTCTGTTAAAAAAAAAAAAATCAATAAAACATGTTAAAAAAATACAAAATAAAAATAAAATGTATGAGATGGTTAAAAAAAAAATACATCGGCAAGACCTATCCACTCAACGATCTAATACAAAATGCAGGATGTCTTTGCATGAACTGTTTTTAAAGTTTGCTCAAAACAGTAACCAAGTGAAAAGACAATATTTACCTTTATTTTTTTAAAATATATTTTATTGATTTTTTTTTTTTTTTTACAGAGAGGAAGAGAGAGAGATGTCGAGCTAGAAACGTCAATGAGAGAGAAACATCGACCAGCTGCCTCTTGCACACCCCCTACTGGGGATGTGCCCGCCACCAAGGTCCATGTCCTTGACAGGAATCGAACCTGGGACCCTTCAGTCCGCAGACCGACGCTCTACCACTGAGCCAAACCGGTTTCGGCGACAATATTTATCTTTAAAAATAGCACCCAGGACACGAATTAGAGACTCCCCTCCCCGATCCCCAATAGAATTAGAGCTGGTGAAGACACGATATTTTGGCTAATGACTATGATGGTGCTGGGGGGATGCCGGCAATATTGGGGGGCAGCACCCTATAAAAGTGTAGGACTATCCAACCACCAGGCCACATACCTGAAACTAATACAACGTAATATGGAATGGAACTGTAATTGGAAAATAAATAATAACTCGAACATAAAAAAACATAGAAGCATTTTATAAAACAAGAAAAAGAAAAGGCATGGCATTTTATCGGCAGGCGTGAAATTTTATGAAATTACCTTGGCACACAGGAGCATCTGGGTACCAGCCAAATTCGTAGCACTGGATTAAGTCCGGTCCACTTAGATAATAATTTTCATGGCAGAAAAAATGAACCACGTCTCCTTCTTCATAGATTTGCTTGGCGGGTATGAAATAACCATTTTCCATGGATCGCAAAGGGGTGCACATTAATTCTACAAGGGGAAGGGAAACACACACCAAGAAGATGTAATTTTTTATTTTCTCCCTGCTGGAATAAAATGCACCCGCCACTTAACACGCCACACCTGGAACTGATGTTACTAGATTTGCCGTATGTCATTTCACAACAGGAAAGCTTGTCCATATATATGTACTAGAGGCCCGGTGCACAAAATTCATGCACAGAAGGAGGGTGTGTGTGACCCTCAGCCCAGCACTCGCTCCAATCTGGGACACCCCTCTCACAATCCAGGACTGCTGGCTCTCAACCGCTCGCCTGCCTGCCTGATTGCCCCTAACCACTTCTGCCTGCTAGCCTGATCGCCTCCTAACCACTCCCCTGCCAGCCTGATTGATGCCTAACTGCTCCCCTGCCAGCCCAATTGCCTCTAACTGCCCTCCCCTATAGGCCTGGCTCCCCACCACCACCACCAACTGCCCTCCCCTAATAGGCCTGGTTATCCCCAACTGCCCTTCTCTGCAGGCCTGGTCACCCCCAATTGCCCTCCTTTGAAGGTCTGGTCACCCCCAACTTCCCTCCCTGTAAGCCTGGTCCCTCCCCCCCAACTTCCCTCTCCTGCAGGCCTGGTTGCCCCAACTGCCCTCCTCTGACAGCCCAGTCACTCCTAACTGCCCTCCCCTGCAGCCCCCCGCCCCCAACTGTCCTCCCCTGCAGGCCTGGTCCCTCCTTACTGCCCTCCCCTGCTGGCCACCTTGTGATGGCCATCTTGTGTCCATGTCCACATGGGGTCAGGATCTTTGACCACATGGGGCGGCCATCTTTGTGTATTAGAGTGATGGTCAATTTACATATTACTATATTATCATATAGGACGAGAGGCCCGGTGCACGAATTTGCGCACGGGTGGCGTCCCTCGGCGTGGCCTGCAGGGAGTGGCCCAAAGCCTGCAGTCCAACCCCACCTGCAACTCCTGCCGGCCCCTCCTGCTCATCCCGGCCCCGCTCTGCTGCTGCTCTGGAGGCTCACCACTCGTCCGGCAGCCTTCAGTCAGCTGAGCGGCACTCCCGCTGTGCAAGCGCGGTGACCACCAGGGGCCAGCTCTTGCGTTAAGGGTCTGCCCCCTAGTGGTCAGTGTGCGTCATGGTCAACCGTTGGGGTCAAATGCTTGCTTAGGCTTTTATATCTATAGGTTAATTATCCCTGGGCTGATTCCAATGTCATTATTTGAGCGAAGAGGAATTTGTTGAGAGCTTTCAAGGATCAAAGGCTACGCCGATCAAAACCAGAAGCCAATAGAAACAAAAAGGGAGGGGTGGTGGTAAAATTGACCATAATTGGCATAAACCTAATCAGGAGGCACTTCTGCGGGAGGGCGCGGGGGCTGGCAGCGTGGAGGTCACCGTGTCCCCCCGGGAGAACCTACTGGTACACGAGGGCGGCAGAAACCACCCGTGCGCGCGACACTCGGCCTCCTCCGCTGACAGTCCGCTCGTGGTGTAGTAGCCGGGGTCACAGCGGTACTGCACTTTGTCCCCCAGGCGGAACGTGGTCTGCGTCGTGGAGTAATTGCCGTGAAGCAGCTCGGGAGCCGAGCATGAGTCTAACAGAAAGCACAGCTGTGTGTTACTCGGGCGTCGCCGCTGAACCTGGAAGAGCCGAAAGAAGTCTCCGAGAGCCGAAACCGGTGTGGCTCCGTGGATAGGGCGTCGGCCTGCGGACGGGAGGGTCCCGGGTTCGATTCTGGTCAAGGGCATGGACCATAGTTTAGGGCACATCCCCAGTGGGGGGCGTGCAGGAGGCACCTGATCGATGATTCTCTCTCATCGATGTTTCTAATTCTCTATCCCTCTTTATAAAAAATCAATAATATATATATATTTTAAAAATCTCCAAGAGACTTTTCACTGAATCTTCAGAACATATATGGCAGCTACAATAAGGAGACACATGTACTATGTTCATGGATTGGAAGAATCAACAGCATGAAAATGGCCACACTACCCAAAGCAACCTACCGACTCAATGCCATTCCTATCAAGATACCAAGGGGCGTACTTTACAGAAGTAGAGCAAACGTTTCAAAATTGTGTAAGGGGACCCCCAAAAGACCCCAGGAGGCAACAGGGATCTTGAGAAGGGAGAACAAAGTGAAAGGAATCGCCCTCCTGATATCGAACTATCACACAAGGCCATCGTCATCAATCAAACAGTATGGTACTGGCGTAAGAACAGACATACGGATCCATGGAACAGACTAGAGATCCCAGAAATAGTCAGTTAATAATTGACAGAGATGGGGAAAAAAAAACATACGATGGAAACAAGACAGTCTACTCAATAAATGGTGCTGGGGGAAAAGAGACAGGTGCATGCAAATAAATAAAACTACACCACCTTCTTATAAGGTACACAAGGATAAACTCAACGCAGATGAGAGACTTAAATGTTAGACTCCAGACCATGAAAACCCTACAAGGAAGCAAAGGCAGTAAAATCCCAGACATTCCCATAGCAATACTTCTTCCGGCGTGTCTCCTCAGACCAAGGGAAACAAAAAAAAGAAAGAAATAATAAATGGGACTGTGTCACGCTGAAGAGTTTTTGCACCGCAAAGGAAACCACCAACAAAATCAAAAGACAAACCACCGAGCGGGAGAATGCATTCGCCAACGATACATCTGGTGAAGGGTTATTATCCAAGAGGCCAAGGACGTGCATGCATGCAGAGCAGCCTAACCGATGGCCGTGGTTCTGGGCGGTGGGGCGTGTCCTGGGGTCGGGGGTGGCCAGGGAGGGGACAGTGGCGGGGGTGAGGGGGAGAAGGAGACCTGTGTAATACTTTATTTATTTTGTTTAATTTTTATTTTTTTATTACTGTATTATATTGTGTACATATCTTACCATTGCCCCCTCCCCCACCTCCCATTCGTGCCCTCCCTCCCCAGAGTTCTGTGTTCGTTGGTTGTTCTTATATGCATGCATACCAGTCCTTCGGTTGTTCTCTTATCTCCCCCCCAGGTCTCCTTTCCCTCCCTGCTGTCATTTGACAATCTGCTTGTTTTATGGTGACTATCTCAGGATCACACGAATAGAGTCCGCTCCTCCTCTGGTTCTCACCGCCCCTCCCCCCGGGTCCCACTGCTTCCCCGGGGCACACGGCTCACCCGGGGCACAGGGCCCCCTGGGACATACGGCTCACCCGGGGCACAGGGCCCCCTGGGACACACGGCTCACCCGGGGCACAGAGCCCCCTGTGTAATACCTTAAACCATAAAAAAAAGAAATGTAGAAAGAACAGAGAAGACAGGCAGAGGTAGCCTGGCCAGCTCCGAGCTGGGGCCCGGGGGCCGGGGGCCGCACGTACCCTGCTGCTCCCGGCAGGCCGGCTCTGAGGACCACCCGCCGGCGAGACACTGCACCTCCTCCTCGGCCTTCCCCGTGAGGGTGCTGTACCCCGGGTCGCACGTGTAGCGCAGCTTCTCGTGGACGCCGAACAGCAGCTTGGCCTCGGCGACGCGGCCGTGGGTGAGGGCGGGCCGCGGGCACTTCTCTGGGGAGAGACACGGCTGCTGAGCGCGACGCCCCCAGGCGTCTCGGACCCCCGACGGCGGAAGACCCTCTCTCTGCGGCTCCCTGCTGCCGTTCCCCTTTGGAAATGGCCCACATGCCTTGGCCTTGGGCGTTGGCTTGAGAGTAAGGTCGACCAGATGTCCCACTTTTGGTGGGACAGTCCCAGGTTTTATATATAGATAGATATAGATATAGATGATATAGATATAGATATAGATATAGATATAGATGATATAGATATAGATATAGATATAGATGATATAGATATAGATATAGATATAGATATAGATATAGATGATATAGATATAGATATAGATATAGATATAGATATAGATATAGATATAGATGATAGAGATATAGAGATATAGAGATATAGAGATATAGAGATATAGAGATATAGATATAGATGATATAGATATATAGATATAGATATAGATATAGATATAGATATAGATATAGATATAGATATAGATGATAGAGATATAGAGATATAGAGATATAGAGATATAGATATAGATATAGATTATATAGATATAGATGATATAGATATAGATATAGATATAGATATAGATATAGATATAGATATAGATATAGATATAGATGATATAGAAATAGATATAGATATATATATAGATATAGATATAGATATAGATGATATAGATATAGATATAGATGATATAGAAATAGATATAGATATAGATATAGATATAGATATAGATATAGATATAGATGATATAGATATAGATATAGATATAGATATAGATATAGATATAGATATAGATATAGATATAGATATAGATATAGATATAGATATAGATATAGATATAGATATAGATATAGATGATATAGATATAGATATAGATATAGATATAGATATAGATATAGATATAGATATAGATATAGATATAGATATAGATATTTTTACAGAGAGGAAGGGGGAGGGAGAGAGAGCTAGAAACGTCGATGAGAAACATCGACCAGCCGCCTCTTACACACCCCCTACCGGGGATGTGCCCGCAGCCAAGGTCCATGCCCTTGACCGGAATCGAACCTGGGACCCTTCAGTCCGCAGGCCGACGCTCTACCCGCTGAGCCAAACCGGTTTCAGCCAGTCCCGGTTTTTAACAATTTGTCCAAAAGTGGAACGTCTGGTCACCTTACTTGCGTGGCATGGCCGGCTCTCGGTCCTAAGAGCCATGCCTTCCCACCTCCCCCCGTGTCCAAGTAGAGGAAGCACACCCACGCCGAAGCCGGTGTCGCTCAGCGGATAGAGCGTCGGCCTGCGGACGGAAGGGTCCCGGGTTCGATTCCGGTCGAGGGCATGGACCTCGGTTGCGGGCGCAACCCGGGCCTGTGCCTTTGGCCGGGGTTCGAACCCCGACCTCCTGGTTCCCAGGTCGACGCTCAGCCCCTGAGCCACACGGGCCTTCGGACGGCGCGGGCGCGGGGCCCGGACTTACTGAGGCACCGGGGCTCGGGGGCCCAGCCCCCCGCGGTGCACACGGTTTTGTCCTCTTGCTTGCCCGAGTCCGTGGCGTAGCCGGCCAGGCAGGAGAAGGCCAGCGTCTGGCCCTCGGCCATGGGGAAGTAGAAGCTCTCAAAGGTGTAGTAATAGACGGCGATCCTCCCGTTCTCCACGCGCGGCAGGCCGCAGGGCTGGTCTGCAAGGAGGGCACGGTCAGGCCACGGCCACTGCCGAGGGCCACGACACAGCCACTGCCGGGGGCCACGACAGAGCCGTGGCCGGGGCCTCCGGGACCGCGGCATCGGTGGCCCAGCCCTGCCCCCGGCCTGGCCACGAGCTGGCCGGCAGGCGGGTGGACTTCCTACTGCGTTTCATCACCTACGTGTTTGAAAATATATATATTTCATTGGTTTTTTGAAAAAAATATATTTTATTGATATTTCACAGAGAGGAAGGGAGAGAGGGACAGAGAGCTAGAAATGTCGATGAGAGAGAACATCGACCAGCTGCCTCTTGCACACACCGCACTGGGGATGTGCCCGCAACCTATGTACATGCCCTTGACCGGAATCGAACCCGGGACCTTTCAGTCCGCAGACGGACACTCTATCCACTGAGCCACACCAGTTTCGGCACATCACCTACATGTTGTTTTTAAAATATATATATTTTATTGATTTTTTTACAGAGAGGAAGAGAGAGGGATAGAGAGCTAGAATCGTCAATGAGAGAGAAACATCGACCAGCTGCCTCTTTCACACCCCCCACTGGGGATGTGCCCGCCACCAAGGTACATGCCCCTGACCGGAATCGAACCCGGGACCTTCCAGTCCACAGACCGACGCTCTACTACTGAGCCAAACTGGTTTTGGCTCACCTACATGTTTTAAAAATATAGATATATTTTATTGATTTTACATAGAGAGGAATTGAGAGGGATAGTTAGAAACGTCGATGAGAGAGAAACATCGACCAGCTGCCTCCTGCACACCCCCTACTGGGGATGCGCCCGCAATCAAGGTACATGCCCTTGACCGGAATCGAACCCAGGACCCTTCAGTCCGCAGGCCGACGCTCTATCCACTGAGCCACACCGGTTTGGGAACATCACCTACATTTTTAGGGACTTTGGGGACCATCCCTTTCCATGGGAATTAACCAGCAAGCCCCACACAGCCCCCCTCTGTCCGCCAACACCCAGTAGTCAGTGGACCCTGGGCAGCCGCCGGCTCAGAAAGCTCTCCCCAACTTCCTGGGGCACCTTTCCATCCACGACACGGCGGGCGGGTCACTGCGATGCCTCAGTTTCTCGGCGGAGGAAAAGAACCACAGGAAATGATCTGTGTGAGTATTATCTTTTTAAAAATATATATATTTTTATTAAAGATGTCAGAGAGGAAGAGAGAGACAGAAACACCCATGAGGAGAGAGAATCTCGGATCGGCTGCCTCCTGCACGCCCCACACGGGGGATCGAACCCCCAACCCCGGGCCTGTGCCCGGACGGGGAATTGAACCCTGACCTCCCGGCTCCTAGGTTGGCGCTCAACCACGGAGCCACGCCGGCGGGGCCGTGCAAGTATTATCTTATTGCGGGACTCCAAGCATCACATAAGATGCGTCCTACTTACGTCCCTCTCATCACGTTAATTATTTCCCTCTCATAACTTTCATTGCAGGCCCTTCTTTTTTTTTTTGGTAGAAAATTTGTAGAAAAGCATGTCGCTAAAAGGAGGTTGTAATCTGGTAGGAAATACATCCGAAGAGTGAGGGTATTTTTTCCAGTAATGTTGAGAGAGAGAAAGAGAGAGAGAGAAAGAGAGAGAGAGAGAGAGAGAGAGAGAGAGAGAGAGAGACATATTGATTGGTTGCCGCCAGCCTGAGGCCCCCATCTGGGCCTGGCATTGAACCTGCAACCGAGGTACATATGCCCTTGATGAGGAATCGAACCCGAGACCCTACTGTGCGCGGGCCAACGCTCTAACCACTGAGCAATGCCAGCCAGGGTATTTTATTTCAACAGACCCACCCCTCTCGGGTGAGCGCTTTCAGAGGGTCTGTTGCCGTGGCTCCCCACTTCCCGAGGATGGCCACCCCGGGTTCTCACCTCCGGGGGACACCCACCGCCGGCCCCTCACGAGCGAGGCCGTCCGGCTGTCCGGGTGTCATCGTCACGGCGGAGTCCGGAGCCCCCAGCTTGTCTAGCCTCCCTCGGGCCCTCCGTCACCCCGCTGTCCTGGCCATTGGTTACAGAGCCACCCCCCACACACACACTCGAGGGTCCTTGTCTGCAAAATCGGCAAAGGGTCTCCCTGCAAATCACTGCTCCCTGCCTTCCACCAGCGGGACCCACAGGATGCAGAGCAATGCCAAGGCCGGCCGGGGTGGCTCGGTGGTGGAGCGTAAGCCTGTGAACCAGGGGATGGTGAGATTCCCGGTCGGGGCACAGGCCCGGGTTGTGGGTTCCATCCCCAGGGTGGGGCGGGCAGGAGGCAGCGGATCCATGACTCTATCTCATCATCGACGTTTCTCGCTCGCTCGCTCTCCCTCTTTCTCTCTGAAACCAATATATATTTTAAGTCATATATTGGTTTTAATATATATATATATATATATATATATATATATATATATATATATATTTTAAGTCAATGTCAACTATGCAGCCATGAAAAAGAAGGAACTCTCATCATTTGCAGCGACCTGGATGGAACTGGAGAGCATCGTGCTGAGTGAAAGAAGCCAGTCCGTGAAAGAGAAACACCACGTGTCCTCACTCATTGATGGATAATAAAGACCATTATAAACCGATGAACTAAAACGACAGATACAGAGACAGTAAAGCAACAAGCAGACTGTCAGATGACAGCGGGGAGGGGAGGGAGATCTGGGGGAGATAAGAGATCCACCGAAGGACTGGTATGCAGGCATATATGTACAACCCATGGACACAGAACTCTGGGGAGGGAGGGCACGTATGGGGGCGGGGGGAGCAATGGTAAGATAGGTACACAGATAATAATTTTATTTTAAAAGTTAATTCATTAAAAATAAATAAATAAGGTCAATGTCAGGAGCCGGAAACCTTTTCGACGCTTGGTGCTTCTTTCCTTATCAGGTTGAATCAGGGGCATAGAACGGGAGGGGATTGATAATTCTATCAAAATTATAGGGGGGAAAGGGGTGTCTGTTTTGGGGGGACGGGAAGAGACTGGACAGAAATTGTACACCTGTGGATGAGGACGTGGGGGGTGGAGGGGAGGGAGGTAAGGGCAGAGGGTGGAGTCGGGACCAGGTGGAGGAGAGCTATGGGGGAAGGGGAGGGAGGAGAAACAATTGTAATAATCTGAACAATAAAGATTTATTTTAAAAAAAATAATAACCTCTCCCTTTAAGAGCAGAGGATCCAGTCGGCCCCGGCTTTGCGGCGTGAGGAAGGGATTCAGGCGGGAGATGGGGAATCAGGTTCACGTGCAACTTCTGGGGGGGGGCTGGTTAGCCCGAACCCCCTGCCCTCTTCCAGTATCTGGATCTCAGTCCCCTCTGCCCTCACACCCAGACATCCCAAGGGCTTGGGGCCTTGTCCTGCTTCTCGGAGTTCATGCTGCTGTCAGAACAGCCGGCCGATTTGCCCAAAGGAAGCCCAGCCGATCCACACTTTATCCCACATCATAAGAAGTATTTTTTTTTTTTATATCAAATCGACCCATGGAAGATGGAGCACCGGAAACCCAGCGAGACGGACGCCAGCATTTCCGAGACCACGGAGAGGAGAAGGAAGACCGTGAAACGCGAGCTTTACCTTCGGCGTGGAGCCCTCCCACGACGGCGGCGCCGAGGAGGGTCATCAGCGCCAGGTCTCTGGGCCTCATCGTCGGGGGCGTGCTTGGCCCAGATTTGGAAGAATTTTAAAGCCCGGGGTGGGGGGCAGGGGGGCGGGGGGAGCCCCGGTTAAACACACAATGCTCCCCAGGAAAACGTTAATGATTGACAGCGCCCCACGGCCGCGGGGGGGGGGGGGGGGGCGGCCCCACGCCGCTCCGTGGACACGTTCCACATGTTCCCCGATCGCACTCCCATCCCGCAGCCGGGGCAGCGGGTGACGCGATCCAGGCCCCAGCCCGACGACGAGGACGCGGTGACCCAGAGGGGCCTGGACACGAATCATTAACTCGGGCCAGCTGTCCACCTCGGCGATCGCAGAGTAAAGTTCGTTCGCCAGGGACCGGGGGGAAGGAGGCAGGGCTGGACTTGGGGGCGGGGGGTGAGGATGGACAGCGGACCTTGCAATGCTGCTTGCTGCCCGGGGCCAGGGCAGTGACCTCCGGCCTCCGGAGCAATGAGAGGCGGACGTGGGCGATCGAAGCAGAGAGTGTCTGGTCAGCGGCAGGTGCACCATGTGGGTCGATGCCCGTGGGTGGACGCCAGGCACCTGGCCGTGGTCTGCCCTTGAGGACTCAGCCGTGAGAAACTGGGGAGCAGGACTGTCCTTGGGCGTCTAACCCAGCGGTCGGCAAACTCATCCGTCCTCAGAGCCAGATACCCACAGCACCACGATGGACTGGTCTCTCTCCTTGGAGAGCCACATTTTTTTTTTTAAACATCAACGTCTTCTAACGCCACGGCTTCCACACAGACTCGCCCAGGCCATGGTGTTTTGTGGAAGAGCCACACCCCAGGGGCCAGAGAGCCGCAGGTGGCTCGCGAGCCGTGGTTTTCCGACCACGGGTCTAATGCATTCTTTTTTTAAAAATACATTTTATTGATTTTTTACAGAGAGGAAGGGAGAGAGAAACATCGATGAGAGAGTTATCGACCAGCTGCCTCTTGCACACCCCCCACTGAGGATGTGCTCGCAATCAAGGTCCATGCCCCTGACCGGAATCAAACCTGAGACCCTTCAGTCCACAGGCCGACGCTCTATCCACTAGGCCAAACTGGTTTTGGCTCTAATGCATTCTTAACGGGTTTTCACTTGAAACCACAAAGGCATGCCGGGAGGTGGGAGCTGGGATTAGTTCGATTTTGTAAACTTTTAAAAAATTTTTAAAATATATTTTTATTGATCTCAGAGAGGGAGAGGGAGGGAGATAGAAATGACAATGATGATGTGCCTTCTGCACGCCCCCAACTGGGGACGGAGCCCACATCCCGGGCCTGTGCCCTGACCGGGAATCGAACCCTGACCTCCTGGTTCCTAGGTCGGTGCTCGAACCCTGACCTCCTGGTTCCTAGGTCGGTGCTCGAACCGTGACCTCCTGGTTCCTAGGTCGGTGCTTAACCCCTGAGCCACGCCGGCCGGCGGTAAGCCCTGTCTGGACGTCCACAGCAGAGGCCCTCGCTGGTTTGGGCTGCGGAAACGGAGTCCTCTAGTGAGTGTTCCTTACGGCCGACGTCTCATTTCACCCTCTGTGTGGGATCCAGCCCGTCTCGGCTGCTGATAGTCCCTCCCCCGGGCGCTCTGTATGTTCCCACACACAGGTCCCCTACGCGTTTCTCTTCACCGTCATTCAGGTGGCTTCCTGGTTAGAGACAGAATACGGCCTCTGCTCATTTTCGGTCATTTGTGGTTGTTTTTAATATCTTTTATGGATGTTTTACAGAGAGGAAGGGAGAGGGATAGTGAGTAACATCGATGAAAGAGAAACATCCATCAGCTGCCTCCTGCGCCCCCCACTGGGGATGTGCCCGCAACCAAGGTCCATGCCCCTGACCGGAATCGAACATGGGACCCTCCAGTCTGCAGGCTGACGCTCTAACCAATGAGCCACACCAGTTGGGGCTCAATCATTTGTTTTTAATTTGAAGATCGTCCATCACCCCCACCGGGGAGATGGAGGGAGCGGCCAAACAGCTGGGGCCAATCCAGGAGCTGTGGTTCAGAGCCGGCAGCGCAGAGGGCACCTCCACGTGGGCCCCGTCTGGCCTGGCACAGCCCCTGCCTCCTCCGCTCACGTCCTGTGTGAGCGCCCACGCCGAGGGCAGGGGACTGGAGGCCCTAATAGGAAACACGGGCGACAGGGCTCTTCACCCCTTCCCCAGGAGAACCCCGTGTCCCCCCACGGAGTGCCCCGCGTCTCCCGTGACCTCCGTGGAGGGAGGGGCTGCGGCCTGGGGAGGAGCCGCCCCGTCCCGCTGTCTCTTTGAGAAACTCGCCACGGTCAGCTCGGTGCTGGCTTGTGAATGAATTCTTTCCCGCGGGAAGCCAGGGACCCAGAGAGCATCATGGGTGACCAGTCCCTGGATCACCTGCTTCCTTTCACTGAATGACGGCCAGCTGGCCGGCGTCCTCACTTTTTGTTAGTCCTCACCAAGGATATTTCCCCATTGGTTTTTAGAGAGAATAGAAACAAGAGAGAGAAAGAGAGAGAGAGAGAGAGAGAGAGAGAGAGAGAGAGATCATGTACGTACAGCTGTTGTGAAAAGAAACAATGACAAATGTACAAACTTTATTGATATTTCTTAAATTTTAATACAAAATCTGATCCTAGGAGTTCTAGAAAAAGCCCAGAGCACTTTGGCAGCCATGATTACTTTACAGCGTCCCGTCCCCGCCCCGGCCGGCCGTCGGTCACGGGTCAGGAGCGCCCAGCGTGTCCATCACCAGCTGGACGGCCTGCAGGGGCGTCGTGATCTCCTGCGCGTCCCTCCTCAGCACCCAGTCCGGCTGTAGGCTGGAAGGACCGAGGCCGAGTTAACCAAGCCCTTCTCCGAAACAGCCCGCAACCCCCCCTTCCGTCCGCACGGCGGCTCCTGGCCACGCGGCTTCCTGGTGGGCTCCCTCACCCCTGCGTCCCCACCGGCGGGGATGCCACTGGCCGTGGGGTGTCCTGTCCCGTTAGCAGTCCCCGGCCCCCTGCTGACCCCCCTCTACCTGCCTTCTGGAGGAACGGGGCCCTGAGGCTCACGTGGGGCTTCCTCATCTGTCTTCTCTGCCCTCCCCTCCCCCCGTGACCACACCCCTTACAGGCTATTGAGGGGACCCTGGGCCTCGTGACCTCACGTGACCTCTGCTCGGCTCCTCCTCCCAGAACCACAGGCCCCACTCCCCGGCCACGGCCACGAGCCGCGGAGCGCTCCCTGCTTACCGCGCCACCACGCGGGTCCGGGCGGGGCTCTCCGAGAGGCGGGGCCGGGGAGGCGGCCGCTCCGAGTCCGCCCGGTGCTTCTGCGCCGCCAGCCTGTGGATGCTGCCCACGCAGTCGGCAACCTTGGCCCTGAGCTGAGCTTCCTGGAGAGGAAAACGCGAAGAACTTGAGTCCCCCTCCTTCCACCGCCGGGTCCATCACGGCGAGAGCGGCTAGCTCTGGGCTCGGAGGTCAGACCGGGGTCAATCGTAAACAATCATCAGACGATGACAAAGAGGGCGAATACCCCACCCACCCTGACCCCGAGCCGCACCGAGCAGAGGGCAATGCCCACCAGTGCCCACTGTGTCCGTACCGCGTCCTGTGGCCTCACCTCCTCAGCCCCTGTCACAGCCCCGCCGAGCCCGACCTCCTGCCCCACCAGCACACCCCACGCCGGCCCCCCACCCCCAGGGGACAGGCTCCCCGGACGCCGGATGGAGGGGGAGGGGCAGCGTCCGCTCACCGGGGCGCGGCCCGCCGCCCTCAGCAGCACGGCCAGCAGGCAGCAGGTCCTGGTGAAGATGCCCCCGCTCTTGTCGGCGAGCCGGTCGCCCGGCCGCTCCCGGTACACGCGCAGGAGGCCCAGCAGCGTGTCCACGCCGCCGTCCACGGCGCCCACCGCGGCCGCCGTCCGCTCGTACTGGAGGAGACGGGGCGGGGGACGGAGGGCGCGGTGAGAGACTGGCATGGACGCCCGGGGACGCGGGGACCCCCGGGGCGGCGGCGCCCACCTTGGCCACGTGCAGCAGCACCTGCACGGCGTAGCTCACCACCTCCATGCAAGGCAGGCTGCGGTTACAGCTCCGGATCAGCAGGAAGAGCTGCCCGATTGCTCCGCTCTGGGCCATGTCCTCGCAGCAGCGGGGGGACAGCCGGGTGACCACCTCTGGGGGACAGAGAGGGTCAGAGCCGAGCGAGGCCCCGCCCGTCGGTCCGGGAGCCCGGCCCCAGATGGGCGCTGCCGGCCGGGCCCGCACTCACCCAGGTGCCTCAGGGCCTCGAGGACGGCCGACAGGTGCCGGTAGGTGAGCAGGTGGTGCAGGGCGAACGCGGTCCTCCGGTGCAGCCGGTCCTCCTCGCGCGCCTCCCGGCTCAGGGCCCGCAGGCTGGCGCGCACGGCGGCGATCTTGGCGCAGCCGAGCCTCTTCCGCTGCACGTAGCCCCGCCACAGCGCCTGCGGGCGGGCAGCGCGGAGGTCAGACCACGCGGGACCTTCGAGCCCCATCGGCCTCACCTCCACCGAGTCAACACCTGCGTTTACACGCGGGGCGGGCAGCCGGCCAGAGCCCGCGGGGTTCCCAGAAACAGCCGGCCGGCCTTTCTAAGAAGACACGCGGGCGTTCCTGTCCACGGTGCCCGCTCCCGCCCGACCCGACAGCTGACTGTCACCGTGCCAGCGTCCTTCCGCCAGTCACACGCTGCCCCCGGGACCCGCACGGGACGTTCTGGCAGCTCAGCGTCGATGACTCAGTCTAGGGCAGGGGTCGGCAAACTCATCGTCCGCAGAGCCAACTATCAACAGCACAATTGCTATTTCCTTGGGAGCCACATTTTTTAAACGTAAACTTCTAACGCCACTTCTTCCACACAGACTCGCCCAGGCTGTGGCGTTTTGTGGCAGAGCCGCCCTCCAGGGGCCAAAGGGCCGCATGTGGCTCACGAGCCGCAGTTTGCCGACCCCGGGTCCAGGGCTAACCGCAGCTGTGTAAGGGTGTGACTGTGTTCGGGGCGTTAGGTCTCCCACATCGAACTGCACCCGAGCCCACCTGGATCTTCACGACCGCGGCCCGGAGCCGCCCCTGCTTCCTGCGGAGGAGGAAGCGGCGCACGGCGGCCTGGATCACCGCGGCCGCCCGGTCCTGCTGCCCCCCGCGGGCTTGGACTTGAACTTGGTGCTGGATGGCGACGATGCTGTGACGGATCTGCATGAACCTCTGCAGCCGCAGCCTGGCCCGGAACCATCTCTGTGGGAAGCGTGGGGGGACTTTACTTCAGGGGCGAGTGTGTGTGTGTGTGTGTGTGTGTGTGTTATTGATTGCAGAGAGGAAGGGAGAGGGAGAGAGACTGAAACATCAGTGATGAGAATCATCGATTGCTGCCTCTTGCACGCCCCCCACTGGGGATGAACCCCGCAACCCGGGCCTGTGCCCTGACCAACCGGGAATCGAACCCTGACCCCCTGGTTCACAGGTCGATGCTCCGCCACGGAGCCACGCCGGCGGGCTACTTTGGTTCGTAACGTAAACGCGTGCACAGGTGCATGCATGTTACCGATGGCACCGACGGCTCAGCTGCACCAGGCCGCTGGGAACCACCGTCAGCCTCCCCGCGGCCTTGCTCCCCTCCCCCCGGCAGAGCCCTGAGGTCTCAGTGAGCGTCTACGTCCCACCCTGGACACGTGGCGTGGCTTCCCGGTTTCTGTAAATCCCATCGAGTGCAGGGCCCCCTGCAGCGCCTTTCTCCACGCGCTATCTGACGTGTAGGTCTATGTTAAGCAGATCGTACGAACATACATACGATCGGGGTTCATATCCAGAACACACACACAACTCCGATAAAACGTAAAAAATAAAAATCCCAACAGAAAAATGGGCAGAGCACACATTAGAAAAACCACACTCGGGGATCACTTATTAAATACTAATCACTTATTAAATGCACACGCATGCCCAGCGCACTCACCTGGACACAGACGGCGGCTCGCAGGCGCCGCTCCGCGTGGCGCCGGTACGCCCTCTGGATGCGGACGGCGGCCAGGTGGCGGCGGGCGGCGGCGGCCAGGTGCAGGAGGCGGACTCCGGCTCTGCGCTCCGCCGCCTGCGGGAGAGGAGCCCTCTGGTACCCAGACCGGCTCTGAGACGTCAACCCATCCCCTCCCGTCCATCCCTCCATCAGACTGCGCAGGTCGGCGGGTTAGCTTGTAAAGCTGACACTCCTTACACGGTGGGTACGAAGTGCTTATCGTCTTCCAAACGTGCCCACGTGGGTGACCCACCCCTCCGGGCACGGGCAGTGGAGTTACGCTCTGTGCACGTTACTACGTCACAGCCCTTAGGGGCCGGGCCGACCCTGACTGACCTCCTCATCGCAAAGTGAGCGGGTGGGACCCAGGTCTGTCTTACAACCTAGATCCACATGGATTCCCCACCCACTAGTCACCTTGCCTCCCGGACCTCACTGTCCTCACCTGTGAAATGGGCGTGCTAATGAGCACCACCTCCCAGGGCTGTTGTGAGGCCCCAGTAAGCCAGTATACAGCCGTGTGTGTGACAATGAGTGGCTGTAGTCACAGTGATGTGACACGGACATCGAAACTTGCAAGTAAAATTCCTATTTCTTTAGAAAAGACCACGGGTGCTGCAGCTACCCTAAAGGTTTAATGGTAAACATTTTAAGCAGTTGGCCACTTGTGGTTTACAGTCTGTTTTTAAAGTGTGGTTTTTATTAGACAAAATCCCACACCGATCATCACTTTATCCCAGTAAGTGACTAGTTCTAAGTCACTTGGAAGCTGGGTTTGAGGATGTGTTATAATTGCACACGGACACAGAAACAGAAACACGACCAATGGCGTCTGGGGACAAGTCTCCCTAAAGCAAAGCCCTGGAGGGTGGCACAGCCCTCTCCCGTCTCCCGGGCAGCTCTTTGCCCACGAGCTGGGGCGGGTCAGACCCACCTGCGTCGCCAGGAAGTGCTCGCGCGCCCTCCGTCCAGCCCGCGCGGCTCTCCACCGCCTCTGGATGGCGACTGCGGCCGCCCTCATGCTCAGAAACCTGGAGGGCAGTCATGGGAAGCAGGTTCAGAGCAATCTATTGGGTATTTATGGACCCAAACATCACTGCGGACATGTACATGCATGCATGCACATACATACACACGCACACACACACACACACATGCCCGGCCCCCGCAGGGCTGCATTACCGTGCCCGCGCCCGCCGGGCCCCCAGCACGGCCCGGAGCTCCCTGCGCGCCTTGCAGCCCCGGAACCAGGCCTGGATCCTGCAGGCCGCCTCCACGGCCCGCGCCTGCCGCCGGGCTCTGTAGCTCCGCCACGCCGCCTGCTCGGCACAGACACACACCGGGAGGGGCTGGGTTACTCACTGTGAACCAGGAGGACGGAACCCTTCACCTAGGAGGAACGTCACTGAACAGAGAGCCCCCCCATCACCCCAATCTCCGGGGAGAGCCCCCCATCACCCCAATCTCCGGGAGCTGTGATGATGACATTTAGGGGAAGGAGGAGCTGTGGGTGCCGTCCCGGCTCCTGGGTGTCAGGAGCATGGCCCTCGCCCAGCGCCCCTGGCCCTGCGGGGAGTGGGAGCTGCTGTGGGAGGAAGAGCACGCACCTGGATGGTCACGGCGCTGGCTCTGACCTTCTGGAACCTCCGCCTCTGCAGAAAGCCCCGGGTCCACGCCTGGATGACGACGGCACTGCTGACGCGCGAGTGCGCTCGCCTGCGGAGCCTCGTGGACGCCCGGGCGCGGCGGCGAGTCTGCCGGGCCACCGCCGCTCCCCTCCCCTGCCAGACCCACCACCCGGTCCACAGAGCCCGCCGAGCCCGCCGAGCCCGCAGGGACAGCGGCAGAGGAAGCGCAGCCCTCCTCCTCCTCCGCCGGACGAGCCCGCCCCGACACCCTGCCACGCGGGGGGAGGCCCGGGCCCGCACGGCAGCTGGTGCGGCTCCGCGGGCTGCCAAGCACCGCCCTCCCCGCGCTGTCCCCCTGGTCCACGCCCGGCAGTGCCTCAGTGGAACAGCAGCCGCTCTCCTGGCCCCGTGGGCGGCGCGGGCCCTGGGCACCGGGTGCGAGGCCTGAATGAGGGTGGCGGCCCGGTGCCTGCGGTCGAGGTCCCTGTGTCCCCGCAAAGCCCTGCAGGACTGCAGCCCGGGGGCCCCTCTGCGTCCTCCCCGAGCCTCCGCCTCGGCTGCTCCAGAGGGGAGGGAAGGCTTCCTCGCTCTGACGCCTCCGAGACGCGGCCGCTCCTGACTCCGCTCCCCAGCTGCCGCGGGGCCCGGAGAGCCGGCCTGCGGACAGCCCGCTGCCTCCGCGAGCTCACAGTGCTCCAGCGCCCCATCCTCATTGGCTCTGTGTCTTTCCGGGGTCACCGTGGGGGCCCCCCAAAGCTGCTGGTGGGGGAGGCGCTGCCAGTGCCTCCTGTACGCGCGCTGAATGAGCACAGCGGCTCCGTGCGGCTCCTGCAAATGCCGTCCCGCCGCCGCTGCCTCCGGTGCGGCCGGGAGGACCTTGGCTGCACCCCGCTGTCCGGCTGCACCCCGCTGTCCGACAGGCTCTTCTCCCCGCAGCCTCGCCGCTCGGCGGGCCCGGAACGTGGCCTGGACCACGGCGGCGGCCTCCTGTAGGCGGAGGTAGTGCCGGCGCTGCTGGCGGGCGGCTCTCACCCGCTGGTACCACCTCTGAATGGCGACGGCGGCGGCCCTGCAGGCCACGAACCTCCGCCGGGCCCTGCACGCCCGGAACCAGGCCTGGATGACGGTGGCGCACGCGTGCCGCCTCCGGATCTGCCTCCGCGCCGCCCGCCCCCGCCACGCGGCCTGCAGGGCCAGCGCCGCGGCTCTCAGCCGTCGGAACCGCCTCCGGGCCCGGGCCGTCCGGAACGCCGCCTGGATCCTCAGCGCCGCCCGCCGCTCCCTGCGGACCTGCGCCCGCACCTTCCAGCCGCGACAGGCCGCCTGGAGGGTGAGCGCGGCCGCCCTCGCCTTCGCAGACCCAGCTCTCCGGTCCCGAGCTGCCGTGCGGGCCCGGTACCACCTCTGGATCGTGACGGCGGACCGGAGCACAGCCCGGAACCGCAGCCGCTCCCGGTGGCCTCGGAACGCCGCCTGGATGGTGCGTGCCGCCGTGGACTGTCGCCGGAGGAGCTGGCGCGCCCGGTGTCCTCTGTACACAGCCTGGATGGTGCATGCTGCTGTGGACTGTCGCCGGAGGAGCTGGCGTGCCCGGTGGCCACGGAATGCCACCTGGATGGTGCGTGCTGCCGTGGACTGTCGCCGGAGGAGCTGGCGTGCCCGGTGGCCACGGAATGCCACCTGGATGGTGCGTGCTGCCGTGGACTGTCGCCGGAGGAGCTGGCGTGCCCGGTGGCCACGGAATGCCACCTGGATGGTGCGTGCCGCCGTGGACTGTCGCCGGAGGAGCTGGCGTGCCCGGTGGCCTCTGTATGCGGTCTGGATGGTGCGTGCCGCCGTGGACTGTCGCTGGAGGAGCTGGCGTGCCCGGTGGCCACGGAATGCTGCCTGGATGGTGCGAGCCGCCGTGGACTGTCGCTGGAGGAGCCGGCGCGCCCGGTGGCCTCTGTACGCCGCCTGGATGGTGCGTGCCGCCGTGGACTGTCGCCGGAGGAGCTGGCGTGCCCGGTGGCCACGGAATGCCGCCTGGATGGTACGTGCCGCCGTGGACTGTCGCCGGAGGAGCCGGCGTGCCCGGTGGCCTCTGTACGCGGCCTGGATGGTGCGTGCCGCCGCGGACTGTCGCCGGAGGAGCCGGCGTGCCCGGTGGCCTCTGTACACAGCCTGGATGGTGCGTGCCGCCGCAGACTGTCGCCGGAGGAGCCGGCGTGCCCGGTGGCCTCTGTACGCGGCCTGCAGGCGGATGGCGGCCACGTGCACCTGCCAGTGCCTCCTCCGGCTGAGCCGGGCTTGGCGGGCGCGGTAGTGGCGCTGGATGACCAGAGCCGCCCGGCGCACCCGCAGGAAGCGGCGCCGCGCTGCCCACATGCGGAGAAAGGACTGCAGGGTGACCGCGGCCGCCCTCCGCTGCGCCAGCTGCCGGCGGACGCGGAGGCCCCGGGCGAAGGCCTGCAGCCGGACGCAGGCTGCCCGCACCCGCCGGTACTCCGCCCTGGCCCGCGCGGCCGTCCTCAGCGCCCGGACCCTCCGCTGGGTGAACAGGGCGGCCGCTCTCAGACGCAGGAACTGTGCGCGGGCCCGTCTCATCCTCACGGCCGCCTGCAGCCGGACGGCAGCGTGCCGCAGGCTCAGGAAGCCCCTCCTGGCCACGTAGGCGCGGTAGTGGGCCTGGACGGTCACGGCGGCCGTGCGGGCGCGCCGGAACGCCCTCCGGGCCCGCAGCCCCCGGCACGCGGCCTGCAGCACCAGCACGGCCGCGCGCGTCTCCCGGTAGGCCGCCAGCGCGCTCCGGGCCGCCACGCGAGCTCGGAAACGAGCCTGGATGACGATGGCAGCGTTCTTCATCTCCCGGAACTTCCGCAGCTGCTGGTGCCTCCTCACGAGCGCCTGCACCCTGATGACCGCCGTCCTAAGGCTCAGGAACCGCGCCCTCTCTCGTCGCATCCGCCACTGCGCCTGCAGCCGGACAGCCGCGGCCCGAGCCCGGAGGTAGCGGGCGCGCTCCGCCCTTCCCTGCCGGTGCGCCCGCCAGCGCCGCTGGATGGTCAGGGCGCTCGCCTTCTGCCTCCGGTACAGCCTCCGGGCTCGCAGGCCGCGGAAGCGTGCCTGGATGAGGACCGCGCAGGCCCGGACGTGGCTGTACCTGCGGGCGTCCCGGCGCGCCCGGTACCACGCCTGGATGGCTGTGGCGGCCTGCTCCTCCCGGGCCCGCCTCCGGGCCCGCCACGCGCGGAAGGCCCTCTGCAGCGTCACCGCGGCTCTGGTCCGGGCCCGCAGCCGCCGGCGCCGCCACCGCCGGAATGCGGCCTGGAGGACCAGGCAGGCGGCCCGGAGCGCCCGGAAGCTCTGCTGGTCCCGCCGCCTCCGCACGCAGGCCCGCCAGCGCCGCTGGATGGTGACCGCGGCCCGCAGGCGGCGTCGGTAGGCAGTGACAGCAGTGACCATTCTCCTCCGAGACTGCAGGACGACGGAGAGGCGCCTCAGCCTCAGGAACCGCCTCCGGGCGGAGACCCTCCTCCAGTTCCTCTGCGGGAGGAAGGAGGCAGTGAGGACCAGAGCCTGGACCCCACACAGCCGAAAGCGTTCAGGTCCCAAACCTATTGCTTCCGAGTGAGCACGTTACATTAAAACAACATATTCTTAAAAAAGATACCGTATTTGCTGGCGTATAAGACGACTTTTTGGCCCTGAAAAATATGCCTCCAAGTGGGGGGTAGTCTTATACGCCCAGTCGTCTTATACGCCGGCAAATACGTATTTTTCAGGGCCAAAAAATCGTCTTATACGCCGGCAAATACGGTACTTGTCTGTTTGTGTGTATTTTGGCTCCTACATTGATACAGCTAGAGCCAACTCACAAATCTTTGTCTCGGCCCTAATGCGACTACCTAAAACCGGGCACAATGCAAACATCTTCCTGATTCTGTAATAGTCAAGCGGATTACTACAGAATCAAAACGTGGCACGACTGGCACACAGGCCAGCACGGCCGAGGGGGCCCGGAAACCTCAGGAAGAGACACAGCAGAGGCGACAGGCAGCCCGGTGCCCCGAGGAGAGCGGGCATCGCCCGTCTGTGCCCGAGGCCGCCCACAGCGTTGACACGTGGCGGGAGGCACTCAACTAGTACGCCTGGCTTTTTCATTTTTATGTCAGGAAGCTACATCTCCAATGCTCCTGAAACATTTGCTGAGGTTAAGTCCCAGATAAAACGCAGAAGTCTAAACTACAATAATTTAAAAGTTGATCGCCTTTCACTTTCTTGCTTTAAGTTACTGAAACGTTCTAAGTCCCGAAGCGCCAATGCCGACCTGAATCACCGACGCCGCCTGGTGCCGCGCCTGCTCCCGGCGCTCCCGGTGCACCCGCAGGACGGCCCGCCGCTGGCTGAGCCGCCGCCAGCACCTCTGCACGGCCAGCGCGGCCCGCACCGCCCTCCGCAGGCGCCGCCTGGCCAGGAAGCCCCGCACGGCGGCCTGGATGACGCTGGCAGCTCGGTCTTGCTCCTCAAAACAAGAAAGGAATTGACCCTGGATGATCATTTGTAAGAAATATCCAGGTATTATGTCAGGCATCATCCAGGCGGGCACCCCGAGCTCGGGAACCAGGGTGAGAGAGAAGAGCCACCCGGCACCGCACGCGGCTCCCCGGTACCTGCCGGCGCCTCCGGTCCGCTCTCAGCCTGTGCGCCCTCCACGCCGCCTGGATGCACCGAGCGGCCCGGGCTTCCCGGCGGAGGTCCAGCAGCCGCGCGCAGAGGAAGGACAGGTAGGTGATCACCACCTGGGGGGAGGGAGCGCGAGATGGAGACCACGCGGCAGGCAGGCCCTCCGTCCCGGCTCCCGGCCCTCGGGGAAGGGCCCCCCTAGGCGCACCTTCTCGTCCGGGATCGTGTTGGACATGTCCGCGTGCTGGACCATGGCCGGGATGCCGCCGAGGTCCCTGGCCGCAGAGCTCACCAGCTGGAAGTTCCTCCTCTCGTTCTCCAGGAGCTCCCGCTGCAGCTCCTCGGGGGCCCGCCCTGCGCCGGAGGAAAGCCATGAGCCCAAGGCTCTGCCAACTGCAGGCCTGGCAGCCAGGGCGCCCTGCCCACCGACCCCGGGCCACGCCCCCCACCCAGGGGCCACGCCCACCCACTCAGCACGCCACGCCCGACCCACCGTCCCTCCGGAGCTCCAGGGCTCTCAGCGACAGGTCCAGGCAGCTCTCCTCGGACTCGGACGAGGAGTTGAGGACCACGGAGCCCGACTGCGCGCACTCCACGGTCTGCGAGGTGCGCTGGCGGATGGCGTCCAGCGGCACGCAGCGCGGGTGGTAGTGGTGGATCAGGTAGCACAGCGCGCGGCCGTCCGAGAAGGACACGGTGAAGTTGTCCACCTGGGCGAGCGGGGGGTCAGCGCCTCGGAGGGGCAGAGACGCTTCTGTCCAGCCCGCACGCCTTTCCCGGGGACCGGCACGCACCTGGGGGCCGTAGAAGGCGCACACGGCCCTGGCCCACTCCAGCAGCAGCCGCGCGCTCTCGGGGCGCTGCTCCGCGGAGCCGCCGGGCCGAGGGGCCGCCTTCTCGCCGAGCACCGCGTCCGCACGGCGGGAGTGCCCAGCCGGGCTTCCCCTCGCCCCCCACGAGCGCCGCAGATAGTCGATCTCCTCCTTTAGCTCGTCCAAGTTGAGAGAAATGTCCACCTGGAGCGTGAGGGAAATGACCTCTCGGTCAGTGTCACTGTCACCCCCAGAAGCCGAGGACTGGTTTTAGACCAACATGGAGGTGATGGGAGGGTGGGGTTCCGTCCGCGGGTTCAGGCCGCACAAGTTGGACCCAAGCTTGTCCACTCCCCCCGGACTGGCCTCTCCCTCCGGTTTCCTCCCCCGGGTGAGGAGAGGGGGGGAGGTCCGAGGACTAGCCCGTTCCCGGGACCGCGCGGACAGCACAGCAGCGAGGGAGTCAGCCCAGGCGGCCGTCCGCCCAGCGAGGGAAGAGGACCGCCGGGCGGACACTACCTGGAAGGCCAGGGCCATCTGCCACAGCAGCGCCAGCGTCTTCTCCCGGTGCCGGTCCACGATGTCCTTGGCCAGGATGGCACTTCCTGCGGGGAGACGCCGTCAGCACCGTGTGTGTGTGTGTGTGTGTGTGTGTGTGTGTGTGTGTGAGTGTGTGGTGTGTGTGTGTGTGTGTGTGTGTGAGTGTGTGGTGTGTGTGTGTGTGTGTGAGTGTGTGGTGTGTGTGTGTGTGTGTGTGTACAGGAGGGAGGGACAGGGCCCTCGGGGAGCGTCCCGGCTCACCCTGCTCGTCCTGCAGGGGGACCCCCCGGGAGTGCAGCGCCTGCAGAGCGAGGTCCACGTTGTGCATCTTCTGCAGGCGGCTGATGGCCGGCATCCGGAGCTGCTTGGACAGCTCCCAGTTCCGCGTGAGCAGCTCCACGGTGCGCCTAGCAGCGGGAGGGATTCAGATGAGAGCGACATAGAAACGTGAGGGGAAGAGCCTCATTAAAATATGGTTACCCCTACAGAACCCCCCACCACCAGCAGCACCAAACTAAAGAGTTAGACAGACTCGAAAACGTTCTCCTGAAACTCCTCGCCCCAGCCAGCACGTCCTGACTCACACCCGTCACGGCCCCAGGGGACACACGGTGGACAGGAGGTGGCCTCTGGGCCTAACCCTGACCCCATCTTCCCGGAAGGGTTGCCGATACTCTGTCCCGTCTTTTAACCCTGGATTCACTTCCAAGCATGGAAAGCAGTGAGGACTGTTCCGGAACATCCGGCGGACCCCGCAGTGGACCACGTCCACGGTCCACTCACACGAGGCGCACGCCGCACTGCAGGTCCACGGCGAGGTTGGTGACGGCGAAGTCGAACTCGTCCAGGGGCGTCTGGGCGTGGCTCACGGGCAGCCCCAGCCAGCCCAGGTGGCGCGTCAGGTCGCCCTCGCCGCTGAGGAAGCTTCGCGAGAAGGCCAGCAGGATGTCTCTGCTCGCCTGCGGGCAGCCGGGGGTCAGACCGCACCCCGCACCCCCGGGCAGTGAGGAGCCGCGGCGGCCGATGTGCGGTTAGGAGAGACCGTCCCCCACGCAGAGGCCGGAAGCCCGTCGGCCCCTCTCCGGGCTCCGGTGAACCACAGACGAGGGGAGCCCTGGGAGGACTCGCTGGACACGCCTCTGCCCCCCCCCAGCCCCGCCCCGCCAGCCCCGCGCCCCAAGAAGCTCACTCAGGGAGGACGGGGCAGCGGGCCCACCTTGAGCTCGGCGTCCCTGCAGAAGAGGCAGGGGTCGTGGTCGATGAGCCGGGAGAGCTTGGCACGGTCCAGGAAGCACACCAGCAGCACGAACTTCTTGAGCGTGAAGGCCGCCAGCGCCTCCTCGTGGCCTGAGGGTGGCACAGGGAGCGGACGGGTCACCACCACCAACCCCCACAGCCACGGCCCCCGTGGGGGGAGGGGAGGGGGAGGAACTGCAGGAGGAGGACATGCGGGAATGGGGGGGGGGAGGACCCTGCTGGGGCGGACTCTGCAGCCGGTGCCGTCAGAGGCAGAGCGGCTCACCGTCTCGGTACAGGTGGGGGACGGAGGGGTGTCTGTACTCGGCGGCGATATCGGGGTTCCACAGGAGGCGGCTCAGGATAAACACAGCCAGCCCCGTGACGTCGCTGTTGTCTTCCAGGGGGACCAGCTCCCCGAACACCGTCTGGGAGGGAGCGAGAGGCGCAGTCAGGAGGGGAAGGCGGAGCCATCTCTGGTCCAAGGGCCGGGGCGGGTCACAGCGCGGCCAGGGGCGGCACTGAGGTCACGTCACATCCGCTCGGTGTCACCGGAGAAGCGGACACAGCAGCACGGCCCTCGATGGTGCTGTCCGGTTTCAATTCGAAAACGGACTTACAGCAGCCCAGTTCTGTCGAAAAGGAGCTCACACTACTTGTGACCCTGCCTAGTCCCGCGTTATAGCGGTGCTTCAGGAGCTGACAGAGCGGCTGTAAGACGGAGGCGATGGCCCAGGGCCCGGTCCCCTTGGCCGACCAGCACGTCTGCGAGCGGCCGCGGGGGGCGGGGGGGGTCCTCACCTCCAGGCCGATGCGCAGCCACAGCGGGTTGTAGGACAGCAGCCAGTTGAGGACCCTCTGCCGCTCCCCTGAAACCAAGCACACGGCGCTCAGACCGGCACCTCCTCCGCGGAGGACGGGGCAGGCAGGCCGCCACGCGTAGGAAGTGACCCCCACACACGAACTCCCGCTCAAGCACACGGGACGCACAGAGCCAGGCACGCGGCATGAACTCTAATCTAGGTCTGTGCGTGCACAGACAGAGTCGTAGGCGTACCCACGTCCTTCCAGAGGTGTCTGTCCCTCCGGACCGCCAGCCGCCGCGCGGAGATCTCCGCCTCGAGCTTCCTGATGGCCGTCACCATGGCGTCCGACGTGAACAGGCGGCAGGCGGCGTGGCGCAGGCGGTTGAGCCGGCGCCGGGCCGTGTACGCCCGCAGCGACACCTCCTCCTTGGTGGGCGCGCGCGGCTCGCTCGGCTTGTGGTGGCTCTCGGCGCCCAGGAGCAGGGCGGCCGCGTTCACTGGGGGAAGGGCGGGGGCCGGTCACCGCGATGCCCTCCGGGCCCGGCATGCCACCCTCACCCGTCCATGCGCTCTCCCCAGTCCAGCTCACCACGGCCCGCAGGCCCACGGCCACCGCCACCTGTGGTTCCACCCCACCCCACGCCCCGCCACTCCTCCCAGCACCCCACCGCTAACACTGTCCGCTCGAACCCAGACCCGTGGGGAGCCTGCTGGCTGGTCTCCTGCCTCCATCCTCCTCACCAATCAGATACGCTCCCCCCAAGGAGTGCGGCTTTGTAAACAATGCCATTGGGAAACGCGACTTGCATTTTTATCAGGCCCGTTTTCTCTCAGGAAGGGGACGAGCACATCAGGCGTTTACTTTGGAAGAAAAGACAAGTGACCTTGCCCTGACTGGTGTGGCTCAGTAGATAGAGCGTCGGCTGCGCACTCAAGGGTCCCGGGTTCGATCCCGGTCAAGGGCATGGACCTTGGTTGTGGGCACGTCCCCGGTGGGGGGCGGGCAGGAGGCAGAGGATGGATGTTTCTAACTATCCCTCTCCCTTCCTCTCTGTGAAAAACCACTGACACACTGAAGAAGTAAAACAGGCGCACTGCGTGCGGGTGGGTCGCCGACACCAGGGGGCGCCTACCCTGGGAGACGTGCGTCTGGGCGGCGAGGTCGTCGGGCGTGAGGACGAAGTTGAGCCACCACGTGAGGCCCCGCTGCTGCTTCTCCCGCCAGCGCTCGTCGTAGAACACGTTCTTGGCGGCGAAGGGCATCGGGTGCCGAGGGACGTCTGCGGGCACAGGGGCGGGCGTGAGACCTTCTCCTCGGGGCAGGGAGAGGGGCGTCTCTCCTGCCGCTGGAGACGGTGGGGGGCCCGGGGGAACGGCACCCAATCCAAGTACATACGAAGGGAGAGCGAGGCAGCCCCGCTGCTGGGACGACCCGAGTCCAGAGCCGCTCATGGGGCCTCTGTGAAAGCTCCCATCGCTACCGCACCCCCCACCCCCGCTCCGTTCACACCGCGGTCCGTTCACACCGCGGTCCGTTCACACTGCAGCCGAGTCCTGCTCCACTCAGGGTCAGTCCCCCACGGACGCCGGCACGCGGACACTTGCCTGTCTTCAAGCGTTTTATGAAGGTCAAACTAGCCTGGGCCACGGGAACCATGCGTGGTGTCCGTCTGTGTGTTTTAGAGTTAGGAGTTTTGAATGCTAAAGAATCTAGAATAAATTATAAAGCAGAACAAGACCATTAGAAGGTGACAGGACATCCCTGCACGAATGTTTCCCAGCTGGACGTGGCTTCTCCGCAGCCTGGCCGAGCAGCACGCAGCATGCGGGAGGCAGAGGAAAGGGGCAGAGCAGAGGCCAGAGCGAACAGGAGGCTGCCGAGGGCCACGTCGGCCGTGATGAGAACGGTTAAGGCAGAAGCAGTGGAGACAGGGGAGGTGCCGGTCCAACCACTGGCTCTCGGTAAGCGGGCAGGGAGGGGGCGGCAGCGGCAGCAGAGGGCCAAGGTCCCAAACCAGGAAAATGGAGCCGAGCTGAGGACTTAAGGACTTCCCTGAGGTCGGAGGTCATGAATGTATTTACTTACTTATTTTAAATCCTCACCTGAAGATATGGTTATTGATTTTAAAGGAAAAGGAAAGAGGGAGGGAGGGAGGGAAAAAGTGAGGGTCGCCTCCCATGTGCGACCCAACCAGAAATCAAACCCACAACCCGGGATGTGCCCTGACTGGACTGATTGGGTATGTGCCCTCCCCCTTTTGGTGAATGGGATGGTGCTCCCACCCACTGAGCCACCCGGCCAGGCCAGAGGACCCACGGGCAGGGTTCAGGCCGAGAGGCGGCAGCGTGGACTGGGATGGGGGTTCTAGACAAGCACAGCGAGGGGAGACGAGTGTGTCAGGAGTGATGGCGTCCACGGAGTGAGAGGACCGTGGAGGCGGGCGAGGTGGGGGCTGCGGGGAAGAAAGGACGGCAGGGGCTGGAGGGCAGGAGGGTGCTGGTGCCGGGTTTCTAGGAACATGCCGGCGGGGAGGAGACGGGGCTGGAGAGGGGGAGCTCCCAGGGGAATGCAGCCCCCCTCCCGCCGAGCGGATGGGGCCTGCAGCGCGAGTTCCCGCGAGCCCAGAGCAGCAGGAGGCGGGCCGGCAGGAGGAGACCGGCCTCCGTGGACACTCACCGGCCCTCTTCCTCGGGAGCGACCTCCGGCCGCTGCCGGACCCCAGCGGGCCGGGCGTCACGGGCCCTCGTGTCTTCCTGGCCGTGGAGGTGCGGGGCTCGGCGGGGCAGAAGTGGATCCTCTTGCTCTCTCGCCCCTCTGCGTGTCCCGGGCCCGGGAGCCCGCCCTGCGGGTGCCCCCCGCCCCCGCTCTTCCTCTTCCGCGCCGGGGGTGCTGGGCTGCTCCCCGGAGCGCTGCTCCCGGCCGGATCGATGACGGGGAGGGGAGGGTGGGGGGCTCCGTCCTCCGCGGGGCCGTCTGGGGGGCTGTCACACCCGCCGACCACGCGGCGCAGGCACCGCCGGGCCCTCGGGGCGCTGGTGTCCGGGCCGGGCTGCCGGGCGCCCGGGGGCCGGGGCTTGGTGACCGTGGCCGAGAGGATGGGCCTGCGTGGGGGCTGCCCGGCCGCGGCTGGGGCTGCGGGGAGCCGGGGCCGCGGCTGTTCTGCGAAACCGGGATCATCTGGCATCGCTTCCAAAGCCGCGGGTTCTTCAAAAGCAGCGTCAGGTGAGTTCGAGCCCCGGCCTCCGGGAGTAAGCGGTAACACCTCCTTTTTCCTCAGCCCCCGCGGAGGGCTTCCTCGGGAGAGCGGCGATGGCGGACACGTGTGCGGAGACACGGACAGGCACGGCCTGATCTCTCTGACAAACTGGGCTGGGGACACAAAGGGGTTCGCCGACCCGGCTTCCGGCTTCTGCTTGAGCCCGTAGTTGTCCTTAAGGAAGGAATCGGGGCTCACAACGGCCCGATGCGCTTCGCGGACGGCGTCTGGCTCCACGGGCCGGGGCCTCGCACCGCCTTTCAGAAACACGACTGGCGAAACGCACATGGCTGGCTCCGGTTCATCACCCGCTCCGTGGCTGCTCCTCACGAAGGAATCGGGGCTTAGAAAGGCCCCTCGGCTCTGGGGGACACCCCACGCTGGAGAGCAGTCGGGGGTGAGGACACGATTGCCGGGGACACCAGTCAAGGACTCACAGGAAGTTTCTGGCGTGACATTCTCGTGGAACTCCTGGCACGCGTGGGCACCTTCCAATGCCCACGGCGGCCCGCTGGCAGGTGACTGGAGGGATGTGTAGGCCGTGGACCGCCGGACACAGAGGGGCAGGCCCGTGGCCCCGTGGCTCTCCTCCAAAGCGGGGCTGATGGGTGAAATGGGTATCTTATTCTCCTGGAGGATCAGAGAGTCGTTTGCTGTGGGGGAGCAGCCTCCACTCGCACCCAGGTTTTCACAGGCCTGCAGCGGGCTCCGGACTCTGTCCGCTTTGGGCAGGACGCTAAACGTCTGGTTAACGTTCTGCGTGTTTGGAATCCTCTTCTTGTGGCCCGAGGAGGCCGGAACTTTCTTCTTCTTAATGGTATCCCAGAGACTCCTCTGCCAAAATAAGCAAACCGTACTCATGAGGTTGATGGCTATGGTACATCACCTTCGATACGAAAACGTACACAGGTGACGCACCTCACAAGTGCTACCAAAGTAATGTCTATACGGTGTCATTTTCTTAAGAGTAAATCGCAGAATGAAGAAAAGAGATTACCTTTTTCTTCCTCGGCTCCTCGGCGTTTCCTAGCAATATGACTTCGTGTTTGAGAATGTCATTCACAACAAACGTCAGGACCTCCCTCACGCGGCCCTCTTTGACTGGTGTCCAGATAACAGAAATAACTATTTTTTCTTTCGGCTGAAACCAGAAGAATGATTTTAAATTGCTGTAACGGGAGAGTAGGCATGACAACCGACACGTATTATACACGACTCGGACCACAGGGCAAGGTTAGTAACCGCCACTCACCAACCCTCCACACCACAGTGACACTCAAATCGAACATACTTTCCTAACCTATGGCAGACCTTCCCCCCCTCACAGGCTGGGAAGCAGCCAGGACGCTCAGGTCCTCCCCTCTCACAGGGGCCAGGGGCCAGGACGCTCAGGTCCTCCCCTCTCACAGGGGCCAGGGGCCAGGACGCTCAGGTCCTCCCCTCTCACAGGGGCCAGGGGCCAGGACGCTCAGGTCCTCCCCTCTCACAGGGGCCAGGACGCTCTCCGCACGCTGCCTCTGTGTCTCAGTCAAACCCTCCGGGACCCGAACCCAGGCAGGCCGAGCCGGGAGTTCAGAATCGGGCATCTGGGCCCCGCACGCAGCCTGAAACCCTGCCAGGACGGAGAAGACTCCGTGCCTGTGCTTTTGCCCCCCTCACAGGCTGGGAAGCAGCCAGGACGCTCAGGTCCTCCCCTCTCACAGGGGCCAGGGGCCAGGACGCTCAGGTCCTCCCCTCACAGGGGCCAGGGGCCAGGACGCTCTCCGCACGCTGCCTCTGTGTCTCAGTCAAACCCTCCGGGACCCGAACCCAGGCAGGCCGAGCCGGGAGTTCAGAATCGGGCATCTGGGCCCCGCACGCAGCCTGAAACCCTGCCAGGACGGAGAAGACTCCGTGCCTGTGCTTGTTCAGGGCAAAACATAAATAGATAGATAAACAAACAAACAAACAAATAAATAAATAAAACAAAATAAAATATAAATAAAAAATAAAATAAATAAAAATAAAAAATAAAATAGATAAAACAAAAAATAAAAAATAATAAAACAATTTAAAATAAAAAATAAAAATAAAATAATAAAATAAAAAATAAAGAAAATAAAATAAAAAATTAAATAAATAAAATTAAAATAAAATTAAAAATTAAAATTAAAAATTAAATAAAATAAATTTAAAAAAATAAAAAATAAAATGAAATAAATTTTAAAAATTAAAAAATAAAATAAAAAATAAAAATAATAAAATATTTCCAGATAAGGAAAAAAACATACACACACACACACACACACACGGGGATTAGATTAGCAAACGTTATATTTTTTGGGGGTGCTGCAGAATTCCAGTAATTACGTGTACCAGGAGAAGAACGAAGTTGAAAACCAGAGACGGGGAAGCATCGATCAGAATGTCAAACCTCAGAGGGAAGGCGGGGGAGGGCGGGGGAAGGGGGAGAGATCAGCCAAAGGACTTGTGTGCCTGCCTATGAGCCTAACCAGTGGACACGGACACCAGGGGGGTGAGAGCACAAGTTGGGGGCTTGAGGGGGAATGGGGGGATAAGGACACATATGTAACACCTTAATCCATAAAGAAATTAAAAAAAAAAAAAAAAGCCTAAAACCGGTTTGGCTCAGTGGATAGAGTGTCAGCCTGCGGACAGAAGGGTCCTGGGTTGGATTCGGTCTCGGGCATGGACCTTGGCTGCAGGCACATCCCCAGCAGCCAGTGTGCAAGAGGCAGCTGATGGATGATTCCCTCTCATCATCGATGTTTCTAGCTCTCTCTCCCTCTCCCTTCCTCTCTGTAAAAAAAATCAATGAAATATGTATTTTAAAAAAGAAAACGATGCCGAAACCGGTTTGGCTCAGCAGACAGAGCGTCGGCCTGCAGACAGAAGGGTCCCGGGTTCAATTCCACTCAAGGGCATGGACCTTGGCTGCAGGCACATCCCCAGTGGGGGGCGTGCAGGAGGCAGCTGATCAACGATCCCCTCTCATCATCGATGTTTCTAGCTCTCTCTCCCTCTCCCTTCCTCTCTGTAAAAAAACCAATAAAATAGATTTTTTTAAAAAGAAAGAAAACAGCTGCTCTGTGCCATAAGCTACTGCAAGGCGGCCCAAGGATGCTCCGAGCATGCGCGTTGGGGTGCGGCGCTGTCCCCCCACGCGCCCCGCCCACCTCCCTCCGGAGACGGGGGACCCGGATGTCCCCCGACTGGACAGAGGAAAAAACAAACAAACAAACAAACAAATAAACACACACACACCTGGCTTCCTCTTCCTCCTCCTCTGAGGTGCCCCCACCCCGAGTCTGCCTCCTCCTCCCGGGGCCCCGCCCCCCTCCCTCCGGAGATGGGGGACCCGGATGTCCCCCGACTGGACAGAGGACAAAACAAACACAAACAAACAAACAAACAAATAAACACACACCTGGCTTCCTCCTCCTCTGAGGTGCCCCCACCCCGGGTCAGCCTCCTCCTCTCGGGGCCCCGCACCCCGGGGTGACGGCCCGCGCACCCACCTGCAGCTGGAAGGCGCGCGGGCGGACGCGGAAGCCGCGCTCGGCGGCGGGCCCGCGGGGCAGCGCCACGGCGGCCGCCTCGGCGTTGGGGTTGAGCACGGCGAGCGGCCGCGCCCGCGAGGCGCCGGGGCGCAGGTCCCCGAAGCACACGAAGGGCCGCGGGCAGAAGTGGCTGAGCACGAGCGCGGGCGGCGGGCCCGGCTCCCCGCCGCAGCCCCGCCGCGCCGCCATGGCGCTGCCCCGCGAGCCCTCGCCTCTCCTCTCCGGTCTCCCCTCTCCGCTCCGCTCCGCACCCCGGAAGCCGAGGCGACTCCCCTCCCGCACCCCGGAAACCGAGGCGGCGACCGCCCCCCACAAAAAACACCCGCCGGCCCGACAGCGAGCGAGCGACGCAGGTGAGGCGCCGGGCCGCGGTTTAAACTTCCCTCCTCCGCCAATGGGCACGCGCGGCGCCGCCCGCGGAGCCAATCAGCGAGCGGCAGCGCCCCGCCCCGCCCCCGCGGGGGGCCAATCGGAGGGCAGCAGCGCCGGGGGGACCAATCGGAGGGCAGCAGCGCCGGGGTTGGCCAATCGGAGAGCAGCAGCGTCGGGGTTGGCCAATCGGAGGGCAGCAGCGCCGGGGGGACCAATCGGAGGGCAGCAGCGCCGGGGGGGCCAATCGGAGGGCGGCAGCGCCGGGGGGGCCAATCGGAGGGCAGCAGCGCCGGGCCAATGGGAAGGCGGCGCCTCGTTTGAACGTTGGCTCCGGTCGCGTCGCGCCCCGCCGCCGCCGCGGAGGAGGAGGAGGCGCCGCAAACCGAGGCGGGCCTTTGCGACACCCCGAAACGGGCGAGGCGGCTTAGAAATAAGGGAGCCCGCCCGTTCGGTTTTGCAGAGAGGGTTGCATGGAGGGCGGGGGAAGGACGCGGGGGCGGCTGCAGCCGTTTGCACCGGGGAGGGCGGGCCAGCCTTGCGGTTGCCAGGGGCAACCATAAGCAAAAACCGTTAAGGATGCTGAGTGGCTCCGGCCAGCTTCCCATCCAATGTACCCCCCACCTCCCTTCCCCTCCCCTCCACCAGGATCAGAGTCCTCAGCTGTTCTCTGGCCGTTTCCAGGGCCGAAGGGGAGCAACATGAAGACAATGACATGTGCAGCTTGTGCGAACATTGCTTATTTTAGTGAGTGACCACGGCAGGGAGTCAGTGCTGGGTTTACATGCTGGGTTTTTATTTATTTATCGGGTTTATTGGGGTGACACTGGTGAATAACAACATGATACAGGCCTCAGGTGCACAGCTCTACAATATTGCATTGTGTCTCTATGTTGCATTGTGTGTTTGCCGGATCGTCAACTGCAGATGCGGGGAGCACAAACAGATGAAACCTGAGATTGTCGGCCGTTCGCGGCTGGTGGTGTTGGCAGGCTACCTAGCCCTGGATAAAGAACTCCTTGGTTTTTATTTCAGTTGTCCTTGTCTAAGAACATATCCCTATATGCCCCGGGGGGGTTTGAGCCTGGACTGCTGTTGGATGGGACCCATTAGCTTGTATTTTACAGATGTGCGTCGGGGCCAGGAGGAGACAAAGCCGGGATACGTTAACACAGAAGGCCCCAATTTTGACCTTACCCTATACTGCACTGCAGTAGGGAACTCTATTTTTGTTTCATATTTTTATTGATTTCAGAGTTCAGTAAGGGAGAGGGAGGGGGACAGAGATTTTTCCATGATGAGAGAGAATCATTGTTCAGCTGCTTCCTACACACCCCACACTGGGGATCGAGCCTACAACCCCGGGCATGTGCTCTTGATTGGGAATCGAACTGTGACCTCCTAGGTTCGATGCTCAACCCACTGAGACACACCGTGCGGGCAGAAACTTTAAAAATAGGTGTGGGTATGGATACACACACTGTCAGAAAAACATCCCTGGTTGGAAGGCAACGAGGAAGGTGAGACAGGAAGTTACATTCACTGATACCCAATGGGGCCTGACGGAGAACCGTTAACGACATTTTAACAAAATGGTTACAGCGGTGTTCTGACCCCCTTAAGACTGGCGTACAGTGAGAACGCTATTACAGAGTTTTTTAAAGCAAAAACGTTAGCATGAATGACCATTTCAAAAGCACTTAATTTATATGATTTCACACGGTGACCATCATCCTTCTGATTAAACATTGCAAGTGCAGGCCCGCTGGCGCTTCCGTCGCTGAGTGGATTCAGCTCAACCGTGTAGTTCGTTCTGTTTACTAGTCATGGTTAATATGTAAAGGTATCTTCATTAGCCACTTAAAAACCATCGCATCATTTAATACATCACATCATTTAAGACATTGGTACTTAGGCAACACGACGTAGCCCGAGGATCCAGAAAACCCGCGCGGTGAACCATTACGTACGCGTGGTGGACAGAATGAGGCCTGCTGGTGTCTTAGGTTTCTCTTGGGAACTGCTCTGAAGCGTGTCCTTAGGGATTAGAAACAAAACTTGGGGTTTGAGATGGAGAACGAATGGACATTTTAAAGCCCCCCAATCGTAACATGTATTATACATGGGGACAGCTCAGTGCTCGCCTCCGTGCCCATGTATTGGCAGCCACACAAGTCAGCTGCACTCCAGTTTCACCTGTAAGTCAGGTCCTACTGCCGGAAGGTGTAAAAGTTTTGTAAGGACACCGCAGTGCAAGCGGGAATACCGAGCAAAGAGGAGAAATAACCACGAGAAGTGTACGTGCTCTTTATTCAAGAAATGTTTTGGAATTTCCAAACGTAATGCAAGCACTGAGAATACTTCTTCAGTTAAGGATTTGGGGGAGAGGGGAAAAAAAAAAAAAGAGGCATGTCCATCCCTGCATAACCTCTATTCCGTGAATATAATCTTCATTTCTATTTATATATCGGCTACAGAGGCTAAAATTTAGATTCTTGGGGAATTTTCCAATAGTCATAGGCTTAAGATCAATCGGTACACACAGCACGTGGACGCAGGAAGAGGAAACAAAACAGAGGATCTTGCATCTCTACCAAAATCTCTCGTCTGCCATACAAGCTAATCCTGTTACTGTGTCTTCTTAAGGCTACTCCAAAGGAAGTGAGAGAGCAGGCTGCTATTCCAGCATAAAAGGACCGTTCAGCAGATATAGTTTGGAAGGAAATAAAGAGGCGGATCCCCGCTCAAGAAACCGCTGCAGACTTTACCAAGAGACGACGCAAAAGCAAGCGAAGGCTCCGAGAAGGAAATGCCTCATTTTCCAAACTGGTTAGGAAACCCCTCTCCCATGACCCACCGTTCGCTCTGACGGCAGGTAACACTCGCCCGCCGCCCCGTGGAAGGTTTGAGGGCTGCCGATCGCTTCCTGTACATTCTCCCCAAGTTAAATTTGGCACCGGGTCTCCCAGGAACCCAAACTCGACGCTCAAAGCCCTCACAGGAGGAGACAGAGGGACAGACACACAGCTCATTGTACTGTATTCGCTAGATTCCTCTAAGAAGCGTGGAGAGAGCCAGGCCTGGGAGTGTCTTTGCAGTGACTGTAAAGGCCAAAATAGACATTAAAAAAAAAAAAAATCAAACATTCACACAAGCACGTTAGTGCCTACTTCCTTACATAAACATAAAGCAACCTAAAAAAAAAAAAAAAAAAAAAAAAAGATTATAATAAAGTGCTGCCTGACCAGCAGGCCACACACAAACGTTAAGACCCAGAACAACCACCAAATCAAAACCCTCTTCTGGACGGAAGCAGCTCGAAGCAACTGCAACGCAGGAAAAAGGCACGCGGCATACGAGCCAGACAGGACGGTCCAAGAGCTAGGGTCCGGGGCTCGGTCAAATGATCTGGGAGGAGGAAGAGGCAAACGTGCCCACGCGAGCAGTCTAGCCGCGTCTTGACTCTGTTTGCAACTGGAGATTGAGAAGCAATGCGTGATTGATTGTTTTTACTAGCCCTTAACGAACTGTCTGCAGCGACTCCGCGAAGAGGGTCTGACGCTTTTGAAAAGGTCGACGGGACGTTATTAGTGTACCTAACGGGACTCGAGGACGTTACTCGGGTAAAGCACCAGTTTTAAACCCTGTCCTGGCTACACCCCTCGGTCTCCTGGCAATAAATGACTACATTACTTAGAAGGACGCCAAGATCACTACCTTCAGAGTTAACTACTACATCTCGCTGGATGAAGAACAAACCCCAACCTTCAATGGTAGTATTTTAGACTGCCAAAAAAAAAAAAAAAAATTAGGTGGGAGTGTTTCATACAAAAATAACTTCAACTTGTCTTTAAAAAAAAAAAATCTAAGGCAAATGATTTTTAAGAGTGTAGTGTAAAAATTAAGCTTATTGTTCTGCATTTCATAGTGATTCGCTTAAGGTAACCTTCTATGAATGAAACTGCGGAAAGCGGCGTTCTTACTTGAAATTCGTTTTGTCAGTCTGACTATTCCCAGAGCGCTTTCTTCTGTTCTTATTTTTATACATATAAACACAAACACTTCATCTTAGTATTCAAACTAACCTTTTTTTTTTTCTTCTTAAATTCATAAGCCTAGGACTTCAACTGTGCTTCTTTGGACAAATATGTATTCGAACAGCAAAGCATTTAAGAATCTCTTGAACTACTGTAATGCCTACTAAAATCTTTGGTGCATTTAAGTAAAAAAGCAATCAGGTTAACAAATCTCTACCCTTAATAAATTATTCCACTTACATATTAAGTGCTAACTGCTATCACAGCTAAGACATTAATTTAAGACAATAAATTATGCTCATCAAATAAAAAATTCTGAATGAGGCTAAGCTTCGTTTGCGAAATTCAGAATTTTAAGTACAGGTAACAGAAGTAAGGTATTTTTAAGAGTTCACGGGACATTTGTCCCCCAAAAAAACTCCCAAAGAGTACATACAAAGGGTTAAAATGAAAAGAGCAGGCCTCGTTTCATATTTCTTGTGCCAACTTCAAAAGCTATGTACATTCAGTTTGCCCAAGTCTATGAGGTTCACGCCAATTTAGCGTTTTCCTAAGACTCTAATCTGGAGATCAGAGGCAGCGCGGATCGTGATTGCTTGCTGGTTCATCCGCTGAGACTCTCTCTCTTCACCACGTGTCCTTCCCTAGGAACCGGCACCGCCACTCATCAATGGTGGGGGCTTCTGCATCCTTCGCCTTGGACTCTCTCTCCCCAAACGGGGAAGACTCTCTCTCTCTCAGAGCTCGCTCTGAAGTTGAGACCAACGAGATAACTTGCGAAAGCAATCTATACACCTCTCTTCAAGTGCGGTGACCTACGGTAGCTAAGTAGGTTTGCATTGCGTTTTACAGGAAAGATGCACTCCAGAAAAGTTGCCTACTGTAAACCAATTCTTCCGCTGCTAGGTATGATTTCATACGAGGAACTTTTTTAGTTCAAAGCGGGGGGGGGGGGGGGGTGTGCTTTAGGTTAAAAACTAGAGGCCTGATGCACGAAGATTCGTGCAAGAATGGGCCTTCCTTCCCCTGGCTGCCGGCACCGCCTTCGCTCTGGCCAGGAGCTGCCCCTCCACCTTCCCACGCTGGGCGCTGCCCAGAGGCCCGGGGCTGCTGGGGCGGTGCGAGGCGCCCACACAAGCATCCCGCCCCGCTCCACCCCCGAGCCGCTGGGCACTTGCGTATGCAAATTAGCCCTCCGCCTTGGCTCGGGTAATTTGCATACTCGCTCCCGATTGGCTGGTGGGCGCCGCGGAGGCACGGCCAATTTGCATCTTTCTCTTTTATTAGTGTAGACCCTAAGGATGCTAGGTATTTCTCAAAGTCGACCTGAAAGACTAACAGACTAATCATAGTACCTCATCTTGTCAAGCTCAGTCACGTTAAGTACCCAGATAGATTATCATTTCCACACAAAAGAATGTGTCGAGAAAGGAGAATCAATGCATTAATTACATCTACCGGTCCTAGAATGATTATAACCAAATCTGAACCGAGGCAAAGCCCAGGTTGGTTTTCTTGCTTCCAAGAGCTACTTGGGCCAGGTGCCTCGATTCTCAACACTTTTTCTCCCATGCCTACGAGTACAACCACCTGTCAAGTACCTTCCCTTCTTAAGTGCTTCAGCAACACGTGTCCCCGTTAAGAGGCTAAATTTAATTAAAACGTCATTATTTTATTTGTGATTCTTTTTTTTTTTTCTTCACAAGGGCTGGGCCAGACATTATAGTTTACATTTAAAAAAAAAAAAAGTGCTTAAAGCAATCAGGGAGTGTAAACGGGACGGAAATAGCCAACGCTTGACGTCGCCATCTTCCACTAGTTTACATACAAATGACATGCTAAGGAGGATCCTCCCAGCAGCCCTGGTAGGAAGCAGTGTCCCAGCTGACGTTTACATCGACGTGGAGACAGGCGCAAAGTGCACATCTTTTAAGCATCTCACTGACTTTTTTTCCTCAGTTAATTTTAATCAGCGAGAAGTCCCTGTAACTGTGTTTCCTTTCACCAAGTGCTCACCTCGTGTCTCAGACAACAATAAAATTCAAGGGTCCTTAAGACTTTAGGCTTCGGTGAAAAGCAGAAGCAAATCTGGATCCCATGTACATTTGTACACACTCAGTGGTTCCCTGTAATTAGACAACGTTGCGTTTAGACAGACACACACACACACACAAGAGTATCATTTGGCACCTTTTCTAACAACTCTTGTGTGGAATAGCTCGGGTTCTGTTTCCTAGAGTTTCGGTTAGCCAAGGTCAATGAGACCAAACTTAACCTGTTCATTCCCTTTCATTAATTAATGAGATGAAGATATATGCTGTGATATGCTAATGTGAAATAAAGGGCAAACACGAAAGGTGAGCGTACCTAGAACGAGACTATCGCGGTTTGCTTTCTACACATTATCAGTTATGTCACTGAATGCCTAGATCTATATTTGCATTGCTTAGTCCTATGAATGGAAGCGTAGCAGAGGCAAAAACCAATCATTTGGGTAATTATTTCAATCCCACATTTCGCCGAACTCGCTACTCTGACACCAGTTAGCTTTCTGGCTTGGAGTTTGTCAAAAGAGCAAAGGATGATGACAGCCTAAAATGACCAGAAAACCAGACGGAGAAGCAACACAGCCATACCCGAGACTTCCTCATCAACTCAAATTCCCGATGCCCACTTCCAGAAACCTGGAGGGAAGAATGGCGAATCTCGGTTTGGATCGGGAAGGGGCTGCGATTACCAGGAAACCCCCATAAATTCTCCCTTAAAGCCTGCGTGGACCTCAAACTCCTTTGGAAGATGGGGAAGGGAGGAAAGAGGAATGAGAAAAGAGAAGAAGAAAATTTCCACTGATGATTCAGAAACGTAACGTCAACAGCTCATCGTTTCGAAGTTTGAGATTCCCTTAAAAGCAGCGCTAAGTAGTGTAAAAAAATCACAAAAATGTTCACTTCAAATACCTCGAAACGTGTCCAAATAGCCACATGCTCAGTGAACAGAGACACGTGGTTTTCCTTGATTGGCGAATGCTCTGAGTGCTGGGCGAGGAGGGCGAGGGCGGGCTGCTCGCTGGAGAGCCACCCTCGCCGGGCGGCCAGCCCTGAGCGTCCCACCAGCCCGTGGCCCGCGCGGCCGCCCTCACGCGTGATGCTCGGCCCCCGAGACGCTCTGCACGGCCGCGGCGCCGTCGAGGCCCAGCAGCGTGCCCAGGTACGACTGCTCCGGGGGCTCCAGCATCTGCTCGGCGGCGCGCACGGGGTGGACTATGTTGGCGGGCTGGGGGGTCAGCGTGTACTTCTCCAGGAAAGCCAGGTCCGCGGGCCGCGGGTAGTCGGAGGGGGGCGGCTGCTGCGGCGGCGGCGACAGGATGTCGTCGTGCGGGGGCGGCGGGAGGGGGGCGCCGTCGGGCATGTGCACGGGAACCAGCGTGACGGGCACGCACACCTCGGCGGGCACGCTCTGCAGCGCCGCCTTGCACGATCCCTCCGACGGGTAGGCCTTGGGCCGGTCCTCGTACCGCTCGGCGTCCGCCTCGAAGATCTTGTCGTTGTCGTTGTCATCGTCGTCGTCGGCCGCGTACGGGCCGGGCAAGGTGGCCAGCTTGTCCTCGGCGGCGCTCGGGGGGTCGTCGGGGGAGCGGATGCCGTGCACATGGTCGATGTGGTACTTGAGCTTGTCCTTGCGCTTGAACGTGGCGTTGCAGTACTGGCAGTAGAAGGGCCGGGCGTCCGAGTGGATGACCAGGTGCTTGGTCAAGGTCTTCTTGATCCTGAAAGACTGACTGCAGATCTGGCACTTGTAGGGCTTCTCACCTGCGTGCACAGAGAGGCAGGGGCGGGTGAACACGCGCTGGCTCGAGGAGGCCGCGGGTCTACGCAGCCCCTTCCCCAGGCGGATCCTCACCGGGGCCGCTAGGATCACAGAGAATGGAAGACTATTGCTCATTGATAACATCAAACTTTATATAATGAAAAAACAATCTTAATAGGGAAAAAAAACAAAACAACGTAACCGAGAACAATAAAGTTTAAATGCGTCTATTTTACTCCTGAATAATACACAAACACACACACATATATGTATATATAATATATATATATCAACTACCCATTAAGGTTTACCTGAATGCGTCCGAAAATGCATTTCGAGGCTTGACTTGCCTTTAAAAAATTTCTTGCAGACATCACACTGATGAAACGTGGCTTTATATCTAAGAAAATAAAAAGGGTTGAGTTTTTCTCAGGGGCTCGAGCCGTGAGAGAGAGCTGGGTAGCCAGCCATCTGCGACTAAACAGAGCAATCGGAGACCCGTGTCCCGCTCCCCCGACGCGGTCCTGGCGGGAAGCTGCCCTCTCACTTACTTCTGCCACACCTTCTCGCCCAGGTGCACGCTCTTGTAATGGACGGTGAGGTGATCCCGGCGGCCAAAGCACTTTCCACACTCTTCACACTGGTGAGCCTTTTCCCCTGGAAGACCCAGATGTTAGATCACAATGCGCACTTCCGTTTTCCCCCAGGAAACAAATTACCAGACAGGAAAATAAGACGGGGAGAAACAGGCCAGGAAAACAGCGGCTGCGTGTATCCACAGAACGTGCACAACACAAATGTGGAGTGTTTGATTAAAACGATTTTAAAATATAGTTTGTAGTCATTAAAGACAACCAAGTGATTCAGATGACAGTGAAAAAAAAATAGGTCATAAAAGTATGTCCCTTTATAATGCTTCTTTAAAAAGGTAGGTAGAACCAGGGTTCAAAGGAGTGGCCTACATATACCCAATTATCAGACTAACTAGAGGCTCGGTGCATGAAATTCGTGCACAGGGGGAGGAGGGGTCCCTCAGCCCAGCCTGCACCCTCTCCAATCTAGGGCCCCCTCGGGAGATGTCTGACTGCCCGTTCAGGCCCAATCCCACTGGGACTGCTGGCTCCCAGGTGCTCTCCTGCCTTCCTGATTGCCCCTAACTGCTTCTGCCTGCCAGCCTGATTGATGCCTAACCACTCCCCTGCCAGCCTGATTGATGCCTAACTGCTCCCCTGCCCGCCTGATTGCCCCTAACTTCCCTCCCCTGCAGGCCTGGTCCCCACCAACTGCCCTCCCCTGCAGGCCTGGTCCCCACCAACTGCCCTCCCCTGCAAGCCAGAACCAGCTTCCAAGGAGTGGCCTACGCACACCCAGTCACTAGACGAACAGCCAGCATGAGCAGCACTGAGCAGCAGGCACTTTTCGGGCACTGATCCAGAGGACTGGACGGCCTTCCCGAGCGCCTCACCTGAATGGATCTTCTTGTGCTTGGTCAGGTGGTCGTGGCGAATGAAGGTCTTCCCGCACTCGTCGCACTCGTACCTCTTGTCGTCGTGATGCACTCGCAGGTGGAGCCTGCAGGGAGGGGAAGAGGAGCTGACGAGGGGGACACAGGAGGAACCACGGGGCCCACTCCCCGGGGGGAGGGCGGGCGTCTGCTCCCAGCTCATCCCTCTCCGCTCCCTCGCCAGGACTCTGAGCCCGTTCTGCTCCGACCGCCGGGCGCCGGGCTCCCTGCTCCCCCTCACCTCTTCACACAAGCCCTCAGCTCTGCCCAGACTCGCACCACCTCCGACGACACCCCTTCCTGGCCTTTCAGACCCTCCGTCTCCGTCACTGAACCCAGCACATGGCTGGGCTCGGACCTCAGAGCAGCCGAGGCGGGAGAGAATCAAGAAAGACTGGAGACACCAACAAACCGAGGGGCCTCTCGGGGAACTGGGGCTGCGGATACAGCGACGATGGAGAACTGAGTGAATGTGTAAGTAATCAGGCGCCCGACAATCACCTTTCACTACTGGTCTTCCCATTTAACCAAACAAAATATGGCTCGTTTCGTAGCGAGCCGAGGACAGATGATAAAAGGTTTAAATTCTTAAAGCTGATTTCACCGGAATTATTTTTATCCTCACCGCCCTCCAACCACGTATGTCCCAGAGAAATGAATAGCTTTCTCATTCAGGTTGCCCAAACATGCTGATTCTACGGTCACGAACACTGTACACGGACTAAATTATATGTGAAGGGAAGCTTTCTGTTTAAACTTGGAGAGGGACACGGCAAAGCCTTAAGGTTAACGTTCTTCAGAGCGTTCATTAAAAGTAAAATCGTGCACGTATCTCGCAGGACACAGTCAACTATTCATTCAGGGGGAAAAAGCAACTTTTCAGAAACTGCAAATGTGGTCACGGATTCCGGGGCAGAAATAGCTACATGGGTTTCAAATAAGGAAGACTTTCAAACACCGAGAATCCCGGAGTTTTCCATTTTGCCGCATTTTCATACCAAACGCTTCTTGGACAATCGAGAGTGAAGGAATATGCTATGTCTACAACAGCAGAGTTAAATAAATTCTGATTCAAAGAAAAATAACGCAATAAAATCTTTAAACGATGCCAATTCAGACAGGAAAGCATCCAGCAGACTTGGTGATGAGGAAATGTTTAAAAATATTTTATAGCACAGAATTCAGAGTTGTAGGGGGAAGTCTGTAAGGTTTTTTTTTGCACAACTGTGCCTGTTATAAGTGCTAAGAAATGTTTTAATTCAACACAAAACTAAGCCACTGGTAAGAAAATAGAATTAAAATGATGACATAGCCCTAACCAGTTTGGCTCCGTGGATAAAGCGTCGGCCTGCGGACTAAAGGGTCCCGGGTTCGATTCCGGTCAAGGGCATGTACCTTGGTGGCGGGCACATCCCCAGTAGGGGGTGTGTAAGAGGCAGCTGATGAATGTTTCTTTCTCATCCATGTTTCTAACTCTCTATCCCTCTCCCTTCCTCCCTGTAAAAAACCAATAAAATATATTTGATAAATAAATAAAGACGTCATTTCCGCTTCCGTTCTAGGCAAAGGCTGGCACACCTGTAGGAGCTGCCGTGGCGGAAGCGCTGCCCGCAGATGCTGCAGAGATGGGGCTTCTCTCCGCTGTGGATCCTCATGTGCTCCTTCAGCGTGGTTCTATGTCAGAAAACACACGTTTAAACCCAAGATTGACGTAATGCCAATGTGTGCACGAAACAGACGCCCAGCAGGCTCACTAGAAACGAGTTCAAGCCAACGCTCTTCCTCTAGGATCAGTCTCACCGGCACACACACACACACACACACACACACACACGTATCAGTCTCACCGGCACACACACACACACACACTTGTTCTCTCTCCACTTCAAAAACCAAAAAATGCAAAAACTGAACTTTGGACTCCTTTGCCCCAGGTTAGCTCACGATGAACTATCTATCTTACACACACTTGGAGCAGAATAAATAGGCGAGACGTAACGGGCACAGCTGGATGGGGGAGCCGTTTCTCCTCTGCCCGGAAGGAAGCCTGGATCTGTAAGCCAGGATCAGGCCCGGGGCTCAGGAGGCATCAGCCCTGCCCTGCGCGCTGGGGAGGGGTGGGGAGGGAAGGTGCCCGGCAGCGTGGCCCAGTGCCCTCACTTCTCAACAACTTCTCCTCAGGGGCACCCAGGCTGCTGGTCCTCGGGCCTTCTGTGGGTTCTGACGTCACCTAGCTCCCCGTCCCTCCGCTGCCTCCCTCGTTCCGACACCCAAGTCAGGCACCACTGACCCACCTGCTCTCTAGCTGTGAGTCTGTGTTGTTCATGTTCCCTCTCCCCTTGGTCTCTGTAGCTCACTGTCTTGAAGATGAATACATAAGTGAATCAACTTCAATGTATTTTTTTTTGGGGGGGGGGGGTGTTTCAGAAAAAGACAAAACAGCACCTACGTCACATTTACCATCCACACCAGCCGTGGGCAAACTACGGCCCGCAGGCCGGATCCGGCCCATCCGGCTGTTCTCTCCGGCCCGCGGAGCCGGAAGAGCGGAGGAGGTTTCTCTTGCTCTCCCCTCCGCTCCTTCACCAGCAGCCCAAGAGGAGAGTGCCAGCGTGGTCAGGCTGCTTTTGTTCTGGCCCTCCGGTCCGGTGTAAGAGCCCACGGTGGCCCTCGAGTCAGTTTGCCCACCCCTGATCTACACTCACCGCTCCTGGCTTTCTAGCATCGTCTACAGCGTTTTACGCAAGTGATGCCTCTTTCCCTTTGCACCTGCGATTAAGGCATGACTCAAACACGCCGTGTCCCCCGTCCCCCTGGCCTCACTCGCCAGCCCCTGGGTCCCCCCGGGGCGCTCACCTCTCCCGCACGGACTTCCCACAGATGAAGCACGTCCATTTCCTCTTGCCGCCGTGCGTGCACTCGATGTGGCGCTTCAGATTGCCCGTGTCGTTGAACTGGCGGCCGCAGATGTCGCACGGAAACGGACCTGGGAGAAGAAGGACTGTATAAGCCAAGCGTAAGGAGCAGGTGCCAAGTCCAACCCCCCAGGTGTGTGTGCCAGGAGAGCTGGGGGCAGCCTGCGAAAACCGCTCGGGACTGGCATGGGCCGGGGGCGGGGCAGTGCCAAGGGACCGAGCCCTCGAGCCCTCGCCCTCGGGATCCGACCCGACGCTGCCTCCAGCCAGAGTGCCAGAACCCAGCGGAGCTGCGGGGCGGCCGGCCCGTGACAGAGACCTGCCTGTTGTCTCGGGGAGAACCCCACACGCATTGGTGACCAGACGGTTCAGAAAGGGAGCGTTCTGTGTGCACAAAGGAGGATCACGGGGAAGGAGGGAGACACAGTGGGTACGAACTGGGTTTCTCCCTCCTGGAGCTATCCAGCTACTGGTATCAATGGTGAGTCCACGTAGCTTAGAGCCACGGACACATCTGCCACCAAAACAATAAACAGACGTATTTCCTCGTCTCCCCTCGGATCCACACGACTCCTCCTCCTTCTCTTCCTCCTCCTTCTTCCTCCTCCTCCTCCTCCTCCTCCTCCTCCTGCTCCTCGGAGGTGTGACAGCAGCAAGCTCCCCGGCGCCCCGCGACCACCACCTGCCGCCCTGCTCCGGGGAAAAGCCGCCTGCTCACCCAGGTGGAACTTCTCTTGGTGCTTCAGGCGGGCGAAGCGGGACTTGAAATGCTCCTCGCAATAGGTGCACTTGAAGGGCTTGTCCTGGGAGTGCAGAATCATGTGCTCCTCCAGGTGAGGCTTCCGCGAGAAGTACTTCTTGCAGATCTGAAAGAGCACGCCCGCACAACGTAAGGGAACCCAGATTAAAAATTAAAACGCAAACCTCGGGATGAGGAATAAACCCGTAAATTCAAGTACACTTTTTTTTTTTTTAAAGTGTGCTGAGAGGGCTATTCTGGGGCCAAAAGAGGCCTCTAGGTTTAGCCGAGGCTTCTGGGACCCCAGCCTCCATGCCAGAGGAAGAAGCTCAAGCAGCCCCACCACGAGACCCAAAGCAGAGAAGACGCGAGGGCTCCGACCAGCTCTCCTTACCCAGCTCCCGGCTGCCGGCCAACGCCAGTTGCCACGCTGTGAGGGAGCCACTCTGGAAGTGCCTCAGACCAGACCAGACCAGACGGAAGCATCCATCGTATATAAAAACTGCTGTTTGACATGTTAACCCTGCTATCTGCCTTCTGTAAATTCTTGCTTGCTAAGACCACTCCCACTTCAGAGAGGCCATTAAACCTTCCCCAGACGAGGTTATCGGTGCCGTCGCCAGGCCAGGCCTCTGGTTGGTTGAGGTTTCAAGGCCTCAGCACATGCAGGCTCTTTAAGAACCTGCAAAAGGGGCCGGAAACACCCCTTATTTGGGAGACAGAGAAGGTAAAAACATATAAATAGGGAAAATTCCTGCATGTTCGGGCCCAGAATTTGAGAGACATTTTCCTCTGGACCCGAGCACATAAGTGTAACTCCTTCTCTCTATGCATCGCTTTATTCTTCTTCGGTTTTCTGTAACGAGACCACCCGCTGGCTGCAAAGGACCGAGTGACGTCAGCTGAAACCACGTGGGACAGAAGAATCACCTTGCACGGTCCTGCCCCAAAATTAAGACGAGACAATGAAGTGACTCTTTAAGACCACAGGGTCATGAGGTGGCTTGTCATGTAGCAACAGATCATCAGAAATGGATCATCGGCGCCAGCTCTAACGCTGGATACTCACGGGCGACGGCGGCGTCACAGTTAACATGTGCAGGCTCAAGTTCAAGGCACGGGGATCGCATCAGAATAAAGCCAAGACCGTATTGGTCGGGTCCATCGCCTGCCCTAATTCGCCCAGCGTGGGATGTCACTGCACGAAGGCAGACCTCAAAGGCAGCGGCGCTACGTCTGCGTGGCGTGCAAGTCTAATTCCTTTCCCGTGACGTTTAGTTTCTGATACAAATTAAGAGCCATTACCTCGCATTTCCAGCTTTCGCTCTTAGTCTTCTTAATGGAAATAAATTCTTGTGCGTTTTCAGGGTGAAATCTGGAAGAGAAAGAGAACAAGATGATGAAGGAAAGGCTGTATTAGTTAAATCACCACTCCATGGAATCTGTGGACAGCGATTACAGAATCCGACAGATGCCTTCCTTACATGGACAGACACACGTGAGTATGTTAAGAACATACATGTCACTTCATGAAGCGAATGCATATGCCTATATGTATGCAGACATCGTCAAAAAGTCCAGACAGACTTTAAGTAGTACATTCGGGGACTTAGCTATTCAGAGATAATCTTCAAGGTGATGCACTTAATTTTTGGGTGTTGTTTTTGGTTTTTGGTTTTTTGTTTTTTTTTGCCAGAATACAGTAAATTTAATGTCTTAGAGTTAGTCTCTCTCACAAATTTTTATTTTGTCAACTACAGACAAAGTTGAGCATGAAGAATAACCTCTCTAGAGTTCTAAAACCCTCCCTAAAGTTCTAAAACTATATTATTTTGAAAACCAACTTGCCAAAACCCAAGACAGAAAGCAAGATGACTAATCTGCTGTATCTGAAATTTCCACAGTCTGGGCTAAGGAGGGCGTTTCAACTTCAAAAGCCTTCGTCTCCACAGCACAAACAACAATGTCAACAAACTAACATCTGCCGCTCTTGATAAACGTCTATTGATTTTTTTTCTTTTTTAACAAGAGAGGAAGGGAAAGGGGTAGAGAGTTAGAAACATCCATGACAAGAAACACTGATCAGCTGCCTCCTGCACGCCCCCGCACTGGGGATGTGCCCGCAACCAAGGCACATGCCCCTGACCGGAATCGAACCCGGGACCCTTCAGTCCGCAGGCCAACGCTCTGTCCGCCGAGCCGACTCGGTCAGGGCTTAATAAATGTATAGCCTGCAAAGCCTCACGCAGATACAGCACTGGACACGAGTCCTCCACCACCGTCCCCGGCGTCCTGTGTTATGTAAATCAGAAGGCGTGGTAACTTCTGATTTACATATTCTCCGTGTGTGACGGCAGCACGGTCACACTTGCCTCTGCACGTGCTTGGCTAGCGTCTTCTTGCTGGCGTGCAGTTTACTGCAGTAAGGGCACTTGTGTTCCTTCGGATGGAAGTCCGTCCCCCCGCTGTGCTTCCTGCGGTGGACGGTCAGGTTGGACTTGGTCGAATAGCGCTGGTGACACACGTCACACTCAAAGGGCTTCTCGCCTGTGTGCACACGCCTGTGGCTCTCGTACTTTCCTAGAAGAAAAGAGAGAGTGCAAAATTGAATTCGGTCCCTTTGCCACGGTGACGCAACCAAGGTACATGTCCTTGACCGGAATTGAACCCGGGACCTTTCAGTCCGCAGACTGACGCTCTACCCACTGAGCCACACCGGTTTCGGCATCCAAGTTTCGTTATTGCCCACGGCCTTCAAAACACCCCGAAAACTTAAGTTGCTACAGGGACGGGAGGCACGCTCTCTTCCCTCACCTATCCGGTCGAAGGTTTTATCACATATCGGACACTGCAGGATCTTTTTGTTATTTATTTGAATGACCACGGGGGACAGTCCCACGTGGATGCCTCCTACAGAATCGCCCGTCTCGGGTTCCTCCTCCTCCTCGTCGTCCTCCTCCTCCTCCTCCTCCTCCTCCGACGGCTCCTTGTCACTCTGCTCTTCTACGTCGAAGAACTCCTGGGACATCTGCTCTTCCGGCACGTTCTCTTCGGCGTGGCCCTCGCTCCCGGGGTCCTCGGAATCGTTCCGGGCGGCCTGCTCCTTGGCGAAGCCATCCTGGGCCACGTGGTCTGACCCGTCGACGCTCTCCGGCTCCTCCTCCTCCTCCTCCTCCTCCTCCTCGCTGGTGCGGGCAAACTTCACGGGGAACTTCCTGCTCCTTTTCGACCTCCTCGCTGCCGCCGCCAACCCCCTCTCACGCCTCTTGAGTCCGTGTTTCTTCCCCAGAAACCGGGACCGGTGTGTCTTGGCCAGGTGGTTCTCCAGCGACTTCTTGTAGCAGAAGTGGCGGCTGCAGAAGGTGCACTGGTGGCCGCCGCCGTCGGGGGGCCTCCCCGCGGTCAGCTCCCCGAGGGCGCCCCGGGGGGACGCGGGGTCCAGGAGCTGCCGGGGCTGGAACGGGGTGGCGGCGGCGGCGGCGGCGGTGACGCTCTCGCCATTGAGCAGCTGCACGGCGTCGATGATGTCCAGGAACTTGGCGGCCTCCAGCACGAGGGGGATCTCGCCGCGGGACACGAAGAACTCGGACGTGTAGAGGAACTCGAGCAGGTGCCGGAAGACCGAGTGCGTGACGTGGTCCAGCGTGACCACATCCGTGCCGGGGTTCTTGCTCAGGCACGCGTGGAAGTAGCTGCTGCCCACGGCCACGACCACCTTGTGGGCGCTGAACTCCTTGCCTTCCACGACGATCAGCAGGTCGCAGAAGGAGGGCTGCTTCTGCCGGTCGTCGTTGAGGTAGCGGAGCAAGTTCTTGTGGTACTGCCAGGAGCTGAGGAGCTTCCGCTGGTCGGGGGGGGCGGCGGGGGCGGCCGAGGGGGTCGCGGGGGGCAGGCCCTGCAGGTCCTGGCAGCGGCGGGGGGCCTCCGGGGCGACCGATGGCGGAGGTCGCGGGGCGCAGCGCGTGTAGGTCAGCGGGGGGTCTCGCAACCCTGCGGCCCCATGTCCCTCGGGGGTGTCGCGCGGGTGGAAGCCCAGGTGGATCTTGTCGTCAAGACCGAAAGCCACCTTCCTCCTTTTCTTCATTGCAGGGCGGCAGCGGCGGCGGCGGGTCGGGAACGGGGAACCTCATAAGGGGTCTGCGGGGATGGATCGAGGGGATAAAAAAAATAAAAATAAAAATAAAAAATAGATCGTCTTGGGTATCCGCTCCTGGAGGGGGCGGCGTGCCCGAGGGTTTCGTGAGCTGCAAAAGAGTGAGAAAGGCAGGCGTTAGGGGACTCCGAGGCAAAGGCACCCCAAACCCGCCCCCCATCCCTCACCCCACCCGCCCATCAGCCTGATGGATCCTCCCTTCCCCCAGTGGATGGACTGATGTAAACCCCGGGTTTCGGCACCATGTGATAGATTAATTAAAGAAGGTGGCTGAGACTGGGAGGCCAGGACAAGGGCTTTTATCGGAGTTGGGTACCCCCCGCCCCGGCTGCTTCCAGAGGGAGAGAGGAAGGGACTGGAGGAAGAGGCCGGAAGACACCCAAGGGGTCTGCTTTTAAGGGGAGCACAGGGGACTGGGGCTTAGGGTGCTCAGCGCACGCTGATGGGTGGTTAGGGACCCAGGGGCTTAGGAATGGGGGGGCTCTGGGTATTTGGCAGGTACTGATCGTTGGTTAGGGACCTAGGGTCTTAGGAATGGGGGGGGGGGCTTAGGGTATTCGGCAGGTGCTGATGGGGGGTTAGGGACCCAGGGTCTTAGGAATGGGGGGCTCAGGGTGCTTGGCAGGTGCTGATGGGTGGTTAGGGACCCAGGGGCTTAGGAATGGGGGGGCTCAGGGTGCTTGGCAGGTGCTGATGGGTGGTTAGGGACCTAGGGGATTAGGAATGGGGGGGCTCAGGGTGCTTGGCAGGTGCTGATGGGTGGTTAGGGACCCAGGGGCTTAGGAATGGGGGGGCTCAGGGTGCTTGGCAGGTGCTGATGGGTGGTTAGGGACCTAGGGGATTAGGAATGGGGGGGCTCAGGGTGCTTGGCAGGTGCTGATGGGTGGTTAGGGACCCAGGGGCTTAGGAATGGGGGGGCTCAGGGTGCTTGGCAGGTGCTGATGGGTGGCTCAGAGCTCAGGGACGTCTGGCCGCAGGTGGGGTTTACTCTGTCCATCAACCGGGAGGGAAGGGGGGACCTGTCACAGCCCTTCAGGTGTCACCCCCCGAAAAGGATGGCACCGTCTCCGCGTCCGCTCCCTCGCGGCTGAGGTGTCGGGGCGGGAGGCACCCAGGGCCACGTTGGGAAAGGCAGCCCACAAAGGGATTCGTGGGGGGGACCCCCGAGGGCACCCCAGAACCTGATGCGCAAACGGGGCGCGGGGTGTGGAAAGGAGGGGCGCCCGCGACCCCCGAGGGTGCAGGCGGGCGGCTCGGGGCGCCGGGCCGGTGACAATAAGGCCGCCGCCGCCGCGACGTCCACGCCTCCCCGTCCGCATGCCTTTCTGGGGTCCCCCGGCGGCCCCCCGGCTTTTGGGGGGCGACGCGGAGCGTCCGCGGCCCGCGCCACCCCAGGAGCGCGCCGCGCCGGGGCCAGCGGGGTCAGCCTGAGGGGCGACCCCGGCGGTGGCGGCCGCCCCGCTCCCCCTCCCTCCCCGGGGTCCCCGCCGCCGCCGACCCCCTCACCGGGAACCCGGGGCTGGCCCCCCGCCGGCTGCCGGCCGCCGCCGCTGCCGCCGCGCTCCACTCCCGGCGCGCCCGCCCCGGCGCCGACCCACTTCCGGGTTCAGCCCCGCCCCCCCACGCCCTCGGCGTCGGCGTCGGCCCCGCCGCAGACGTCACTGCGCGCGCCGCCGCCGCCGCCGCCCCGACGCACCACGTCCCCCAGGCGCGCCGCCCGGCGCCGGCCACTGCGCATGTGCACGCGCGCGCACGCCACCCCCCCCCAGCTGCGCGCATGCTCCGTAAGCACTCCCCCGCCCGCTCTCGGGGACAGTCCAGCAGTGCGCATGCTCCGTAAGCCCGCCCCGCCCGCTCGGGGGGGGGGAATAGTCCAGCAGTGCGCATGCTCCGTAAGCCCTCCCCCGCCCGCTCTGGGTGGGAGTCCAGCAGTGCGCATGCTCCGTAAGCCCACCCCGCCCGCTCTGGGGGGGGGGGGAGAGAGAGTCCAGCAGTGCGCATGCTCCGTAAGCCGAACCCGGGACCCTCCAGTCCGCAGGCCAGCACTCTATCCACTGAGCCAAAGCGGTTTCGGCTAAAATATGTACTTTTCCCCCCCCCTCCCTCTCTCTTCCTCTCCGTAAAAAAATCCATTAAATATATGTTTTTTTTAAAAAAAATAAAATTCTTGGTAGCACAAATCCTTTTTTCCAAGGAAAGGAATTGCTGGCTCTAGCCGGTGTGGCTCAGTGGATAGAGCGTCGCCGGCCTGCGGACTGAAGGGTCCCGGATTCGATTCCCCGTCAAGGGCATGGACCTTGGTGGCGGGCACATCCCCAGTGGGGGGCGTGCAGGAGGCAGCTGGTCGATGTTTCTCTCTCATCGATGTTTCTAACTCTCTATCCCTCTCCCTTCCTCTCTGTAAAATATCAATAAAATATATATATATATATTTTAAAATTGGCACGTGTATTTTTTTTTAGCAATTTTTTAAGCAAATTTTTTTTTTCTGGCAATACCAGAAAAGCACACACAAAAAGAACTGCTGGTCGGTGTTTCTCTCATCGATGTTTCTAGCTCTCTACCCCAATCCCTGGCTCTCTGTAAAAAAAAAAAAAAAAAAAAAAATCAATAAAATATATTAAGAAAAAATAAAAAACTGCTAAAGAACTGCTTACAGTCACTACAGAAAGTGTTCTCTTGGGACAGAGGTTTCCGAATTGCTACAGTCCACCCTTTGCTGGGGACGTTTCTGGAAAGGGCCGGAGTCCAGGGACTGGGCTACAGGGGCTCCTCCTTTCCGACTTCCGATCCCCTACCCCCCCAAATCCCCCACCCCCACCCCGAGCTGGCCCACACCCCGATTTTGTGTATTGGGATGACTCAGGGCATTTTCCTGGAAAGAACTCTGCTGCTGCTCTCAAGAGAGACAGCAAAGGCCTCAAACCTCCTCTTCTGGAACTTCTAACAAGATCCAGCAGGTGGCAAACTTGACTTTGGGGAGACAGCGTGGCAGCTTAGAGAGACGCCGGCCTGGAGACACCAATTCTGCCTCGCACAGTGCAGAGCGACCCACGCGCGGACGTGGGTTTTCGGCTCTCCAAAGGCATGTCAGTTCTTGTCGTCCTGCTGACCGTCGGCTCTGTGGACGGATGAGTTTGCTGGCCCCGGGTCTAGGCCGAGGGCAGGCCCGAGCGCGTCCACCGTGCTACGTACGTCCTTGAGGAAAGCCCATCAAAATGTGGAGGCCGGCCGAAACCGGTGTGGCCCAGTGGATAGAGCGTCGGCCTGCAGACTCAAGGGTCCTGGGTTCAATTCCGGTCAAGGCTGGGGACCTTGGCTGCGGGTACATCCCCGGTGGGGGGCGTGCAAGAGGCAGCTGGTCGATGTTTCTCTCTCATGGACGTTTCTGGCTCTCTGTCCCTCTCCCTTCCTCTCTGTGAAATATCAATAAAACATATTTTTTAAAAATGCGAGGTTGCTGAAACCGGTGTGGCTCAGTGGATACAGCATCGGCCTGCGGGACTGAAGGGTCCCGGGTTCGATTCCGGTCAGGGGCATGCACCTTGGCTGCGGGCACATCCCCGGTGGGGGGTGTGCATGAGGCAGCTGGTCGATGTTTCTCTCTCATCGACGTTTCTGGCTCTCTGTCCCTCTCCCTTCCTCTCTGTAAAAAAAAAAAATCAATAAAATATATATATATATATATATTTTTTTTTTTAAATGGGAGGCCTTCTCTTGGTAAAGTTAACACTCCCCCGGGGGGATCCGTGTCTGGCTCCTTCAGATAATCCCACTCCGACCCCCGAGGGATTAGGAACAGCAAGACCAAGAGATTCCTGTAATCTAAAAGTGGGAGACCATAAGTCAGCCACCGCCCCCATCACAAGAGCCACGTCTGCCTTTTGCATAATTTATTGCTCCATGTTCCGTCGGGGGGCGGGGGGGCTTGTTAATAGGCTCTTCGTGTAGGAGAGAGGTCCGGGGAGGGGAGTCATCCATCCTCTCCCCGCCTTCCCGGGCGGTAACAGCCCCGGTTAGCGCCCGCCCAGCCCTAACTCACGCGTGTTCCTCACGCGTGTTCCCCATGCGTGTCTGTGCGGGTGCTTTATGCGTGCGTTTAATTCTCACCACAGCTCCGTTACCTTCCATTTACGGGCGAGGCAGCCGACGTGAGCAGTCCTGGTTTCCACATAGCGGGGCGGGGGGGGGGGGGGGGGGGGAAGGAAAATAGCAGAGCTGTGGTTAGAAGACCCTGGGCCGAAACCGGTGTGGCTCAGTGGATAGAGCGTCGGCCTGAGGACTGAAGGGTCCCAGGTTCGATTCCGGTCAAGGGCATGTGCCTTGGTGGCGGGCACGTCCCCAGTAGGGGGTGTGCAGGAGGCAGCTGGTCGGTGATTCTCTCCCATTGGTGTTTCTGACTCTCTATCCCTCTCTCTTCCTCTCTGTAAAACATCAATAAAATATATTTTAAAAAATAAATAAATAAAAATCCATGGGACGTTGATATGGAAACGCATAATGCCTTTAGGCTTATAGAAGGGTTTTGTTTGTTGTTTAGTTTAAAAAAAACACATATATATGTATATATATTTAATATATTTTATTGATATTTTATAGAGAGGAAGGGAGAGAGATAGAGTGCTAGATACATCGATGAGAGAGAAACATCCACCAACTGCCTCTTGCACATCCCCTACCGGAGATGTGCCCGCAACCAATGTACATGCCCTTGACCGGAATCGAACCCGGGACCTTTCAGTCTGCAGACTGTATCCACGGAGCCAAACTGGTTTCGGCTCTCCGTGGGTTTTATAAGCCGGGGCTGGGTGCGCGCCAGCGAACTTAGGGCAGAAAGCTCCAACTATTTCCAATTTCCTTCTGCCCCCGAGTCTCCAGACTCCCCATCGGCCGGGCCGGGAGCCGCGGGGAGCCCCCATAAATCCTTCCTGCTCTCCTCCCGGCTCCCGCATTCCCTCCTTCCGGCCCGGAGCCTGGGAAGCGGCGGATTTATAGTCTGGCCGCCCTGTCCCCGCCGCCGCTGGGACCCCGTGGGGAGGTCGCCGGCACTTCCCTTTCACGGTGTGTGTGAATAGATCCCTCCTGTCCCCTCGGACACAGTCCACGGTTTTAATGAGGTTTCTGCAGGACGCTGGGAGGTGGAGACCGGGCCTGGGTTCCTTCTTCTTCTTCTTCTTCTTCTTCTTCTTCTTCTTCTTCTTCTTCTTCTTCTTCTTCTTCTTCTCCTCCTCCTCCTCCTCCTCCTCCTCCTCCTCCTCCTCCTCCTCCTCCTCCTCCTCCTCCTTCTCCTCCTCCTCTTCCTCCTCTTCCTCTCCTTCTCCTTCCCCTTCTTTCTCCTTTTCTTTCTCCTTCTCCTCCTCTTCTTCCTTCTTCTTTCTCTTTCTCTTCCTCCTCCTTCTCTCCTTCTTTCTCCTCCTCTTCCTCCTCTTCCTCTTCCTCCTCTTCCCCCTCCTTCTTCTCCTTTTCCCTCTCCTTCTTTCTCCTACTTTCTCCTCCTCCTCCTCCTCCTCCTCCTTCTTTAAAAATATTTTTTATTGATTTTTTACAGAGAGGAAGGGAGAAGGATAGAGAGTTAGAAACATCAACAAGATGCCGAAACCAGTTTGGCTCAGTGGGTAGAGTGTCGGCCTGCGGACTGAAGGGTCCCAGGTTCGATTCCAGTCAAGGGCATGGACCTTGGTTGCGGGCACATCCCCAGTAGGGAGTGTGCAAGAGGCAGCTGATCAATGACTCTCTCTCATCGATGTTTCTTTTCTTTTTTAAAAAATATTTTTATTGATTTTTTTACAGAGAGGAAGAGAGAGGGATAGAGAGCTAGAAACACCAATGAGAGAGAATCATCGATCAGCTGCCTCCTGCACACCCCAAACCGGGGATGTGCCCGCAACCAAGGTCCATGCCCTTGACCAGAATCAAACCCGGGACCTTTCAGTCCGCAGGCTGACGCTTTACCACTGAGCCAAACCAGTTTCAGCGCTCTCTCTCTCTTTAAATATATTTCTTTTTATGGATTTCAGAGAAGAAGGAGAGAGACAGAAACATTGACGATGAGAGAGAATGGCCGACTGGCTGCCTCCCGCACACCCCCTTCGGAGAGGGGGGTGGGGGTGAGGGGTGGGGTTGGACTGAGCCTGAAACCTGGGGGTACATGCAGTCCCGCTTAGGGTCATGAACTATGCCACAAATCACGTATCAACATTCCGCAAATCACAGCAGCGTTGTAAGCTTGCTGTTAGAAGACACTCTCCCCTCACTCACTGTCCCCTCTGTGAGAACACAGACAGAGGCCTGCCCAAGGTCAACCTCAGGGTCAACATCAGGATAAGTCAGCCATGGGCAAACTACGGCCCGCGGGCCGGATCCGGCCCATGCGGCTCTTCTGTCTGGCCCGCGGAGCCGGAAGAGCGGAGGAGGGTTCTCTTGCTCTCCCCTCCGCGCCTTCACCAGCAGCCCAAGAGGAGAGTGCCAGCACGGTCAGGCTGCTTTTGTCCCGGCCCTCCGGTCCCGTGTAAGAACCCACGGTGGCCCTCGAGTCAAAAAGTTTGCCCACCCCTGGGATAAGTAGTATACTTCCTGAACAACGACTAGCTTGCATGCTTTTATTTTTTTTAATTTTAATTTTTAAAAAATACGATTTATTGAATTCCCGTATGCTTTTATTGATTTCAGAGAGGAAGGAGAGAGAGAGAGAGAGAGAGAGAGAGAGAGAGAGAGAGAGAGAGAGAGAAATATCCATGGTGAGAGAGGATCATGGACCGGCTGTCTCCTGCACGTGCCCCCTCCCGGAGATCAAGCCCACAACCCCGCAACGTGCCCTTGACCGAAGTCGAACCCAGGACCTTTCAGCCCCCGGGCCGAGGCTGTATCCACTGAGCCAGAGAAACTAGGGCCCTTGCATGCTTTTATTCCCCCCCCCCCTTCATAAAATGCGTGCCAATAAATCTTGATAAATGAAACAAAAAGGCATGGAATAAATCTTGGCTTGGGGGCCGTTTCCCAAGCTTGTGGGCCGCTAGAAGTCTCGCAGGTAAGCTTGGGTTCTCTGAGCTCCGAGCTTTCTCCGCAGCAGATTTATGCATTGAGCTCACCCCTGGGATTACTTAAATTTCCTGTTTCTGGTTCTTATGGTTGTCTTTTTTTTTTTTTTAATTTCTTCCTAAGATTATTAGATCTTGGTGTATGCACTTTTTTTTTAATGCATTTTTGTCAGCTCCCCCAGGTAGGGAGGGGGATTATAAATATTTTACGTATTGGTTTCAGCATTATCAAGAGGGCATTCTACCAAAATCAGAGGCCATTTCTAATAGTGCCTCATCAGGTATTCCACTCTAGTTAAGTATGTTATTGTTAACTAGAAACATTCTATTCTAGTTAAGTATGTTCCCATACTTAACTAGTGCTCTGATTGTGTACTTAGCTAGTGCTCTGAGCTAAAATTGTACACTTAACCAGTGCTCTAAGCTTAGTATACTTAACTAGTGCTCTAATTGCATACTTAACTAGTGCTCTCATTGTATACTTAACTAGTGCTCTAGTTGAGTATACAATTTTACCTATACGTTCCCAAACATTCTATTTTATTCTACTCTAGTTAAGTATGTTATTCTTAACTAGAAACATTCTATTCTAGTTGAGTATGTTCTCATACTTAACTAAGTGCTCTAATTGTATACTTAACTAGTGCTCTAAGCTAAAATTCTATGCTTAACTAGTGCTCTAATTGCATACTTAACTAGTGCTCTCATTGTATACTTGACTAGTGCTCTCATTGTATACTTAACTAGTGCTCTAGTTGAGTATACAATTTTACCTATACGTTCCCAAACATTCTATTTTATTCTACTCTAGTTAAGTATGTTATTGTTAACTAGAAACATTCTATTCTAGTTAAGTATGTTTCCATACTTAACTAGTGCTCTAAGCTAAAATTGTACACTTAACCGGCGCTCTAAGCTTAGTATACTTAACTAGTGCTCTAATTGTATACTTAACTAGTGCTCTAGTTGAGTATACAATTTTACCTATACGTTCCCAAACATCCTATTTTATTCTACTCTAGTTAAGTATGTTATTGTTAACTAGAAACATTCTATTCTAGTTAAGTATGTTTCCATACTTAACTAAGTGCTCTAATTGTATACTTAGCTAGTGCTCTAAGCTGAAATTGTATGCTTAACTAGTGCTCTAATTGCATACTTAACTAGTGCTCTAATTGTATACTTAACTAGTGCTCTAATTATATACTTAACTAGTGCTCTAGTTGAGTATACAATTTTACCTACATGTTCCCAAACATTCTATTTTATTCTACTCTAGTTAAGTATGTTATTGTTAGCTAGAAACATTCTATTCTAGTTAAGTATGTTTCCATACTTAACTAGTGCTCTAAGCTAAAATTGTACACTTAACCAGCGCTCTAAGCTTAGCATACTTAACTAGTGCTCTAATTGTATACTTAACTAGTGCTCTAGTTGAGTATACAATTATACCTATACGTTCCCAAACATTCTATTTTATTCTACTCTAGTTAAGTATGCTATTCTTAACTAGAAACATTCTATTCTAGCTGAGTATGTTCCCATACTTAACGAGTGCTCTCATTGTATACTTAGCTAGTGCTCTAAGCTGAAATTGTATGCTTAACTAGCGCTCTCATTGCATACTTAACTAGTGCCCTAAGCTCAGAGCACTAGTTGAGTGTACGGTTTTACCTACACGTCCCCACACGTTCTAGTTCAGCCCTTCTCAGCTGGGACTCGGGACCCTGTGGTTTAACAGCCCCGCCAGGTGATCCTCGTCACGGGGGAAGCTTGGGAAGCTCGCCAGCCCGGCGATCGGAGAAGACCGGCCCGGCATTGGCCAGCCCCGGCCGGCTCCCTCGGCGCCCGTAAATTATCCTTGTTTTGCACGGACGTCCTTGACCGCTGGGGCGCGGAATGTTGGCCGCCCCTCGCTCTTAGGTCCTAGCTGTCCTAGCTGTCCTAGCTGCCCGCGTGGGGCCCTGCGCTCAGCTCTGGGAGGAGGGCGGCGAAAACACAGGGTCTCCCACAGGAGACTGAAATGGGGGGAGAGGGATGGGGGGCGGGGAGGGGAAGACCCCTAAGAACACGACCCAGCCAGCCCAGTTTGCAGACGGGGCCTGTCTGTTCGTGCCAAGCAGAAATCGTAAGAACCCCGACAACTTGATAAGTTAGCGTTGTGTGAGCGCTGTTGTTGTGGGTTTTTTTTCTTTTTTTAAAAAATATATATTTTATTGATTTTTCACAGAGAGGAAGAGAGAGGGATAGAGAGCTAGAAACACCCATGAGAGAGAATCATCGACCAGCTGCCCCCTGCACAGTCCCTACCGGGGATGTGCCCACCACCAAGGTCCGTGCCCTTGACCGGAATCGAACCCGGGACCTTCCAGAGAAACGCACATGCCAAATGCATTTTGGTTTTATTCTACGTGAAGAACGCCCTCAGTTAAGCCCGGGGCGGGGAGGTCAGAGTGAGCCTCCCAGGATGAAAGATCCACAGGTGAATTCTGTCAAGCAGTGACAGGCTACATCGCTTCCTATGAGGGCTAATATCATTTTTTAAAAACATATATTTTTATTGATATTTTACAGAGAGGAAGGGAGAGAGACAGAGAGCTAGAAACATAGATGAGAGAGAATCATCCATCAGCTGCCTCATGCACGCCCCCTACTGGGAGATGTGCCCGCCACCAAGGTCCATGCCCTTGACCGGAATCGAACCTGGGACCTTTCAGTCCGCAGGCCGACGCTCTATCCACTGAGCCACACCAGTTTCGGCGGGAGCTAATACCATTTTATTTGCGGCCGCCCACTATCAGTGTCGCCTCGCCGAGGACAGTAAGATTCTGTGGCCACGATGCACCCCACGTTCCATGTCAGACCTCCATCGTTCTGCACGATTTTGTAACGGGGAACAGCCATTTCATCCCTGGGATCTGCACGTCTCCGAACGCAATCTGCTTCGGTGATTTAATATAAATTTCCAAAAAAAAGAAGGCCAATAAAGATAAGCCCTGTCTTGTTTTTTGCTCCCTAGCACCTGGGTCTCGCCCAGCCCGGGGGCGATAAAAGCAAGACAGCATTCCTCCGGGGGTCCCCCCACCCCTCGAAACAGCCTTTCTGGAACGGCATCAAAAGCGGGGGGCACAGGGGGGCCGGGACGAGTCGCTTTTTTTGGGTGGGAGGGTCAGCCGAGCCCGGGGGGGGCAGCTTTATCTGGTCCCTCTGAGTGAGGCTGAACACCCCCCCCCTCCACCTGGCCCGCCTCCAGCACCCCTCAATCCCAGCGGCCTGTCTCCACCGCCCTCGGAATGTTAACGAGCCCCCATATTTCTTGTCCTCACCCGCTTCCCCGGGACCCCGGCCATCCAGCTGGGGTCCCTCACGTGAGGAGCCGGCCTTATCTGGCGGTGAAGGGCGCCCCAGTATCTCCGGACCCCCCCCCCACCTCCCTCCCGCCCCAGAAGCAGGAGGAAGCTGGGCGAATTCGTTCCGCAGGAAAAGCTCTGAGCGGCTTAAGACAGATAGGAAGGGCAAAGTCAAGGGCGATAATCCTATTTCGGCGGGCGCCACCGCCACCACCACCACCACCGGGGGATTCTGCAAAGCCGCCCCCCCCCCGGCCCCCTGCGCCCCAAGATTGAAACGCAGGGCAGCCCGACATGGAGAGGTTTTTCCGGGGGTCCCCTGCAGCCTGCTGGGCCTTGAATCCCCCCTTTGATCCGTCCCACCTGACCCCATCCCAGGGGTGGGCAAACTTTTTGGCTCGAGGGCCACAGTGGGTTCTTTTTTAAAATATATATATATATATATATATATATATATATATATATATATAATTGATTTTTTTACAGAGAGAAAGAGAGAGGGATAGAGAGTTAGAAACACCGATGAGAGAGAAACATCGACCAGCTGCCTCCTGCACACCCCCTACTGGGGATGTGCCCGCAACCAAGGTACATGCCCTTGACCGGAATAGAACCCGGGACCTTTCAGTCCGCAGGCCGATGCTCTACTGCTGAGCCAAACCGGCTTCGGCACAATGGGTTCTTTTAAAAATATATATATATATATTTTATTGACTTTTTTACAGAGAGGAAAAGAGAGGGAGAGAGAGTTAGAAGCATCAATGAGAGAGAAACATCGACCGGCTGCCTCCTGCACATCCCCCCACTGGGGATGGAGCCCGCAACCCGGGCCTGAGCCCTGACCGGGCATCGAACCCTGACCTCCTGGCTCCTAGGTGGATGCTCAACCCACTGAGCCACGCGGGCCGGGCCGTTCTGACTGTGTTTGAGTCCCTCAGGTCGCCTGCACGCGACCCCCCGGGGACCCCCCCTCCCCTATGTCACAGGCAACGCCCGATCCTGGCACACACGCCGAGGAGCTAAAGCCGAGGCGCGCTCCGCGTTCAGCCGCGTGGAATCGGTAATTAATTCTCATGTCTTACAACACTTCCCTCCGGGGAGACCATGCATCAATTTAATTTGCGTGTCGCCGTACCTAAAGGTGCTTCCACACCAACAATTATTATTTGTGTGTGTGTGTGTGTGTGTGTGTGTGTGTGTGTGTGTGTGTCCTTTGTAAATAAATCCTGTAGCCGTAATGTAGGATATTGATTCGATCCCACGGAGCACCCACAGGAAATGACTCACCCCCCCAAGCCGGCGGGGCTCCGCGATAGAGCGTCAACCCATGAACCAGGAGGTCCCAGGTTCGATTCCCGGTCAGGGCACAGGCCCGGGTTGGGGGGTCCCGTCCCCAGGAGGGGGCCTGCAGGAGGCAGCCGATCCATGGTTCGCTCTCACGGTGAACGTTTCTATCTCTCTCTCTCTCCTCTCCCTTCCTCTCTGGGATCAATCAATACTAGTAAAAGGGAAGTATGTTAAGTAGCGTGGTGGTCTTTCCGAGCATCCTTCCAGACCAGCTGCGGGCAAACGACGGCCGGAGGGGCCGGACGCTCCTTTTCCAGCCCACGGACGGACGGACACCGTGATGGACGGACGGTGAACGAAGGGCGGGCTTGGGGGGCCAGAGGGCCCCGGTGGGAAGGCACAGGACTCTGGGCGCCTCTGTTTCCTCCCTTACAAAATGGGGGTCCTCCCGAAGCCGGCGTGGCTCAGCGGATAGCGCGCCGGCCTGCAGACGGAAAGGGTCCCGGGTTCGATCCCAGTCAAGGGCACGCACCTTGGTGGCGGGCACGTCCCCAGTGGGGGGTGCGTGCAGGAGGCAGCTGATGGATGGTTCTCTCTCATCGACGTTTCTAACGCTCTATCCCATCTCTCTTCCTCTCTGTAAAAAAAAAAAAATCAATAAAATATATTTAGGCCGAAACCGGTTTGGCTCAGTGGATAGAGCGCCGGCCTGCGGACTGAAAGGTCCCGGGTTCGATTCCGGTCAAGGGCATGGACCTCGGTGGCGGACACATCCCCGGTAGGGGGTGTGCAAGAGGCAGCTGATCGATGATTCTCTCTCATCGACGTTTCTAGCTCTCTATCCCTCTCTCTTTCTCTCTGTAAAAAAATAAATAAAATCTATTAAAAAAAATAAATTAATTAAAAATTAAAAAAATATATATTTAGAAGGGGGGAAAAACGGGGGTGCTGACAGCAGCCTGGCTTGCAGAGGGGGTACAGGGCACCCTCAATGGATGTGCTGCGTTTGCCTTTTACAAGCTCATCCCCACCCCCCGAGCCCCGCGGCGTGGCTGGCTTCCTGAGTCCCCCACCCTCCGGGTTGACCCATCAGAGAGACAGATCGCCACCCCCCCCCCACCAGCAGAGACACCCCTCGAGGGTCCCCGAAGCATCTCACACTACACGGCTTAGCATTTCGGGGCGGGGGACACGCTAAGGACCGGAAAGACCCCCACCCCTGTGCCTGCTTTTGCTCCTTGGCCAGAAAAAATCAAATCAAATCTCAAATCAAATCAAAGTAAAACTAATCTTCACAAAAGGCGGAGAGACGCTTAATGCTCTTAAGACGGGGCTCGCTCTACCGCCGCTGGGGCGGTGGGGGGTGAGCAGGGGCCTTTGAAGGATTTCCTACCCCCCGAGGATCTTGGGGGCCGGGAGGGCCTGGTGTGGCCAGGGTCTGGGTTAAGCTCACTCATTCAGGTGACTTGTTTCTAAAAAGGGGAATTCTTTTTCAAAAAATATATATTTTATATTGATATTTTACAGAGAGGAAGGGAGAGGGATAGAGAGCTAGAAACAAACGTCCGATGAGAGAGACACATTGAACAGCTGCCTCTTGCACACCCCCTACCGGGGATGTGCCCGCAGCCAAGGTCCATGCCCCTGACCGGAATCGAACCCGGGACCTTTCAGTCCGCAGACCGAGGCTCTATCCGCTGAGCCACACCGGTTTCGGCTAAAAAGGGGAATTCTTCCGGGGAGATGCTGCGGAGGCAGATCTTGGGGTTTGGGGGTGAGGGGAGGGGAAGGGTGTGTTTCTCTTTTTATTTTCAGTATCACGGGGACGCAGCGCTTTTGTGGGTGAGTCGAGTGGGTTGTGACGCTACGCCGCGGCCTGTCGAAATGGGCACGGAGTCCTAGCTTGTCCTTCAAAGGTTATAACGGCAATCAAGGATTGTTTTGGGTTTTTTGCTTTCTCCAAAGCAATCGTGGTGGTTGTTTTGTTGTTGTTGTTGTTTTTTTAAAGGTAAATTAGGCCGAAACTGGTGCGGCTCGGCGGATAGAGCGCCGGTCTGCGGACTGAAAGGTCCCGGGTTCGATTCCGGTCAAGGACATGGACCTTGGTGGCTGGCACATCCCCGGTAGAGGGTGTGCAGGAGGCAGCTGGCCGACGTTTCTCTCTCATCGGCGTTTCTAGCTCTCTGTCCCTTTCCCTTCCTCTCTGTAAAATATCAATAATATATATATATATATATATATATATATATATATTTAAAAAACCTGCAATTCAAGAGACAACTACCAAACAAGTTTTATTAAAAAAATAAAAAAAAGACAACCCAACAGAATCTCTCCTTCACTCTCTGGGGGGAGTGGGGGGGGGACCCACTGTCTTTTTCTAGAAACACCTTTCCTGCGAAAACTCTCCTCCTCGAGCCGGGGCCTTTGAGAATACGCAGCGACAGGACTGAACTAGCAAGCCCCGCTCCATGTGGTCACCGACGCCCGGCAGATGTCTCTCTCTCTCTCTCTCTCCATATATATATATATAATCTCAGAGCACAGTTTCTCCCTGGAATCCCGGGGAATTGTTGCAGTGCCCCCCCCCCCCCCGGGGCAAAGAGCTGCAGGCAGAGGCGGGTTCCGAGCGAGCGGCCGGCACCTGCCAGATGCAATTAGAACGAGCCAGAGCAGCCGCTGCCGCGGGGGGGTGGGAGGGGGGAACCAGAAACACAATCCCTTTTACGGAGCGGCCCCGATGGCTCTCCGGAGCGGCATTCATCACACCGTTCACCGTCTGAAATCCCCCACCTGCCCGCCCGGGCCGCCAGCATGAACACGAATCTGTCTTGAGCCTCGGCCTGCTCCGAGGGGGAAAGAAACCTTCTAGAACCATCCGCCGGCCTGGCCCGTCCACCTCTAACACACAGCGATGGGTCCCGCCGGCTCACTTGGCCCAGTTCTGATGGAGGTCGCGGGTCCGAGGGCTGGCCAGAGCCTCATCCATTTCCCTCGGACCCCTTCCGAGGAGGGGGGGGGCTCACGGCATCCTGGCGGGGTCCTGTCTCGGTAATGGACGATGATGGCGCCCGGGGAAGCTCCAGCCGAATCGAGCGAGCGTGGGCAGCCGGCCGATGCTCCGCTAACAAGCCGGGCCGGCGCCATCCATAACCCCAGAGCCGGCGGGCGTCTCTCTGCAGCTGCTTCCTGACAAATGCGGCTCCTGGGTCCCGCTCGACGGGGCGGCCGGCTCTTTGCAGATCGCAGGCCCAGGTAACCGCTCCCCGGAGCATGCTGGGGAGTCCGATTGGGGGGTGTGGGGTGGGGTGGGGTGGGGGGGACACAAATGAGAATCAAGAAGAAGGGCAGGCAGGATGCAGGAGACCCACCCACGGGGAGACGCCCCAGGGTCCCCCCCACCCCCCGAGTCAAGTCCAAGTCTGGGATGGAGTCACGGGGATCTGCTTAGGCTCCAGGGGTGGGCAAACTTTCTGACTCGAGGGCCACCGTGGGCTCTTACACTGGACGGGAGGGCCGGCACAAAAGCAGCCTGACCGTGCTGGCACTCTCCTCTTGGGCTGCTGGCGAAGGAGCGGAGGGGAGAGCAAGAGAGCCCTCCTCGGCTCTCTCGGCTCCGCGGGCCGGAGAGAACAGCCGGACGGGCCGGATCCGGCCCGCGGGCCGTGGTTTGCCCACGGCTGGCTTAGACAGACACGTTGGATCCAGAGGGATGTGTCCCGAAGACGCTAAGAGGACGCCAGGGGAGCGAGCTCGAGCTGGTGTAGCGTCCGGCGGTTGGCAAACCGCGGCTCTCGGGCCCCTGGAGGGTGGCTCTTCCACAAAACGCCACGGCCTGGGCGAGTCTGTGTGGAAGACGTGGCATTGGAAGAAGAGTAATTTTAAATATATTCTATTGATATTTTACAGAGAGGAAGGAGAGAGGGATAGAGAGCTAGAAACGTCGATGAGAGAGGAACATCAACCAGCTGCCTCCTGCACGCCCCCTACCGGGGATGCGCCCGCAACCAAGGTCCATGCCCTTGACCGGAATCGAACCCGGGACCTTTCAGCCCGCAGCCCGACGCTCTACCACTGAGCCACACCGGCTTCGGCAAGAAGAGTAAGCTTAAAACACGTGGCTCTCCGAAGACAGGTCCGTCGTTGTCCTGCTGCTACGTGGCTCTGTGGACTCAGGAGTTTGCCGACCACGGCTCTGGCCCACCACAGCTCGGAATGCCTCTCCCGACCCCTCGCTTCCAACACGGTTTTCCGAGGTCCCTGCGGACAGCGACCAACGGGACGCACACCTGCGTGTCTTTGCGACGGCGGCGGTCGCGGGCGGATACCGTCTCTGCGGGGATGGCGGCCGGTGCTTCGAGGTCTCGGGGGGCCTTGATGTTCGGGGGGGGGGGCCTGACGGAGGGGAGACCAGCGTCGGGTAAGGGGCCCCCCGTTTCCGACGGGCGTGAAATTGGAACCGGCCCCCGCCCGTCGCCGACGCCACAGCCTCCCCACCGACGACCACACGCTCATTACCGACCGACGGGGAGACCCGATGCCGGCGGCTCCATGCCATATTTCACACGCGGTGGCAGGCCGCTGGCTGATGGCTCTTTCAAGGGAAACCGGGGGGCCGGGGAGAGGTTGGGGGGGGGATGGCGAGGCCGCGGGCGCTGTTTGAAGAGAGATTGGAGTGGGCCGGAGGCAATATCTGGGCTACAGGGGCAGAATGACAACCAGATGTGGTCTCTCGCTTGCAGGGGCTCCGGGAGGCAGCGACCCGTGCGGCTCCGGGGGCCGCCGTGACGCTGGCCGTCCCGCTAATTGGATCCAAGAGATGCCACGCCAGCGGGCCTCTGCTTAACGTTCGTCTCTTTTTTTTATTTATTGTTCTCTTCCCCAAATTTGGAAGTTCGTGAAGATTTTTTTGTGTGTGTTTTTTAAAAAATACGTTTTATTGATTTTTTTTTTTTTTACAGAGAGGAAGGAGAATAATAGAGAATTAGAAACATCGACGAGAGAGAAACATTGACCAGCTGCATCTTACAAACCCCCCACCGGGGATGTGCCCGCCACCAAGGTCCGTGCCCTTGACCAGAATCGAACCTGGGACCCTTGAGTCGCAGGCCGACGCTCTACCCACTGAGCAAAACCAGTCAGGGCCATGAAGTTTTGTGTGTGTTTTTAAAAATATATATTTCATTGATATTTAAAAATATATATTTTATTGATCTTACACAGAGAGGAATTGAGAAGGATAAAGAGTTGGAAACGTGGATGAGAGAGAAACATCGACCCACTGCCTCCTGCACGCCCCCCACTGGGGATGTGCCCGCAACCAAGGTCCATGCCCTTGACCAGAATCGAAACTGGGACCCTTGAGTCTGCAGGCCGACGCTCTATCCACTGAGCCACACTGGTCAGGGCCATGAAGTTTTGTTCTTTTAAAATATATATTTCATTGATGTTTTTACAGGGAGGAAGAGAGAGGAATAGACAGTTAGAACCATCGATGAGACAGAAACATCCACCAGCTGCCTCCTGCTCGCCCCCCACCGGGGATGTGCCCACCACCAGGGTCCATGCCCTTGACCGGGATCGAACCCGGGACCCTCCACTCCGCAGGCAGATGCTCTATCCGCTGAGCCGCCCCGGTGTCGGCTCATGAAGTGTTTCAACCCAGTCTCCCCGAATCGGTGACCCACCCCCACTTCTCCCCAAACCCCCCCTCACCACGACACCCGAAGAAACACGGCGGTCGGGGTCAGAGGGGAGGGCGCGGAGGGAGCCAAGACTCCACACGGGGCAGCTCGGCTTGGAAACGCGCCCAATGAGACCTTGACCTTGCTTCTCGGCGCCTCTGGCTCCGGGCTCTCTTCCCACGGACTGGAGTGCGCGGTGCAGATGTGGCCGCCGTCGGAGTAAGAGAAACAGACCTAGAAGCTTGCCTGGAGTCTAGGCCAGGGGTGGGCAAACTTTTTGACGCAAGGGCCACCACGGGTTCTTACACTGGACTACCGGAGGAGCATCGGCCTGCGGACTGGAAGGTCCCGGGTTCGATTCCGGTCAGGGGCATGCACCTTGGTTGTGGGCGCATCCCCGGTGGGGGGCGTGCAGGAGGCAGCTGGTCGATGCTTCTCTCTCATCGACGTTTCTAACTCTCCATCCCTCTCTCTTCCTCTCTGTGAAATATCAATAAAATATATTTTAAAAATAAATAAACATTAAAAAAATAAATAATCTCATTAAAAAAAAAAAAAAGACAAAGAGCCAGAACCAGTTTGGCTCAGTGGATAGAGCGTCGGCCTGCGGTCTGAGGTGTCCCGGGTTCGATTCCGGTCAGGGGCATGGACCTTGGTGGCGGGCACATCCCCGCGGGGGTTGTGCAGGAGGCAGCTGATGGATGTCTCTCTCTCATCAATGTTTCTAACTCTCTCTCCCTCTCCCTTCCACTCCATTAAAAAAAATCAATAAAATATATTTTTAGATTTAAAATATATATATATATTATTGATTTTTTTTATGGAGAGGAAGGGAGAGAGAAACATCGACCAGCTGCCTCCTGCACACCCCCTTCCGGGAATGTGCCCGCAACCAATGTCCATGCCCTTGACCGGGATCGAACCCGGGACCTTTCCGTCCGCAGGCCGACGCTCTACCACTGAGCCACACCGGTTTCGGCAATAACATATATTTTTTAAATAATAAAAATAAAGAGAGGGCACCGTCCTCTTGTGGTGGCAAAGCCACGTGCACGTCCCAGTGTGGAGGGCAGAGCCCTCCCCGCAGCATGAGAGCCAACAGCTAGAGTTGTCAGCTTAAACCTGTGGTCCACACCCGTGGCCCCATGTGGCTGAGAGACGTGGGCCTGATAGAGTTCCGGTGCATGTAGTTGAGCAGACGAGAAACCCACGGTGTGCCTCGTGGCATCGGCCGTGACCTAAAGACACGGCTGGTCATCCGTGGCGCTGTGGCCAGCTCTCCACCCAATCCCAGCCTTTCATCCCCTCCTCTGTCTTTTCTCCCTCCTTCACCGCCCCCTCCCAGGCTCCCGGAACCTGGCTGAGCTGGCGTGGCACAGAAGGCACCATGGCCGTGCCGGCTCGCCGCGGTCCCCGGGCGTGGCCTCACCTGCTTCCCCGAATCTGGCAGCAACGCCCGCAAAGCTGCCGGCAGCTCCTGACAGAGGATGGCTGCTTTCACACCCACTCCCCGGGGCAGACGCTGAACACCTGCAGTTGTGTCCCAGCTGGTTCAGCTCAGTGGATAGAGCGTCGGCCTGCAGACGGAAGGGTCCCGGGTTCGAATCTGCTCAAGGGCACAGGCCCGGGTGGTGGGCTCGATCCGTCCCCAGTAGGGGGCGTGCAGGAGGCAGCCCATCCATGCTTCTCTCTCGTCATTGATGTTTCTCTCTCTTCCTCTCTGAAAGCGATATAGTAAAACAAACAAAAACAAAGAACTCGCAGTCGCCCGGCCCGTGTGGCTCCGTGGTTGGACATCAACCTGGGAACCAGGAGGTCAGGGTTCGATTCCCGGTCAAGGGCACAGGCCCAGGTTGCAGGTTCGATCCCCAGGGTGGGGCGTGCAGGAAGCAGCCGGTCCATGATTCTCTCTCATCATGGATGTTTCTTTTTTTTATTAAAAAAAATATTTTTACTGATTTCAGAGAGGAAGGGAGATAGAAACATCCCTAGGTTCTCTGGCTCAGTGGATACAGCCTCGGCCCAGGGGCTAAAAGGTCCTGGGTTCGACTCCAGTCAAGGGCACGTTGCGGGGTTGTGGGCTCGATCTCCGGGAGGGGGCGCGTGCAGGAGGCAGCCGGTCCATCCATGATTCTCTCTCACCATGGATCTCTCTCTCTCTCTCTCTCTGTCTCTCCTTCCTCTCTGAAATCAATGAAAGCATACGGGAATTCAACAAATCGTATTAAAAAAAAAAATAAAAAGCATGCAAGCTAGTCGTTGTTCAGGAAGTATACTACTTATCCCAGGGGTGGGAAAACTTTTTGACTTGAGGGCCACCGTGGGCTCTTACACTGGACCGGAGGGAGAGCCGGCACAAAAGCAGCCTGACCGTGCTGGCACTCTCCTCTTGGGCTGCTGGCGAAGGCGCGGAGGGGAGAGCCAGAGAGCCCTCCTCCGCTCTCTCGGCTCCGCGGGCCGGAGAGAACAGCCTGATCGGGCCAGATCCGGCCCCAGGGCCGTGGTTTGTCCACGGCTGAGCTAGGTCCTCCCATCCATCCGCCACCTGTAGAAACCAAGGGGTCGCCTGCCTGGTCACGAGAGAAGAGCCACACTTCCAGGCCACAGTTGGATGACAACCGATTTTATTTCGTCGCTGCATTGTCGGGCACTTCATGGCAATGCATGGTCCATCCCACATTCCTATTTGCATATTTTGGGTTTTTTTTAAAGATTCCCCCTCCCCACACAGTCCTTATCTACACCAGGTTCTCCCGGGAGGAGCGGTCAGCGTTGAGATGAATTCCACTGCAGCCACCAGGATGCAGGCACCGTGGAGCGAGGTGTGTTCCTCCAGACACTTGGCCCCGGGGCCCGCCGAGGCCTTGTCCTCCCGCACAGCTACCGCGCTAACGCGAAAGAAACGCGCGAGAGACCGGCACGTTCCACCCCGGAGCCTCTCGCGTGGCGTGTCTGCAGAGGAGCTGGGTGCACGGGACGCGGGGTGGGGGTCTCGCCCACAGCTTGCCTGCCTGCGGGGCGAGTACCGGAACCACAGATCATTCCAGAAAGCTCGCACCCGGCATCCGATGGTGAAACGGGCCGCCCGTCCAGCCAGTAGCTGCAGGAGGCCGATGGAGGGGCGAGGTGCTCTGAGGGTGCACCCAGCCTCTGGGGGCCCGTCCTCGGCGCCAGGGGACCCACCGGAGGTCGATCTGTCCGTGGCCGTCCTGGTCCCTTCTTGAGGGACACGGACGGCTGGCCCCCTTGGAGAAAGCGAGTCACACGGACCGAGAGATTGAGGGTGGGGGTCCCCACATCACATCGCAGAGGTAACCAATGGTGCGGGTCGCGATGCCTTCACCCCACAGCATCCTGGGTGCACCGCTCAGCACCTGGGTTCACTTTGTTGTTGTTGTTGTTGTTGCTTTGCTTTTTGGTAGATTTGCATATTGTATCCCGGGCTACAGAATTCCCACAGTGCTTTTTTTTAAAATTTTATTTGCCGGATTCAAGTATCCTAGAAGCTGGGAGGTAACATACACACTGTCCATCACACACACACACACAAACGTGAACTTTATTCACGGGCGGCCCCCCGAAGGACGTGGCCGTCCACGGCCGTGGGCCTCGCCGGACAAACGCCCCTTCGGCCGGCGTGGCCTGGGCCGGGGGCCACGTGGCACCGGCACGTGGCGCCGTGTGTCCGTGTCCATGTCCGTGTCCGTGTCCAACCCACAGCGCGGCCACCACGCACCGAAGGCTTAGGACTCCTCTTCTTCTTGCAGACGGCCAGCCGCTGAGGCAGTTTCGTGGCGACGCACTGTCCACGGTTATTTTTAAATACACACACACACATAAACACGTCTCCCGCCAACTTACAGAAACACTAATACATTTTTTTCCCTTCCCCATTAAAAAGAAAAAATAAAATCGCCCGGGGCGTTGCTACATACAGTCTCACACAAACACTGAACAACAACACGTCTTAAGGCGTCTGCCCCCTGGGGCAGATTTGCATACGTGTCTGGACGAAATGATGCAAAAAGAAATTATATTGCACGAAATCCTACCGTTTGTTTTTTGTTTTGTTTTTTCCTTCAAAACGAAATAATCCTTCTTCCTAAGCACACAGAATTCTCTAGAACAAATCAAGGTGCGAATCAAAACCATCCTCTCTCGCACACAGGCTTGACGAAACGCAGACAACTGAGCAGAAGGCGGGGGGGGGGGGTCCCCCAGTGGGAAAGACGACCCCCCCTAAGTACTGACCCGTTTTGAAAGATCCCCTTCCTATGGCCACGAAGCGCTTTGGAGACATTAGGTTTGGGGACTCAGTGACGTTCTGAAACTTGTGTCCCCGTGGGCAGATCTCTGCCCGGAATCAATGTCTCTCAGGCTAACCTGAACGGCATTCGCATCCGAAAACGTATTCATGAGAGTAGATTATTTTTTCTACACCCCCCCCCCCAAAAAAAATCCAAATTTCCTAGGAAAGAAGGCAGAAGAGCTACTGGTGCTGAGGATAGTCACAGTTTTCTCCTCTGGCCTGGAACCCCAGCCTCCTCTGCCTGGGTGAGGCGCCCCTGACTCATCCCAACCCCGGATCCTCCGGGGAGGGAGCACTCGATGCGAGCCGCAGAGTCCTCACTGGAAAGGGAGGGGATGAGAGCTCGGCCACGGCGTGGCTCCGCGGCTGAGCGTCGACCGGGGAACCAGGAGGTCCGGGTTCGATTCCCAGTCAGGGGCACAGGCCCGGGTTGTGGGCTCCATCCCCAGGGTGGGGGCGTGCAGGAGGCAGCCGGTCCGTGATCCTCTCTCATCACGGATGTCTCTCTCTCTCCCTCCTTCTCTACAATCAATACAAATATATTTTTAAAAAAATAAAATTAAAAAGTGGGTACCTAAGGTAGCAGCATTATTCTAGAGAATTCTTCATATAATCACAGAGGAAGCCCGTGGCCTTAGAAAGGGCCCCGTGGTTCTGAGACAGAGCAAGGATCAGGGAAAGGGGTCTTCAAAGGCTTTTTTCGGTGTTAGAATCTTGGGTTCAAGCGTCTAAGCAGAATTTATTATTATTATTATTAATTATTGATTATTGATTATTATTACTAGTATTATTACTATTATTGATACCCGCCATTTCTTCCAACCGGCTCCTTCCCCACGGGGGGACCAGGCCGGCCACTTCCTTTCCCTCCATCCTCCGACGTGGCCGCTCCCTGCCCACGTCCAGGACCACGAGCCCACGGCCACTCCCTAAGCCGACGGGCAATCCGCGATCCATCGATCGGAGCACCCAATAACCGGGGCGCTTTTCTAAAACCCTGCGAAACGGGGGGGCCCCCCACCCCACCGCCGACACGCGTCGCCATGCTGCTGCGTGACGCCCCCACGCCAAGCCGCCGCCACCGAGGGGTTCACACACTGCTCTTCCCTCCCCCTGCAGGGCCCCGGGTACCCCGGGTACCCCAACTCAGGGCGAAGGATGCAGGCTGGGGGGGGGCGAGGTTGGGGGGACCGGGGGGGGGGGGGGCGGCCGAGGAGGTAGGAACACTCCTGCACACGGGGGCCTCACGTTCACGTCTCTCCATCCCCCCCGAGCCAGCCTTCCAATGGGGATGCTCGCTCCCCGTCTTTGGGGCGACTTCCCAGGACGGGAACCGACGGCGCTGGATGTTGCGTTTGTGGGGAACGTGGCAGCTCACGCACACGCGGGCTCCACAGGGTGGGTAAGGCACGGAGCCGGGCGGGCAGGCGGTGAGGGGAATGGTACCCGGGGAGGGGCCGAGCAGCTCTCACAGCCAGAAAGGGCGTGGGTGCACCCCCAGGGTACCTTAAGGGGAAGGGGGGGAGATCTGAGAAGGCGTGACCCCCCGAGGAGCCTAGGACCGGGCAGGGACAGCGGGGAAGGCTCAGGAAGTCTGAAAGAGGCGTGGACCAGCAATACTGACTCGTCCCCGGAGCATCGACCTCCGGACCGGGAGGTCGAGGTTCGATTCCCGGTCGAGGGCACAGGCCCGGGTTGTGGGCTCGATCCCCAGTAGGGGGCGTGCAGGAGGCAGCCGGTCCAGGATTCTCTCTCGTCATCGGTGTTTCTCTCTCTCAAATCCATACAAACATATATATTATTTTTTAAAAATACTGACTCATTGACTGCGATGCACGGACCATCCACACTGACCTGGGACGTCAGGGCGGAGGGGGAGCTGTGGGTGAGGGTGGAGGGGGGGGCTCGGGGCTTCCCTGACCGATTTCCTAGACGCCTAAAGCGTCCAACTCGCGACGCCCATGACGTCGGGGCACAACCTGAAGGTAGAAACGGTTTAGAGAGTTCTTAGTTGAGGAAAGAAAAGGATCAGAACTTAAAAAAAAATAAATTAAATAAAAGAAGCCCTGAACCATTTAGCTCAGCAGGTAGAGCGTCGGCCTGCGGACTCAAGGGTCCCGGGTTCGATGCCAGTCGAGGGCATGGACCTTGGTGGTGGGCACATCCCTGGCGGGGGCGTGCAGGAGGCAACTGATGGATGATTCTCTCTGATCGACGTTTTCTAACTCTCTATCCCTCTCCCTTCCTCTCTGTGAAAAATCAATAATATAAATTGGGACAATTTGGGGGGGGGAGGGTCTTTGGCTCTCTGCGGGGCTGGGGGGCGGTGGGAGGAGGAACTGCTCGCAAGGAGAGGCCCGGAGAGGCTGGGGTTGGGGGGGAAGGCGTGGAAAGGGGTCTTGAGTGCCAAGCAGGAGGCCCCCGCTCCACACCGCCGTGCGAGACACTCCCTGGCGTGGAAGGCGTGGACCCCAGACGCCGTGGTCTGAAAGACGTGGCTGGCGACCGTGTCCACGCGAGCGTTTCGTGAAAAACCAACAAAACCAACCAGAGAGCGATGCTTGTCCTGGACTCCACAACGAGAAAGGCGTCACTAATGCTCGGCGGGCGCTCCCGGCGTCGAGAGGAGGAGGAGGCACGGGCGACTCCGGGCGCGGCTTATGCTTTCGGGCAAGCGGTGGAAGGTTAAGGCAGCGGTGGGTCCGAGTGTTCCGGCAGCTCGGGGGAGGGAGCTCGGATAACGGTGCGGCTCCCCGGGTCGGCTCCTGCTCCCCGCGTGGCGACGGGGTCACGTCCAAGCCTTCTCGGCACGCCCGTCCTCAGTTTAAATTAAACGCGGGGCGGTAAGCACCAATCCTGGGAAGCCACGTGTCCGACATAGACTGTCCATGCACACACACACACACACTCACACATGCTCACACGCATGCACACGCACGCTACCAGTACCTGATTGAAGAGCACAGTAGAGGAAGTAGCTTGCACCCCCAAAGACCGGTGGGTCACCCGGACCCGCCCGGATCCTCAGGGGGCTGATGTCTCCAATGGAAACGAGAATGTCTAGACCACAGCGAGCGCTGCCGAGCCCGCACGCGACGGTTTACTGTCCGGGGCTCCGTGGGGGCCCCCCAGCGTCCCCCCGGAGACGCGTGGACGCCCGAGGCCGGCCCTCAGTTCTCCACGGAGGAGGAGGAGGAAGAGGAGGAGGAGGAGGAGGCCTGGTCCCCACGCGTGCTTCCCCCGGCAGCGCTCCCAGCGTCGGGCTGGGAGGCGGGCGCCACGTCGGGAGCCACCCGGACGCCCGTCCCGTCCTTCTCCCACGGGACCAAGGAGGAGGGCTGGCGTCCGAGGCTGGGGACCCGCAGGTCGTTGTCGGGGGCCCGGGGTGGCGTGTCCTCCTGGTCCACGTCCCGGTCCTCCGTCCGAGCGGCCACGTCCGGAGGAAGAGGAGGAGGAGAGGCCCGTGGGACACCCAGCTCCGAGGGGGCAGCCGGCGGGGACGGCGGCGGCGGTGGTGGGTGGTCCGGCCCTGAGGGGCCGTCGGGGGGTCTGGCTCCGTTCTCCTCCGTCAGGCTGCACAGCGGGCCGGCCGAGCCGCAGCTGGAGCTGGCCCGCTTCCTGGGGGACGGGGGCAGGTGCCGGCCGTGGAGGGCGCTGTCGTCCTGGCCGCGGAGCCAGCCGCCGCGGTCCCCGGAGCCCCCGCAGCGGGACGCCCGGCTCTCCTCGCCCTCGCCCGGGGCGCTGGGCTTGCTCTGAAAGAGGAGACAATTCCCGTCAGGGGCACGTCCCGGATGTAATGGGGGCATCGCATCGCCGCGTTGGCAACCGCCGTGATTTTATTTAGCTGTTAAGTATATTAAACTGAGTTATTCAATGTATGTTGAAAATATATATATTTATGCCGAAACCGGTGTGGCTCAGTGGATAGAGCGTCAGCCTGCGGACTGAAAGGTCCCGGGTTCAATTCCGGTCAAGGGCATGGACCTTGGTGGCGGGCACATCCCCAGTGGGGGGCGTGCAGGAGGCAGCTGATGGATGTTTCTCTCTCATCGATGTTTCTGACTCTCTAATCCCTCTCCCTTCCTCTCTGTAAAAAAAAAAAAAAAAAAAAAAATCAATAAAATATGTATTAAAAAAAAAAAAGACAACCACAGAATGAGATGGTCAGAAAGCTCTGCTGTTTGGCAAAAGAATTTCATTTCCTAACCACCACTGCCAGGGTTGGTTGAATCAAAGAAGAAAAAAAACCACTTAATGTGGTTGTTTTTAAAATTATATATATATATATATATATATATATATATATATATATATATATATATTATTGATTTTTTACAGAGAGGAAGGGAGAGGGACAGAGAGCTAGAAACATCCATGACAAAGAAACATCCATCAGCTGCCTCCTGCACACCTCCTACTGGGGATGTGCCCACAACCAATGCACATGCCCTTGACCGGAATCGAACCCAGGACCTTTCAGTCCACAGATCGACGCTCTATCCACTGAGCCAAATTGGTTTCAGCTGTTTTGGTTTTTTTTTCTACAGTTAATTCTTCACGATCTCACGTCACCGTGTTGTTGAAATTGGAACACGCGCCCCTGAGAGGTCCCACCCTTGTGCGAACTGAGCCAGCGGTCGGCAAACCCCTCCATCCCCGGAGCCCAACACCCACAGCCACCACGACGGACACGTCTCTGGAGAGCCACGTGTTTCACACGCAGACTCCCTCTCGCGCCACGTCTCCCACACAGACACGCCCGGGCCGTGGTCTTTTGTGGAAGAGCCACCCTCCTGGGGCCACAGAGCCGCCCGTGGCTCGTGGCCTCCCCGGGGGGGAGGAGAGGGAGAAGGGGGGGGACACCGTCCACTCACCGCGGTGGCCGAGCAGTCGATGTTGTCCACGGAGCGGAAGAAGTCCAGGCTCTTGGCGGCCACCAGCGTGCCCGGGTCCGAGCTGTGGGTGCTCAGCGTGTCTAGGATCTCGCCCAGCAGGTCCATCTCCCCCGAGTACGGCGCCTTCCCCCGTGTCTCCGCCGAGTCGTCGCTCTCGTAGAAGTCGGGCGCCGGCTCCTCCCCGTCCTCCGAGGACAGCCTGGGGGGTTTGGGGGGGACACGGGACACGGTCTGGGGGCGCCCGGCCTCTCCCCGCTCCCGGGCCTGGGCCGGCGCGGTGGGACGGCAAGAAGGCGGAGCTCGGGACCCTGGCTAGCCCAGGGGTGGGCAAACTTTTTGACTCGAGGGCCACCATGGATTCTTCTTCTTTTTTTTTTTTTTAAGTATTTTTAAAAATATATATTTTATTGATTTTACACACAGAGAGGAATTGAGAGGGATAGAGAGCTAGAAACGTCGATGAGAGAGATGCATCGACCAGCTGCCTCCTGCACACTCCCCACCGGGGATGTGCCTGCAACCAAGGTACGTGCCCTTGGCTGGAATCGAACCCGGGACCTTTCAGTCCCCAGGCCGACACCCTATCCACTGAACCACACCGGTCTCGGCCACCATGGGCTCTTACACCGGACCGGAGGGCCGGCACAAAAGCAGCCTGACCGTGCTGGCACTCTCCTCTTGGGCTGCTGGGGAAGGCGCGGAGGGGAGAGCAAGAGAACCCTCCTCCGCTCTTTCGGCTCCGCGGGCCGGAGAGAACAGCCGGACGGGCCGGATCCGGCCCCCTCGGGCCGTAGTTTGCCCATGGCTGGGCTAGGTGGTGTCTGGACCAGCCCACATCCCAGGAATTCCGAGCACCTGCATGAGGAGCATGCAGCCAGGCCCTGACCGGTGTGGCTCAGCGGATAGAGCGCCAGGCCTGCGGACCGGAGGGTCTCGGGTTCGATTCTGGCCAAGGGCACGGGCCTGGGTTTCGGGCCTGGTCCCCAGGAGGGGGGCGTGCAGGAGGCAGCCGATCCGTGATTCTCTCTCATCATGGATGTTTCTCTTTCTCTCTCCCTACTCTCTTCCTCTCTGAAATCAATAAAATATACTAAGAGAGAGAGAGAGAGAGAGAGAGAGAGCCCTAACCAGTGTGGCTCCGTGGATAGAGCATCAGCCTGCGAACTCAAGGGTCCCGGGTTCGATCCCGGTCAAGGGCATGGACCTTGGTGGCGGGCTCATCCCCAGGAGGGGGGGGCGTGCAGGAGGCAGCTGGTCGGTGTTTCTCTCTCTCATCAATGTGTCTAACTCTCTATTCCCTCCCCCTTCCTTTCTGTAAAAAAAATAAAATCATTTTTTTTTTTGTTTTTGCAAGACCATGCCGTTGGGCCCGGCCCGTGTGGCTCAGTGGTGGAGCCCAGAGGCCAGAGCCCAGGCCCGGGCCCCGCCCTCCTCCTCCGCGCCCGGTACTGACTTGCTGGTGCGGTCCGCGTCGGCGTCCTCGTCCTCACACGGCGCACCATCGTCAGCGTCATCGTCGAGGCTCTTGAGGGGCCTGTGGATGCGTGCCTGGCGGGGGGGGGGGGGGGGGGGGGACAGACCGACAGACAGACAGACAGACGGCGTTAGTAAGACAGCAAAGTCTCCTCCCTCGCCACCTAGTCGCGTTTCAAGGAACGATTTGATTTGCAAAGGAAAAATTTTTTAAAAATATGTTTTGTTGATTTTTTTTACAGAGAGGAAGGGAGAGGGACAGAGAGCGAGAAACGTCGATGAGAGAGAAACATCGACCAGCTGCCTCTTGCACACCCCCCACTGGGGATGTGTCTGTGACCCAGGTACATGCCCTTGACTGGGTTCGAACCCGGAACCCTTCAGTCCGCAGGCAGACGCTCTATCCACTGAGCCACACCGGTTTTGGCTGCAAAGGAACATTTAAAAAAAAAAAATCGATCTCAGCTGAAACCGGTGTGGCTCAGTGGTAGAGCATTGGTCTGCGGACTGAAAGGTCCCGGGTTCGATTCCGGTCAAGGGCATGTGCAAGAGGTAGCTGGTCGATGTTTCTCTCTCATTGACGTTTCTAGCTTTCTCTCTCTCTCTCCCTTCCTCTCTGTAAAATATCAATAAAATATATTTTTAAAAATCTATCTCAGAGAGGAAGGGGGAGAGAGAAAGAGAGGAGAGAGAAACATCCACGAGGAGAGAGCATCACGGATCAGCTGCCTCCTGCACGCCCCCCACTGGGGATGGAGCCCACGACCCGGGCAGGTGGCCTGATTGAGAATCGAACCATGACCCCCTGGGTCATATAGGTCGACGCTCAGCCACGGAGCCACGCCGGCCAGGCGATAAGGAACACTGTTAAAAGCAATACGCATTCAGGGTTTTCAACGTTCGTTACCTAATCAATTTGATGAGCTGGGCAGGAAGGAGGAGGGAGGAAGAGGTTATGTGTCTACACACTTGCTCCACCTCACACTCATAAACCAAGAGCAAATGAGGGCGCAAACCGGTGTGGCTCAGTGGATAGAGCGTCGGCCTGCGGACTGAAGGGTCCCGGGCTCGATCCTGGCCAAGGGCATGGACCTTGGTCGCGGGCACATCCCCGGTGGGGGGCGTGCAGGAGGCAGCTGATGGATGTGTCTCTCTCATCGGTGTTTCTGGTTCTCTGTCCCTCTCCCTTCCTCTCTGTGAAAAATCAATAAAATATATATTTTTTAAAAAATCAATAAAGTATACTAAAAACAAAAAAAAAAAGAACAAATGAGAGGACTGACCATGTCTCTACGTCATAACCCACCAACCCGGTTGGTCGGTCGGTCGTTCGGTCAGTCCCTGCTGGTTCTGGGAACACGTGGCTCACCATCGATTCGAGCAACACTCAAGACAAGACCACAGTGGCAGCTTACTCAACACAAGCTTCGCCGGCTTCCGACGTGAAGGCACCCACCCAGATGGTGCGTCTGTGTTACTGCAGGCCGGGCCCCGGGGGCAAATGGTTTCTGGGAGGCCGAACCACCACCACCCAACTTCCTGTCCTGGCCACCCCCTGCTCCCCCTGCAGTTACCATTCCTGCCGCTAGGTGGCAGGCAGGCCCCAATCAGGCAAAGGGCCGGGTCCACTCCACGCATAAGGGGGCTAGGGCAGGGAGTGTGTGTGTGTGTGTGTGTGTGTGTGTGTGTGTGTGTCTGTGTGTGTGTCTGTGTGTGTGTGTATGTGTGTCTGTGTGTCTGTGTGTGTGTCTGTGTGTGTGTGTATGTGTGTCTGTGTGTGTGTCTCTGTGTGTGTGTGTCTGTGTGTGTATGTCTGTGTGTGTGTGCGTGCGTGTGTCTGTGTGTGTCTGTGTGTGTCTGTGTGTGTGTGTGTGTGTGTGTCTTTGTGTGTGTTGCGGGGGGGGGACGATGAGGTCTAATGCGGGCAGAGGAACGGGCAGATATGGCTTTTTAGACTTTATGAAATTGGGATGCCTGTGGCATGCGATGTGTTTGAAGGAGGCAGGTCCTCCGTTTTACTGCCCCCACTGTAGAGTTGGGGCGACTGAGGTTCAGACGTCTAACCTTGCCCACCCAAACCCCTCACAGCACGCCCCTGAGCTTCTGCGTTTCGGGCGCCAGGACCTGCATGAGATAACGGGACCTCTACGGAGTCACAACGGCGGCGACCTTAAAAAAAATGCACGCCGCTCGGGATCGGAAAAACAGCTTTAAAACGCACGTGTGGTGTCATTTTGTTGGGGAAACCGCAGCCGCGTGCGGGAGACACCAGTTCCGTTCAGACTACAATAAGATTCCATTGGCTCAGCCGGCGGGGCGTGAGCGTCTACCTAGGAGCCAGGGGGTTGGGGTTCAATTCCCCGTCGGGGGCCCAGGCCCGGGGTGTGGGCTCCGTCCCCAGGGTGGGGCGTGCGGGAGGCGGCCGGTCCACGATCCTCTCTCCTCGTGGATGTTTCTGTCTCTCTCTCCCTCTCCCTTCCTCTCTGACATAGATATTTTTTAAAAAAATAAATAAACAAAGTGTGTTAAGAAACGAGAGAGAGAGAGAGAGAGAGAGAGAGAGAGAGAGAGAGAGAGAGAGAGAGACACTACCCCGAAAGGTGGATTGGACCGTTATGAATTTTGTCATCCTGCAGAAAGTATTGGCTGATGGCCACTAGAGGGCAGCCTTGTAGCCCATAACCGAATCACACGTGGACTCGCTGGCAATGAATAGTATTTATTTTTTCTTTTTTTTAAATGTGTTTTATATATATATATATATATATATATATATATATATATATATATATAATTGATATTTTACAGAGAGGAAGGGAGAGAGATAGAGAGCTAGAAACGTCGATGAGAGAGAATCATCGACCAGCTGCCTCTTGCACACCCCCCACCGGGGATGTGCCCGCAACCCATGTACATGCCCTTGACCGGGAATCGAACCCGGGACCCTTCCAGTCCGCAGGCCGACGCTCTAGCCAGTGAGCGACACCGGTTTGGGCAATGAATAGCATTTCAACGATTGGAACACACACACGCACACACACACACACACACACACACACACACACGCACAGAGGGGAAAACAGTCTTCTTTAGAAATTAACACCGCGGCACCTCTACTGTTCAACACCGGCCTCAAAGGGGCAAATTTAAAAACGAGTGGCATCGTGTAAAGTAGGCTGACAACGAGCTACGGAAAGAGTGGCTTTTGGGCAGAGATGCTAAAAGGTGTTTTCGTTGAGATAGTTTTTCCCGGGCGTCTTCCAATGGGAACACGCTCCCCATAAGACATTTCCAAAAAAAAATTTTTTTATCACCTAGAACAGTGTTTCCCAAACGTCTGACACAGGTGCACCCCTTCTATAATTTTCTTAGCACTGAGCACCCCTCGTCAAAAAAGAAAAAAAGGATGTGTTTTAATAACAATCAAAATACATTTGTTTTTTCTTTTTTTTTTTTTTTTGGTACACACACCAAAATAATAATGAACGAAAAATGAAATCATGCATCGTAAAACATGAATAAGAGCTGTATCATGAATAACGTGTATGTGCACACCGGACCGTCTCACGCCTCACAAGGCTGTCTTGACGTTACTCGTGAGAGCGTAGAATCAGGCGCAGCTGAGCACACACACACACACACACACACACACACACACACACACTGAGAGAGAGAGAGAGAGAGAGAGAGAGGGAGATGCAGACACACACACACACTGAAAGAGAGAGAGACAGAGAGATGCAGACACACACAGACACACACACACACTGAAAGAGAGAGAGACAGAGATATGCAGACACACACACACAGAAAGAGAGAGAGGGAGATGCAGACACACACACACACACACACACACACACACACACACTGAAAGAGAGAGAGAGACAGAGATATGCAGACACACAGAGACACACACACACACTGAAAGAGGGAGATGCAGACACACACACACACACACACTGAGAGAGAGAGAGAGAGAGAGAGAGAGAGAGAGAGAGATGCAGACACACACACACACACACACTGAAAGAGAGACAGAGATATGCAGACACACACACACACACACAGAAAGAGAGAGAGGGAGATGCAGACACACACACACACACACACACACACACACACACACTGAAAGAGAGAGAGACAGAGATATGCAGACACACACAGACACACACACACACACTCTTCCCGGCCTGAGACCAGCTCCTGCAGCCACAAGCGCATCCCTCGGGGATTTTCCCATCCGTGGGAAGCGCCACCAGCCTCCGCCGGCCAGCGGGGAGACGGCCCACGCGTGGCCAGGAGGAAGTCAGCCGGACCCCCAGCTCCCACGGATCCCCACTGCCCCCACCGGCGGCGGCGGTGCCGGCCGAGCCACAGGGGACCCTCCCCGGGGGCCGCGAGGCTGGGCAGAGCCGGAGCCTAATTGGGAGCCGTCCCCGGACCTGCCACGGAGCCTCATCAGCCGGACGGACGGGAACGGCCTGGCTAATTGGCACTCCTGAGCTCCGGCCCCCGAGGGCCGGGGGGTGGGGAGGGGGTGGGGGGACGGGAGACGAGCAATCGATGCCGCCGCCGCATGCAAAGCCTCGAACCCCGGCTGGGAGCCCAGACAATCCGGGTCTGCGTGTGCTCGACCCGGGACCCCAGATGGGGGTGGGGGATATGCCTTTTCTCGCTGCTAAGCCCCTCTCGGAACGCCCACCATCACCGTCCCCCCGTCCACAGCTCTTGCAGGAAGGACAGAGGAGAATTGGGTATTCCAATGGGCGAGTGCAGACCCTTTGTTTCGGTAATTCCACGGATAACGGAATGACATCCTCGAGGCCTGATAAAGCCCAGATGTTCCTTGAGACACGGAGCTGTGTGTACACACACACACACACACACACACACACACACACACGGAGCGGCCAGAGGAGGATGGTGACCTCTGAGCACACAATCGCCTGGCCAGGCAGTGTCTACGCCAGCCGTGGGCAAACTACGGCTCCGCGGGGGCCGGATCTGGCCCGTCCGGCTGTTCCCTCCGGCCCGCGGAGCCGAGAGAGCGGAGGAGGGTTCTCTTGCTCTCCCCTCCGCGCCTTCCCCAGCAGCCCAAGAGGAGAGTGCCAGCGTGGGGGGCGGACTGGAATGGGGGGGGGGGGGTTGAAGACAAATATGTGATGCCTTCATCAATAAAGAAATTAATAATAATAATAATTTAAAAAAGAATAAGGCAGCTCACTTGCTCCCCTCCTGCATTCCCCCAGCAGAGATGGCTTTGAAAACCCCCCTTCTACACCAGGGGTGGGCAAACTTTTTGACTCGAGGGCCACCGTGGGTGAAGGAGCGGAGGGGAGAGCAAGAGAACCCTCCGCTCTCTCGGCTCCGCGGGCCGGATAGAACAGCCGAACCGGGCCTATTCCACGGGCTATGCCACTCTGGGGGACGGGGGTAAAAGCACCCCTTTTCTCCGCATAACCCCACCCTGCACCGCCCAAGCCAGTGTGGCTCAATGGATAGAGCGTCGGCCTGCGGACTGAAAGGTCCCAGGTTCGATTCCGGTCAAGGGCACGGACCTTGGTTGCGGGCACATCCCCAGTGGGGGGCGTGCAGGAGGCAGCTGGTCGATGTTTCTCTCTCATGGGTGTTTCTAGCTCTCTATCCCTCTCCCTTCCCGCCACCAAGGTCCATGCCCTCGACTGGAATCGAACCCGGGACTTTTCAGTCCGCAGACCAATGCTCTATCCGCTGAGCCACACCGGTTTCGGCATCATCATTGTTATTGAACATTGTTAACTAGTTACTTAACTGTAGCTTATAATTTATATATATATATATATATATATATATATATATATATATTTATAATTTTTTTTTTTTAGAGAGAGAGAAAGGGAGAAGGAGAGAGGAGAGACACGCGTTGCCGCCTCCGGCACGCCCCCTCCTGGAGGCGCGAGGGTGGGGCCGTACCTGGGTGAGTTTTCTCCTCTGGGGGCTGCCGGCCTGGAGGGGGTGCGCCGTGTAGACGGGGGTGTACTGCACGAAGCCGGAGCTCCCGTCCTCCTCCTCGTTCTCCTGTGCGCCGGGGGGGAGAGAGAGAGAGAGGCAAGGAGTGGATTCACAGGGCTCCTCGGGGTTCATCACCTTTTAAAGAATTATTAGCTTCACCCGGCCGGCGTGGCTCCGGGGCTGAGCATCAACCTAGGAACCAGGAGGTCAGGGTTCGATGCCTGGTCGGGGCACAGGCCCGGGTGGCGGGCTCCGTCCCCAGTGGGGGGCGTGCAGGAGGCGGCCGGTCCACAATTCCTTCTCCTCTCAAATGTTTTCTATCCCTCTCTGCCTGTCCCTTCCTCTCTGAAATCCATAAAAATACCTACTTTAAAAAAAAAACCACACTTTTTTTTTAAATGCATAAAAAAATGACCAGCGTTTTGGGTAGGGCTCTCTATCCAGGCCGTGAACCTTCTGGAGCAGGGGTGGGCAAACTTTTTGACTCGAGGGCCACCGTGGGCTCTTACACCGGAGGGAGGGCCGGCACCAAAGCAGCCTGACCGTGCTGGCACTCTCCTCTTGGGCTGCTGGGGAAGGAGCGGAGGGGAGAGCAAGAGAACCCTCCTCCGCTCTCTCGGCTCCGCAGGCCGGAGAGAACAGCCGGACGGGCCAGATCCAGCCCCCTCGGGGCCGCAGTTTGCCCACGGCTGCTCTGGAGACAACGGCTCCAGCGAGAGCACGCTGGAAGCTCTCCGGGCCCCGGGGATAAGACATACACACGGCAGAGAGAGGCCGCTCCGTGGGCGCGCACAGCACGGCGGTCAGGGTTCGAGGGGGCTTGTTATGAAAAGGCCAACCCGGCACCCGGGGCCGAGCGCAGGTCCAAAGTCATTCAGGACGAGCATCTGGGGTGATGGGTGCGGTCTGAGCGAGGAGGGGGGGGAGGAGGGGGGAGGAGGTGGCTGCGTACCTTGTGTTTGAGCTTGCTTTTCACCTCCCTGATGCCCTGCTTGGCGTGGCTCTTGGCCTGGAAAACAGGAAGACAAGGGCCGGGCTCAGAAGGCCGCTTAGAGAGCGAGGAATCCGAGCCCGGGCCCGTGTGGCTCAGTGGATAGAGCGTCAGCCTGCCGACGGAAGGGTCCCGGGTTTGATTCTGGTCAAGGGCACAGGCCCGGGTGGCGGGCTCGATCCCAGGTGGAGGGGCATGCAGGAGGCAGCGGATCCATGATTCTCTGTCACCATGGATGTTTCTCTCTCTCCCTCTCCCTTCCTCTCTGACATCAGTACAAATATGCTTAAAAATAAAAGGAGGAGCCCTTGTTAGCTTTAAAAATATACATATATATAATATATTTTTAATATATATAATTGATTTACATATATATAATTGATTTTTAATATATATAATTGATTTACATATATATATATATATATATATATAATTGATTTTTTTTTTTTTTTACAGAGAGGAAGGGAGAGAGAGTTGGAAACATCGATGAGAGAGAAACATCGACCAGCTACCTCCTGCACACCCCCCACCGGGGATGTGCCCGCCACCAAGGTCCATGCCCTTGACCGGGAATCGAACCCGGGACCCTTCAGCCCGCAGGCCAACGCTCTATCCGCTGAACCACACCGGTTCAGTTAGCTTTTATAAATAAAATATCCTCCCTGGACAATGATACCATGAAGAGCAGTTGGATTTCTTTTGTTCGGTGTTATTTCTGATTTTTGAACACCTTTTTTAAAAGGAAGGTAGGGCGTATTCTAGCCCAGGGGTGGGCAAACTTGTTGACGCGAGGGCCACCGTGGGCTCTTACACGGGACCGGAGGGCCGGCACAAAAGCAGCCTGACCGTGCTGGCCTCTCCTCGTGGGCTGCTGGGGAAGGCGCGGAGGGGAGAGCAAGAGAACCCTCCTCCGCTCTTCCGGCTCCGCGGGCCGGAGAGAACAGTGGATGGGCCGGATCCGGCCCACGGGCCGTAGTTTGCCCACGGCTGCTCTAGACCGACAGGTCTCTCGGCTAAAAACGCGCCGTAACATTGGATCGGTGGGATGTTCAAGCGTCCGAGGAAGACTCACGTATTTGTACGCCGTCCGCATGGCGGGGGTGGCTTTGGTCACGGCGGAGTTGAACAGGGCGCCCCCTTTCTGCAAAGGAAACACAGACAACTGGGTTCCAAGCACGGTTGACCAGATGGCCCTGCACACAAGCATGCACGATGGTGCAGGAAAAGAAGCTTCTGCCACAGGCCCTCGGAACAGCAATTCAGAGAGAGACTCACGGACCGGCCGCCTCCCGCACGCCCCGCACTGGGGTCGGCGCCCACAGCCCGGGCCTGTGCCCTCGGCCCGGAATCGAACCCTGACCTCCTGGCTCCCAGGTGGACGCTCAACCACGGGGCCACGCGGGCCGGGCTCACCGTGGGAGGTTAAGCCCACCGCAGGGATAAAGAAATCATAGGAAAGAAATCACAGCCCTCGCCGGCGTGGCTCAGTGGATAGAGCGCCGGCCTGCGGACTGAAGGGTCCCGGGTTCGATTCCGGTCAAGGGCATGGACCTTGGTGGCGGGCACATCCCCAGTAGGGAGCGTGCAGGAGGCACCTGATCGATGTTTCTCTAACTCTCTGTCCCTCTCCCTTCCTCTCTGTTAAAAAAAAAAAAATCAGCCGAAACCGGTGTGGCTCAGTGGGTAGAGCGTCGGTCTGCGGACTGAAAGGTCCCGGGTTCGATTCCGGTCGAGGGCATGGACCTTGGTGGCGGGCACATCCCCGGTGGGGGGCGTGCAGGAGGCAGCTGGTCGATGTTTCTCATCGACGTTTCTAGCTCTCTATCTCTCTCCCTTCCTCTCTGTAAAATATCAATTTAAAAAAAAAAATATATATATATATATATATATTTTAAAATCAATAAAATATATTTTTAAAAAAGAGAAAAAGAAAAGGCAAGCACACTAGACACACCCAACGAAGACGTTTCGATGTGAGGACACCACACACAGGGGAGAGACCGCCCACCGCCTTGGCTGACCCCCCACCCCCAGGCCGAGCGTGGGAAGAAGAAGGCGTTCCCAGTCGTGACCGCGTTACCTTGACCGTGTGGACCCACTGCTGATAGGACCTCGGGCTCCCTGGAACGAGGCAAACACAAGCTGTCAGGCGAGCAGACTGTGCTCTTCTGGGAAGCGGTGGATGCGGCCGGGGAGACGCCGCGGGAAGGAATAGACTGTCCTAATTCTCCGAACCGCGATCCACCCGTGGAAGCACCGATGCTTCTGGCTCCGCTCTCGTGGGAAGCCACGACGTCCAAAGACGCTGCCACCTCTGGTTTGTTCTAAAAGCGTCTCCAGCTGGTCAGCCTGGAAGCTCTGAGAGGTGGTCAGAGCCAACCACTCCCTGCCTTTTTGTTTTATTTTATAATATATATATATTTTATTCGTTTTTTTACAGAGAGGAAGGGAGAGGGAGAGAGAGCTGGAAAAACACCGATGAGAGAGAATCATCCATCAGCTGCCTCCCGCACGCCCCCTACTGGGGATGTGCCCGCCACCAAGGCCCATGCCCTTGACTGGAATCGAACCGGGGACCTTTCAGTCCACGTACCAACCGATGCTCTATCCACTGAGCCACACCGGTTTCAGCTTATTGATTTTTTTACAGAGAGGAAGGGAGAGGGATAGAGAGTCAGAAACGTCGATGAGAGAGTAAACATCGACCAGCTGCCCCTTGCACACTCCCTACTGGGGATGTGCCCGCCACCAAGGTCCATGCCCCTGACCGGAATCGAACCCGGGACCCTTCGGTCCGCAGGCCGACGCTCTATCCACTGAGCCACACCGGTTTCAGCTCACCGCTCCCTATCTAACGGAGACAAGGGGTAAATGAGGCAACTTCCCCACCAAATGGCCTCGCCACTCCTGGCTGATAAGACAAATCTGCCAGTTACCGGAATCACCTGCCTAAGGGCTGTGGGGTGTGTATCCCGTCGCGTCCGTAAAAGGGAGGGCAAGGCCAGAGCCTGACGTAGTCCTCCCACCAGAGGTGGGCTCCTGTCTGGACCCCAATATCCCCAAATTTATTTAAAAACAAAACAAAACAACAACAACAAAAAAAATCAACAAAGACTTTCTTCAGAGGGGAGGAAAGACAACAACCTCTCTTTCGAAAGCCAAGATGCCTACATCTCTTAAAACTGAATTTTCAATGTGTCGTGTCTCTTTCACCTTTTTTTTTAAAAAATAATAATATAACTTTTATTTATATTGTATGATGAATCATTTTATTTTTCGCTTGTTATTATTTGTTGTAGGTACCAAAAAAAGAAAAAAGAAAAAAGAAATATATTTTGATGGCTATTAAAATACATCCCTTTTTTTTTTGCCGAAACCGGTTTGGCTCAGTGGTAGAGCGTCAGTCTGCGGACTGAGGGGTCCCGGGTTCGATTCCGGACGGTGGCATGTACATTGGTTGCGGGCACATCCCCGGTGGGGGGTGTGCAGGAGGCGGCTGGTCGATGTTTCTCTCTCATCGACATTTCTGGCTCTCTATCTCTCTCTCTTCCTCTCTATAAAATATTAATAAAATACATATATATTTTTTAAAAAATACATCCTTTTTTTTTTTTTTTTGACGAGGGGTACTCAGCGTTACGAAAATTATGGAAGGGGTGCCCCTGTGTCAGAAGTGTGGGAAACACTGCCCTATGGCAGCTGACCGAGCCAGATTTCACCTGCCTTCCTGGTTAATTTTTGTTGTTGTTGTTGTTGTTTTTTAAATGTCTAAAGGATGCCTGTCTCTTTAAATTTCGTGCTTTTGGAGGTCCGAGGCTCCTAGTGCCACAAAATGGAAGAGACCAAGCACATTATTCTTTGAAAATGTCCTTTTTGAAAAGCTGTTTTTCTCCTTAAAAAAAAAAAAATGCATCTGCGTGCCAAAAAGAAAAGGAAAAAAAAGGAGAGAGAGAGAGAGAGAGAAAAAAAAAATCCCCGAGACCTTCTGTTCCAGTAACAGGATTAGGGATTAATCAGCATATTTTTTGGGGGGGGAGAAAATTCTTCACATAGTTCTCGCTCGCCAACACAGCGGCTTTCTCACACTCAGGGATGGGGTTTGTTTAAATTCCAGTCCTCGGTGGGGTCTCACCCCCCCCCCCAAACCTGCAAATTGGTCTTAAATCGTCCGGGGCGGCCAACAACGTGACACCAGAACGGATGATTCGTTAACACCCTTCCAAATTCCTCCGCTGCTGCCTCCGTCAGCGAGAGGAGAAAACAGGACTGCCGGCCGGCGTGGCTCAGGGGCTGAGCATCGACCTGGGAACCGGGGGGTCAGGGTTCGATTCCCGGTCGGGGCCCAGGCCCGGGTTGGGGGCTCCGTCCCCAGGGGGGGCGTGCAGGAGGCGGCCGGTCCATGGTTCTCTCTCATCATGGATGCTTCTCTCTCTCTCTCTCTCTCTCTCTCTCTCTCTCTCTCTCTCTCTCTGCCTCTCTCTCCCTTCCTTCTCTGAAATCAATTTTTAAAAATATACCCAAGAGAAGGAAGGAGTCAAAACCTCCTGCATTTTCAAGAACAACTAAGTGGCGGGCATGAAGTCATGCTAAAAACATACTCTCCTAGTCAGGTGTCCGCCATCCCCCCACCCCAGGGGTCGGCAAACTCATCCGTCCCCAGAGCCGGCTACCAACAGCACGACGGCGGACATTTGTTTGGAGAGCCACATTTTTAAAACTTGAACTTCTTCTGCCAACACCGGTGTGGCTCAGTGGATGGAGCGTCGGCCTGCGGACCGAAGGGTCCCAGGTTCGATTCCGGTCAAGGGCATGGACCTTGGCTGCGTGCACATCCCTAGTGGGGGGTGTGCAGGAGGCAGCTGGTGGATGTTTCTCTCTCATCGATGCTTCTAGCTCTCCATCCCTCTCCCTTCCTCTCTGTAAAAAAAAAAAAAAAAAAAAATCAGCCGAAACTGGTGTGGCTCAGTGGGTGGAGCGTCTGTCTTCGGACTGAAAGGTCCCGGGTTCGATTCCGGTCAAGAGCATGGACCTTGGTTTCGGGCACATCCCCAGTGGGGAGCGTGCAGGAGGCAGCTGATGCATGATTCTCTCTCATCCATGTTTCTAGCTCTCTATCCCTCTCCCTTCCTCTCTGTAAAATATCAATAAAATATATATTTTTTAAAAAATAAATAAAATATATTTTTAATTTAAAAAAACAACAAAACACAACGTAGGTTTCTTCTAACGCCCCCTCTTCCACACAGACTCGCCCGGGCCGTGGTGTTTTGTGGAAGAGCCACCCTCCAGGGGCCCAAGAGCCGCCTGTGGCTCGCGAGCCACAGTTTGCCGGCTACTGGGGCCCATCCATTTAAAAAATATATATATTTTATTGATTTTTTTTACAGAGAGGAAGAGAGAGGGATAGAGAGCTAGAAACACCGATGAGAGAGAATCACCGACCAGCTGCCTCCTGCACACCCCCCGCCGGGGATGTGCCCGCAACCAAGGTCCATGCCCTTGACCGGAATCAAACCCGGGACCTCTCAGTCCACAGGCCGACGCTCTATCCACTGAGCCACACCGGTTTCGGCCCCATCCATTTTTTTAAAAAAGAGAAGACCCACAGTGGAAGCAGTGCCACCGGGCCTGGCTCCGTCACCCGGGAGTGGGGTCCCCCCTCCCCATCCAGCCACATGAAAAGGCTCACCGTCCCCCCATCACTGTCGCCCGTGTCACCCTCCCTCCCGGCGGAGCCGGCAGCCCCACGGGCCCGGAGGTAATGAGACAGCGCGGGCGTCAGTACCCTGCAGACGCCTGCAGCCATTTGTCCGGGAGCTGACAACCCTCTGCTTGTCTGAGGTGAAAAGCAAAAAAAAAAAAAGTCTTATTTTAACATAAAAGTTCCATTGAAGCTGAATTCTTCCTCCTTCCCCACGAGCCGAGGGCCTCCCGCATGCCCCCTGCTGGGGATGGAACCCGCGACCCGGGAATCGAACCCTGACCCCCCGGCTCCTAGGTGGGCGCTCAGCCACTCGGCCGCTGGGCCAGCCGGTGGGGTAGTCCTGTCTCCCTTTGGACCAACAGACCGATGACTGCAATGGCTTTGCTATGTCCACGATGCCACAACAGATCTCACGGAAGAGTTAAAATCCGCCGAAACCGGTGTGGCTCAGTGGACAGAGCGTCGGCCTGCGGACTGGGGGGGTCCTGGGTTCGATTCCGGTCAAGAGCACGGGCCTTGGCGGCGGGCACGTCCCCGGTGGGGATTGGGCAGGAGGGAGCTGATCGATGCTTCTCTCTCATCCATGTTTCTAACTCTCTGTCCCTCTCTCTTCCTCTCTGTGAAAAATCAATAAAATGTATTTTTTAATAACTCTCAAAACTGAAAAAGCCCTAGCTGGTTGGCTATATCGGCCTGGGGACTGGAGGGTCCCGGGTTCGATTCTGATCAGGGGCATGTGCCTTGGTTGCGGGCACATCCCCAGTAGGGGGCGTGCAGGAGGCAGCTGGCCGATGATTTTCTCTCTCTAACTCTCTATCCCTCTCTCTCCCTCTCTGTAAAACATCAATTATATATACGGTATATATATATTTAATATATATATATTTAATATATATATATATTTACGGTAAATATATATATATTTAAAAATCAGTGGGAAAACATCCTCGGGTGAGGACCAACCACGACAACAGAAGGCCAGCACCTCTACCAAATGGACTCGCGGGACAACCTAGAAGCCATGAGGCGTCCCACCCTGTCTTCTCAGAGGGCGCTGACGGGGACCCCGTCTGTCTCATTCCCGCACCCACCACCCCCCCGGCAGCGGCACCCCGAGGGCCAGCGCCTGCCTCTGTGTGTGTGTGTGTGTGTGTGTGTGTGTGTGTGTGAGAGAGAGAGAGTGTGAGTGTGTGTGAGTGTGTGTGAGTCTGTGAGTGTGTGTGTGTGTGTGAGTGTGTGTGTGAGTGTGTGTGAGTGTGTGTGTGTTTATGCCCAGAAACAGGGGACGATCACCCAAACATTCGCCCCCGGCAGCTCCTGGGAGGGGAGAAGGCGCCTCTGGCACGTCACCGGTTTCGGGGTTTCGGGGGGACGGCAGGGGTCGGGGTGCCGCTGCCGGCCCCGGGGGGGGGACGGACCCTCTTGGAGGGTCTGGGGCGCCGGCCTCACCTCCGGAAAAGCCGCCGGACGAGATCTCCTCCTCGAAGACGTCCGAGAACCCCTTCCCCGCGTTCAGCTTCGCCAGCCGGCCGTCGATGAACTGGAGGGAGAGACAGAGGCGGACGGGGTCAGACGGGGTCAGGGCCGCGGCTCCCCGAGGCGACGCGCCTGCTGGTAGCAGAGGGAGGGACGGCGCCAAGACCGGTGTGGCTCAGCGGATAGAGCGTCGGTCTGCGGACTGAAGGGTCCCGGGTTCGATTCCGGCCAAGGGCATGTGCCTTGGTGGCGGGCACATCCCCGGTGGGGGGACGTGCAGGAGGCAGCTGGTCGACGATTCTCTCTCATCGATGTTTCTAGCTCTCTCTCACTCTCACTTCCTCTCTGTAGAAAAATCAATAAAAAAAATATATATTTTAAAAAGCTCTAACCGGTGTGGCTCAGTGGATAGAGCATTGGCCTGCAGACTGAAGGGTCCCGGGTTCAATTCCGGTCAAGGGCATGTGCCTTGGTGGCGGGCACATCCCCTGTAGGGGTGTGTGCAGGAGGCAGCCGATCGATGATCCTCTCTCATCGTTGTTTCTAGCTCTCTATCCCTCTCCCTTCCTCTCTGTAAAAAAACAAACAAACAATAAAATATTATTTTTTTTTTTTAAAGAAAAGAAAAGCAGTTGAAAAGCGCTTGCAAAACTCGGCCTGCACGCCTTTCCAGCCCGGCACCATCCATCAAACCGGAGGGACGGCATGTGACGGACAAGGTATCCTTTGGGGGGAGGAAAAAACACAAAAACACCGGGGCGAGGCAGAAAGATAAATGGAGCGCGATCCGTCCGTCCCGGGCGGAGGGGATCAGCGCAGACCGTCCTGCGAAAGGCCTTGGCCGGCCAGAGGGGATTAGGCCTCAGGACTCCCTAAAAGGCTCTTCTCGCCTCGGTGTTTACCGGCCCTAATCCCCCCCTTTTACCGGGAGCGGGGCCGGAGGAGGGAGATAAATCCCCGGCTGTCCGCCCGCGGGCGAGGGGGTGCGCGGATCGGCTGGACCCCGAGGTGAGACGGCCGACATCCATCACCCGCTGATGCATCGCCGCCTCCACGCCTTATAGGCGGCTGGGCGAACCGGCCGGCCGGCCCAGGATGGCCGGACACCGACCACAGCGACCGGCACGCCCGCCCCCTTCCTGAGGATGCTCGAGGTGCACGTCGAGGATGGGGGTTCAGGGGCGTGCACCCCCACGGATCATGCACGCCCCCACAAACACAGGCCGACCCCCTGGGCGTAGGGAGCTGAGATGGCAGGAGGAATCGGGAATGCAGAAGGGGAATAGTTTCCTTTTCTTTCTTTTTTGAAAAAAATATATTTTATTGAGTTTTTTTTACAGAGAGGAAGGGAGAGGGAGAGAGAGTTAGAAACACTGATAAGAGCCGAAACCGGTGTGGCTCCGTGGATAGAGCATTGGCCTGAGACCTGGAGGGTCCCGGGTTCGATTCCGGTCAAGGGCATGCGCCTTGGTGGCGGGCACATCCCCAGTAGGGGGCGTGCAAGAGGCGGCTGGTCGATGTTTCTCTCTCACCGATGTTTCTAACTCTCTATCCCTCTCCCTTCCTCTCTGTAAAAAGTCAATAAAATATTTTTTTTAAAAAGAAAAGAAACATGGATAAGAGAAAAACATCCATCAGCTGCCTCCTGCACGCCCCCCACCGGGGATGTGCCCGCCGCCAAGGTCCGTGCCCTTGACCGGAATCGAACCCGGGACCCTCCAGTCCGCAGGCCGACGCGCTATCCACTGAGCCAAACCGGTGTCAGCCAGGGAATAGTTTTCCCAACTCCCTTTTTCTATTTTTGCTTCCCCACGGGGAGCTGGTTACCGGCCACACACCCCTCGAATACCTCCCCTGCATTTCACAGCGAGAGAGAAATTTAAATAAAAGATAAGAACATAAATAAAAGCTTGGCACGGAAATGAACGGTGAATGCAAAAAGCAGCCGGTGCTGGGAAGCTGTGGCTTTATAAAGGGCCGCAACCTTGGGCCACGGTGGGCAAACTCGTCCGTCCACAGAGCCAAATACCAGCAGCACAATGACTGACATGTCTTTGGAGAGCCACGTTGTTTAAACGTAAACGTCTCCCAACGCCACGTCTTCCACACAGACGCGCCCGGGCCGTGGTGTTCCGTGGAAGAGCCACCCTCCAGGGGCCAGAGAGCCACATGTGGCTCGAGAGCTGCGGTTTGCCGGCCACGGGCCTGGACACAAACACACACCTCCAGGTGCCTTTTGACCTCGGAGGGAAAATGACCACGTTGCAAAAAAAACAAAACAAAACAAAAAACGATCTCCTTTTAGCAGCCCTTCTTGGCTACGAAGGTAACTAAGCCAATCGAACGCAAGCCCGAGAGAGCTGGAGAAAAACGCACTTTCTAAGTGAACCAGAAGTCATCAGCAGTTTAAAAAAAGTATTCTGAACACACACACACACACACACACACACGCGTGCGCGCACACACTCGCTACTTTAAAAACACACTCATTTCTTAGGGCTCTCTTAAATGTCCCTTTCTTTGGGCTAAAAAAACCAGGTAGCCTTGACTTAAATATTTCACCTTATAAATGCTCCGCGGACCCTGGCAGGCCAGTGAAAACTATGCGAACGTGGGATAATAAATCGAGTCAGCAGCTCCTTACGGCACCTGCTAACCGCGAGAGGTTCAGCTACTGGCTGTGCGAGCACACACACGCACGCACACGTACACACACAGGCACGCACATGTACACACATACACAGGCACGCACGCACGGCCTGATATATCCCGAGTGAGAACACCACACACACATATACACACACACACACACCACACACACGCATGCACGCACGGCCTGATATATGACGAGTGAGAACACCACACACACACACATACATACACACCACACACACACGCACACGTACACACATGCACGTACGCACAGCCTGATATATCCTGAGTGAGAACACCACACACACACACACACACACACACACACGTACACACACATGTACACACACACACGCATGCACACACGGCCTGATATATCCCGAGTGAGACCACCACACACACACACACACACACACACGCACACACACACACACACACACACACGTGCGCTGACCTGGCTATAAATTACCCGCCGTGGACAACGGGCGATGTGTTTCTTAAAAAAAAAAAAAAAGAAAGAAAGAAAGATGAATAGGGAGGTGTGGAGATTCATCAGGATTTATTGTTACGCTAAAAGCTTTCTACAAAATCCCCCCAGATCTCCGGCGGCAATGGTAAGCGATGTACACATATAATACCTTAATAAATTTTTTAAAAATGTAGGAGTTAATTGTTTGACTGAGATAAGCCACAACAATACTTTTTTTTTTCCTGCTTGGAAAGACTTGATAAATTTAAAACACTCAAAGATATGCGATTTATTTATATCATACTTTTAAAATAACTTTTAAATGTTTGCTGGTCTGAAAAATATGTTTTTAGATACTAGGCTTAGGAAAATATCTAATTAAACCGGAACAATAGCCGAGACCGGTGTGGCTCAGTGGATAGAGCGTCGGCCTGCGGACTGAAGGGTCCCGGGTTCGATTCCGATCAAGGGCATGTACCTTGGTTTCGGGCACATCCCCGGTAGGGGGCGTGCAGGAAGCAGCTGGTGGATGTTTCTCTCTCATTGACGTTTCTAGCTCTCTCTCTCTCTCTCTCTCTCCCTTCCTCTCCATTAAAATATCAATAAAATATATTGAACTGGAACAATAATGGGGAAAAATAAATAAAATAAAATAAAATAAAGAGACACTGAAGGGGGCTCACCCCCGCTCGGGGCCCCACCCTCACCCCTGCTTGAACAGCTGCAGGTTCACGGCGGTCTCGAGGAACTGTTTCATGGGGCCGGAGCGGTGCCTCACGAAGCTCTCCTCGCAGAAGGTCACGGGCTCCCCCTGCAGGGGGGAGGGGGGGGTCAGGGTGTCCGTGGACGGGAAACCGGCCAGCCAAGGGGTCCCAGATGCCTGTCCCCACTTGTGGGCAGCGCGGAATCCCACACAGAGGAGCGTCCGTTCCCCTCAGGCGGGCCGCCGCGGAGAGCAGCCGTCAGGGCGGGCCGGGGGCGAACCCCGATGGGTGGGGGGCTGGCTGGCTATGACCTCACAGCCCGGACAGTGGGGTCCCACCCCCAGCCCCCCGCGCCTGCAATCCCTGCTTGCCCAGGCCCCTTTGTCCTTCCACCCTGTGGAAGCGGCCGGCTTCTGGGGGCGGGGAGGAGGGCGCAGAGCAGATGGTTGTGGGGGACCTGCCGCTGGGGGGGGGGGGGTGTCAGGGTTCGATTCACGGGTGGGGCACAGGCCCGGGTTGCGGGCGAGATTTCCCCCAGTGGGGGGCGGGCAGGAGGCAGCCGGTCTGGGATTCTCTCTCCTCGTGGATGTTTCTCTCCCTCTCTTTGCCTCTTCCTTCTTCTCTGAAATCAATTAAAACACACACACACACACACACACACACACACACACATATATATATATATATGTATATTGCTGAAACTGGTGTTGCTCAGTGGATAGAGCATTCACGTGTGGACTGAAAGGTCCCGGGTTCAACTCCGGTCAAGGCAGCTGATCGATGATTCTCTCTCATCGATGTTTCTAACCCTCTAT